>CM052895.1:124088175-124141604 GCA_028534135.1 Potos flavus
GTGGGCAAAAATTATTCCTATGACTGTGTTAGATGGCAGCTCGTCAAAACCCCTTCGTTTGATATACGTGGCAGCTGAGCACCAGAAGTTCTGCTCTTGAGCCAGAACCGAAGGCCACCTTCAGTCACTGGCTCCGTCTCCCACTCAGAAGGCCCATGGGATTCTGTGAGAAAGTCACATTTCTCAGTGATGAGGGGTCTCGAAGCAAGAGATCCTCTCTCTGAAATGTATTTGTCTCAGAAACGTGTCTGTGGTCATCTGTCGGTGCCACTCCCACCCGCCCTCAGGATTCGCTCTAAAGCAATCATTTATGAGTATGAGGCAGTCCTACACCCATCACACAACTTGCATCCTAGTTTATCTAACTACTGATCTCCCTAACCAAGCTGGAAGAAACTCGAGAGAATTAGATTCGACTGTCTTCGTTTGCTTGGGCTGGGCAGCCATCAAAACAAACAGGGACGCCTGGGTAGCACAGTTGGTTGAACATCCCACTCTTGATTTTGGCTCAGGTCATGATCGCAGGGTTGTGAGACTGAGCCCTGTGTTGGGCTCTGTGCTGGCCGTGGAGCCTGCCTAAGATTCTCTCTCTCCCTCTGCCCCTCTGCTCACATACTCATGTTCTCTCTTTCTCTCTAAAAAAAAAAACTAAACTAAACAAACAAAAAACATAACCATAGACTGAGAGGCCTAACCAACAGGAATTTATTCTCTCTCAGTCTGGAAGCTAAAAGTCTCAGATCTGAGTGTCAGCCTGAGTTCTGGGAGAGCTCTCTCCCGGGCCTGTAGACAACTGCTTCCTCGCTGTGAGTGTTCACAGGGCCTGGGTGATGGGGCTGGAGGGTGGTTTGCTCTGGTCTCATCCTCTTCTTATAAGGACACTAAGCGTTTTGAGCCCTCATCTTATGACCTCATTTATAATCTTAATTACTTCCATAAAACCCCTATCTCCAAATACAGTTACTTTACAGAGGTTAGGGCTCCAACATAGGAATTTAGCTGGACACAAGCATTCAGTTCACAACACTCCTAAAGCTTTATATATCTTGTTCCTAACCCAGTGGATGGTACCAGTGTCATTAACAAATTCTTGTTGAATGAATTTAGTATTAATTCCTTATATCATAGTGGCAATGTAGATAGCAGAGAGAAAACTAGCTATATGACCTTGAGCAAGTCATTTAACCTCATTGAGCCTCTGTTTCATTAGATATAAAATCTAGATAGTCATTCTTATAGGTCTGTTATGAGGATTAGAAGGGAGGCATGTGAAGGGCCTGGAATAGTGCTCAGGATATAACAACTCTATCTAATACTTTTGCTTGGCACTTTACAGTTTGTGAAGCACCTTTGCATACACCATTCCCCCAAGTCAAGACCTGAATGTCTCAGACACCTTTAGCACCAAGCCTAGTGATCTTTTCACTATACCAGCTGATCTAAGACCTTGTGAAATATGTTCTTTACAATAACCTTGGACTTCACAAGGTCATAATTTCTGTTGTGTGGAATGAAATAGTTCACTGAACTGGTCTAGTCCTCAGGGTAATCAAGAAGCCAGGTAAAGAAATCTACCTGGGGGGTCCCTGGGTGGCTCAGTGGGTTAAAGCCTCTGCCTTCGGCTCAGGTCATGATCTCAGGGTCCTGGGATCAAGCCCCGCATCAGGCTCCCTGCTCAGCAGGGAGCCTGCTTCCCCCTCTCTCTCTGCCTGCCTCTCTGCCTGTGATCTCTCTCTCTGTCAAATAAATAAATAAAATCTTAAAAAAAAAAAAAAGAAAAAGAAGAAGAAATCTACCTGGTAGGGAGAGAGAAATATTAGGTGCTTTAATAGCTATTTTCTTGCAAAATTAATCAGTTACTTGCAGTTTCCTTAAATAAATTATTTTTCAGAATATTTATAGCTTCGGGGAACCTGGCTAGTTCAGTCAGTAGAGCATGCATGTGACTTTTGATCTCGGGGTAGTGAGTTCAAGCCCCACATCAGGTGTAGGGCCTACCTACTTAAAAATATGTATGTATATATTTATAGCCAAAGCTTTGTGGTTAAGTCCATTCAGGGACACTAGGTGGCACTATAAGAACCTCTCCTGGACCAGCTCCTGACCGCCCAATGGCCACCACCATTTAGTTACAGCCTAAAGACTTGTAGCAAAGAGCTGGATGAAGAAAACAGAGAGAGATGTTCTTCCTTTTCTAGGTAGAGTCTATATGTTTTCTTTTCTAGGGGGTTCAACTCCTACTGTGACTAGTATGTGGAGAAACAAGGTTCTCGCTGAAAACTACAGCTAGCATGGATCAAGTCAGGACACGATCTGAGTCCTGGTGCTGACACTTAACATCTGGTTTTCCAGGAGAGGGCCTATTTCCTGCCCTGCATGCCTCCCATGAGATTGCCAGGAGGACTGCAGGGAGTCGTGTATGAGGATTGCCACGTGCTACAATGAAAGACCAAGATTCTTTCCGGGGAGGCTCCTGCCTTACATCAGCTCTGGGTCTCTGCTCCTGTGGTCCCTGCAGATTCTTTATCAACTCCAAGATCACTCAAACATTTATAAAGGACTTTGACACCAAAGAGCGTCATTTCAACTTTCCCTCGGACAAACGACTGAAACACAGTTCAGAGTGGCCTTCCCACCAATGGTGTTTAACTTTTTACCAATCTGGTCCAATGGCTACACCGTAGACCTTGTCATCATCTGGAGGTAAACCCCCTGAAACTTGTAAACCTCACACTCCTTTTATGATCACAGTCTTTTTTTTCTTTTAAAGATTTATTTATATTAGAGAGAGAGAGAAAGAGAGACTTCAGGGGGGAGAGGCAGAGGGGGAGGGAGAGTCTTAAGCAGACTCCATGCTGAGCTTGGAGCCTGTCGAGGGGCTCCATCCCACGACCGTGAGATCACGACCTGTGCCAAAACCAAGAGTCAGGCACTTAACCAACTGCGCCAGCCAGGCGTCGCTATGGTCATAGTCTGTTTTTTTTTTTTTTTTAAAGATTTTATTTATTTATTTGACAGAGAGCGAGAGATCACAAGTAGTCAGAGAGGCGGCAGAGAGAGGGAGAAGCAGGCTCCCCGCTGAGCAAAGAGCCCGATGCGGGGCTCGATCCCAGGACCCTGAGATCATGACCTGAGCCGAAGGCAGAGGCTTTAACCCACTGAGCCACCCAGGCACCCCGCTATGGTCATAGTCTTAATTCAGGTCTTCAAGAAAGCAGAACATTGTATTTGATTTAGGAGTTGTATTAGTCTGCTAGGCTGCCATAGGAAAATACCACAGGCTAGGTAGCTCTAACAATAGAAATGTGTTTTCTCACTGTGAGACGGGAAGTCCAGTATGAAGGTGGTGTCAGGGTTGGTTTCTGGTGAAAGCTCTCGTCCCGGCTTGCAGATGGTGCCTTCACACTGTGCCCTCACATGGCCTTTCCTCTGCACACGTGGAGAGAGAGAGAGAGAAAGCCCTCTGGTGTCTCTTCCTTATAAGAGGCCACCAGTCCTATTGATTAGGGCCCCACCCCTATAACCATTTAACCTTACTTACCTCCATAAAGGCCCCATCTCCAAATTCAGTCACATTGGGGGTAAGGCTTCAATCTATAAATTTTGGGGAGAAAACAATTCAGTCCATGACAGAAGGTGAAGACCCAAAAGAATGAATGTGAGAGAGAAAAAAAAGGAGGCAAGGAAGGAGGTGATGCAAAGTGATATAAGATGTTACCATGCTGGCTACGTCTCCATGAAAAACTTTATTAAAAAAGGCCGGTCAGTGCTTGCGTGGCACATTGGAGGCCTCCAGAAGGGCTGCAAGAAAGAACCGCACCTCAGAGGATCCCATGGGAGGAAAATACTGCCCACCTGACTCCCTCCAGCCCCACTGCCTATTTCCTATTCGTGGAGGTTCGCCCCACAGAAAGCTGATTCACCCACAGTGCTGAGGAGCATCATGCAGCCCCTCAGTGGCCACTTGGGAGGCTGGAGTCCATTCTGCACAGGGTAGCATCTCATCCAAGCCCAGAAGTGGGGGGAGTGACAGAGCACGTTAGACATCTGGCCTTCGACTCAGACTTCAGCCACCCTGACACATGCAGCGAGGTGCGGGGAAGAGCACAGTCTAGGAGGTGAGTGGTGCCTTTAGAGGGAAGGAAGCAGTTGAGGCAGTCAGAGTGTGTCTGATAGCATAATCATTTGACGCTTGGGGAAGGTTCAGAACTACTGCTCTCAGCACAGACACAGCTGTTCTAAAGTGGCAACATTTCCTGAAAGGAGCATAATCCACAGAGGTCATTGGGAAGGTATATTTTGATAGTCATATAAACAAGAATCCCATCGTAAATGAAATGTGATGACAACATTTAATAAATGAACACTGTAATCCATCTAATTTGTACATCGACTATACATCGACGGTGTTAGCCTATAACAAATGTTTGACATTCACCATATCCACTCCTAATGAGATTTAATACACTGTATGATTCAGATTTGCTTAAAAGCCAGTGGAGCGAATTATACTGTAGTTTATCCTTCTAATGAAATGTGTGAAGCCTATCAAATCACTGTGAGAAGTGTGAGAGCTCAAGATACATTCATAATGGCAGTCAAATTGAGTTATCTTATCACATCAGGTAATCGTTAACTGAAAGTGACATTGGGAAATACCTTGAGAAGGGAGCAGGCGTGGGTTACGCTTACTACAAAACCATTATGCCCTTGTTATTCTAAGGAACAAAAATATGTGAGCTTTTGTTGACACTGGAAACAAGGACTGTCATGGCTACCTACTAAAGTGTGGAACATCTTTATTTCCACTGAATCTTTTTTGAGTTTTCAAATTACTTATTCCAGTGGTATTCATTTTTAGTTTCAAGGTTTATCACATGATTCGTCACGGATGTGTGTGTGTGTGTGTGTTTTATGTTTAGGGAGTAGTTATTTCAAGTGGCCTATGGAAAAGCAGACATGGTCAGTGGACAGTATTAAAACTCTCCAAAGGACTGAAAATATATATACATTGTCACTTCAAAAATAAACTAGAGTTAACCACAGAGTAGACAGGGATAGCCAGGCACGGCCAGAGGAACAGCCTGCCCAGTGGTCTTAACAGCTATAAAGCATTGTCTTCAAGTCCCGTGTAGTGAGGCAGATGATGAAGACAACAGTTCCGGTGGCCAGAAGTCACACAAAACTCTGAGATGTGTGCAAAGTACATCCTGTCTCCTTAATTAGAAACTCGTTCTTTCACTGATACCTAAGCGCCCATGACTTCCAAATGTCAATCTCCAGCCTCCAGCCTCCATCTTCTCTACCAAGTTCCAGACCATACATTCACTGTGACGCCTCCTCATGCTTCACACCGAATCCACTGTAAACCTTCCTTTCCTTCTATATTTCCTATCTTAGTCAGTATCGAAATCCACTTCTTAAGTTAGCCATTTCGTTCATCTCGTATCACATCTTTTACAGTAGGCACTGGGGATACAACCGTTAATACAGTGATGTCCCTTTCCTTATGAATTTTATATTCTACTAGAGAAATGAACAATAGCTAATACTTATATGCGTGTGTGTGTGTGTGTGTGTGTGTGTGTGTGTGTGTTAGTGGCAAGTTCTTCTATGGGGGAAAAAAGCAGAGTAAAGGGTTGTGCGTTATAGGATATGCCATTTTACATAGGTTATCAAAAAAGGCTTCATTATATTAAATCCCTCTCAGCCTCCTATCTCCAATTAATCCTCTCACCAATCTCCCTGTCTCTCTGCATCTCCCCTCCATCTCATCCCATTGCCATGCTTCCATCCAAGTCAATCTCTCTCTCTCTCTCTCTCTTTTTTTTTTTTAAGATTTTATGTATAAAGGGTGCCTGGGTGGCTCAGTCGTGAAGCGTCTGCCTTCGGCTTAGGTCATGATCCCAGGGTCCTGGAATCGAGCCCTGCATCAGGCTCCCTGCTCAGCAGGAACCCTCCTTCCTCCTCTCCCACTCCCCCTGCTTGTGTTCCCTCTCTTGCTGTGTCGCTCTCTGTCAAATAAATAATTATATTCAAGTAATCTCTACACCCAGTGTGGGGCTTGAACCCACAACCCCAAGATCAAGAGTCACATGCTCCACTGAGCCAGCCAGGCGCCCCCCAAATCGTTCTTTTAAAATTCAAATGACTGTTCCCCATTGTTTATTATTGATGTGACATTCTAGTTTCTTCACAATTTGGTCCACCCTACTTTTTAAACTATAAATTCTACCACTCTTCGTTGCCTGTGAGCATTATTTTCTCCATTTCCATTGGTTCCAAATGTAGATAGGTATAAAAGAGCTTTATCAGTATTTGTTTTCCATTAGTCTCTCCATTATAATGTGATCTCCTTGGATAAAGACTGGCCTGGCTCCTGGCACACAGTAAGTAAGAAGTAAATATTTGCTTGGTTCATTTGAAATTAAAAAAATATTTTTCTTGAAATTTAATTTCCTCCTTGTTCCTTTAATGGAAGTTAGCTCTGGCAGCATTTCAGGGTATCTAATTGTTACTCGGTTATCCAATGCTTTATGATCGTTGCTCTTGGAGACATCCCAGCAGAGTGATATTCTCTAGAATATCAGTGATATTAATTTGTTCCCCAGGTCTCATAATAATTTCCAGTGAATTCTTCCCTAAATTTGGTTTTGCGAACTTCATCAGCTCTGTGCCTGCTATGAAATTTTTTACAAATGAGAGGGCGGAGGTTGACAAAGCCCACGCCTCTAGAATGCTCTCATCTCTCTGATGCTATGTAGAACAGGGTAATGACCCAAGTGGTGACTTGGCTGAGGCAATTCTTAAGTCAGGGCTTTTGTTGTTGACTATGAATTCCACATAACCCAGTAGGGAACACTGGTTAAAAAACAAACTAACCAAAACCAAAAAACCCAATGCAAAACAAAACAAAAAGCTCTTCCTTTCCTATAACTCTGGTAAGAGCACTAGAGAAAAGTTCAAAGCCAATTTTAGTTAATCATTCATGCAACATCGTCAAAAGATGTAAAATTAAAGCAGCAGTTCACTGCCTTCTAGAGATCATGGTGATATCAAAAATAGAACTCGGAGGGTACCTTGCTGGCTTGGAAGGTGGAGCCTACAACTCTTGATCTCGAGGTTGTAAGTTCAAGTCCCACAGTGGGTGTAGAGGTTACTTAAAAAAAATAAAATCTTAAAAACAGAACTCAGGTCTTCTGACTTCTACTATGTATTTATTTTAAAAAGCAAATCTACACAAGAATTATTTGGATAAAATATAAATGACCCTAACTGTTACGACTTTGGGATACTAAAGTGAAAACTATATAAATTAAGTGGGAATTTCAGATATTTGTACACGAAACTACTATATCAGTGTCATTTCTGTCCAACAAAATAAGCATTTAAAAATAAATATTAATAAATAGAATTTACCCTATGAACAAATTAAGCATTAAATGTTTGAATGATTCTTCAATTATGTGGATAGCAATTATTGATTTTAGCAAGAGGAAGAAGATTCTCTTAACTTAATTAAGCACATAGTGGAGAACTCCCAATAGAGGGGAGAGAGATTTTTGGCTCAGGGCTATGAGGGTTAGAAGATACTTTTTCAACTCAATGTAGGTGTTGGATAAATGCTGAATTTTGAAACTTTCAAGGGAATAAAACTGACCTCAGTTAACTTACTAGATTATTTTTCTTATTCTGCTTTCCACTAAGGGGGAAAAAACTCTTACAGAACGTAATATTTTCCAATTAAAAAATAGTTTAATCTCTGATTATGTAAAAGAAATGTATTTTCTTGCCAAAGAACAGAATTTGAAAATAAGAGCTTAATATTTGCTAGGATGGAAAACAGTTCTATGTTTCCATTTATTTATTTTTTTCTCGGCAACATTTTCAAGTGGAGTTTGTATTATTAAGAGGAGAATAGGCTCAGTATAATGAGAAAAGTACAGCATTTGAGGATGCTGCTTCTTCTACAGGGAACAGATGTCATATATTCTGCATCATCCAGTTTGACAAACAAGTCTTTTAGCAGAGAACCACTAAAAATATTCTTTCATATGATATTTCCCAGCAAGTGTATTGTAAATGAGTTCCCTGCTTCATAATGTGCTACTAAGAGCACAGATACTGGAATGTTTATTACATTCTATTAACAAACCCTTGTAGAGATGCTGAGGGAAGGTCTAGGAAGAACCAGAGAAGGACCACTGTGTTGAAAATAGTCCTTTACAACATCAAGAAAGTGACAAGACAATCTATAGAGTGAGAGAAAATATTTGCAAATGGTATATTTGATAAGGGACTCATATCCAGAATATGTAAAGAACTCTTTCACTTCCACAGTAAAAAATCACCCAAGTTTTTAAAAATGGGCAGAAGATTTGAATAGACATTTCTCCAGAGAGGATAACAAATGACCAATAAGTACATAAAGAGATGTTTAACATCATTAGCCATTAGGGAAATGTAAGCACAAGTAAAAAACCACAGTGAGATATAATTTCACAATTGTGAAATTTCACATCCTACTAGGATGACTAAAATCAAGAAGACAGACAATAACAAATGTTGGCAAGGATGTAGAGAAATTTGAATATTCATACATGGCTGGCAGGAAATGTAAAATACTGCATCTACTTTGAAAAAGCATTTTGGCAGTTCCTCAAGATATTGAAAAGATCATATAACCCAGCAATTCCACTCCTAGGTACCTATCCAAGAGAACTGAGACCATGTTCACACAAAAAAACAGCATAGTTAAAAACTAGAAACATGGGTGCCTGGGTGGCTCAGTTGGTTAAGCGACTGCCTTCAGCTCAGGTCATGATCCTGGAGTCCCGGGATCGAGGCCCACATTGGGCTCCACGGGGAGCCTGCTTCTCCCTCTGACCTCTCCCCTCTCACGCTCTCTCTCTCTCTCTCTCTGTCTCAATTAAATAAAATAAATCTTTATAAAAAAAAACCCTAGAAACAATAAATGTGGGGCACCTGGGTGGTTCAGTGGGTTAAAGCCTCTGCCTTAGGCTCAGGTCATGATCTCAGGGTCCTGGGATCGAGCCCCGCATCGGGCTCTCTGCTCAGCGGGGAGCCTGCTTCCCCCTCTCTCTCTGCCTGCCTCTCTGCCTGCTTGTGATCTCTCTCTCTGTGTCAAATAAATAAATAAATAAATAAATTTAAAAAATAGAAACAATAAATGTAGTATATCCATACAATGGATTATTATCTGTCAATAAAAAGTAACAAAGTACCGATACATATTAAAACATGGATAATCCTTAAAGACATGATGTTATAGTAAGAACCCAGTCACAAATGTCACACATTGTATGATTCCATTTATATGGAAAGTCCAGAACAGGCAAATCTATAGAGACAGGAAGTAGATTCCTGATTGCCAAAGGCTGAAAGAATGAATTTCCTTTTGTGGTAATAAAATGTTCTGACATTAGATAGTGATGATAATTTTACAACTTTCTGAATATACTAGAATATGCTGAATTGTACACTTTAAAATGTAAAATTAATGTGTAAATAACTCAAAGTTATAATCTAAAAAATAGTCTTTAAAATATTCAAAATGGGAAAACGTTTTATATTTTTTATTAATAGTATTGTCATTGGTGGGGCACCTGGGTGGCTCAGTCAGTTAAGAGGCTGCCTTCGGCTCAGGTCATGATCCCAGGGTCCTGGGATCGAGCCCCACATTGGGCTCACTGCTTAGTGGGGAGTCTGCCTCTCCCTCTCCATCTACCTCTCTCCCAGCTTATCCTCTGTCTCTCTTGCTCACTCTTGCTCTCTCAAATAAATAAATAAAATCTTAAAAGAAAAATTGGATTGTCATTGGTAATAGGAGCCCAGAAAAAAATATATACAAAAAATTGGTGAAGGCTGTTCTTTGACCTACTTGTTTTATGGCAGGTTCAGTACCAGGGACAGCTCCCCTGCCTAGACTATGCTTTCTTTCTTTTTTTTTTTTTTTAATTTATTAACATAGAATGTATTATTTTCCCCAGGGTACATGTCTGTGAATCATCAGGCTTACACATTTCACAGCACTTACCATAGCACATACTCTCCCCAATGTAGGCTATGCTTTCAAAGGTACCATTCTAAAGGCTACCCAGGTCCTACAGAAGTTTTCTAAAAGTGACATCTCTATTGTGCTTTTCTTCTTTTTAACACTGTCATATATTATGGCAGACATGATTGCCTTTATATATACATTTCATGAGCATTCAAGCAGGAAATGAAAGATCTGCTGCACTACTTCATAAGTCCAGTTAGCAAAATATATTGATTGTTACGTGCTGGTATTCAGTCAGCATGAGCTCTTAGACAAGTCACTTGCCTCTATTTACTTCATTTCCTTACCCAAAACTCATCAACAATTACACATCCAATAAACTAAGCCAATATTTGTGAAATAACTCAATACGGCTTGTATTCATGAAAGGTACTTTTATTACTGAATTCTTTAACAAGAATTGCATTATCAAGCATTCTGGGAGCACATAGTCTCCCATGACATTAGAAGCCCAGACTACTGTCCTGGATATACTAGGATTATTCTGTTAACAGCCTTCATGGCAAGAACTGACTTCTTAAGCATGCTTCAGATGGGCACAAATTTCTAAGACATAATCTTGGATCTGGCCTGGAAATTGGCCTATTTCTAAGGATGACGTATAAATGAAAAGCTATGCATCTAATCCTTCACCTTTCTAAATTTAATCCAAAGATGAATTTCAACACATAACTCCAGATGCGTGTCCACTACACATATTTCTATATGATCAATCCTGTCATAACAGAATTTATCTGTAGGGTGAATGTTAATTTGAACACCATATAACATTGTTATAAAAGAATTCTATAAGATTTAACACTTCAAAATAAGAAATTATATAGAAAAGTTCCACAAATGTTCGGAAAGCAAAACTGTGTCAGATCACATAACATCATGTTTTCATCTGTATAACTACATTGGATTAGGTGGATAAAATGCTCTACAAAATATCTAACCAAATGTGTATGGTTCTGTTTCATTGTTTTCCATTCTTACTCAAATGGCTCCATTTTAGTTGCCATTTACTACTCTTATTCATATTTAAATATCAAAATAACTAGCACAGGATGCTTAATTCTACCAAATTCCATAAAGTTAAATGCAGCTTCCTTAAGAAGAAAAAAATAATTATTGATCTTTTAAAGGAAGAGAGTGGAAGGCAGCCATTTGATCTCTCAATGTCCACTCTTTCCTTTGCTCTGGCTTAAGTAAAAATGTTGTGTAAGAGGTCAGGGTACATTTCCATAGGAGCCCTGGGGTTCATTAACACAAAAGTTGTAAATAACACCTCTTCCTGAGGAAAGAAAGTGCATCAATCTGAGTAGGCACAAACAGGAGCCCCTAACACTCTGAGAAGTTGGGAGAGAGCTCTTGAATCCAAATGTTTCAAAAAGCAAACGCTTCCCATTTCTATTCCCTAATGATTCTTTAATCCTTACCTGTTCCTTCAGTGATTATTGTTTTCTTCGACTATAAGCCCATCTGAAAGATAGCTGTTTTCTTGCAGTGCACAGCATTCTCAACAGTCTACTGCTTTTCCTTAACAATTTCCCCAACTTGCTGGTCTGTCCTTTGCTGTTTGTTCTGTATTCATCCCATCTGTTCTCTGTTCATTTAGCCCCCTATTCCTGCTATTGGTTTATTAGCTATACTTTCACATTTTAGTTTTTAGTGGTTGTGCTAATGTTTATAACATATCTCCTTAGTTTACCCAGTCTACTCTAAATAATAGTTGAATGTTATGTAATAACCTTATAACAGTGTACTTCCATTTTACCCTTCCATCCTTTGTGCTATTATTGTCATACATTTTGCTTCTGTGTATGTTATGAAACCAACAAAGTGTTATTTTTGCTTTACATAGGTGAATTTTTTAATGAAAGTAAAATACTTTTGTATTTTATTTTCAAGTATAATAAAATACTTTCATATTTTATTTCAATACTCACATATTTACCACTTCCTGTGTTCTTCATTCCCTTGTATAGATCCAAGTTTTCATCTGGTTTTATTTTTCTTCCGCCTAAAGAATTTCCTTTTAACGTTATTTCATTGATGTTCAATTACAAAGTCTCCCAGCTTTTGTTAGTCTTAAAAAGCATTTATTTCACCTTAAGTTGAACATTTTATTTTAAAGTTTTATTTATTTAAATAATCTATACCCCATGTGGGGCTTGAATTCATGACCCCAAGATGAAGAGTCGCATGCTCTTCTACTTAGCCAGCCAGGCACCCCTTAAGTTGAACATCTTAAAGAAGATTTTTGCTGGATATAGAACCCTATGTTGACAGTATTTTATTTTTTCATTTTGCAATTTAAAAATGCCATAGCATTGTCTTCTGACTTGCATCATTTCCAAATAAAAATCTGCTTTCATTCTTATCTTTGTTCCTCTGTACATCATGTGCCTTGTTTCTCTGGCTGATTTTAAGATTTTCTCTTTATCACTGTTTTTCAGCAATTTAATTATAATGTGCTTTGATGTGATTTTCTCTGTATGTTTATCCTCCTTGGGATTCATTAAGGTTTGTAGATCTATGGGTTCATAGTTTTTATTAAATTTGGATTTTTTCAGCCATTATTTCTTCAGATGTTTTTCTGTCTCCCTCTCCTCCCCTTCCACTAAATCACAGTTTTCTGGGATTCCAATTATACATACAGTAAACCACTTGATATTATCCCCAGGTCACTGAAGCCTTATTTTTTCCATCTTTTTTTCTATGTTTCAGATTGAACTGTTCGTATTGCCACATATTCAAGTTTGCTGGTCTTTTCTTTTTCTGTGTCTCAGCTGCAGTTAATCCTGTCCAGTGTAATTTTTTTTTCATTTCATCAATTTAATTTTTATCTCTAGAAATTCACTTGGTTCTTTATGTATCTTCACTCTCTCCCCATTCTATTCCTATTAAAGATTCTTAAATATATTGAGTCTACAGTCTACAGTCGGTGGCAGTCTAGTTTCTGCCTTCAGCTCAGGTCATGATCCCAGAGTGCTGGGATCGATCGGGCCCCATGTCAGGCTCTCTGCTCATCGGGGAGCCTGCTTCTCCCTCTCTCCTCTGCCTGCCACTCCTCCTGCTTGTGCTCTCTCTCTATATATATATCTCTCTCTCCCTCTCTGTCAAATAAATAATTTTTTAAAAAAAATATGTTGAGTCCATTTATAATAGATAATTCAAAGTTTTGTGTACTACTTCTACCATCTCTGTCATGATGGGTCTTTTTCTATTGACTATTGACTCTTTTCTTTCTCCTGGTTATGGGTCACATTTTCCTGATTCTTGGCACGTCTAGGAGTTTTTTTATTGGATGCTGAATATTGAGTTGTTAGGTTATTAAGTATCTGAACTTTACTATCTTTCTTTAAAGAGCATTAGCTTTGTTCTGGAAGCAGTTAAGCTACTGGAAGATCAGATGCATTTGATCTTTTCATGGCTTTTAGAAAAACTGTTTAAGAGTAGGTCAGCAGTAGGCTCTATTCTGAGCTAGTTTAACCCTACTACTAAGGTGTGATCCTCTGGTTTTTTAAGTCAATTTGGAAGGTGATTCTCTTGAAAGCATAAAGTTGGAAGATCCTTGACTTGACCTTGGGAAGAGATTCACAAAATTCTCTCTCCACTATGGTAAAGTTTGAGACCAAGAGTTTTTGGGAGGGAACACAGAATGTGAGGTTGGCTGCAGGTACATCGAAGGACCAAACATGTGGCTAGGTGCTGTGAAACAGAATGCTCTTGTAAAGAAAAGTGGCTGTCAGACAGTCAACCATCAATCACAAGGTCAGGAATTCAATGTGACAATTGATTCTCTCTGTATACAAGGATTTAATAGCTTTCTGGCCTGCCACATAGATCATGCTGAACTTCCTGCTCTCTGTTGGTATACAATGGTACTGAAGATTGTGTTAATCTAACCGTGCATCTCCTTAGGACCATCAATCTACAAATAGGAACTTAGAGGTAGTACAATTTTGAAGAGGTTGTCTCTCATCATGTGTCTTTGCCTACATTCCTAAACTTTATAAACCTCTTTAAATGGTTTTATGCAGAGAGATTCTATTCCAATTAATATTTGAAGAATATTTTGTTTCATCCATTTGAAAACGCTTTAGGTTACAACTTTTTATGACTGCCTCTCGTTCAACATAAAAACTGACATTGAAAGTCTCATTATCTGGAGGTGGTTTAGGAGTACAGTAGGGAAGATGGTTTGGAACCATTTGAAACTATTTTACCATATTTATTTATTTACTTATTTTTCCTGAGCTGGAGTAAGGAACTCTGGGTAAACAATAAGTAACTATGGGTACAGCACCAGTAATATCCATTTTATATGGTATTTGCTTCTTCCCACATGGATATTCAGCTTGGTGACTGAGGTCATTGGGATAAAGCTTTAAGTCTGACTGCTTTTGTTATTGTGATTTTCATAGCATTGTTCAGCATATTTATATATTTCATTAAGTCTTGATCATTAATTTGTAAGAAATATTTCCTCTTCTCTGTATTTATTTATTTTAGTTTCTATTATTAAAATATAGTTAGCATACAATGTTATATTAGTTTCAGGTATACAACATAGTGATTCAACAATTCTCCAACATTCACCACAGTAAGAGTAGTTACCATCAGTCATCATACAACATTATTACAATATTATTGACTATATAAAAATATGGAACATTTCAGGAATCTGCATGTCATCCTCATGCGGGGGCCACACTAATCTCTATATTGCTCCAATTTTAGTATATGAGCTTGCAGAAGCACATGCTTTAAGCCAAAACTGCCCTTAGCTTAGTTTAGCTATATTGTTAACCTTTGAAATGCACATAAGTTTAATGTCTCCAATACACACTGGTCCAGAAATAAATTTAGTGGATTACCCACTTACAATATCAAGCTATCTTTTTTGATATCCACCATGAGGTCCTCCAAAGATGTCCCACTGTTTTTATTTACTTAAAGGCTAGAAAACCACAAACGCAATCTGACCAATGAGAACCATCACCAGGTTTATGCTTCTGAGAGTCTGGGTACTCTGTTCCCTGGCCCCAGGCTGTGTCTTAACAAACATAATATCCTGTAGAAGTCATAATAGGTATAGGGAAAACAATATTTCATTACAGTAAACACAAAACTAACTTTTGATAGAGCTATTGGGAATTCTGTGTATGAGGTTCCAGACGATCAGATTTGACCTTCAGGCTTACACTTAAGAGTAGGGGAGCCAACTTCCACTACCGTGGAAATTTACTACCTGTGGCATAAAGAGAATAACAAATTGAGGAAGTTGTCATGGAACGTGGAGGAAGTAGACAATGCCAAATCCAACCTTTACAACATGAAGTTGAAGTACTGAACCAGAATGCTTTACAGAGCTAACCCACTACAGACTAAAACGTTTGCTGAAAATGTACCCAGGGAAGGTTTAGAGGACCTGTAATCCATTTCACATCAAAACACTGGAGGAAGGCTCACAGGACTTTGGTTTGCTTTTTTTTTTTTTTTTTTTTTAAGATTTATTTATTTGAGAGAGAGAGAGAGTGAGAGTGGGGAGGAGGGGCAGAAGGAGAGAATCTCAAGCAGACTCTGCACTGAGCACAGAGCCCCACACAGGGCTTGTTCGGAGGACCGAGATCATGATCTGAGCCAATATCAAGAGTCAGAGGCCCAACCAACGGAGCCACCCAGGCGCCCCTGGTCTGCATTTTTAAAATACCACATGTGCATCTCATCATCTATTTAAACAGAGCAACAGCAAGAAACCTGCCCTGGAAGGTAATTACTCTGGGCACCTGCAACTTTTTCATTTTATCTTCCACCCTAGCCACTGAGAAAACTACTTCAGGAAGGCAACCTTGCCGATGGTTACCCTGCCGCCTTGGTGCCACCCAGCATTTGTCTTTGCTCCTCTCCAGTGAACTCATTAACATTTTTTTTTTAGTGAGGATGCTCACTGTTAAGATTACTAACCTTAGTTATATGGTGATCTGAACTAGATTCTTCTTCCATCGCTGAAGATCACTCATGTGTGCCCTTGAGCTATGAAAAGCTCTACGTACGATAGATAAGGTTCAAGGCACACCGTGCTCACGCCCACTTCCCAGAAATTTTGAATGGGTGCTGCAGGCACGCTGGCCTCCCGCGGTGGCCACAGATGATTGGATAGAGCGGGGCATGTGGTTCCAGGGCATGCGTGAGCTGAGCCAATCAGCTTCTACTTGTCGTGAGTTTGAACTGATGAACGAAGATGCGGTTCCCTTCAGTGGTAGGAGCAGCCTCATGTACCAGGAGGAGGAAGACTGGGAGACAGGTGGAGAGAGACTGAGTGGGGCAGGGAGAAAGAGAAAACATGTGTGCAGTGAGGCACTGAAATCGTGAGCAATGAGACCATCTCTCATATGAACCGTGGGAGACACAGCTGCAAACCTTAATTCTTGGCTCTTAGGGCCCAGACAACTTCCCGGGGACTGGCTGTCCCCTCCTGCCCTGTTGCTCTGTGGGATTCTCCCTGTCCAACTCACTCACGGGCGCTCCTGTCGTCAGAACCCGCGCCCCTGGAACAGAACCCAGAGTATGTCAGGAGCTGCTATTTCTTGCATTCCTGACAAGACTTAGACTCAGGCAATATTTCCTGCTAATCATACAACAGCAACTCAAGCTCCTAACTGTTTCCCATTCACAATGAAGCCCACACAGGCCTGGAATTCATGGATTTGTCCAAAGTTCTTCCTTAATGCAGAAATTTAGCCCGTGGTCCCTCTTCTGCACCCCATGTATGAGTCCTGCAAAGGCCAAGGAGAACGGTGGTCTTTTGGAGCTGGGAAGATCATCAGGAACCAAGGTATAACGGGTGTAACTGGTTAACACAGTCTGGTGGAAACACTTTTTACTTAATTACGCCCTCCTGTCTCACTTGCCACGGAAAGGTATTGTCCTGCGTCTTCGTAGTAAGCTTCTAGGACATCATTTTTCCTGACTTCAGTCGTGCAGCTTGGGTGTGTCCTTCTGCTTCTGACTTTGATAAGTATCTGAGATGCACTAAAGTGTTCCCTCCATGAGTTGGCAGGTTCAGGCTGCCCATGCTCTTGCTTCCCGTCAGCCACACCAGCCGGACCCTTCATCGCTGTCTCCAACCTGGGACCTGCACAGAGGCTCGGCAGAGTCCAGGCTGAGGTCAGGGCCCGTCCACAGGCATGGAACGTGGCACTTGTGTTCCCTGGGCCCCTTAAGGTTCTGTTCCTTTTTAGAAGTCCATGACCCCCACTTCATAACATTCTTTCAGGAGCCATCATTTATTTAAAAACCTGTTTCTGGGTGAAGTCAGTGTCCTCGGTTAATTTTAACCTCACTAGAGATACAAGGTTAGCAAAACTGGGTTTGACCTCTAATGTCTACTGCGGTCATTCCATAGGTCACCCTGACTCGATGTCAGGTTATCAATAGCTTCAGGAAGCTTCTCTCCCCAGGATGTCTAAAAACTTGCTCTTTTTAAGTCCTGGATCAATAAAAAGAAATTTGAGGGGGAAATACTCACACTATTAGAGTCGTTGCTTCTTTAAGTAGTAACAGCCGTGCTTAGCGCTCATCCGCTTTTGATTGGGAATTCATTTGATATTTGTATGAGCACTGTTCTCTTCACAATGATACAAGACCCACATCCCTTCCCAAAGGAGCTTGAAAACCAGTTAAGAAATAAAATGTGATGACAAAGATTTTTGTTAGCACCAAAAACCGAAATAAAATGAGGTCCTTGCTATTTTCTGCTAAGAGACTGTAGAAACCTATGAAAAAACCTATGAAAGAGGGGACATGCCAACCCCATTCACCTCCTCTGTCAGGCACCCCAAGCGACGTGCACACCGTGCAATTCCACACAGCATCTCGGTTGGATCGGTAACAGCAAAAACCCCACAAAACAACAACAAAAATGCACTGCCTGAAATCTGGGCAAAATCCCAAACTCCCAGATAAATAGCATCAGAATCTATAGATTCTTGCCTGAAACTCCTATTTCAGTGCTATTAAAGTGCGCTGTCGAGACCAGCATCACACTGTGAGCCCTTCGTTGGCAGTCTACAGTAACACAGACATTGAGAGGAAGGATTGAGGAACTTCTTTTATAGCAACTTGATCTCGGTGTAACATTTTTACTATATTTTTACAGAAGTGCCAGTCTGCAAAGCATTGGAAAATTTGAAAACTTGCCCCTCACCATGAATAGTTTTAAAAGCACTGCTCTGGCACAATTTTCAAAGGGAAAAAGCCACTTTCCTTCCTGCTTGAGAAAGAGAATTGGGCAGGGTTTCCTTTTCTTGCACAGTACATAGAATATCTTTACATTCACCTGCACTTGTAAAGACCTGCAGGAGGGACAGCCAAAAAAGCAACTACTAAATATAACTGGTCTCACAAGCAGATTCAAGCATCCCATTATTACCTTGTGAAAGTTAAACCAAGTGGAAACATTAATTTCTCATTTACCTACTGCTGACTAATGCATTAAAGGTGGCTCACACATCCACTGGGGATGA
This sequence comes from Potos flavus, assembly GCA_028534135.1. Lineage (NCBI taxonomy): Eukaryota > Metazoa > Chordata > Mammalia > Carnivora > Procyonidae > Potos > Potos flavus. The sequence continues at coordinate 124,106,773 of CM052895.1, forward strand.
GTTTTTCTTTTAATCTATCGAGCGTGTTAAATGATAGCCAAAGGTCGCTTTGGATAAGAGAGGTACATTTATCTCTCCCATTTACCTACAGTGGCATGAATATTTTATAACATCATTTTCACCATTCATCAGCTCATCTCTGCTCCTTTTTTTATTAAGGTAGTCATAAATGTGTCTACTTGGAATCACACACTGAAAGTTCCAGAACATTCAAGCAACTTTTCCAGTCTTTGCTCCGGCTGTCGGTCACTTTACACCAGCTGCTTCTCTTCACGGGGCCCTGAGGGCCTTTCCACCAAGCCCAGTCCCGCGGAGAAGCCAGCACCCGGAGGAAATTCGAACATATGCTGATGGGTACGTGAAGCGGTTCCCAAGCTGTTTCCCAGATTTGTCCTTGGGGATGGCAGTGATAACAAGAAATGGGCCCAGGAAAGTCTCAGGCTTTTGTGTTTGTCCTGAAAAATTTGTTGATGGATGGTAAGGTGCAATGGAGTAAAGCTACACGGTGTCCACGTAGCATTTTCACATTGCCTATTTGACCCTCCTTCCACCTTTCTAAACTTGAGGGTGAACAAAACTGTAAAATGCTACACTCACACCTAGTTTTTACCACTGAGCTCTATTTGGTTCCATCTAAATATTCCATGTGAGGATTTATAAGGTAGGAGCAAAAAAAAAAAAAAAAATTATTTACAAAATAACGAACGATTTCAATGGAAAAAAATATTTCTGTATTTAGGAATGCTTCTCAGAACACATTCCTGGTTTATTTATTTATTTATTTTTTAATTTTATTTATTTATTTGACAGAGAGAGAGATCACAAGTAGGCAGAGAGGCAGGCAGAGAGAGAGGGGAAGCAGGCTCCCCGCTGAGCAGAGAGCCCGATGTGGGGCTCGATCCCAGGACCCTGAGATCATGACCTGAGCCGAAAGCAGAGGCTTTAACCCACTGAGCCACCCAGGCGCCCCTCACATTCCTGGTTTAAATAAGCTCCCTGTGCAGATGGGTTTTACAGCTCGTCTAGACTAAGCTGGAAATACTTACAGCAAGCATTTTTCTGTGTGTAAATTTTAGGAACTCCTCTTGACTAAGCTTTCCAAGAATCATCACAAATAAGTGATACTGATGGAAGCAAAATGACTTAAAGAACAACTCATACCCTGATGACATTGACAGTGAGGACCAAAAGATCAATTATATATGGAAAGTTGGGTATTTATTTATTTATTCATTTATTTACTTATTTATTTTTAGGGTAATCTCTATGCTCAACGTGGGGCTTTGAATTCACATATACTATATATGTATATATACTATGTATGTATAGTATATACATATATATGTATGTGACCCTAGATAGTCTACGTACTGAGCAAGCCAGGCACCCCCCCCCCACATACCCCAAAAAGCTGGTCTTTAAACAGAGAAGAGCATTTCTCCAGAGACACCAGCCAGGACGAAACTTTAAATGCCACATGAGGTTCACCCGCCTGAGACGTTTGCACCACACTTGTTCCAACAGAACTCTCGATTCCACACAATCTGTGACCTTCAGGCGCCGACACACGGCACACACCGTTGGCTATTCCGCAGAGCGCTTTGGTCCAGGGGCTGTCGGGTATGGGAGTGAGTGGTTTTCCATTACTTACAAACCATGTTGATATTAAACATAAACGTAATCCAGATAAGCTTTCAGGTCCTCAGCCTACAGGATAGGATGGGATTAAAACCAAAGTGAATTAAGGGAAGACCCAACTATTTTGAACAAGTAACATAAAAGTGATTGCACAGGGGCGCCTGGGTGGCTCAGTGGGTTAAGCCTCTGCCTTCTGCTCAGGTCATGATCTCAGGGTCCTGGGATCGAGCCCCGCTTTGGGCTCTCTGCTCAGCGAAGAGCCTGCTTCCTCCTCTCTCTCTGCCTGCCTCTCTGCCTACTTGTGATCTCTCTGTTAAATAAATAAAATCTTTAAAAAAAAAAAGTGATTGCACAATTTGGACCCACTTAATTTTGTGTCTGACTATAAAACAATCCTTGTGAAGTAAATAGGACTTGAAGGAAACTGAATGTCTGTGGAGAAAGGTATACCTAAATACAGTCAATACTAAGGTAATGAAACAATAGCCAACTTAATGACAAGTAATCCAGTAGAGTGTTGAAGTTTTAGATCCATGAAAATATAGATTGTTATTTTTATGTTTTACACAGTAACTAGTCTTAAGCAGCGTGAAGCACATTCTTGTGAAGACAATCATACCATCTGAGGAACTCGCTGACACTAATTCTGAATTAGTCATTTCTATATCCATATTTGTATAGGTTTTCACATATCAGCTTAGTTATCAGTTCAAAAATTTACCTTCTTTAATGTGGAACTCCCAACATTTCCAGAGTACTCAGAAGTCAGATTTTTTTCCTCCCTAAGATTAGCTTGGACAGAATTAAAATGGTCTTTTTCTTTGATCTCACTAAAATATGAGAAAGTCACCTGAGATAGAACAATAATTATTTTCATACAAAATTCATTTGCAGGCAAATCCTTGGAGAATTATTAATGTGAATGCCCCCTGATTTGGGCTGCTCGTCCCTCCCTGAGGCCGGGCAGATCCTACACTGGCTTGGTCTGGGGTCTCCCCTACACTAGAGAAGGCCCTGTGGCTTCCCCTCTGGGTGGAAATGACTTTGGCTCAAGACTATGAAAGCGCACATCCAAGAAATGCAAGTCACCAGGGTGGCCCAGAATTAATAGTTTCTTGGGGACCTTTTAAATGATGGTGTTCCCAGGATGAAACCAGAAGCTACCTGTAATTATTTCTTTACTTTGGAGATGAAGTAGAACAGGATCCACCTGACCCATTTGGTCCCCTAAACCTCCTTCACATTGGATTTCCACATGTAAGCCTGGAGAATATGATGAGAGGGCCATGATATAAAGAATGTGAGAATTAAGAAAACTCCAAGTACCAGACGGGGGAATTAAACTTTCCCCCTATCAAAAAAGTTGGTCTTTTTTTCTTTTTTAAAGATTTTATTTATTTATTTGACAGAGACACAGCGAGAGAGGGAACACAAGCAGGGGGAGTGGGAGAGGGAGAAGCAGACTCCCCGCCGAGCAGGGAGCCCAATGCATGACTGGATCCCAGGACCCTGAGATCGTGACCTGAGCCAAAGTCAGACACTTAACAACTGAGCCATCCAGGCACCAAAAAAGTCTGTCTTGAAGATAAAAAATGTTATGAGGATGGATGTTGGTGATGGTAACAAAACATTGTGAATGTGTTTAATGTCACTGAACTGTACATTTAAAGATGATTAAAATGGTAAATTTTTTGTTATTTACATTTTGCCTCAATAAGTCAGTCAGTCTTGTACTGGTATTCATACACATGTATGGACACATATGGTCAAAATTTAAGTGAGAAATATATTCTAAATCCAGAAAGGGACAGGGGTGCCTAGGTAGCTCAGTTGGTTAAGCCTCCAACTCTTGATCTCAGCTGGGTCTTGAACTCGGGATTGCGGGGTTTGAGCCCTGCATTGGGTTTTTTGTTTTTTTTTTTTTTTTTTTTGGTCCTGCATTGGGTTTAAGTAAAATTTTTAAAAAATCAGAAAGGGACAAGGACATATGTTTGCATTTTTGCCGTAATTTTCTCGTCATTTAAAACATATAAGGGTAGTAAGACATTGAATGTTGGCATCACACAGGAAATTCACCTCCAAGTTACTGTTGGCCTTTAAATGTGGTGCTAAATTTATATACACTTCCTTCTAATTAGTTTGTTACACGACTGAATTAAAAACAAAACAAGACCAAAAACACCCCGTACCTCCTTTGTTAAAATCTTGCTTGGATGCCTTCCCAAAACATAGCAACTATTTAGAGGTCTTTGCTTTTTACTTTCCTTGTATCAAAATGTCCTTTTTTCACAATTTGGTCTCACCCCACCCTGCCCTGCCCCCCCCAACACAACGTTAAGGATAAACATAATTGATTACTAGATCACAGAGCTATAGGCTACCCATCCCTGGGGAGAAGCTCTTCCTTTCAATCCTGGACTCATGTGGAAATCACTACAATGGGTAAGGAGACACAAGGTGAGTGGCCGAGTCCAAATGCCAGGAAGGTGCCTGGACAGCTTGCTTGGAAGCATAAGTCTAGATCAGACAGTCCATGCATATCACAGTAGCCTGCTGCAGTCTGTCGTCGTGTCTGCTTGTGAACACAAAGGGTGAAGCTCATCTTTTCTTGGTCCCAGTAATAGATCAAGGGGATAACTTTGGACAGGGCCAACGAAATGACAGGAGTTCTACAAAATCATAGACGCTTCCAAGCAGGAATGCACTATAAAGATCAATTAAGAACTCCTATCTCAAAAAAAGAAAAGAACTCCCGTTTCTTGTGGCTATCAAGGTAACACAAAGCCCCTCGGTCTGAGCTGATTGCTTTCCAACTCTTCAACCAGAAAACGAAATGACAGTAGGCACGGCACAACGTACCATTGGACGTCTGGCCAAAGTACTGCACTGATTATCCTCAGTGCAATCTGGATGCTATTTTCATATACAGCACAGCATGTAGTGTCCCCTATTTTATTTACAGAGGAAACGGTATGAAAATGGGAGAAAACATTAGCATCAAAAATGTTAAGTAAGTCACTCTTAGAACGGATTTGTACCTTCGAAGTAGTATATCATTCATTGGCCAAGGTTTTAAAAGTTATTTTCTATTTCTTGAAACTCAAAACAGACCAGCTAAGTACCTTCAAAATAAAGATTAACAAAATAAACTAGAAAAGTATTTCTGAAATAAAGATGACCAAAAATTAGTTAGCTTGAGTATATTAGTTGTCAATTGTTGCTCTTAACACATTACCAGAAACCTAGTGACTTAAACCACACGAATGCATTATCTTACAGTTCTGTAGGCTAGCGATCTGACACAGGTTGCACTGGGCTAAAATCTGGAGGCTCTAGGGAAGACTCTGTTCTTTTGCCTTTTCTGGCTTTCAGAGGCCACCCCATTCCTTGGGTCATGGCTCCTTCCTCCATCTTCAAAGCCAGAAATGTTCTCTCTCTCTCTCTGTTCTGTATTTCACACTTCCCTTTGGCCTTGACATTCTTCCAATTCCCTCGTCCCCTTCTTAAGGACCGTTGGGATTATACTGGGCCCACCTGGAATAACCTTCCAGGTTATTCCTGGAAGGTTATTCCAGGTCAGATTAGTACCTTAATTCCACCTGCAACCTTATTCTTCTTTGCCATTTAAACCACAGTATTCACAGGTTCTGGAGATTAGGACATAGACATGGTGGGGCGGCATGATTTTAGCTACCACACGTTAAATACACATGTAAATAAATACGCCACAGTTTAATGTTTTGTAATAGTTCAGTAATCGTCATTCAGTTGCCTTAATCTACAGAATTTATCTTTTTTATCCATATAAAACAGATTGGACCATCCAGATGCAATAGTAACCAAAAAAATGTAAAGCGATATAAAACAAATTGTACAACATTACAAAGTAGTGATTGTGTGTGTATGTGTTCATATATGTATATATAAAACTATACAATGTATACACATGTGTATATGTGTGTACACACACACACACACACACACGATTTTACAGTTAATCAAGTGGTTCTAGAAAGATCAATATACTGTAAAGATTCCAGGGAAGGTAATGCTTCTAAAATAAGATCACGCTTGTGAAGATCCAAAATCAGTCAAAGACAAGTTCCTAACAAGAACATAAGGTTAGAGACAAAGTCTTTCCTGGTTAGTCCTTTTTCCTTCTTCCTCTCGATTTTTTCCTGTTGTTGTATTGCCCAAATTTGCCGTTTTTGTGCCCTGAAAGGCCTGCCGCATGTGAAATGACCAGAGTCCATATGAACAAGGTCAAACCACAACCCACAAATACCAGTGAGGGTGGTTTGGAGGAAACTGCTGGAAACCAAAGGAACGCCATCCATGCACCCCTATGTCCAGTGCACCTGCCACTGCAGACAAGAAGGTCCTCATCCTTTCAGTGGCTGCAATGCTAGCTTTGGTTTTCCTCCTGGACTTTCCTTGAAAGTGTGCCCGCTGTCATTGGCGAGGCTGGTGCCCAGTCCACACCAGACTTAAAAGACGGGAACGTGGTAGTGGCGGTCATTCTCCGTCAGCAGGGAGATCTCTGGCCACTCCCTGGGCGGCAAGTCTGGGTAGCAGACCTCGAAGTCTCTGCAGTTAAACTTGTACAGTCTGAACACTTTGATCTTTATTTCAAGGGAGTGTCCAAGAATAAACATATCGATCTGCAGAAGAGAGGAAAAAGAGGTCACAAACACGCATTTCCAACTCCCTGTCCCCCACCAGAGGAGCAAGCGTGTTCTCCTGCAGCTTATGGAGTAACTGCTTATTTACAGACCCACGCACGAACCACCGAGGGGCCACAGTCAGGAACACATGTCCGTGACGTGGGAGGCAGGGGAAGGCAGAGGAACGTCTTTGTAGACTAGCATGAAAAAATTACAGGGAAAAGCTGTTTGGGGGGAGGGGAGGGACCACTACTAAATGCTCAGAATAAAAAAGTCACTTTTTCCAACTAGTTTTATATCAATTTTTATAAAAATGCCAGGTAATTTTGTGCATCGCCTGAGAGCGAAGCAAAATAAAACCTCTTTCCTACAGGGATAAAAAAGTATCCTCTGGATTTAAAATTTTTCTTTTTAAAAAAAAATATTTTATTCATTTATTTATCTGAGAGAGAGCGTGCATGCATGAGCAGGGAGAGAAGCACAGGGAGAGAGGGACAAGCGGGCCTCGTGCTGGCTATAGAACCTCACGCGGGGCTCGATTTCACAACCCTGAGATCATGACCTGAGCCGGTATCAAGAGTCGGGCGCTTAACTGACTGAGCCACCCACGTGCCCCTGGATTTAAATTTCTTCAAGAATTCTTTTAAGTTAAAGTTCATGTATTATTTTTAGTAATCTCCACACCCAAAGTGTGGCTTTCCAACAAAGCCTGCCAGGCACCCCTAAAAATTTTCAATAATGTCTATTTATCGTTAGCAAGTAACCAAATGCTTTCCCAAACTCCATCTCATTTTCCAACAGCACTTCCTCCTGGTTCAGCTCCGTTGGGCGAGAACCTGCCACCATTTGGGAGGCAGCGTGAAAGGTTAGCAAGGCTTCCCGCACTGGGGCTCTCTGGCCACGGCTGGGAGGACACGCAGCAAACAGCATGGAGCAGTGAGGTTCACTCCTCTTCTTTTCCTTCTTTTTAAGGGTCCATGATATCAACCCATTACCTCTTTGCAGCGGGTTTTATCACGGCTGCAAGTCAACTCCAGACGCCTGTGCGTTCGAGGACGGCCAGTATCGTCCTGACTCAACCACACAGGGTTCTTCTGCCCCCATTACCTGCTCCAGTCCACACGTGTCGCCCACAGAATTCAGGTGGTTCATCATGAAGCTTAAAGGGTCAGATGATGTTTCCCGGGCAAACAGGAGTTGAAAAAGACTGGGAATGACCTTGTTGGTCTTCATTTGTTCATAAACCTCGGTGACTTGATAGAGCATGATAAACTTTAAAGCTTCATACAGTTTATATTCCAGAAGAACGTCAGAAAAAAGGATGTTGCACATACTTCCTCTCTTGTGATAATCTTTAATTCCACTAAATTCGGCCCACTAAAAATACAGATGTAAAAGGGAAATTTACAGACAAAAGGTGAATTCCTACATGATGGCATAATTTTTAAATTACTTATAAAAATAAACCAAAGATTAATAGAGGGGAACTTGAACTCATTTTATAGCTTTTGACCCTGATTTTTTTTTTAACCGCAAGTATATGTTACTTTTACAATCACAAACTGGTTTAAATGAAACGTTTTTCAAAAAAAGCACCACCACCTTGGTAAAATGCCAAGCAAGGGAGTTTCCTAACACAGCTTAAGATAGTTGGGTCACACAGAAGGGATTCCAGAGACAAACAGTACTAACTAGTATTCTTTACCACTCACTCGCCAACCACAGATTAAAACATGCTGCATACATTAACTCACTGAAGCCTCACAGTAACTGTATGGGGGACACACGATTTACATATCAGTTTTACAGACCAGGAAACTATGGCACAGAAATGCTATGATATTTACCAGGAGGATTCATATCAACAATCTAAAATCTGTGTCTATTAAAAGGCAGGAAAAACTCTTAGTTCAAATTACAGCATCTGTGCTATCCCCAAGTTATTAATAGGCACATCCCAGAAGTGCATTCTGAGTGCGTCTGGACCTTGCACCCCATTGTTCGAGGGGAAAGAGGTACGTGACTGTTAAGGTTTCTCAGAGGGCCCACAAAGGCCTCCTTAACCCATCATGGGCCTCACTGTCATGTACAACATGGCTCGTTCATTACTTGGAAGGTGAATGAAGAACAGGAAAGCCACGTGTCCCCCTTACGTGGCATCGAGTGACATGCCTGATGGAGAAGAGTTACTACATCTGGGGTGCGTGCTTTCATTCCTAGTCTTTTCCTCCCCCGAACACTCACCTGTGTTTTCAATAATTCCACGCATTTACGTAATTTTCCAAACACATTGGAACCTGTATACTTCTCAGGACCAAAACTGTATTGCTGGATCCAATTACAACCTTGTGAAAAGAGCAGTTTTTCAGGAAGCTTGAAAAGAAAGTAGATGCCAACCATGATTAGTACCTCAGCATTTATGACCCACAGTTTAGAATACATCTCGGTGTATGATCTCATCTCCCTTAGCAATCCCCATTTAAATACACGATGACAACAGTTAAATAAAAGCATATTGTTCCTCCTTTTAGATTTGTGGATTAAGGGCTTTGGATCGGATTCTTAATTTATAATTTTACAACTGATGAAAACTTACATGAAGATTATGTCTATGGGAACAATCTTCCTGCATAAAACACTGCCCAAACTGCCTAGGTATATCCCTTTAGAAATTATTTTTACCCAAACAAGGCTAGAATACCACGGTACGTCAGGGAGCACGTGGGCTTTAGAACGAGGCCCTCTGGGGTCTGCTCCGACTGCTCCGTCACTTACCAGCTGAGAGTCACTCTGCTCAACCGGGGCCGATCACTTACCCTCTTAGCCTCACCCTCCACCACAAATCAAGGACAATACTACCCACTTTACAGGATCCTTGTTGGGATTAAATAAGATTATAGAATACATAAGACTTGGATCCAGGGGAGGGATCTAATCCATTTTCCTGCCCCACTGAGTTTGGGGAGCCCAGAGGCTTGGTTGTAGTCTTTGTCCTGGGCAGGTAGCAGCAGGCCCAGCCCACCACGCACACGCGACAAGTACTTGCCAGATAAAAATGAAACTAATAAAAACAAGTGTAATTTAAAAATGGTAAGGAGGGGCGCCTGGGTGGCTCAGTGGGTTAAAGCCTAGCCTCTGCCTTCGGCTCAGGTCATGATCTCAGGGTCCTCGGATCGAGCCCCGCATCGGGCTCTCTGCTCAGCGGGGAGTCTGCTTCCCCCTCTCTCTCTGCCTTCCTCTCTGCCTACTTGTGATCTCTCTCTCTGTGTCAAATAAATAAATAAAATCTTAAAAAAATAAAATAAAAATGGTAAGGAAATAGACCATGTATAGCTACATGTATGCATATATTTTATATTTCCTTCATCCTTAAATGTATGTCCTAGATTAAACACCCTACATTCAAAATAAAAATTCAGGTTGTTCATCAAGAGTGTTCTGCCTGAAAGAAAGAAAGAAAGAAAAAGAAAGAAAGAACGAATAAACTACCTTATACTCTTAAAATGAAAAAAAAAAACAAGGCACAGACTGGGAGAAAATATTTGCAAATCACATATCTGATAAAGGACGTGTACTCAGAATATATAAAGAACTCTCAGGGCACCTGGGTGGCTCAATCATTAAGCATCTGCCTTCGGCTCAGGTCATGATCCCAGGGTCCTGGGATCGAGCCCTGCATCAGGCTCCCTGCTCAGCGGGAAGCCTGCTTCTCCCTCTCCCACTCCCCCTGTTTGTGTTCCCTCTCTTGCTGTCTCTCTCTGTCAAATAAATAATTAAAATCTTTAAAAAAAAAAAAAGAACTCTCAAAATTCAGTCAATAATAAAATAAAATAAAAATAAAAATAATTTTAAAATAAAGTAAAAAAAAAACAAAATTAATAAAAATGTGCAAAAGACTTCAACAGACACTTCTTTCTCTAAGACGATAACATGGAAAGACACTCATGCTTCCACACTAGGGAAATGCCAACTAAAAGCACAGTGATACCAATGAACATCTATCAGAATGGCTAAAAATAACCCCGAATCAATCCTGGTTAGAATGTGGAACAACTGCAACTCTTACACATTACTGGCGGAAATGCAAAATGCCGGAGCTGCACTGGAAAACAGATGGCAGGTTCTTATGAACTTAGACCTACACCTACCACATGACCCAACAATCTCACTCCCAGGCATTTGCCCAAAAGAACAAAATCCTGTATGGAGATATTTATAACAGCTTTAGTCATAGTTGTCAAAAACTGGAAATAATCCAGATGTTCTTCAAGTGATGAGTGGATAAATAAACGGTGTCATACTCATGTCAAGGAATACCACTGAACAATAAAAAGGAATGAACTACGAATTCACGTGGCCTGGATGAATGGCAGTGCATTTTGCTAAGTGAAAGAAGTCAGATTCAAAAGGCTACATGCTGGATAGTTCCACGTATTGGGCATTCTGGAAAAGGCAAAAACGATAGGGACGTAAGACCTATCAATGGTGGCCCCCGGGCTAGAGGTGAGAGAAGGGTTGACTATTAAGGCATAGGGGGGGATCTCTGGAGCGCTCTATGGGTTTGTCAAAACTCGAGTAGTGTTGAGTAAAAAAGGGAATTTTAGTAGACCACCTTGCTTATGAAAGACAGATGCCCTTCTTAAGAAAAGATGGCGACATCAAAAAGAAACAAGACTGAGTAGGACGGCCTCTCTGAGATGGATGGGGTATGTAGGGCCTTGGAAGGCTCCTTCAATCTTAGGAGGCACAGAGCTGCCCACGGAAGACCCGGCCATCTGCACGGCAATGCTTGTCGACCCGCCGTTCCCCCACGTTTCCGGCGTGCGGACGTACCTTAACGATGTCTTTCTCTTTCATCCAGGATGGGAAGGAGAGGCCCTGGCTGAAGATCTGGAACAGCACCGACCTCAGAGCGTCATAGTTATCTCTCTTTACTTGTCGGACACATTTAATGTGATGCCGCCAAAATAGCTCCTCGTAAGCCTGTCCGCACAAAAACAAGACGTTGGTTTTCCACTCCTCCGGGTAAGAGAGTAAACAGAATGAATTCACTGTACTGTCAGTGGGGCATGACTCCCAAATAAAGTGGACAACAGAAACGAAAACAATTCTAAATTACGAAGGCGACCACATGCCATTTTAAAGTGACTTCTGTGTGCACTGAGTCCATGTCCTGCTCTTTCAGCGGATGAATTCCTGGAAGCCCAGGGCCAGGAACATCATTTAGGGGAGATGATGGCTACAACTTGACCACAGTGGAAAAAAAAAAATACCATACACATTTAAGACCGTGCTAAAAAGTACTTGAAACATAACTCTCTTGCTGCTGACAAGGCTGGACAGCACAGCTGGGAGTAGCTACCAAGCCTGGTTCAATGGGCAATTCTAAAAATCCTCAAAATCTTTTACACCCAGGTCCCTAATCCCTCCAAGGACAGAGGTCTCCCCTGCATGTGGAGATGGGCCGTAGGCCTGGTGGGGGGAGGAGCGGAGCTGAAACGAGTGCCACCCTCAAATTTCCTGAAATTGCAGCCTCATTTATGTTCTCATCCAGGCCCTCAGAGGCCCTCGCTCTAGGGGACAGCCCAAAGCCACCGTGGGGCAGCTGCTTGGCTCTATCAGGAGAGTCACAATCACTCCTTGTGGCACATCTGGTGTCAGCGGATCTCTGGGCTTCGCGAAGCAGAGTGGAATGTTTGTTTCCCGACTGCTGCACACACATTCCGCCTCATCCGGGACCCGTATCAGCATGCGCACCTTCCTCATCAGCTTGGCACGCGGCGTGTCCCCTTTCCATTCTCTCGCACAATAACTGAGCAGGTCAACCTCGGCCTCCACGCTGAGGTTCCCTGGACCAAATCAAACAGAAAAGAGAGTTAATTTTCCCTTGCCTCGCCCTTCTCGAACCCTCTCTGCCCCGCAGAAATAAGAAAACATCTGAAAATATTTACTTTTGAATTTTCTCTGCAGATAGCCAATCCGCCTGGAAGATAAAGGGAACGGTAATATGAAAAATCCACTTGGAACAGCAGGGGTCTGTTTGTGAAACCGGAAGCTGATCCGACCACCTACCATTTCAGCCAGTGTCCTAAGTCACAGTGCATCCTCCTGCAGTAGCAAAGGGCGGCCGCCAGAACTGCCGCTGCCAACATCACTGACCCCTTTGCTAGTCTCCACACGGTACCCAAGGCCTGGCTGGTGACTAGCATCCAGGAGTGAACCTGGTCACTTCCTAGGGAAAAAAAATCTCAATTACACAAGTCTGCTTTGTTTAAGAGAGAAAACGTATTGGCTAATTTTACCTGCAAAGTGTCTATCATTGATGACATAAACCGTTTTTATTTTTTAAAGATTTTATTTTATTTATTTATTTGTCAGAGAGTGAGAGAGAGAGCACAAGCAGTGGGAGCAGCAGGCAGAGGGAGAAGCAGGCTCCCCGCTGAGCAAGGAGCCCGAAGCAGGATTCGATCCCAGGACCCTGGGATCGTGACCTGAGCCGAAGGCAGACGCTTCACCAACTGAGCGACCCAGGCACCCCTGATCACATTAACAGTTTGTAAAGCATTCAAAAATTCAATCTGAAAGTTAAACCCCTGGTTCTCCAATAATCAATGTTCTAGGTAAGAGTATCCTTGTTCCACAGAATTTACAAGGAACAACCATAAAGAGGATCAGTTTCAGAATCCCTTGGACCTGTTCAAAAGCTGCTTCCCCATGCCCTGGCTGTGTGACCTTGGGAAACCTAACTTCTCTCCTCTGAATTGTCTTAATTGCAATATTGGGAAAAACGCTGACCTCGCTGGGGCAAGACGGAATGAAATTATTTCAGAACCAGCACGTTGCGCCCATGCACTGCACTGCGCATCTGCTGAATCCAAGAGTGGTTCGGGGAATTCTGCTCGACACTGGGGGCCTCCAGCGATGCCACCACCAGGCGCTTCTGCCCACTTGGATAGTCTTAAATCATTATGAGCATAAGAGATGGCATCACCTTCACACACACACACACACACACAGTGAGTGGCCCCAATGGCAGGCTGGACATCATTTCCAGGAAGTGGACCCCTTAGAGGAGTAGTGTTGGCGGGGGAACAGGTGTGCTGCATATGGTATATGTTCCCATTCCTGACGGGACCAGGGAGAATGAACGGGCCAGAGACGCCAGCTGTGTACTTACGGGATTTTACTACGTGCAACAGATTCCCAACTGTATTATGCTTGATCATGGAAAATGCTGAAGTACAGATGAGGAAGAGAACTTTTGAAGAGTGGCCAAACCTCCCGGGGTTCATTGTGAAATCGTTCCCTCCCTGGCACCAGGTTTAGTAAAATTCCAGCAATTAACTATAGTAAAAGCCTCAGCAATTCAGAACCTACAATTAAAGCATTTTTTTTTAGTTGGTTCCACACCCAACGTGGGGCTTGAACTCACGACCCCGAGATCAAGAGTCTCGTGCTCCACGGCCTGAGCCAGCCAGGTCCCCCAATTTTAGCATTTTTGATCATATGGATATTTGATACACATTTAAACTCTGATAAGGAAAAGAATTTACCGGCGAATAAAGAAATGAAGTTACCAAAAAAGAAAAAAAGAACTAAAGTTACCAGTAACTAAGAATAGTCATACTTAAAATGACTTAAAAGGGCATTTTCAAAAACAGGTACTCGTCTGTTTAGAACAATTCATTAGCTGTTCATTAGATATTTACACCTGCCTAGATATTTAGTAAAACTTTTTGGGAGTTGTTTAAAATGTAAAGCTATACTGCCTTTACATCTGTAATTTAGATTTTTACTAATTCAGAGTGATTTCCCAACTGTGAAAATTCTGACATATGTAAATGCTTTTAGTAAATCCTTAAACTCAGCAAAAACTAGAATTTTATCTAGGTGATACATAATTTATTTTAATGCGTTTACAAACATTTTCTAGAAAAATGGAATATTACACATGATTTTACAGTTCGTTTTTTCTCTTCATACAAAGTAGAAGTCTTTTCATTTCACTACATATAAATCTACACTTTTTAGAAAACACATAATATTTCAGTCTAAAGATACACCATCGTATGTGTACGTAGTCACTGCCTTACCGATAAACCCCTTGGATTGTTTTCCATTTCTCACTCTTACAAACATGGTCGAGACAGACAGTATCCTAACGGTCCTTGTGGGCTCATGGTGGTTTTTAGGATAATTTCAAGAAGACGAAACTCTGGATCAAGGGGAGTGTGCATTTTTAGTTTTGACGGATACTGCCAAAGTGCTTTCCAAAAGAAACCGTCAATTAACACTCCCATCAGTCCGAGCGCCCATGATGTCCCTCAACCCCGGTCCTGGGTCCCGGTTGTGATTTCTCTCTGGAGCCTGCATTTCTGCAGGAACACGGGTACATTTCTTCTTCTGGGAAGAGCCTTGTAGAGAATCTGCCTACTTGCCTCTGGCCGGTGCTCGTTACTGTGTGGACTCGGAGGGCTTGAGGTCACCGAGGTGGGGTCCGGCTACTGCCTCCTCTATGGGGCACACTGCTCTCATTTGTCACAGACTCTAACCAACCCCTGACATCCTCTGGGACCTACCAGGCCCCTTGGAACTCTACATTTGAGACCCCCCTCCCCAAACCAGGGCCTTCTCCTGAGCATGAGCCTCTCTGGCAGCTGCCCGGGGCCTCCACTGGATCCCCTAAAGATTACGGCTCGCCTGACTGCCCCCCACACACGTACAACACACTTCCCTGGCCTACTGCCTGTATCTGGAAATTAAACCCCATCTCCAACCCGAGAAAGGCAGATAGGATCAACTTATCAGGAAAAAAACACGTGAGGGCTCCGTACGCCTCTCCCGTGCAAACCTAGAACACAAGCTTACGCTCCTGGCCTCCCTCCTCCCTCTACCTAACTGGCCCAGTTTTTGGTCAAGTGACTTAATCCAAGAAGGGCCAGGGAGTGTGATCATGGGGGCTGGGTGGGCACCGGGGAGCAAGCTGGGGGGGACCCCCGAAGCCCCATGGGAGCGGCTGCTGCTCACAGACAATCCTGAGGTATTCATACGAGATACAATAACAGTACGAGGGGCGGGGCATCGAAGGAGAGGGAAATGCAGTGTGTTGGGATTTTTAAAGATTTTACTTATCCATTTGAGAGAGAAAGAGAGAGCACAAGCAGGGGGAGAGGGAGAAGCAGGTTCCCTGCTGAGCTGGGAGCCCGACGTGGGGCCCAATCCCCCCGACCTGAAGATCATGTCCTGAGCTGAAGGCAGACGCTTAACCATCTGAGCCACCCAGGCGCCCCGGAAGTGCAGTGTTTTAGTAGGAAAATGTACGGCTTTACTGATCATTAAAATAGCTACAGTCTGAGTCTTGCCATATGCCTGAGCCATGCTATGTGCCCCATAGGAATTCATGCCCTCCTGCTCCTGCAGCTGTTGCTCCCTCCCGGCCCCGTCCCAGCCCTGCTCATGTCCTGGCAACTTCAGCTCCCTGAGCTTCTGTTTCTCAGCCGGGGATGACAACAGAGCCGGGCTCCCAGGGAGTGCTGACCGCATGGGCGAAGGAGCAGGTTCTGCCTCGGGAGCGCTTGTGAGCGGGGTGGAAAGGTTAGGGAAGTTCTGAGCATGCTGTCTGGCAAAACCCGAGTCCCCAAGTCCATGTTCATTATTATTTGTTTTGCTATTAGTCCAACCACCCTTCTTTTGCAGATGAAGAAGCCGCACGGGAAATAAAGACTGATTACGTAAGCAATAAAGCTGAGATTCAAACCCGGGGCTGTGTGGTGCCTGAGCGGCCCGAGCCCTCGGCTCTTCTGCCCGTGAATTATGCCCCTGAGTCAGTCTTCAAATTAGCTTTGCTACAGCAAGTGGAATTAAGACTCTTTAAAAAGAGACTTAAGGGGCACCTGGGTGGCTCAGTGGGTTAAAGCCTCTGCCTTCGGCTCAGGCCGTGACCTCGGGGTCCTGGGATCCAGCCCCACATCGGGCTCTCTGCTCAGCAGGAAGCCTGCTTCCCCCTCTCTCTCTGCCTGCCTCTCTGCCTACTTGTGATCTCTCTCTCTCTGTCAAATAAATGAATAAAATCTTTTAAAAAATAAATAAATAAAAAGAGACTTAAAAATCCATCTCCCCACCCCATGTGTCAATAACTGGATTACAACTCAAATACAATGGCCATGGACGAGAACACCGCACAGGAGGTGCCCCATGGAGCGCTACCATCATTACGACTGGGGTGATCTCATGGTCAAACCTCATTTCCCCAAATACAGCAGAGAGGGGATAAAATGTCCCATGTCAGGACCTTCACTGCCCCCCCTCCCCCGCCCGCCAGCCCAGCAGTGACCCGCCGGCCTCCCCTCCCCTGTCCATGAAGACCGGGCTGGGGCGATGCCAACCCGGAAAAGAGAGTTCCACCACCAGGGATTCAGTCATTCAACTTAATACAAAGAGAGTCGAGAACAAGGACAAGAAACACGGGATGGGGGGGCGGGGGGCCATTTGGCAATGAAGCATCTCCAAGAAGTGGGGGCCGCAAGGAGGGGCAGAGAACAGAAGCCCTGCTAGAATTAGGGATTTGGTCGTCGTCCATGTTCGTCAAGAGAGAAAAAAACAAAACTTTGCTTTAGTACTTTTGGAACGGACCACTTGGGTGGTGGCTGAAACGTCCCGTTGGAAAGTGGATCAACCAGGCCTCACAGCAGGAAGACAGGAGAGAGAGCCCCACCCACACAGTGGGAAGAAGTCGCTCTTGAGTGGGTCAGACGCTGGAGGAATGATGGCGCCAGAGCCTCCCGAAGTCAACAACGCGGCTATCAGAGTCAGATCTCCCTTGCTGCCACTCAAACTATATATGGCAGAGGAGACCGCGACTAGAAGTGAACAAAAAAAAAAAAGGAGCCACTTTTTTGTGGTAAAATTCTACTTAGAATTTTTTCCATCCTCTAAAATGTACCAAAGCTGAAATAATTCAAACATTCAAACAGGAAACCAAAAAGAAAGAAAAAAAAAAAAACAAAAAACCCTGAAAACAAAACCGAAAGACACCGTGGCTCCGGAAACAGAGTGCTTATGCAGACGGCGGTCCCACCTGGGAGCCCTGAGCTCCTTCTCATAGAAACTCCTCAGTATCTTCTTCACCCCTAAAACCTCCAGGGCTGTCCTGGGCCCAAACAGCCCAACCCTCTGGCCTCTACTTGTCTCCCAATCTTAACTCACTGCACAGTGGCCCGTGGCCCGTTCTCCCTATACACGTCTGTCTACACTGCCAGCTGTGTCTGGCGGATGACTTTCCCTTGAAGCAGATCAGGGGCTCCCCAGCGGGCCATGGAGGGGGGACATTAGGCCTGAGTCAAAAGGTGAGATGTCTGAGAGCAAAGGGAGTGAAGAAATATACGCATTAAAATCATCCTAGGAAAATTTAAGGTAAAAGATACGAAATTGAATTCAATGACAACAGCTCTTGCATCTGCGTCCATCCCGTGGTACGGTTAATCAGCAGGAGCTGGGAGAGAGAGTGCCCGAGACGGACTGACAGATCAGGAAGCCGAGGGACCGTGGGAAAGGTCCCGGGGCAGCCGCACACTCTCTGTGGCCAGAGGGGTGAAGGGCTAGGGGCGGCTGTGACCAATCGAGGGACACAGGCCTTTCAGAGGCGTCGGTAAACTTTCACACTTTTCTGAGCTAAGTCCTGGAACACTGCCCCCTTCGAAAAAGTGAATGTGGCTTTCAGGTTATTCTCAGCAAGGGCGGGAGGTGATGCAGAGAAGTGCGATCGAAGTTACAGCAGGCACAGGAGGGTCTGGGAAGGCTCTGTGCCCCGCCCCCCCCCCACCGCCCCCAACCTCCTCGGTTGTACTTCTTCCCCCCCCCACCCTGGGCTGGGCAGGAAGTGAAGTGGAAAGACATCTGCTCTGTCCTCAAGGAGCTCGAGGACGGATGGCACGATGCCGTCCTGTAGGGAAGGCTACTGGTGGGCTTGTCCAGACCCACGGTGCCGCGGCCTGCACTCCCCGGGCTCACCACACCCTGGGGGGGGGGGGGCTCTCTGCAGGGACCAGAATGACACAAGGCCCGGGGCGCCTGGGTGGCTCAGTCGGTGAAGCGTCTGCCTTCGGCTCAGGTCGTGATCGCAGGGTCCTGGGATCGATCCCCATGGCGGGGCTCCCTGCTCTGTGGGGAGTCTGTTTCTCTCTCTCCCTCCCCCTCCCTCGACTCCCCCCACCCCTATTCATGCTCTCTGTCGAATAAATGAATAAAGTCTTTTTTAAGATTTTATTTATTTATTTGACAGAGAGAACGATCACAAGTAGGCAGAGAGGCAGGCAGAGAGAGAGGGGGAAGCAGGCTCCCTGCTGAGCAGAGAGCCCGATGCAGGGCTGGATCCCAGGATCCTGAGATCATGACCTGAGCCGAAGGCAGAGGCTTTAACCCACTGAGCCACCCAGGCGCCCCTAAATGAATAAAGTCTTAAAAAAAAAAAGAATACAGGAGGCCCCCTGAGCCGGATGCCCTCGGGGCAGCAGACCACCCCCCAGAGGGTCGCCTCTCTCAGAGCTTAGTTCAGAGAAACTCAGAGATTTGAGAATCAAGCAAAAAATGCACATTAGTCTAAACAAGTGAAATAAACAGTACGCGAGCAGAATGACAAACATACAGAGCGAACCCCGTGAGGCCGTCGAGGTTTCTAAGTGATGCGAAGCGTGGGGAAGACGACTAGAGAGAAAAGTCAGCACAGCAGTGTGAAGGACTGGATTTAAATGGTCTTGGTTCTTGAAAATTCACAGCTTAGGTGTTTGTTTTTATATCAGTTATGGAGGAAATATTCAGGGGGAAAAAAAAAGTCCTCTTAACAAATCTTGGAAATGTGAGGTCGAAAGTCTTCGTATGCTTTTGTGTTTCAGGTATTAATTCTGCTCCATGAAGAAAGGAGCCTTCCACTCAGTAAAGTACTCTAACCAAAAAGTGCAAGATCAGTATCTCTGAGGAAGAGAGCCACCAAGTGAAAGGTTTTTATCTCGAGAGTCATGACCAGTGAGACATTCAGCGGTAGACATTCCCTGTCAGGCAAGCCACTCAGGCTTCTAGAACAATCGGTGCAGGACTGGGCATGCTGGACCCCAGGCTCCTGCCCAACCAAGTCGGACGGCAGCGAACCGCTCCTTGCCAAACACTGATAGGATTGTGAGTGTGCGTGCGTGCGTGCGTGTGTGTATGTGTGTTTAATACTGTCACAGCTCAGAGTTTTTTTCATTTACTGGGCACAAGTTTAGGGGTGTTAACTGCAACCCATGACTTTATTTATTTATTTTTATTTTTTGTAACCCATGACTTTAAAAGATAAGTGTGATTTTCTAATCATGGGTAGGGGATTTTGAATCCCCCCAACTCTAAAAACACAAGAGCTGCGGGTAGGCTAGGCCTCCATGTCCTAACAAGCTGGAACGCCTTCTCTGGGAAATCTCAGCACTCCAGGATCACTTTAGCCAGCCCCAGGGGGCTCCCTGACCTGGGAGAGACCAGTGACTCGGTGGGGCAAGCCCAGGACTCTGTCTTTACTTTGCCACAGTCTAGCGGCAGGACCTCAGCCAAGTCACTTAGCTTCGGGGATCCCAAAATGTCTCTCCAACAGAGAAGACCATCGGTGATAACAGAGGGTTGGAACGAAATTACACCCACACCACGAACGGGTGCTTGTAAGGCCGGGGCACGGGGCAAACGGAAACTCCCCGGCTGAGTCCCCGCTGCTATCTCCCCTCCACCTCCGGAGGTGGGGCCTCACTCCCACGTGTGGGGGACCATTTCCTCTCGGGACTATTTCTCTCTTTACTGATCCAAGCCTATCATTAGTCTCCGAGCAGAGAGCAAGCTCCTCCTGCGGGCTGAGCCACGGGCCAAGGCTGATGCCACCACTGCGAGCCCTCCTCCTGTTTGGGGCACGACCGAGGCAACGCTCCGAAGAACCAGGGCTCCAGCAGCAGAGGTGACATCGGCACGTGACCTCGGCCAGCATGAGGCAGGGTGGAGACGGACAAGAGTCCACAGGGCCAGGGAAGCAAGGGAAGGCGGGCCGGGTGCAGAGCGGCGGGGTCTTCAGATCCTGTTAGAGACGCTGATGTTACCTGAAGATCAGGGAAAGCTCCTGAGCACGAGGCCGGCGTGGTGGGATCTGCAACCACAGCCTGAAAGGGTATCGCTTAGAGTCCGGGGAACCTGTGGGATTGCCCTGCTACGTGACACCTTTTAAGTCTCTCACGGAATCATGGAACGCTTCGGGCGAGGGGGCTGGAGGTCCACTTGTTCTCCGAGGTCCGATGCACACCAGCCCCCGAGCAGAGCGAGTCCCTGCCCCCGGCGCTCCCTCTGCGCTCCATCCAAGCCGCAGGTCAGTGAGGTGTCTCCAGGGCCGCGTCCCCTGCCGGCCAGAAAACACCTCTGAGGGGAAAGCCGAATCCTGAGTCACTGTGGACCATGTGATGGCCTGTCCCCTTCATCTCTGGGGTGGAGAACCTGAAGCCCAGAGAACAGCGAGAAGTCTGAACTTGAACCAACACGTTCTGACTCAATGTCAGTGCCCTTTGAATTAACCTCAAAGCCACCTTCTTAGAGCAATTCTCTTCCAAGAATTCAAAGCAACCAATAAGCACGTCCGTAAAAGACAGCCATCATCTCCACCACACCTGCTTCTCCTCTGAGTTAAATATTCCCATCGTCTCAATCAGCCCTCATATGACACAGTCGGCGGGGTGGGGGGGGGTCCTCTTCATCGTCCGGGTCACTCTTCTCTGAAGCCACTCCACACTTAGAGGGAGGCCACGGGACAGAACACGATGTCCCGAGTGTGACCCACCCAGGAGACAATGCCAACACGAGCACTCCTTCATTCCTGCTCGGGGGTCAGCAAGCTTTCTGTATGGGGTCAGAGAGTGAGTACATTAGGCTTCCCAGCCATCTGGTCTCTGTCCCAAGTTCTCAAAGTGGCCCTGACAAAGAGCAGCCACGAGACGGTATGCAGCGGGGCTGTGTTCCAAGAAAACTTATTTACAGATGCTGAAGTTCGAATTTCATGTAAGTTTCCCACGTGAGGAAATGGTATTCTTTTGATTTTTTTCTTTACCCAACCATTAAGAAAATGTCAAAACCATTCTTAGGTGGCCGGCCATCTACAAACTGAGTGGCACCAGATTCAGCCCACGGACTGTGCTTTGCCAAACCCTGTTCTAGATGATTCACTCAAAGGATGCATGTAGCCTGAGACCGTACTAGTATTGCATAGCGGCGAAAGAAAAAGCCATCAGCTCACAATTAGCCTGTCATCAACTTAAAGCCCTTTAGACCTGTTGCTGGAGGAAGTCTCCCCAACCTCTGCAGGGAGAGACAGGGGTCGGTGCTTTCATCCCCCCCTTCTCAGGTTTCCAGTTGGAAGGGCTTTCCTGGAGACCCGGGTCCCGCCTCAGCCCCAGCCCTCACTGGACTCCTGCCCGAGGGAAAGCTGCTGGTCAGCTCAACCCCTCCTCGCTTGCCGGCGGAGAGGGACCCTTGGGCCTCACCTTTTAGGGGTGAGCTCAGCTCGGGCATTGCTCAGCAAGCCCCTCTGGCCACACAACTAGGACGTGTGGGTTTTATCCCTGAGCTGACATTTAAAAAGTCTCTGATGCTGGGGCGCCTGGGGGTGCAGCTGGATGCTCGACTCCTGCTTTCCGCTCAGGGGGTGAGCTCGGGCTTGTGAGATGGAGCCCCACGTGGGGCTCTGTGCTGGGCGTGGTGCCTGCTTGAGATTCTCTCTCCTTCTCCCTCTCCTTCTCCCTCTGCCCCTCCTGCTCCTACTCGCTCTCTCGCAAATAAATAAATAGATCTTTTTAAAAATCAAAAAATGGAAATAAAACTCTCTGACTCCTGTGGCTACTTTTCGGGTCATTCAGAACCTGGGAAGGGAAGCAAGGGGGTCATCATGCGGGCTCCGTGCCGGAGGCCCAGGACCGCATCCCCGCTAAACGTCACGTTCCTGCATCTGGCTCACTGCCTGCCAGGACTTTGGTGGCTCGCTCTCAACTCTTAGACCTTTAAAGATTAAGCCCGTCTTCCACCTCCCAATACAAATCATTTATGAAATGGGACCGAGAGAGAACTAAAGGTACACTCGACGAGCCACTCTTCATTTCTGCCCTGCGATGATTTTTCCATTAATCAGACCTATTTGGACGCTGCCGCTAATGGTTATTCATCCTTCTAACTGGCTTTCCTTCCCCAAACTATTGCCACTCTGTAGCCAGTGGTGTTTTTTTCTTTGTGCGTTTTGGGGTTTGGGGCGTTTTGTGGCTTTTTTACATTCGATGGATGTGTCATCTCCTTTTTAAAATCTTTCTGGCTTTTCTTATTATTTCTGGTTTTCCTTTTTTTTTTTAAGATTTCATTTATTTATTTGACAGAAAGAAAGAGCGCGCACAAGCAGGGGGAGCAGCAGGCAGATAGAGAGGGAGAAGGGCTCCATCCCAGGACCCTGGGATTGTGACCTACCAACTGAGCCACTCAGGCGCCCCTGGTTTTCTTACTTGTCGGAAAGACTCGAATCCTAGCAGCCGGTGACATGAGCTGGAAAGGCCTCTAAACAAGGTGTGAGGGAGGTAATGGTGCCTCTCTTCCTATTGCCCCATCCTAGCCAGAAGCCACAGAGAGCCGGTTCTTCTGGAACCAGGAACCAGCCACGTCCTATAACCCGCAACGCCTAGGAACCAACTGAGGAGTGTGGATGGGCCCGCCCGTGATGGTGGCACAAAGCGGAGCCTCCCTGTGCTCCCGGCGTCTTCCTCCCCTCTCCGCTCACCGAGCCCTGCCCCTCTACGTGGTCCTTTAGCTCTGCTCTCCGGGAAAAGAAACCAGTGGCTTCCAACACTGCAGACACTGTACCCAGGGTCTCTGGACCGACATCACTGCCCAGTGGGCACTCAGGAACACAGGTCTGTGCTCGGCGAGGTCCCCAGCCACCGGTCCCCAGCCACCTGCTCGCACGCCCACGCCTGCGGGCCACCGGGATGCAGCCCATCTCCCTTGCCCCGGCTCCTGCATTTTCTGATTTACTGGTTAGGTCCCCAGGGGAGTCCAATGTCCCGGCAATGCCGAGTCGGGCCACCATGGAGTATGGGCTTCCTCCGTCCTCGGCCGTTTTGTTACCTCAGATAATGTATTATCACAGGACAAGTGATTTCCGAAATTCCTTGCGGGAGAAATCATGCCAGCTGAAGCCACACTGGTCACGCGATCCAACCACAAGCAGTGTTGCTGTGTTTTGTGCCTCCTTCCCTTCAGCCAACAGGAGGGGCGACGTTTACCAGACAGTTGTGTTTCCGCAGCTGAGGGCTATGCCTGTCTAAAAAGGGACCTGGCCGAAATTCTCATTAAAGGACTCTGACTACTGTGGCCTCCAGCAAGGGTGACCGACAAATCCTGGCCTGCCTGGGACTCTCCCAGTTTCAGCACTAAAAGTTCCACGTCCTGGGACAATCTTGTGCCAGACAGGCCAACGGCGGTCACCCTCCCTCCAGGGCCCCACGCGGTCTGACCCTAATTCTTCCCTCTTCTGTCCCCGCTGCCTCTTGCTCAAGAGGACGGGCTGTCAGTTCCTCCCTGAGCGCCCACGCCAGCCTCCCGCCTGCCCCCTTCGCCTGAGCTCGCGCTTCTGCCTGTAACACCCTCTACTCTCCTCAGTCTCCAGCTGTCAGCTCCAATGTCACTTCCTGGGGCAAAGCCTCTGAGCCGTTCCCACCCCCCCCCCCAGGCTTGCTCAAGTCCCCGTTACTCGCTTAGCACACAGTGTCCCTTCCCTTCGCGGCACTTAGCACAGTTTACACAACCATGTTTGTGTTTGATCAGGGTCTGTGTCTCCACATAGGTAAACGTCTTAAGGACTGGGATTGTGTCTGTTTTCACTCTGCTTTCTCGCTGCCTAGGCACAGAGGAGACGGTTAATAAATATTTGTTGAATAAGTAAAATGAATCCACGTAAGCAGGATCCAGGCCGTGTACCTCCGTGACAGACCCTGCCAGCTTCCCTCGTATCCGTTCTCTCTTCTTCCACAGAAGGAGAGTCCTGACTTCGACCTGGATACGTGGCTACTGGAACAAAGGCTCCATTGCATCCTCCCTAGGTGCTGGGCGGAGCTGCGCGAGTGAATTCTGACTAAGCAGCATTAAGTGCACTTTTCAGAGGGCTCTGTTGAGAGGGATGTCGTCCCTGCCCTTCTTCCTCCCTCCTAGCTAGAACATGAGTGTGGGAACTGATGTGCGGCAGCCATCTTGGACCACCCAGTAGCTAGTTATGGAGGCCACGCATGGACGTGAAGTGGGAGGAGCAGGGCCCCTCACACCGTGGAGCCCATTCCAGTGCTGGAGAGCCACCTTGGAGCTGGAACATGAGAGAAATAAACTTGATTCACTTATTTGGGGTTGTTCTGTTATTCCACCACACCGAATCCTGACCAAGAGCCTCCACCTTGGTGGTCCCTTCTGACACGGAACACCACACCTACGTCAGAAACAGTGAGCCACCAGCCTTTTCTCTTCCCTAATGACACTCGTGTACGTCCAAAGCAGGAAATAAGAGTGTGAAGTGGTCACCTAGTGGGATGGCTTCAAGGCAGAGGAATGAGCCAGCACCAGGGAATCGGGAACCCACAGTCTGGTTCTAGAGAGCTGAGCGACTCTGGACCTCCGCTTCCTCCCCTATGAGCAGACCTGAGGAGGCCAGGCCCTCAACTGCCAGTTCCCTTCCTCTACCAAAGGCCTCTTCAGGGTAACTGGTTTCTCAGTTCTCTTGGAGGAGTCGTCAGACTGGGGCACAAGGCCCAGGATTTTAAGCAGTTGTGAAACTGAGCTCAACTACACTTAAAACATTACCCACAACTTGCACCCCAGGAACGATGCCCTGAACATATACAGCAGTTCCGTGAGACCGTGACAAGTGCCAGCAACGACTCCCACCCTTAGAAGCCCACGCTGGATTCTACAGGTCTCTCACGGCACGGCCTCCATGGAGGCGACCAGTTTCGAAAAACAGCAAGGGACAGTGGAGAAGGAGCCTGGGAGGGAGGGAGAAGGAGAACTGTACCCTCAGAGGTCACAGGCTCCCCATTTTGAACGAATCCACCGATGAGGCGTGAATGGGAGGGTACACCGGAATGCTGAAGCATGACGAACAAGACAGCACAGGTCAGCAGCCTTCGGCTGCACAAGTCCTAACAGTCCGCTGAGTTTAACACGTCCACGGAGTTCAGCAAATAGTTAAAACCAAACTAGAGGAAGACACCGTGGATAACACTGACCTCATAAACTCTCTCTCGGTTCGCGGGATTTCTCTCTCTACTTCAGACTGCAGGGGAAGGGATCGATATGCCCGAGTCTTACACTGATTCAGGTGCAAAGCTCAGGGACCCCGAAGTATTATATGAATAATGCCACTGGCAACAATTGCTTTTCAAGGTAAGTGGCCAACTTGATCCTTGGCTACAAACTGAACTCCCAGTTCATTTTTGAAAATGCCAAGTGAAACGCGGAAGAGCTGATGTGTCTACGGGCATCGGTACCGTCCAGCCCCTTACATCTAGATGGCCACTGGTGACATGCAGCCCCCGCCTGCCGCACAGGCTTGCCACCTCTTTCACTTCCCTTTCCTGTCAGCTGTCCTGCTTCCTCCGAGGCATTTCGACCTGTCCCAGTGACCTGGGACACACGACTGGGAAGACACAGAGCACTCACTTTCCCTGTCACTCTAGAGACCTCACGGGGAAGGTGAGGTCTTCCTGTCACAGGTCCACAAATATGGCCACGATGTACCAGGCATTGTTCTAAGACTTAGGGAACAATTCTCTCTCTACCAGGCAAGAAGGAATTTAGTTCACTTCTCCTAAATCTGGAGGACTAAAGGCTCTGGAAACTCTCAGCCCTGGCTGAGAGGACAGACACAAGGTGTTCAAAGACCACTGCCTGACGAGCTCCCCCCCAGCTCCCCCGCCCACCTCCGTGGCATTTGTACCCATTGCGTTTGTACCCACTGAGGCTGCCCCGAGTCTGGAGAGAGCGGGGAGCTCATGTCCGCTGCACCAGAAACAAGAGAGGGCAGTGTGCTCTTTTCAACAGTTAACCCTTGATGTGGAATGAGATCCCACTTCTCTCTGGAAGGAGGGATGGGGAGGGAAGGGGTCTTTTGAGGAACCAACTTCCAATTACATTACTTTTCCCTCTGCTAGAAGACTAACCTTAATATTCATTAAAGCCGACTACAGGGCAAGCAGAGAAAGCGTTAATACAATATTCTAAATTACTACAGATCTACTATCCAACAATCCCACATAGACTCAAAGTCATTGATTCCTGGTTAAATCAACGACAAAAGGCTATCAAATTCTTAATTCAGAGATTCGTGGAACATGGCACTTTATGTGCTATGGTTTCTAAGATTTTTAAAAATTTATCTGACATAGAGAAAGAGAAAGACAGAGAGAGAGCATAAGCAGGGGGAGTAGTAGCAGAGGGTGAGGGAGAAGCAGGCTCCCCGCTGAGCAGGGAGCCCGATGTGGGGCTTGATCCCAGGACCCCGGGATCATGACCTGAGCTGAAGGCAGACGCTTAACTGCCCAAGCCACCAGGTGCCCCAGTTTCTGAGATTTTTGTTTATTACTTGAGAATCCCAGCAACAGTATTACAACAGTCCTTAGTCTCCTAGAAATGAACATAAGCAGATTATCATCCTCTTATTTTAAACATGATGCCACCTGTCTCTTTCGGCTCCAATGAAATGAGAAAGTAGTAAAATGGGGTATGACCAGAACAAAAGATTATTGGCAAAACGAGCGCATAAACAAAGCCTTTTCTCTGTTGATTTACTGTGAGATAACATTTATCTGTTCTTCCGTTAAGTTAATTATAAATCAATAAACATGTAAGCAACCTCAATTCTGAGAGCAGACTGCTTTAAGTAACTGCTCATTTACCAGCGATGTCAAGCGGACAGGAGAAAAAGGTCAAATCCACGCCCCGATAACTCACTCCTCTCAAGATGAGGCAGCGGCTTTCAAAGCTACAAAGAAGCAATCACGAATGTTGGAAGTTTTAGCTTGATCATGAGGACTTTTTCATAATCTCACTTCTTCTGTCCCCCAGACCTGTGAGTTACACGGAGAAATACGGTATTAAGAATGATAACCCACCTTGAATTGGGAAGAGCTGAAGTGTGGGGCAGGAACCGGGAGACTAGAATGCTCGCAGGTATAAACCTGCACCAAGTTTCAGGAGACAGCAGAGGTGGATGGTGGAGAATCAGTTTTGGGTGGGGCCACGCTGCCAAGGTTTGACTCCTGGCCACCACTTCCTAGCTGGAAACTTGGAGCAAATTCCGTCAGGGCAGTGCTTGTGAAGCTTACCTAAGACTATCCATGGGCTGTGTCTCCATCGAATGCCCACTGTTTTCTGTGGCAAGGACAACTGTGGTGCTATAGTCACAGGAGACAGCGCCCACCCATGCCAGGAAGCCAGGTGAAAGGTCATTTTCAAGTTCATAACTGACAATCAGGATATCTACTTAGCTAAAGCACCTGCTACTAAACTTACATTGCGTTTGGCATCGAATCCATCTCACAGAAATGTAAAAGTATCAGAGTAGGGCAAAGAGATTGGCAAAAAATACCAACCATGGACCATTTGGTGTTAAACATTCTGGTGTGTGTTTAATTGCAGCATTGGGGTTTTGTTTGTATGTTTTTGTTCCTAAGCCCTCAAACTTTTTTTTTTTAAAGATATTATTTATTTATGACAGAGAGAGACAGCAAGAGAGGGAACACAAGCAAGGGGAGTTGGAGAGGGAGAAGGAGGCTCCTTGCCGAGCAGGAAGCCTGACATGGGGCTCGATCCCAGGACATTGGGATCATGACCTGAGCCGAAGGCAGACGTTTAACAACTGAGCCACCCAGGCACCCGCAAATAGATTACTTCTCTTTTTTTAAATCTTTTTTAAATTAACATATAATGTATTATTAGCCTCAAGCTATCTTTTAAAGATGGAAAATATTTCTCTTTAAGGTTACAACTAGCACACAAAGAACCTCAGCTACTCACTCCTTTCCTCCTTGGCACCCACTGACCACTGCCAGCAACCCCCGAACCCCCCGCCCACTGTTCAGGTCCTGGAGAGCAGTCTTTGAAGGCACTGGTTCTTGAATAAGATCACAATGGGTAGCACCCCTTTGCAGTGCACGTTGAGGAGGGAATGTATGAGCCCCACAATCCTCATCACTCTTCTTGCCATGGACCAGCTAGCTGCCTGGTCCTTAGCTGTCCGGATTTGCCCACTCTCCCTTTAAACACAGAAGTGCTCCCCAGGGAAACTCACCTGTCTACCCAGTGAGCTACCAAGGACTGCCCAAGGGAACGGGGCAGAGAACGGGTGGATCATCTGCTTTATACATAAAGTCATCCTTGAACGGCTTTGGAATAATGTATTCCATGACATTGAGGAACACATCTTTTCATTAGTAGAAAAGTCTACGTGGATAGTGGGATATCTTGTACAAGTTGTATGTGACTTGGTAGCAATAAAATAGGGAGAAAAATAACAACGACCTCATGGTGTAAGGAAGCGATGATGATGGTGGTGGTGAGTGCTTACTGTGGGCCAGTCACAGTTCTAAGCCCTGTGAATAAAAACAACATGGAATAAAGACAATAACAAAATTCAAAAATATTGGCCATGACCATGATTTTTAACTTTCTGTTTAGCATCAGACTCTTTTCCCCAAGCAAAGTCCTACTCAGAACAGTATATACAACAAGAAAGTGGGGGGGAGGGGAGGAAGAAAAGGCAAAAGCAGAGCTGCTCTATGTGTAGCTGGAGGGAGGGGACCTGGCTGCTGGGTCCCCTATTCCACACAGGGCACTCTGGCCACCCCAGACTAGCCCCCAGGGGCCATCCTGGGGTCCTGCAACTCCTGAGGACATGGCTGCAAACTTGCAGTCTTTTTGCTGAAGAACCAGGGCAGAGTCTGAACGAATCCTAACGGTTAATGACTCGGAGGCTGGCCAGAGGCAAGACGAGCCAGGAAAAAATGTGGGGTGCACATGCCCTCCTCAAGTGCCCGCCAAGGGCCCGACTGCCAAAGGTATGCGAAGGACTCTGAGTTTCTCCTCCAGCGGGTGGGTCTCCCCTGCTTCCTCTTCCCCCCCAGTCTCAGGCCCTCAGGGCATTGCACCAAATTATCCTGGGTGCCACTTCCCTGTCTAATATCCCAATCCTCGCAGTATCTTTCCCCTCATATTGTGCACAGATGTTTAGTTCACGATTCTCAATGTCCAAACACTTAAAAAGAGTAAAAATGGCTACCAGAAAATTCTTTCCATCCCTACCCACTCTGTGGGCTTCCTCCGGCTGCTGTCCATTTGGTTTTTACTGTCAAGCGTGACTGGTTAGCTGTTGCTATTACCTCAGAAGTGAACCTTGGTCTTCCTCTTACCAAAAGAGGGGAGGTAGGTAAAAGTAACTTGCCCCCATCCTACCTTTGGCAACGGCCTTAAAACTCCCCCCACCCCCAAACACCACCTGTAAAGAAGGGAAACTATGCTCCCAAGTCCTCAGAGGTTATTGGGTTATGTTCTGGAGGGAAAAAAAAAAAAAAGTTTTCCATAACCTGATCCTTGAATCACATTTTTCCACTGCTGCACACCAACTGCAGTTCCTACAGGCTGGAGCTGAGAAAAGAATTCTCTGGGCTCACAGTGCTGGCACACCTTGAACTCCATGCATTGGAAGGAAAAATTCCTGGCCATTAGGTTAAGCCCAGAGTAGGCATCTTTCTGCCTCCCAAGCCAGCTTTCTCCTGCTGAGCCCCACCTCCATTTCCAGCTTTGCTTTCTCTCCCAGAATAAGGCAAGGGGGGTGGGGAATCACATCATAAAAAGTTCAAATGAATACACCCCTGGAAAATATTTGGCAAATTCTGTAATAATTCAAGGTGCAGAAAAATGAGTTCCTTTTCCAAACTTTTGAGATTAGGAGGTAAGTCAATCATAGAATTCTAGACCGGGAGGGGCCTTATGGATCAGCTACCCCCATGTCCCCATCCATGAGGAAGAGGACATGAAAGTCCAGAATGGCTGCGGATTCTAGGCACACAGTGCTGGGCAGAATGAGGTCGAGAACTCAAGAACTTGTGTCCTGACTCCCAGAACCGCGCTGTTTCCACCACACCCAACAGCTCCGGTGTGAATCAAAAGCTCCTTCTGGGACCAAGAACCCCAATTAATAAGCAGTCCTGGAACCTGCCAACTTCCCACAAACGCTGCAGTACCTCCAGCCCCAACTCTGTTTGTGAGCAGGCATGCTCCCCAAATTCACCGGCAGGCTCAGGCCGCGGTGGCTGCCACCAGACAAACACGCAACCGGGATGTGCTCAAAATGAGAAGCTGCTACGTCCATCTTCCGCGGCGCTGGGACTGCCGGCAGAGAAGGGAAGGAAAACGGCCTTCACCTCTACCCCAGCTACCGACGCGGAGAGCAGAGCCGCCCAGACAGGGGGCAGGGAGGCGCCCCCACCTCGGCGCCCGTACTCGAGCGCGCGACCTGTGCCATTCTGTGCTGCTGCTCCTGTGTTTGGTGACACTGTTGTTCAAAAACCAGCTTTCTCTGTTGTTCAGCAAGTCTTGACGGCTGCGAAGGTGTGGGCCACATCCTCCACCCGCAAAGCGCGAAACCCGTCAACTTCCCCCCCTCCCCGCAACTCCCCCGACAACAATCAAGTTCTCAGGGGGGACGCCGAGAAAGGGGCACTGCCGCTCCTTGGAGGCAGGGCCCGACCCCCCAGAGGCTGCCTGTGTCCCCTACCCCGTTCCAGCCCGCAAGACGGGCTCCCTCCTCCCAGGAACCTGCCCTCCCCGCCTCCACAGCCACGACCCAAACCATGCCCTCCCGAGGGCACAGTTCCTATATATTCAGATGCGATGCGACCGTCGTCCCTGACTGCTGCCCAAACCCTGCGGGGGTGTTGGGGGTGCAGCCCGTTCCCCACCCCCCTGCCCGGGGGCGCCCCCGGACCTCCCAACCCTCAGCGCGCGGGCGTCGCACCCGAAAGCCGCGGACTGCGCCGAGGGCCCCCGGAGGAGAGCGCGCCCCCCGGCTGCCCGCCAGCCCGCGCCCGCTCCGCCCCGGCCCGCCCGTTCCCCGGCCCGCCCGTTCCCCGGCCCGGGCCCACCTGCGGCGGGGGCACGAGGACCCTCCCGCTCCCGCGTCCGCGCCCCTGGGGGGCTTCTCCGCGCCGCCATGGCGGCCGCGCGCTGCGGACGGGCGCGGAGCCTCCCCCGTCGGTCTGTCGGACGCCGCGGCCGCCCGCCGGCGCCGGGGATCGATTCCCCGCGGCTGGCAGGCTCCAGAGACGCGGGGTGGGGACCGCGGTCGGCGCTCCCGCCCGGGGAGTCCGGGGCCGACTGACGCGCTGGGCCGCCAATGGGAGGCCTCGGCGGGAGGTGGGCGGGGCCTGGGGCAGAGATGGGCGGGGCCTCCGCGCACAGACGGGGTTCGCGGCGGTTCCGCGTGCTCTGCGCGGCGTGGGAGACTGCTCTTCCAGGGACGTCTTGGAAATTCCACCTGGACGGATCCCGCGATCTCCCTAGCACTTTACATCGAAAGTCCATTGAGTGGGAAGCAAAGAAACCTGATGGGTGGGATGATGAGGGAGAGGGACCCGTGTGTTTTTCCTCTCCACCGCGAGGGCACGGAAGGATTCCCATCCCCGGCCAGACTTCAAGCCGCGGGTGGGTCACGGCCATGGGAGGGCGAGCCTGGATCCAGATGTAGCTCCCGGCCCAGGGCCTCTTCCACTAGATTGGGCAAATTTTTTGATCCTCATTTTCCTCTTGGTCAGCAGAATAGGGTTATGCTTACTCAGAAGTCACGCGCAGTTTGCTTTAGGAGCCGGAATCTGTGCATTATTGACAAAATTAATCCTCTGATAGAATTGTTTACCAAAAGGAAAAAATAAACAGCCCAACAATAAAAAGGCGCTCACAACAAGGTTCTTTTGCCCCTGATTTTCTATTCAGAGGGACCCTTTTTCAGAAGAAAAAGGAAGAAAACAAAAGTCCTGGTGAACACTTCCTTTTTCTCCAATATACGCAGTTCCAGAGAGAAACAGACTTGCATGTGGCAAGTTTGGACACTTTTCGAAACAAATCCCATAACTAAAGAAAGGTGTGGAAAACACTGGAATGTTAGGTGGCCCCAGTATAGTTCCGGCAATGTCAAGGAATAGAATCTCCTTATTCTCTTTTCCTGAATCTCAGAGCAAAGGATCATAGGTCTTTGGCAACTCCAGTAAAATTCCAACAGCAACAGCAATTAATTCAATGCTGTGCATTTACTGACTGCTGACATCAGGCCAGGCACTCTGAGAATTCTTTTATGTTGTACTTTACATATTATTTCACTTAATCCTCACACCTGCCCATGATGTAGGCACTGCTGTTATCTCCAGTGTAGAGACAAGGAAACTGAGGCTCAGTAAATGCTAATGCAGAAGCTGAAACAAGATCTGATCTCTCCACCACCCCACCACTCTGCAAACCATGATTCACAAAAGATAATAAAAGGTTCCCAAACTCTGCTGCATGTTTAGAAAAAAAATCCCTTTTATCCAAATCAAATGTGAACATAGAGGGGTAGTTTTCTGCAGCCGTAAACCGTGACTCGCGTGTATCAAGCCATGTTACTCATACAAAGTAAATGGCTTTAAATTGCTGTGCCTAATTAAACCTAAACAAGGTTATGAGCAGTGATGAGTAAAATTATCTGTTCTAGAAACTGAAAAGACCAGAACTAATTTCTTGTGGTATGATAAAATAAAATGTACGGAAGTTCTTTAACCACAAAACAAATTAGCCAGTAGCCTTGCCCCCTCCAACAAGATAATATTTATGAACACAGCTGTTTGGACTCAGCCTGAGATCCTTTCAAATAAAATTCATGATCACGGTTTTGTGGTTTGCTGTAATGTTCATTGTTTCTGCAAAAGCTGAGTGGGAGGCCTCTTAAAATGGTACTGTACTTACAGGCCTAGACCTTGGAGCCAGAAGGCCTGGCTTGGCTGCATACTAGCCACACGGTCTTGTACAATTATTTAGCCTTTGCATGCCTCAGTTTCCTTACCTGTAAAATGGAGCTCCTATGAGTACCTTCCCAATGGGGTTGTTATAGGGGATGAAGCGATTCAATATGCCCAAAACCCTTGGAGTAATGCTTAGCACATCACAAACACTATATAAATATTAGTCAAATAAAGGATGTGACTACACATAGAGATTTAGGCTTTCTGGTCTACCCATGTGTGCTTTACTGCATGTCTTAACAAAACAAACCAAAAATGTCCCACAAATACTAAATCATAACTCCCTATTCTTCCGCTTCCCTCATCCCCAGCTCCTAACAACTATCATTCTACTTTTCTGTCCGACCACTTTCTGAATTTGACTACACTCGCTACCTCATGTAAGTGGAATTGTACAGTATTTGTCTTTTTGTGACTGGTTTATTTCACTTAGCATAATACTATCTTTACAATTCATCCATGTTGTAGTCCGTGTCAGAATTTCCTTCTTTTCAAGGCTGAATTATATTCCATTCCACAGATATATGTGTATTTCATTTTGTTTTTTCCATTCATTCATCATTGGACACTTGGATTGCCCCCAACTTTTGGCTACTGTAAATAATGCTGCTATGAACATAGGTGTACAAATAACTATTTCTGAGTTTCTACTTTTAATTCTTTTGGGTAAAAATCTAGAAGTAGAATTGCTGGATCATATGGTAATTTTGTGTTTAACTTTTTGAA
Source organism: Potos flavus (assembly GCA_028534135.1). Lineage (NCBI taxonomy): Eukaryota > Metazoa > Chordata > Mammalia > Carnivora > Procyonidae > Potos > Potos flavus. The sequence continues at coordinate 124,140,926 of CM052895.1, forward strand.
GAACAGCCACACTATTTTCCATGGCAGAAAACACTCCCACCGACAGTGCATAGGATTCCAATTTCTCCACATCTTTGCCAGTACATCATTTTCTATTCTTTTAATAATAGCCTTCCTAGTGGGTGTGAGGTGATTAGGGAGGCCGAGTATCTTCTTATGTGCTTATTAGGCATTTGTATATCTTCTTGAGGGAAATGTCATTTAAGTTCTCTGGCTATTCATTATCATTGCAAGCATTATGCCATCATTGTTGATATCCATAAAAATTAAAACCTGGGAAATCCTTATCTCTACTTCCCTTTTGCATTGTATCTGAGCATATGTTGCTTCTTATTTATATGAAGTCCTTGAATTACTACAAAACTTTTTATCCCACAATCAAGTGGGGTCAGTTTCTTTTAACAGAGGAAATGTGAAGAGGTTAGTAGGGGGCGGTGACAATGATGGTGATGGCAGAGTTTAACTGAGCACTGATGAGGGGCTCTGTTCAGGGCCCTTTATGTATTAGTTAATTCAACCCCTCCTTTGAGATATATACTATTATTATTCCCAATGTACAGACAAAGGCACTGAGTCACGGAGGGTTTAAGGTATCTAGCACTAGGTCATTCAGCTAGTAAGTGGCAGCCTGGCATTTGAACCCAGCCTCCACGGCCATATGGAAAGTATTCCCTAAAAA
>CM052895.1:124142104-124171766 GCA_028534135.1 Potos flavus
ATTGATAGGATAAGAGTTTAAAAACGTTAAAATAGGAAGAAAACATTTTTAAAAATAGAAGAAAAAAATAAAATTTAACTTTGAAAGACTAAAGAATCATGGGGAAAAAGCCATGAATTCCATGTGTTGCTTTCCCCTATTTCTAGAGTTCCGCAGTTCTCATTGATCGGTGAACTTGGTCTTGGCTGGATATTGTTGCTGATCTTCTGGGGGAGGGGCCTGTTGCCGTGATTCTCAAACGTCTTTGCCCGAGGCGGAATCGCACCGCCCTTGCTGGGGGGGCCGGGCTAGGTAATCTGCTCGCTTTCTCGCTAGTAGCTTTTGTTCCCTGAACGCTTTCCGTACAGCTTTGGAGGAGGGGAGTGAAAATGGCGGCCTCCCAGTCTCCGGCCGGTAGGAGCCGAGAGCTCGGGGCCCCACTCCTCAGTGCGCCCTCGGAGAAAAGCAGTCCGTCCCTCCCGTCTCCCTGGTCTCCGGCCGCGCTCCGAGCTCAGCCGGCCTGTGACCGAGCGTCTCTGTCTCTGGCGCACGGCCGTTTGGAGTCTCCAAACCCAGCAGATTCCTGCCGCCGCTCCCGCGCCGCTCCTCCCGGAGGAGGAAGGAGGGGGTCTCCCCGGATCTGCCCCTTATGAGGTCCCGGCTCAAAGAGCAGCGGCCCGACTGTGCCGGGATCACGGTTTCAGGTAAGCCCCAGCTGAGAGTCCGCTTCTCAGCTCCGTCTCTGCAGCTGGCTCTCCCGCTGATCCCTGGGAGCTCTGCCGCCCTCAGACACCCCTCGTCTTTCTGTGACCCCGCGGGTCCTGAGACCACACTGTCCCCGCGAGGGCTCCACCCCCCGCTTAGCCTCTGCAGCGACGTCCCTCAGTGGAGCAGGCTCTAAAAGTTCCGGTTTTGTGCTCCGCTGCTCCAACGCTTGCCGGGAGCCAGCCCCTCCCCCCGCGGTCTAGCTTCCCGTCGCTTTGGATTCACTTCTCCGCACGTCCTACCTTCCGGAAAGTGGTTGCTTTTCTGTTCCTAGAATTGCTGTTCTTCTTCTCTTCAATCTCCGGTTGAGTTTGTAGGTGTTCAGAATGGTCTGATAACTATCTAGCTGAACTTCTGGGACCTGACGATATCTCAGTCTCCTACTCCTCCGCCATCTTGCTGCTCCTGATCTCTCTTACCATTTTCTTAACATTTTCTTTAGCTTTATTGTAAGAATACAGTATATAGTTCATATAACATACAAAATAGATGTTAGTCAACTATGTTATTGGTAAGGCTTCTGGTTAACAGGCTATTAGTAAAGTTTTAGAGGAATGAAAAGTTCTATGTGGGCTGCATGGGGGCTCAGCACCCCAACCCCCACACTGTCAAGGGTCAACTGTACCCTGTATGATACTGGGTACAGGTCAGCATACGTTTGCCCAAACCCATAGAATGTATGACACCAAATGTGCACCCTAATGTAAACTCCGGACCTTGGATAATTACGATGTGTCAGTGTGGGTTCATTAATGGGAGGGGAGGAATATTAACAGTGATGAGGCTGTGGGTGCTTGGAGGCAGGGATATATGAGAAATCCCTGTGCTTTATGCTTCATTTTGCTGTGAACCTAAGACTGCTGTTAAAAAATAAGGATTTTCTTTCTGGTTTTTTGGGGGTGTTTGGGTTTTTTGTTTTTTGTTTTTTTGGGAGTTTTTTGGTTTTTGGTTTTTTTAATGCAAGTATGAGGGCCTTGGCTCCCAGAAATGGCGGACAAAGGACTGCAATCCAAAGCCAAAGAAGGTACATGGTTGAAAAATAGCACATGAAGGCTGTGTCAAATCACACTAGCCATTGAGGAAAAGCAAACAGAATTGAGACCCTGGTGAGATGTCACTACTCCCCATTACAATAGCCAAAACTAAAATTAACGTCAACACCAAATAGCTAGGAGGTGAAGAGGAAAGGGGATCACTCGTATGTTGCTGTTTGAACATAAAATGATACAGTTACTCTGGAAAACAGTTTGGCATTTCAAGAAAGTAGTCAAGAAAGCAGTCGTACTCCTGGGCATTTACTCCAGAGAAATGAAAACTTACTTCCACACGTAAACCCATACACAGTCGTTCATGGTGCCTGTGTGTGTAATAACCCAAAAGCTGGAAACAGCTTCCGGGTCCAAACCAACCCCGACGACACACCATGGCGCTCTACGTCATCATCAAAAGTAACAAACTATCGATACACTCAGCAGTCTGGATGGACCTCAAGGCAGTTATGCTGGGCGGAAAAAGCCAAACTCCAAGCATGGAACTAAACACATGCATTGTACCCACGTCAGTTTGCTGGGCTTGCTGTCACACTGTACTTACTTAACATGGGACCGAACCGGCTGAAGGGTACACGGGACTTCCCTGTACTATCTTTGCAACTTTCTGTGAATTTATTATTATTTCAAATTGAAAGCCCCCCCCCCCCAAAAGCGTTGAGCTTCTCACAGCCAGCCAGCCGCATACGCACAGTGGGCCCAGGACTCCTGCTTTGGCGTGACCAGTCCCTACCTCCCAGACCACGGTGGGACAGTCTTCCCCGAACGGATGAACATCCGAATATCGCGGCCCCAAGAATACCCCTCCCTCCCAATTCCGTAGCCAGAAGTCCTCCCCTCGCCCCTGGGGGCTCACTGCAGCACCCCTGCCCACCCCCTGCTCTTGCCCCATTTCCCGCCTGCCTCTTACCCCCTCCCTGCTAGGCCATGCCAGGCCAGGATGGGGTCAGTAGTGCCGAGCCCAGCATGGAACCCCAGGGGGTGGGGGTCTATCCTCAGGGCCCCCTCCTCCCCACGACCCAGCACACACCAGCCTCAGCCCCAGGCCCCACACCCCCGCAGCCGGTGCCAAGCCCATATCCCAGAGCTGCGGCCGGACCAATGTTCTCAATGGAAAGAGAAGCTGACTTCCTTGGACTGAGTTCAGACTTCTGGCTGGTGAAGGTATCGCCTTCCTCTGGCTAGCTGGAAAGAGAATTCCAGGTGCTTCATTGTTTCTGCGGCTCAGGCCGCCCTGGAAAGCCCACCTCTGTCTATAGGCCGTTACTTGTGTTGGAAATTTTATTTGTAACCCCTGATTGCTTTTGGGCTGCAATCCAGCTAAGAAGTTGGCACCTGCTGTGTTCTGCTGAGGTGGAAAATTCCAGGCCATCCTTATCCCAACACAAACCCCATGAGTAAACCTCCTTAAACTGTTTGCCAAACGTCAGGGCGGCTTCCACTGTGTGTAACATGTTGACTGTGTGGGCCCGGCGGCTGCGCAGCTCGTCTCCATCCACGGCGCCCACCACACGTCGTGTGTGTTCACAAGACGGCTTGCCGCCACACTTAACCTGCGATTCTTAAATTTTTGCTTACAGTTCTGCCACGCTTGAAAGAAGACTTTTCATAGAGCTCTAGGTCATTTTGTAGGTGCCAGGAAAATGAGAGCACAGGTTTATTAACTTAAAAAAAAAAAAAAAGATCTGTAATGCTAAATGGAAAAGACCATCTCTTGCATTTTACTAAGAAACACTGCCCTTCACTTTTAAATGACATGAAGGAGAAATAACCTGCCCGGGTATTGGCTTTAGATGGCGTTTGGTCTTTTGCCAGGGAGTTCAGCAGTCATTCCCTTTCATTTAAATAGCTGGGAGATAAGCAAAGTAATTACAAGAAAAAGGGCTCAACCAAATAGCTGCGGTCTCTAAATTAGAGACCGGGAAAGAGGTTCCCTCTGTGAGAAGTTGGGCTGCACCGGCTGTCACTTACCCCGGTCCCACTTCATCGAGCAAAAATTACTATCCTCTCTGCCTCGTGATTAAAATTAACAGGTTCTGGACTGGATTAAAGTCCTAGCTCCAGGGGCACCTGGCTGGCCCAGTCGGTAGAGCTTGTGACTCTTGAGCTCAGGATTGTGAGTTCGAGCCCCATGTCGGGTGTAGAGATTACTTAAAAAAATAATTTCTTTTTAAAAAATAAAAAATAAAGTCCTAGCCCCAGGCAAGAATTTCTGATTCCACACCACTGATTACCCACTGGCGCCTCGCCTCCTAAAATGCTTCCAAGTGTGGATAGCAGGCAAATCTAAGAATGTTTCTCTAAAATAATTTCTAAGAAATTCAAGAAGCTGAGGGGACTGGGGTGACTTGACCATTGTGTGTGTCCACTCGCCTAGTCATAACCTTCCCGTCCTGGCTCTGTCTTCCATGAATGGGTTTTGTCCCCATGGTGATGTGGAAATTGGCAAGCTGATTCTAAAATTCATCTAGAAATGCAAAGGGCCATGAAAAGCCAAAATTATCCTGAAGAAGAACAACGAAGCTGGAGACCTTCTACAACCCAATAACAAGACCTTATCTAAAACTCCAGCCATCAGGACCCCATGGAATTGACACCAGGCCAGGCAACCCACGGGGCAGCCCAAGTTATCTCTGGTGTGTCTAGGTCGTGCCAGAGTTCAGAGACCATGAGTGCCTGGGAGAAGAGCCTGGAGCTAAATGGCTAGTACTTAAGAGAAAGGCTTGGGCTGGATGCCCAGGTCAGAGCATCATCAGAATGGTGAAGCCCGAGGTACTTACACTGTCTTGCAAAGAAAAGAAGCCAGCATGATGAGTGAGTGAAGAAGAAGACGGCTGAAGCTCTGAGTTGGTTATTCAGAAAGTGGGGCCACTGTTCCTTTAAGAATGTTTTTTCTGAATTCCCCTTTCATTTACTTCCTCTTGGGAAATGTATGGTTTAGGCCAACTGTCTAGATTAGCGTTGATTTGTGTGACCAGGCCAACACTCAAACGTTCCAGAGGCTGCCAGACACACACGAATGGCCTCACTGTCACTTTTTGGGGGCATTAACGATACTAATATCCAAGGCATTCTGAAAACCTCTAAAGATAAAGCTAAACCAAACGAAAGAATCTGTTGAATAAATGAAGGAACATTCATACAAGGAAATACTATTTATTAAATCAATAAGGTCATCTCGGTGTGGATTCAGAAAAAAATAAATTATGAAAATAATTTAAAAAAACACACAGTGTTTTGCAATGTGGGGAATTCAAACGTTATTTTTATTCAATCCTCATAACCACATATAACGAATTCTATCACAAAAATTCACAAGGCGGCGAATCCGTCATCTAAAGAATGGTTACGGGCGTTTCATTCTACTGGCATCTTACGAAGAATGTGATGGATAACTTCATCCCGGCCCCTTGGTCCTGGGCGTCTGGCATCCGGACCCCATCCCTGCTCACGTACAATGTGGCTCCGGGGTCAGCAGAATCAGCATCGCGGAGCTGCTGTTTAGAAATGCGGGACGTGTCTTCCTACCTGGATTATCAACACAGCTTGCTTTCTTCTTTCACCCAAGTAATGGGTGCCATGTTCTTTTTAACCTGTGTAATGCATATGTAATGTTTCGTGGTCAACATGAAAATCCACGTGGTGAAGAAGAATTCAGGACTGCATCAGGCTCAAGATGTGTGATGCATTGCCCCACGAGAGCTTGTAAACCTACGGACACAGAAGTGACCAGAGAGACCTATACACAAAAAGAAGACTGATCTTAAGTCTTCTCGTTAACTCCTGACTTCTCGTGACTTCGTTCATGTCCTAGACTTCCTGTTCTGTCCATGCATATCTATAACGAATAAGGAACTAAATAAAATATATTTCAGCCTGAAGGAAAAAAAAGAAGAATGTCAGCCCCCCATCCAGACTTAAAATCTGCATTTGTTTTTTTTAAATCTGCATTTTAGAGAGATTCCCCGGGGGCTGCCTCTGCTCCTTCAAGTCTGCGAAGGGCCCAGTTTGGGCAAAAGGTGGTCGGAGGGCTCTGCCGCTTAACACTCCAGAGTCAGAGGGCATTGTCCTCAACAGCACAGCCCCACCGATGAGATCGCACGATCGCACGTCTCACTCCTCAATGCAGAGTCTTTAAAATGACAAAGGTGGAAAGTCAGGGGGGGGAAGGACACGAAGACCCCCCCGGCGTAGGTTTACCCTGAGATAAACAGCCGGGGCTCTCTGAAGTAGGACTTAGGAAGAGAACAAAGTCTGAGTCTGTGGAAGCAGCCACGTTTCTCCAAGGGAGGTAAACATGCCGGGCTTTGTTAGTCTTTGCACGATAAACCAAGCAGAGCACTGCTCACAGCGCACCAAACAATGTCCCGCGAGAGGAAAAACTTGCAATCCGTAAATTACGGCAAGAGCTTGGAAGGAAATCGAGGCCTTCAGCCAGGGACAAGGCTCTCAAGAGACACGTTCCAGAATGCACGGGACAAGCAGGGCCTTGGGAGGAATAAATAAGGTGCATTCCCATCCCGGAATACAGCGAAGGCCGACCCAGCTCCTCTCTGTATGCTTTCTCTCTTGACTTGGGGATCAAACTGCAGTTAAATGCCTGATAAGGGAGGCCCAGCGTCTAATAAATTAAAACACTTAATGCTTGAATATTCCATTCCTCCAGTGGAGTTGTAATTTAAAAAAAAAATTATTGTAAAGAAGGTAAAATTAGAATTTGAACTTTATGTTCTCATTTGGCCAGAAGCTCTCCAGGCAGCAAGGTGTAACAGGGCCTAGGAAGTTCACCGGAAGTTGGTTAGAGTAGAGCCAGCCAAAGAAGTGAGAGATCATTCTGTCCAAAGGGGCGTCTGTGTTCTAGAGGGAGTCCTAGGGCTGGATCCAGAGGAGGGGACAGACAGGTGCAAGTGGGGGAGAGTCATTCTGTCTCAGTTTCAAACAAGGGGGGCCAGTTTGTCCCAGCTGTCTGGGAGCTTCCCAGTTTTAGACCCTGGGAGACCCTTCAGTCCAGGACAAACCAGGACCACTAGTCCCCCTGTTATGCGTTAACCTGGGGTAACGGGGCTGCGCCCAGAACAGCAGGGTCAGGGGGCCTCGGTGAGTCAGCAGGGCTGAGCCGCGGGCTCTCGGGGGTGCCCCCTGGGGAGGAGAAAAGAGCAGGGGTGTCATTTCCAAGCACAGGCCCGCTAGTCCCTGATGGAAGCTCTTCCAACAAATGTGGTATTTTTAAAACCAGTCTTTTATTTGGAGCAGCCTTCTTGAAAAATCCTTGAAAGTGCTTCCTGTTTTTAATTAAGGAGATCCCTGGAACATTTCCATGGGCTCTCATTGTGCCTTATTTTAGTCCAGATTTCATTCTTCCTCCTCACACCACCTTAAACCTGAAGCAAAGATAAGATGTCCGCCCCTGAGCTGCAGGTAGCCTTCAGGGGGGCAGCGTGAGCCTGCCACCAGGACACAGGGGACGCTCAGGCTGCCCGCCACGCTGCACGCCGGCTGGCGGCTTGGCACTACCGCCGCCCCCCTCCCCCGTCAGAGCAAAGGCCCCCACATAGCGTTGTGCAAGCTGCGCGCTCTGGGATCGAGAACCGGGGGCTCTAAGCGTGGGTGCACCTGCCCGGGAATCTGAACCACTTAACCCCAGCAGCCGGGACATGGACCTAAACTTCTGCACCCCGTTCCCTTGTGTGGGGGCTTTTCCCACACCACCGAGCAATTCTTGGACCCCAGCTGGATGCCCTTCAGTTCAACTCCACTATCCACCCAGAAATGATGTCAGACCCCACAGGTTCAGGGCTCGGTCCCACAGGACTGCCCCCCTGTGTCCCTCAGATCGCTCCCCCACTTTGGACTCTGGTCGTCAACCCGGGGTGTCCCCTGTGCTTCTGAGGGACCGGCGATAGGCTGGGGGTTTCCTTGGGTCCCATTAATTTGCTGGAGGGGCTCATGAAACACAAAGAAACTTCACTTACTAGATCACCGGTTTATTATAAAAGGATAGAAGTCGGGAACAGCCAGATGGACGACAGGCTGAGGCAAGGTAGGGGGTGGGGGAAGCTCTCAGAGCTTCTATCACCACCGTCCCAGGATTTCCGTGTGGTTCAACGCATCGCTGTCCTAACCGGCCGTCAGCATTTCCATGGAGATTTCATGCCCTGCAGGCTTGGTGATTAAATCCTGGGACTGAACCCCTAGTCCCTCCCCACCCCCAGAGGGAAGGAGGGAAGGGACTGGAAGTTCCAACAAGAGTTACTAGGAATGTTGTCTCCAGGGCAACCAGTTCCCCTCCTTAGCTGCCCTCGGGGTTTTCCAAAAGTCACCTCACTAACATAACAAAAGATGCCTTTATGAGGCTCCTAGCCAGCTGCAGGAGGAAGACCCAGTATATACTTATTATGAGCCGCAGTATCGCAGATCACGCCAAGCAGTTGGGAGGCGCTGGGAACCCAGAGCCAGAGCTTGGGACCTTCTCCCTGGGCCTCCGCCAGCAGCACAGCCTGCGGCCCCCACCCCTACTCCTGCTTTCATCTGGAAGCAGATCCAGGGCCCGTCACAGGATGATGAGGGACCCGGCTCCTCTTGGCCAGACTCAGGACAGCTGTAACCATGGTGGCCAGACCTAAGCCCAACATCACAGAGGGGCGAGCAGGAAGGGTCCATGCCTCCATGCTACGGTCCCCAGGCTTTCCAGGAAGACCAGTGGCCCACGATGACATTTGCCACTTCTGTTGTGAGCTGGGATTGCAGGGAGCCAGCTTCTGCCTCTGTCCCACCAGGCCTCCCGACACCCTCTGAGAGGGGCCTGGAACATCACAGCCATCCTCTTTTGGATGGATCCGCTCTTTTCTCTATCCCATGATGCCTGCACACTCTTGGACGCACACAGTTCTGTTCGAACCTTCCAGGTTGGCTTTAGAAGCCTCTATTCCCACCTCTGACTGCCTCGTTCTCCTGACATTTCCCCCAGTGACGTTCCCAAGGGAGAGAGAACGTGGTTGACCCCTAAGAAAGTTAATGGGTGTGTGGGGGCCCAAAAGTGGAGGCTGCCCCCCGTGGTCCAGCCCCCTCATGACAAATCCAAACCTAAGTCAGCCTGCACTTGTGGAAATGCCTGTCAACGAACCTAACACAACCCCCTCAGTCCTCCGGCTCCCCCTGCAGCTAGCTCTCCTCACCCTGGGAAGGAGGATCTGCCAGCCCTGCGAGGAAACCACCAACCTCCTAGCCAATCACACTCTATTTCCTCTTCTAATGCTCTATACGCTTGTTCTTGCCCCGATCCCCTGGGAACAGTGCTCCCCTGCTTGGGAGGCACATAATTCATCCATAGATTGCTTTGCCTACATAAAGGAGATCAACCTTGTTACCGAATTGCTTTAGATTTGTCATTTCACACCCCCCACATTTTTGCACATCCAGCCCAGTGCGGGTTGAACTTGGGCCAGAGAAGGGAGGATCCAAGTCGGGCCTAGAGGAGGCAGCCCCTTCCTTGGGGTTGTGAGGGCCCTTCCCTTCTGCTGTATGAGTGAAAGGCATCATCATGTGTAAAGTTCTAGAACAGGGTCAGGCATCATCAGTGCTGCCGCTATTGCTAGTATTTGTGGGAATGCCAGAGGCTCAGCCCCATAATTCTTAGCATCAGTTCAAGGCGTTTCTACATATCCCGCCCCCCAATAACTGGAATAGATTCTCTTGTCATTTCTCTTTTGGGAGTGGACCCGGTGAGTTGTTCGATGTAAAAGATGAAGAAGGTGGCATTGGTCACAGCTGGGCATGTATACAACCATGTCTATTTCATGTATGTGCACACACGTATGCACAGCAAGCCTCCCCACTCTCATACATATACACAGCAGGCCACTCATACACATACACACACACACACACACACACACACACACACACACTCTCATACACTCTCACACGTACACACAGCAAGCCACTCGCATACATTCATACACTCACACACTCATACACTCACACACACACACACACACACACACACACACACACACACACACATATGCCTTCACTGCAAAGAATCAGTCTTCAGTTCCTAAGTCCTTGCAGGGCCCGTAAGTTCTCTTCAGAGTTGTAAAGAAAGAAAGACATCACCTACTCCCCCATTCTCCATTAATTCAATGCACTGTTATCAAACGTGTTAATTCCAGAGGGAGGAACAAAGATAACTATGCAGAGTTTTGGTCTCCCCCACGATGAGGACATCCTGGCCAGGGCTCAGCTTGTGGTGGGTTAGGTTGACTTCCATGGGCAGCCTGGGACCCCACTGCTGTTCACCACACCATCTCGCTGGTGAAATGTGTGCTGATGTCAGACATCCCGCGTTAGTAAGTTTGTGGGCTGGGGACCTCCTTCATCCCACTGGACTTTTTAAATGTTTGTTTGTGTTTCCTGTGGTGCGCTGGTGGTTGAAAAGCCAGACTCTTCTAGCCAAACCCCAAAGTTCATGGCTTGTGTATTGTTCACAGGTGATTTCCATTAACATAATGCACTGAGCTTGATTTCCCCTCACTTACTAATGTCAACGAGATATTTTATGTGGTCTTTGTTTCTTGGCATTTGACATAAAAGGGAAGCCTCAGGGTTATGCTTCTTGCTGGGCAACATGGAAGGAACCGCCCTTACTGTTCCTGGCAACCCCTGACCATGCTTGTCCCTACGGGCAACAAGTCACAGCTCCCATGCCCTCTCCCTACGCTTCAGGACCCTGCTTCCGTTCAGCTGCTCACCACATTCTTCTCACGTGTTTCCTCACTGCCCAAGATTTTTCATGATATGTACACCCTCCAGGTTGAGTGGTGCCCATCTGAGCAGTTACAAAGAGTGCTGTCTGTTTTTAGGAGCAATGCTAAATCCTCCTGGAGTTTCTTGACGTGTCCGAAGATACAAAATAAACTTTAGAATCTGCAGCATGGAGAGCGTATAGACAAACATGTGTTCAGGCCAACCTCAGACAGGAAAATCTTCCACTTCATAAAGTTAGACATTGATTAGCTGCACTAAGAATTTAATCTTCATAAAAATTACGTCGAAGTGATATAATCTTATGGAAACCAGGAAAGAATTCTACCACCAGCATAACCACTCTTGACATTTTGGATATTTAAGACCTTTCACTATTTATCATACGCATTTTTTTATGGAGAGAGATTTGCAGTTTGATATTTCTTTTTTTCCACTCTGTGTAAGCTGTTTCCATGTGCTTTAACATGTTAGTATTTATGATGATAGAGACTGTGTACTGCATTGCCTGTTGAACATGCTTTAATCTGTTGCTCAAGTTCTCCCTGCTGTGGTCATTGGGAGCTCTTTCGGATTGGCTCCCATATCCCTTTGACAGACCCCCCCCTTTTTTTAAAGTTTATTTTGTTTAGTAATCTCTCCACCCAACATGGGACTCAAACTCATGACCCAAAGATCAAGAGTCACGTGCTCTCCTCCGACTGAGCTGCCCAAGCACCCCATTTTTTTTTTTAGTACTTCCTTACTTTCTGACCATTTGGGCTCATCCGTAGCTTCCCCAGCCCAGCCCTAGAAACAGCCATTCCTCCAAGGCATCCTGGTGCCTTTTATTAAAGAATCATATTTGGAAACAAACATCTAGGTACTGGTTTCATTGACTTCTAGCTAACGATTTTTTTTCTGTTCTAAATATTATTGATTTCTTCTCTTTATTATATCCTATACAACAATTTTGGAAAACTGTATGTAAATTCATACCATATGGCTCAACAATGTCATTTCTAGGAATTTACCCAATGGAAGTGCATACACGTAAAAGAATATCCACAGAGAGTCACTCGATCGTACACTTGAAACTAACAGAACACTCTATATGAATTATACCAGAATTAAAATTTTTAAAGATTTTTTAAAAATAAAGAATCTCTAAAAAAAAAAAAGAATACCCACAGAAACTATATGTATAATTATCAAAAGCTAGAAACAATCCATGTGCCATTCAAGAGTAGAATGGTTAAACAAATTGTGGTTTATTTCTACAATGGACTACTACTCAGCAATAAAAAAGAACAAACCACTGATACATGCAATGGCATGACAATCTCAAAAACATTATGCAAGGGCATCTGGCTGGCTCAGTTGATAGAGCGTGTGACTCTTGATCTCCAGGTCATGAGTTTGAGCCCCACATTGGGCTTAGAAATGACTTTAAAAAAAAACAACCTTATGCAAGGGAAAGAAACCAAACACTCAAAAAAGAGTCTACCGTATGAATTTATGGAAGATTTCGAACAAGTCAAACTAATCTGTTGTCGGAAGATGGACTAGAAGTGCTTTTGGGGAACGGTGGTGGGGATTTGGAAAGAGCACGAGGGACACTTCTTGAGTGTGGTGGTGTTCTGTCTCTGGATGGGGGAGGTTTTACAGGTGGGCTCATTAGTATTAATTTTTAGGGCTTGGGTAGCCTTTTTAAAAAAGATTTATTTATTTATTTTAGAGAGAGGGAAAAGAGAGAATGAGAGAGAAAGAAAAAAATACAAGCGGGGGGAGGGGCAGAGGGAGAGGAAGACAGAGAAAGAATCCTTTTAAGCAGACTCCCTGCTGAGGATGGAGCCCATGCAGGTCTTGATCCCAGGACCCTGAGATCATGACCCGAGATCAAAAGCTGGCAGCTTAACTGACTGAGCCACCCAGGCGCCCTGCTCATTATTATTATTGTAATAATATATCAAGTTGTATACTTAAGATTCATGCATTTTGGGGAATGAATGTGATATTTTATTTTAAAAGTTTATTTTTCAAAACTTGTCCCAGATTGGTTCATTCTCCTATATGGCTCACATCTGGCCCAGACGGGAAACACTTGTGTAAACGTTGTCCTGCTAAACTCTAGGGTGCAGTCCCCTCCCTGCCCCCTCCTCTGTCAGAACCCTTAGACAGGAACTCTCATGGATGGGAATCAGGCTCCAAGGAAATCCTCACAAAGTGCCCCCTCAGTTTCCAACACCCCCACCGTGTTTATCCCCCGAGTGTGGATTTAAGCGTGGATGTTTCTTTTTTGCTCTCACATGACCACCACATTGACAGCACTTCTGAGACCAGACGTGTGGGTTTTCTCCACACCAAGCAATTCTGCAACACCAGCTGGGTGTCTACGGACATAGCATCGTATCCCACAGGTTAAAGGCTCAGTCCCATGAGACCACCCCGCTTCTGATGCCGGTCACAACAGTAGGTCTCCAGTTACCCACCACTTGTGTCCATCTTGGCTACACTTCAGAGGTCCCCGTGACCTCCTCCCCCTTGGATTCGATGATTTGCTAGAACAGCTCACAGAACTCAAGGAAACACGTATGTTGACCAGTTTATGAGAGGATATGATCAAGGATATAGAAGAACAGCCAGATGAAGAAATATAGAGGGGGAGGTCTGGGAAGGTCTGAGCACAAGCAGCTTCTGTCACTGTGGAGTTCGGGCTGTGTCCCCCTCCCGGTGTGGATGTGTTCACCCAGCTGGGAGCCCCCTGAGCCCCTAACCCTAGGGATATTTATGGAGGCCTCCTCACACAGGCATGATCAATATTAACACTATCTCCATTCCCTCTCTTCTCTCCAGAGAATGGAGCACAGGACTGAAAATTCCAAGCTTCTAATCATGGTCTTTCTGGTGACCAGCCGCCATCCAGGAGCTGTCCAGCAGCCCACCAGAGTCATGTCATGAAAACAAAAGGCACTCCTACCACCCAGGAAATTCCGAAGGATTCAGTACCCTGTGTCAAAAACCAGGTACAAAGACCAAACATTGGAATAAGAGATGTTCCTAATGCTCTTAGCACTTAGGAAATTACAAGGGATTTAGGGGCTCTGTGCCAGGAAACAGGGGCAGAGACCGATACACATATCTTGTTATCCCGCGGGATCCAAGAATCCTGAGCTAGTTCTCAGAGATTTCCTTAGAAAATCTGCCCCTTGGTATCATTGCATTCACTTTGCTCTCTGACGTTTGTTTATCTGGGCTTCTCTGCTGGAATGTCCAGTATCATATCCTCTAACATCCTTCAAAAATCCTGACTCTGTTTTCAAATGGAGTCTAGTGTTTCTTTATAATCATTTTTCAATGAGTTCTCTATGAAGGATGCACACACACACACACACACACACACACACGAAGGATTGGTTGAGAACATCTGAACCCAGAACCTAAAATTAGAAATAGATCCATTTTTCTGTAGACATTTGCAGTGGACGTCTCTTGTTTTGTCTGCCTATTCTGGCAACAGAACTTTTCATTCCCCTGGGAAACCCACTCCATACACCCGGCCCTGCCTTCTCCTCCACCTGGATGACAGTGGTGGGCAGGGGACCTATTCTAAGCCAATAAAAGTAGTCCATCCTTGTACATCCGAATGAGCATGTCAAGTCAGCCAGGCCTGCATCTTCCTGAGACTTCTGCACTGGGGGCGAGTGTGGGTTTCTATTCGGATGCTAGCCAGGAAGAGTAAGCCTGGAGCACTCACATGGAGAACTCCCAACTGTTTGAAACCTACGCCAAGTAGAGAGACATGTGGAGATGAGAGAGAGAGAGAGATTTACAGAGAAAGAGAAAGGATGATATTGGTATGGTGGAAACACCAGACCCAGCCATGTTTAAAGCTTGGAAGCCCCCCAGACGTGTCAGTAACGTTAGTAACATGAGCCACGGGTTCCCCTTTCTGTTTATAGCAGTCAGTTATATCTCTGTCCATTCACAGCTTCAAGAGTCCCGAATATTTCCTGCATACATAAACAATAACTTGCACAAATTATTCAGTGGGATTCCACTGTAAATCAAACTGGAGGTTCATGGCAACCAGGATGCCCAGAAAAACCATAGTCCATCCTGTACTTGCTTCTCTAAGCTCCAGACTCTGTGGGTTCGCAGGACCTCTTTCCCCTTAACACCTGAATGGAAATTGGGTGGTTCTGTGTCACAGCCTAGGTAGCACCTAGAAGCATCCTCCCAGTAGCGGGGGGCCGCAGGGCATGGCCAAGGATGTCAACATTCATTGCCACATCCCTAGTATTTTATGGGCTACAATATTATATCAAATTACAAATGCATTTTGCCCATCAGAAATGAATCATTAGGCCATATTTAAACTATAGATCAACATTCTAGGGATGCTTCCTCATAGCTAGGAGTTGTATATTCTGCCTCTTCCGCAGACATTTTATGGCATAATAGCAAGGCCACTTTGGACAGGGCCAACCAACACAATCCCATTCAGCTTTTCTAGTTAGGTAGGGACACTTGAAAAGCTCTGAACACTGTCAGAGAGCCCCTCCTGGTCTTGTAACTGCTTACCAAAAGGCAGCGCCTCAAAGAGGAAAGTTAACAGACATTACATAATTACTTATCAACTTTCTTCTGGTGGGTCACTTGCCAGAAGACTGGGAATGGGGAATGTCCTAGAAATTCCAGAGAGACAGCTTGTCCTGACAACAGGAATAAACCAGAAGCTTGCTGGGGATGGGGGGTTGGAGCAGAGCAAGATAAGGACAGAGTGATGATTCTTTACTGTCTACAATTTTTGAAGCTTCACACAAAAGCTACTTTTGATCATTGACTGAAAGGGAAAGATCTGGATTAAATGACTTCCCTCTCCTTGTTTAAGCACATCAGGGTATGGTTGGAATTCCACTCCTCCTTCTGGGACTCAGGTTACCGAGGGTCCCTGCGGTTGAGTCTTCCAGGTGTGGGGAGTGGGGAGCCATAGGTACCCCCATAGTTATCTGGGGGAAGTCAGAATGGCCGATGGCTTGATCTCCCCACCTGAGCTGCCCACCCAGCTTCCAAGAAAGACACAAGCAGCTCAGGGTTCCAGTCACTCCTTGCTTACTGACGTCTCCCTCAGCAACTGGAAAATCAGGAAAGTTTCCATCATTGTGATGTAAGGAGGAAGCTATTCATGAAATGCCTACTGAAGAATTTTCCTCTCAGTCCCCTGGGTTGTTTCTCCTTCTCCTCCTCCTGCCCTGCCTCCACCTTCTCCCCCCTCTTTCTGGCAATCTTTCCTCCTGGAGGAAAAAGAACATTCCTTGAGGCCACAATGGGGAAGTCTCAACAGACCGGGGGGGGGGGGGGGGGGGGGGGGGGGGGGGGGTGGAAGAGACTTTGCTGCTTCTTGGGATCAGAATGCCACAGGCATGAGGACAAGGAGAAACACCAAGGCAAGGGAAAAAAGTGGAGCAGGAAATCTCTGAGCAGAAAGCTTGAGGACAGGCCCAATTTCCCCAGGCGCAGCCTGTGGAAAAGACTGAATGTCTCTCAGAAGAGAAGCCTCAGGGGGCCTCAGGCCACAGCCAAATTAGAAACGCCTGAACACGGTGCCTCGCTGGGCTGCGGTGTGTATGCAGATCCCTCCTCCCGCAGATCGGCTGAGGGAAAGCCAGACCCATGCAGGCCAATGCCCCACTTCCTTCCACATGCAACATGGCGCAGAAGGGGCGCTGCTGGGAGGGTGGAGGGAAGTGTCCAGACACAGAGTCTCCAGGAGGGCCCCAAACCCTACGTCAATGTAGGCACTTCTGCTTGTCACGTGGGAGGACACAGGGGCCGACCGGGGGACGCTGGGCCGGCAAACAAGGATAGGAGGCTGCAGAGTGTGGGGCAAGAGGCAGGGACCAGGACTGTGGACAATGCACACCAGCACCACCCCAAACACCAGGCGGGTGTGGCCATGAAGGCATCGAGCCAGCAACCACCCAGCAGAGGGGACACGGGAGAACCCGGAGGAAGCGGCGCGGAAACCCCTTAGCGCCGGTAGTTTCCCTGCAGCCGTCATCTTGAATGAGAGAAGGGAAAAAGAAGCCCCTTGAAGAAACAGCCCTGGTGGAAACGAGAACTTCAGAGGAACTTCGTGTTTACCTCCAAGGAGAGTGAATGAACCCCAAAGAGAGTACTCAACTGACAGCAGCCTGTTATTTTTTTCAGGATGAAAAGGAAAGAAAAATCTCCATGCTTCACTGTAAGGATAGCCAGCAATAGGACGGACGTGGTTGAGGCTCCATGCTTTTCTTCTCTTTGGCTGCTCAAGTGTTTTCTAAGACTTTGCTTCAGAGCAAACCAGTTAGAGACAACGGGGTGCCTGGTGTGGTGAACTCAGTTCCTCTCTGGTTTCCTGTGGGCCCCGCTGGGTGAGACTCCAGCAGCCGGCACTCCTACCGGGCTATAAACCCAGCCCCAGGCTCTTTATCTGTGCCTTGTCTTCAGTGGGGGGTAATTAGGGCTCTTTCCTGCCCCACCCACCCACCCACCTCTTGTGTTTGCCCAAGCTGCACCCCTGGCAAAGGGCGGCTGGCTGGGGCCAGAGCCACGGCTTCCGCGAGCTACAATGCAGATGAAGGCAAACCGGCTGCTCGTGGAATCTGGAACAGGTGCCCACAGATTTAGACACAGTATCTGGGGGGACATAAAGTATTCCTGGAGCCTCACCCCCTCGAACCTGAATAGCATGGATGCCAGAGCCACACCCCCCCTCCTCTCATCTGTGGGCTCAACCGTAAGCCCTTCAGCTCTAACAGCAACACCTGAGCTATGAGCAGTCAGGAAAATCTTCAAAATATAAAACACAGGGCTGGTCATAGTAAAAACAGCTAACGTTCACTGGGTGATGGTCACGTGCCCGGCACGGGTTAGCCCCCAACAACGCTGCGAGGAGTGACCGCTGCCATCCCGATTGGCAGAGTTAGACACTGAGGCAGTAAAGAGGGTAAGTGTCTCAACCAAGCTCTCGTAGCTACTAAATGGTCGACTCAAGCTTTGAACCCAGGTGGTCTGACTCCGAGGCCTCCCTCTCTTCACCATGACGTTCCTGCAACTTGAATGAGAACGCAGTTCCATCGACCATCTGGTTGTCCCGTCCTGTGGGTAGAGCCACATTGCTGAATGCTTGCCGTGTGCTGGGCCGATGTTCAGTCCGTTACCTGCGCCGGCTCGGTCCGTCCTGCCAACACGCCAGCAAGACCGGTACTATTGTGATCCCGCTGGTCCGGGTGAGACCCGGGGACTCGGGGAGGCTGAGGGATTTGCTCCGGGTGCCCGGGCGAGGCACGGGTGAGAACAGGGTTCACACTCAGAGACTGAGCCCCGGGGTCTCAGGACCTACCGATGGAGCCAGTGTGGTCCATGCGTTAGCAAGGCCTCCCTCACAGCCTGTTTCATGAGCTGATGTGTTTCTGCGACAGTCGGCCTGTGGTGTATGCGTCTTACTTCTCACCTCGGGCCCCAGCAATTGAGACGGCCTGCGCAAAGAGCAAACTCGGGACTCTGGCCCAGGCTGCCCCAGGTGTAAAGCATTTACCTAGCATGGCTCTTGAACATACTGGAACGGAAGCACGCACCGAGATGCTTCACGAGCTTTCTCGCTGTCCTTTGATGCAGGCGTTAGCGAAATGCCCCTGCCTCCAGGTGACTCCAGCCGACCTGGCCCGACATCTTGTTCACATCACTAGGCTACACCATGTGCCCTAAACAAAAGGACTGCTGTCGTTTGACTTAACCTCAAAGGTCACAGCCTCAGTGGCTCTGCGCGTAAACCAGGATGACCTCCAGAGCCCCACGCCCAGCGTCCCAAGCCTTCACTATCCGTGTCTCTGGAAACTCCGCAAGGATTCCTTGTGGATGTGGCAGAGCCACGGGACAGTTCTGTGGCGCTGCTGGTTCTCGGTCGGCCCAAGAGGGTTTGCCCGGTGGCATAGTGACCACCATAGCCTGACGTCCCACCCCAACCTCGGTGACTTGAAAGCTCCGCCCTTTTGTTCTGTGCGTGGATTTCGTGAGCCAGGTATCTGGAAAGGCACAGCAGGGACCTTTCTCTGCTGCACGACGTATGTGGCCTCAGCTGGGGAGGCTCATGGGCAGAGGTGGCCGGGCAGCTGGGGGCCCATGGCATCTCCAGGTGCGCTCATTCTGGCGCATGCCATGGGCTGGAGGCAGCGCGGACGGAGGCCTGCGGACCAGAGGGCTCACAGGGGGCTCGGTGTGGCACAGGACTTCCTGCCGGCGTGGCTGGCCTGCTGCCCCGACCACTAACAGGGCGGCTCGGCCCCCTCGGGTGCAAAAAGGAGTGAGCCGCATCACCTTCCATGACAACCTCGCAGGTCACACCGTGTTACTCCCACAGTGCTGAGTGGTGGGTTATCAACAAAGTCAGCAGCCACTCCGATTCAAGAAGACGGCTCGGCTGAGACGCCGCCTCATCCTGGGAGGGTGGCCTTGAGGAATGGCTCTGGGCGTGGGGGGTGGGGGGCAATGCAGCCACCACTGGAAATCTGCCGTGACGGGCCAGGAACAGAAAGGGGAAATCACAGGAGTGACTTGCCTTAGAAGAAAACCAATGCCCTCACTACCCGAAATAAATGAATAAATAAAATCTTTGAAGAAAAGCTACCTTTCCTGTATCCCAGCATTCGCCGATTCCTCCGTGAAAGCTCACGAGAACGGACCGAGCGAAAGCTTGGAAAATGCAGTTAATGAAGCTCAACTCTGGGCTTGAAGCAACTGCAGGCAGAGGGACTGAGCGATCTCGGGCCAAGGTGCTAGTAGCCGAGAGCACAGTGGATGGCCTGGAATATGCTTTCAGGAGAATGAACAGGACGGCAGCAAAGGCTGCACGATTAGCATGACAACAGGGGGAAATTCGAAGAGCTCAGGCTAGAGGCTTGTTTCTGGCAATGGATTTCACGGATGCCCTCGGAAGCAGTGATAATTGATACAAGCATAACACTTTATTAAATATGTAATTATGCTTAAGTCACAGTTAAGCATAAGTTATATATATACATCTATTTTTTTTTTTTTTTTTAGGAACAGGTATTTTTGTAGTTTTTGCCTGTCCACGATTCCTTCCTTGCTCCTTCTCTCGTAACAGATGGGCCTGTCCACACTGGGAGCTTTTGCTCTCTGACCTGGTGGGGCTGATAAGTCCCGAGCCCCCACCATCTCTCCCCTGAGCTCGGGAGCTAGGATGGCCCCATGCAGTGATGCATGCAGGGATTGTCCCAGGAGAGTGTGTGCGCGCGCGTGCGTGTCCCCTGTGGGACCACAACCCATTCTTTAGGATTTCTTTTTTTTTTTTTTAATATTTTATTTATTTATTTGACAGAGAGAGAGAGATCACAAGTAGGCAGAGAGGCAGGCAGAGAGAGAGGGGGAAGCAGGCTCCCCCCTGAGCAGAGAGCCCGACGCGGGGCTCGATCCCAGGACCCTGAGATCATGACCTGAGCCGAAGGCAGAGGCTTTAACCCACTGAGCCCCCCAGGCGCCCCTATTCTTTAGGATTTCTGTGGCCTCTGGGAAAGAGAGACTCTTCTTTTTCGACTGTGTGCGTTAGAGATCGCAGGAGGCTTGATGTGGAGAGACAGAGACAGAGAATAACGACATGACATTGTCTGAATGTTGGGAAACAGTTATGCTTGGATCCAGAGCTGTACCTTGGGCCGCCCAGTTAATGGAGCAAATAAATTCCAATTTTAGCCCATGCTAGTTCTGATTGGGATTCTGTCCCCCACAACCACGAGGTCCTGACGGATACATTAGAGGACAGGCAACACTGCATGGCGTGGGTCCGCCTTTCTTGCCAGGATCTTTTGTCCTCCTCATATGGTCTCCCAGCTGTAGTTAGAGATGGTAACCTAGACTGAGGTTTCCCAGATTATCCCCCTCATGGTTCTGAAGTTCGGCCTGGGCAGAAAGGCAAGCAGTGATCCTCTCTGGTGGTTCACACAACTCAGGAATATTCTCTCGGCCTTCAGGCAGAACTGATAACATCACAGATACCCCAGGCATCGTTGGCAGGACTCTGGGGGACCAAGACCAAAGAGAAAGGGCTAGGGAGTCAGTCCCAAGATTGCATGAGGCAAGAAAAGAAGGCCCAAGAATATCGAGTTCCTGAAAAATGGAAACGCTTTGTTTTTCCCTGGCACAAATTCACGCACACATATTCATGGCTCTTATTTTTAAGATGTTTAAAATGTTATGTCCCGAGATCTCAGCCTTGCCCTTGAACATGGTGTGCTAAAGGGCTTGGGGCCAGAGCCTGGGGCCTGCCAACTCATGGGCTGCCTCCTGTTTAGCTCCCCTATCAGGATAGAGACCTCCCCTTGCACTGTACTATTGCAGAGGTTGCTTTTAATGAAAACTCCTTTTTGTGTTTTCTTCCTTCTGCAGTGTTAACTTTCTGTATATTCACAGAGACTTATGTTTGAAGGAGGCATATGTATTTTGTTTCCTGTGCTTATGTGCTGACTCATTTTAATGCAATAAGATAATTGATTTATTTTGAAGGTCATGATACAACCCACATTATTAGTTTCTCAGAAACTATTGATTATATTTTTTCAAAATATGTCATTTTTGAAAAGTTTATGTGTGTGTATACATATATACACATATATACATGTATACACACATAACGCGCGCGCGCACACACACACACACACACACACACACATATATATATATATATATTTTTTTTTTTTTCTTAAGTAGGCTCTGTGCCCAGCTTGGGGCTTGAACTCATGACCCTGAGATCAAGAGTTGCATGCTCTACCAAATGAGCCAGCCAAGTGCCCTTGAAACTTGTATTTTTAATAAAAATATATTTATATGTATTTCCTACGTATATAAAATAAGAGTACATATGGTTTATATAAGTATACATTTTTTCTGTTAAACAAATTTAAGTAAGTAAATAGGAAGATCTAATGACATTATTTTCATTTGATGAATCAGGTAGCATCTTATCTAGCAAGTAGTGGGGAGCTCCAAAGGGCTACAGAAAGGGAAAGGCAGGATAAAGAAGTCATAAACAGAAAAAAGGCTTATTTTGGGTGAGGTCACCTTCCTTTGGGGACAAAAGGGTCTTATTACATGGATGACCTCATCTTCCTTTGGGAGATGAAGAGGGCCCACGCGACAAGTTAGCTTATTAAGGTGCTGACCAGAAAATTCATGACTGACCAGTGAAAACTACATTTCTGGGGTTGAAACTGTAATTAGGTATTAAGCCGCAGCTTCATGACGTGGCCCTAACATAAGTGACTCCACTTTGGGTCTATGATTTTCTTTTTAACACGATACACGTATTCACGATGTATATATTGAGGTACTATACCACGTATTACATATATTAACAGCGAGCACGTATGGTTTTAAAGACCACATCATTTTTAAAAGCTTATAAAAACAGCAAAACTCCCAAGCTCCTTGCTCTAAAATTTCAACTCCTATCCTAGTGCTTCTGGTATCTCTTTTCACATTTCTAAATAAGATGCCTTTTCTGCTGTTTATCATGTTAGACACCATCTTTTGACTTCCTGTTACCATAGATGAAAATTTCTGTCTGTTACTGTGTCTCAGTTTTATCTCCTCCCATCCCACCCATATGGTAGGTCATGATTTTTTCAACCTTATTATGACTATGTCAATATTGTTCATTGCGGAGCCAAGAAATGTGACGTGAGAGAGGCTTCCCCTCGTACACCTGTTTGTTGTTCCTGGCGTTCACTGCCTTACTTCGTTTGCTTGACTACGTACCATATGTCATTTGTTGCCAAGCGTGCCATCAGCTTGGCCAGGTGCCTACCATATTGTTTTCCAATTGCTCAAATGAGCTCATATATAACCAATTCCTTTTTTCTCCTTGAAGCCCGCCCTTCCGGAATCCTCTAGCTTCTCCCCACTAAACAGATTGATCTCTAGACCAGCTGCACAGCTGTCATCTAGGGACTTCCCTCGGTGTTATCGAGGTTCTCTGTCTCTCTTTCCATCGCCTGGGTTGGCCCGGCACCACACTTATTACAGAGGATGGCTATATGAGGTCACTCTTGCCACAGATCCTAACAAATGCAGGTATCAGAATATGCCACCCCAAAAGATGCCTCTTTGGCATATGGATTATTTTGAGCTAAAGACCTTTGAAAGTCAGCAGATGCAGGAAAAGCCCTAAAAACAAGACCCAAGCTATCCCTTTTGTAAAGGAAATTTACATTGATAAAGGAAATTTCTATTTGTTAGGATGTATCCCTCTCCTGTACCAGGAGGAGGAGGTGGATCTTAACAACTCTTACAGGGAAGAAGGCGCCAACTTAAATCTGTATAACAAACTGTACTAAACCGCCCTTTTTTGCCATACTTTTCCTGGTCACCTTTCCATAACTTGCCTCCTTTGCCCAGGAGCCCCAAACCCCTTTCTCTCTGTTTCGCCTCAGATGGTATATAAGCCCAAATTCCAACCACCACCTGGGGTTACTTATCACTGGGCGCTCCCACGTGTGTTCGCAATGCACATGTGAATAAACGTGTTTGTTTTTTCTCATGTGAATCTGCCTTTTGCCTGTCTAATTTACAGGGCCCCAGCTAGAGAACATAAGAGGGGTGAAGGAGAAAGATTTTTCCCCCTTTCCTACACTAGCCCTAATGAAAAGTGACTTCTTTATAAAGGTCCGTATTCCAAACCCAGGGAAGGCTTCAGCTGGCTTTGTGTGGGTCACTGGCCCCTTCTTGACTAGAGGAGGTGAAGGTGCTCTAATGGCCTTGCGATTGGTATCCTGTTTAAGACAATATGGAACTGGGGAGAGGTGGACATTCCTGAGAGAAGGCGCTCAGCCTACCCACCCCAGTGCCCACTGTCTACTGTAGTGCTGAACCAAGGAAAAACAGAGAGAGGACCACTAACTTGGGAGCCAGAGGACCAGAGCTCCATTCTTGGTTGGACCTACTGAGAGTTTGTATGACCTAAGGAAAATTGATTTGCCTCTCTTCACTTCAGTGTCCATTCTCTTCAAAGGAGAGATCTAGATTAGAGTTTATGGTGTAATCCAAGGTTCTGGAACCTTACCCTCTGTCCAATAAGAGCTTATATACAAAGGGTGCTCTGGTTTGGACCTGGGCGTGGATCACAAAACAATAATGGAAACCAGAAGGTAAATGGTCCAAAACAGTAATTAATGTTCATTAAATTTTTACTTCGGGCCAGGCATTGCCGAATATTTTATTTGGATTATCACATTTTTAATTTCCAAGAATTCTTTCTTATTCTCTGATTGATCCAATTTCAAAGCATCTTATCTCTCTGTGATCAGTTTCCTCATCTGTAAAAAAGGGATAATAATCTCACCTACTTTGTGAGGGTTTGATGAGGATTAAATCAGATGATGCACATAAAACACCAAGAAGTGGCAGAAAAATAGTAATTGATCAATACATATTATCAAGATTATTATTAGCTATTCTTCTTGTTGGTTTTCTCTATAGCTGGTATTTAAGGGGAAGCTTTCTCTGTTCAGTTATCCCTTCTTCATCTACTGTCTCTCATCCAAAAATGTGACGCAATTTTTTGCCCACTGATATTTTGCTTTGATTTTCTGTGTCCTTTTTAAATTCCTCTGGTCACTTTAGAGTACAAGTGCTAATGCACTCGGGCAATCTGCCACTGTTAACCACTGTCTATGAGCTTTTGGCTTTTGGTAATTTAATTTTTTTTAATCTTGTTTTATTTAGCCCACGATGTTTTTCAAAAGCTTGCCCTTAATTGTGTGAGCTTTCTGTTACTTGTCAGTAGAGTGTGAGTAATCATATGTACAATCCCCAGCATAGTGTCTGGGACATAGGAAGAAGGGCTGAATAAAGATTTACGGTACCACCCTGCCCTTATCTGATCCTCTTTAGCTTAATATGTCTCATGATTTCTGGCTCTGGGGAGCCAGACATAAGCTCCATTCTGAACAGGCAAGATGGTAGAAGCAGGTTACCTCCTCTCACTTTGTCCGTCAACAGGTAGAATTTCATCAGGGTTTAAATTATGGTCAGAGACAGCTGGTGGAGCTACGTGTAAGGGCCTTCTATCGTATGGTGCAGCTTTAATCCACGGTTGAAGATGGCAGGGCATGAGTGAACCAAAGGGTTGTTTGCTGGTGTGTTGTCCAGAAGAGGATAAATTATACCAGCAATGAGTTTCCAAAGACTCTTGTCATTGGCTCGTTCCTTCATTCATTCTGCAAATATTCATTGAGTGATTGCAATGGGCTCGGAGCTGGGGATACCAGAGTGCAGGGAACACTTGAAGTCCATGCTTCCTTGAGTGGCCTGTTCCACTGGTGTAGGGTAATACAGCTTTGACTGCCACTGGAAATTATTTTCAGCACCATTATTTGTTACGCCATCTTAACATAAGTTACGCCATTTTAACATGTTACACCATCTTAACATATGTTAACATATGCCAATGTAACAAATATGTTATGCTCTTCCTAACTCCCTTCTCTATTGCCATCCTTTCCCTCAACCCCTACCCCGCCATTGCATAGAGGCTGAAAAAGCTAAATCAGTACTTTCCCAGCTTCCCCTGCAGTCAGGGTGGTTTTTTGACGCCATTCTATACAATGTCACAAGCCCCAGTCATCTGCTGGGGGCTTCTAGGAAGGATAATGTAGCTGGGGCTGCCTCTTCCCTTTCCTCCTTCCCTGAATTTGAACAATGCTTAGAGCTTCAACAGCTTTCATGTCGGAAGGACCACGAGAGTCACAGGGTTGAGAAGCGGAACCAACACAACAATGCCTGCTTCTGGACTTCCCGTGACCTGACACACTCTTACTCATTTTATCTCCTGTAATTTAAGTTTGTTATTAGTCGTAGCTGGAAACATTCTGAACTGACACACCAAGATCACAATCAACGTAAACCTCTTTACTTTTCCTTTCCTTCTTAAAACGAAACTTCACAAAGTTTCCCGAGTGGAATATTCTTTTAAACATTTAAATTGCCACTGGCTGGTCGTTACTTAATATTTTTTGACATAAACTTGTCCCACTTAGGGGCTTTTATGGGGTAGAAAGCCAATGTGGCAGCAAAAAGTCCTTTAAAGTTCTGTCAGCTTCAAGCTCAGATTCCAGGATAGGGCTTGACAAGTGCCAACCCCCCACATGGCTGCTTTCTTGAGCAGAGGAGAGGGAGGGCCACCTCAGACATAGGATGAGGAAGTAGGAAGACTCCACTAAGCATCTCAGCAAAAAGGAAGAACATCAGCGTTCGCCGACACACAGGCATCATTATCAACTCCTAAACCCATGAGGTTTGCTGAAAAACCATGCCAGACATTGCGGGACTCTCATTCCTAACGGAAACTCAATCTGGAAGGTAACAGAAATTCAAATTGCAGCAAAAGCTCATGTGATGACAAAAATCCCAATATTACAGAGCAAGGAGTCAGCAAGCTACATCCCACAGATGAAATGTGGCTTGGCACACGTCTCTGTAAGGTCTGTGAGTTGAGAGTAGTTTTAACATTTATAAATCGTTGAAAACTGGGCACCTGGGTCGCTCAGTCAGTTAAGCCTCTGACTCTTGATTTCAGCTCAGGTCATGATCTCAGGGTCCTGTGATCGAGCCCCATGTGGAGCTCCCTGCTCAGTGGGGAGTCTACTTGAGATTCTCTCTCCCTCTGTCCTCCCCCTCTCCCAGCTTACATGTGCCTACACTTGCTCTCTCTCTCTATCAAAAAAAAAAAGAGTTTGAAAAGTAATAAAAAGAAGCATCCAATTGTGTGATCTGTGAACATTATATAAGATGTGAATTTGTGTTCCTAAATAAAGTTTTATTGGAACACAGCCATGCTCATTCATTTGCGAGTTATCTAGGATTGCTTCCATGACACAAGGCAGAGTCGAATGGTTGCCATGAAGAGTCTATAGCACACAAACCTCAAAGGTTTACGATCTGGCCCTTTACAGAAAGTTTGCCCACCCCATTACAGAATTCAGGGCCTGAGCAGTGACCTATCCCTTGAGAAACATCAATAATGTATCAAAACTCAACCTCAGATAAAAGAGTCAAGGCAAGCAGTAAGATTCTCTATAAAACAGAAAAGTCTCCTCAGTTTCTTAAGGGATCATGTGTTAAAATAAGGTTTAGCAATTATACCAGTAATCTATAATTTCGGAAAAGTTAGAAAATACTGAGAAGTATGCAGAAAAATATAAAAATAGTATTTAATCTTATTACCCATGATAACAACTATGAATATTTTAGGCTTTATTCTTCCAATACTTTTCTGTGAATAAGTATTTTTTTCTACAATTGGCTGCATACTCTATCTCAGTGTTATTTCGTTTGCAACTGATGGGAAATTGATTTTAAATAGGCTTAAGCTAAAAAAGTTGGGCGGCGCAGGGGGAGGAAGAGTTGTTTCCTGGCTCACAGAAGTATTACTGCTTTGGGTATGGCTAAATCCAGAGCTTAATGTAATAGGGCTCTTTCTCCATCTCTTGTTTCCACTTCCTCCATATACATCTGAATATCAGAAGAGCTTTCCTCATAGTGACATAAAGTAGCTGCAGAAGTTCCCATGGTAATTCTAATTCACATAACAGCAACTCCCTCAAGGAGGAAAGAGCATTTCTTCTCCCCTCCCCTTCAAAAACCAAATATGAGTCTTTCTAGTGTCATTCAATATTTTTTACACCATGAGTTTTATTTGCTGCCTGATACATAATCATTTAGATGCAACATACGTTTTTAAATCAACCTGTTTGAGGAAATGGTCATCTCAGAATCATAAGTATAGGATTAGATGGGGTCTGAGAAATCGTCCAGTCCATTTTATTCCTTTTACAGTAAAGAAAATTGAGACGCAGAAAGGATAAGTGATTTCCTGTTATCATTCAAGTAATCACCGGTGGAGAGCCAGATCTAGATGGTTCTAAGATTCACTCTCTTCCACCAGCTGCTGTCTCTTAGACGTCACTCGTGAAGCACAATTTGAGGCTAGAAAAGCAGTTAACTAATGGAGTCAGTCTGCCCAGGTATCCTGAAAAATAAATGAGTCAGAGAAAAAGAGCATTCTGATTTTTTCCCCCTGCTCCTTGATTTGCTTCTAAAAATGCGGGTGGGGTGGGGTAGACAATGCCACAAAGGCTACAGTTTGTTTGTTCCTCTTTAACTAAATATAAAAAATATGCTTTGTTGGTTAATCAAAGCTGCAAGCCCAGTAAAATATCCAAAAGTTTTAGAGATTATGACTCTCCATATATTTTTATTTAATCTTCAAATTATACAGAGAATTTGTTTTTTCATTTGTATTTTCATGTGGCAAGGCTCCTGTTGTCCCTGCAATCTTTTTCTTTTTTAAGATTTTATTTATTTATTTGACAGAGAGAAAGATCACAAGTAGGCAGAGAGGCAGGCAGAGAGAGAGGGAGAAGCAGGCTCCCCGATGAGCAGAGAGCCCGATGAGGGGCTTGATCCCAAGACCCTGAGACCATGATCTGAGCCGAAGGCAGAGGCTTAACCCACTGAGACACCCAGGCGCCCCTGTCCCTGCAATCTTAAAACACCTAGCAGGCATGAAGGAGGAAGTGCCGTCTTTGGAAGGCACATTGATTGACGAAGACGTCTGAGTGCTCAGAGCCTGTTTGTAGAGGAAGAGAAGGTATCTGTCTGCAGACTCAGCCTTGCTGATGAGGCAGCAAGTGGCCGGTGAGCCCCTGAAGAAAGGCAGGATTCCCATAGGCTGCATTCAGCAAGCATTCATTCAGTGTTCACCAGACGCTGAGCCGAAGACCCAGAAGACACAGATCTCCGTCCTTGGGAGCTCACAGTCAAGTGCGCAGAGAGATGAGGACCCAGACAAGTAGCTTCCAGCACACTGGGTGCTGTGGAACAGCAGGAATGCACAGGAGGGTGGAGTCGGGTTGCTAACTCCTTGTGGGTGGTCTGGAATTGCTTCCCAATGGAGAGCGGGCTGGAGCAGGGCTGGGAAAGACCACTCCAGGCAGTCAGGTGAAGGGAGAGGGAAAGCCCACCCAGGGGGTGCCATCACCCAGGGAAAAGGCCAAAGCAAACACAGATCTATACAAACCGCTGCAGGACAGGTGTCAGATATCTGGGGAAGGGGGAAGCCAAGGAATTTGCTAAAAATAACAAAATAAGGAAATGCTAAGTTCTGGTCTGGACCTACGCAGATCATGAAGTTCTTTTCCACGCACCCCACCCCCTCATCTTTCAGTTCCCTTTACAGCCCTCAGCTGACCTCCTTTATTCCGTTAGGCAGTTCTTAGGCTCTCTGGGCACTCTCCTTCTCAACAGCTGCTCGGAGAAAGATCCAAGGTTTATCGCTACTAAGGTGTAATTGACTGATAGGATCGTATTGTAATTGAGTTGATTGATATCATTTTCACAGTGGACAAAATCCCAGACCAAGGGACACATTTTGAATTGTACCATTTGTTAGAGGAGGCCATCAAGAGAATGTGACTGCTAGTTGACCTGGGAGGTCAATGGGAGGCTCCTTACCTGCCCCACACCCAGTCCTTGGAAGCGTTCTGCCCACCAGGCCCACAGTGGGAGCTGTTCCAAGGACATAGCCTTGAGAGAGGAAGGTGTTGTTGATACCATCTGGATCATATGCGTGACCGAACCCAATTAAGGCCTCTTTAGGCGGAGATCTAATCGTCTTACAGCTGCCCAAGACAAGGCTCATAAGTGAGTTCCCTTGCCTATTAAAAGTGCCACCTACTGGGGCGCCTGGGTAGCTCAGTCGTTTAAGTGTCTGCCTTTGTCTCAGGTCATGATCCCAGGGTCCTGGGATTGAGCCCCACATCAGGCTCCCTGCTCAGTGGCGAGCCTGCTTCTCCCTCTCCCCCTGCCATTCACTCTGCTTTTGCTCTCTGGCTCTCTCTGTCAAATAAATAAAATCTTAAAAAAAAAAAAAAAAAGTGCCACCTACCAAGCTGGAGCGGCCTCCCTCTTCCTTTGGTCTCTCCTTGTCTTCTGTGTAGGGGGTCAGTTTGCGAACTGACAGCAGGAGGCCTTGGCTTGGACAGCTTAAAGGCCCCGGTGGGGAAAGTCGA
>CM052895.1:124172266-124205445 GCA_028534135.1 Potos flavus
GTTATAGTCATATTTTATCCCCTCATTATATTTAACCTTATTTTTTGTATACATATAGGTTTTTTTTTTCTTTAAAATTTTGGGATACAATTTCTTCTAATAGATCAAAATATACCCTAAATCTAGCACACGGCTTTGTTCTAGTCTCCAGCCCGATCACATTCTTTCCTCTTTTCTTTTTCTTTTTTCAACCAACTTCTTATCTTATCAATTCCTTTTTTAGAATCTTTTTTAATTTTCATCTTTACAGTCATATGCCATCCCCTCATTGTGTTTACCCTTATTTTTGTATATTTATAAGTTTTTCTTTCTTTACAATTTTGGGAGGTAGTTTCTTCTAACAGACCAAAATACACCCAAAATCAAGTGTGGGGGGCTCTGTTCTATTTACCAGTCTAATATATATATATATAATTTTTTTTTGTTCTTCTTCTCCCCCCCCCCCCTTTCTTCTCCCCCCAGTTTCGAGTCTCTTCCGATTTGGGTAGTGTATATTTTTCTGGGGTCATTGCTACCCTTTTAGTACTTTGTTCTCTCATTTATCTATTCCTTTTTTTTTAAACTTTATTTTTTATTTTTTTAAAAGATTTTATTTATTTATGTGACAGAGAGAGATCACAAGTAGGCAGAAAGGCAAGCAGAGAGAGAGGAGAAAGCAGGCTCCCCACTGAGCAGAGAGCCCAATGCAGGGCTTGGTCCCAGGACCCTGAGATCACGACCTGAGCCAAAGGCAAAGGCTTAACTCACTAAGCCACCCAGGGGCCCCTCTCATTCATCTATTCTTATCTGGATAAAATGATAGGGATTGCATTAAATGTGTAGATTGGGATTGCATTCCCACTGTTGGTGGGAATGCAAGCTAGTACAGCCTCTCTGGAAAACGTTATGGAGGTTCCTCAAAAAGTTGAAAATAGAGCTACCCTATGACCCAGCCATCGCACTACTGGCTATTTACTCTAAAGATACAAATGTCGTGGTCCAAAGGGGCATGTGCACCCGAATGTTTATAGCAGCAATGTCTACAATAGCCAAACTATGGAAAGAACCTAGATGTCCATCAACATCAACCTAGATGAATGGATAAAGAAGATGTGGGGTGTGTGTGTGTGTATATATATATATATATATATATATATATATATATATATATTCACACATACACAATGGAATACTATGCAGCCATCAAGAGAAACGAAATTTTGCCATTTGCAATGACATGGATGGAACTAGAGGGTATTATGCTAGGGAAAATAAGTCAATCAGAGAAAGATAATTATCATATGATCTCTCTGTTATGAAGAATTTGAGAGGCAGGGTGGGGGGGAATGAAACAAGATGGGATCAGGAGGGAGACAAATCATAAGAGACTCTTAATCTCACGAAACAAACTGAGGGTGGCTGGGGGGTAGGGGGCAGGGATAGGGTGGCTCGGTTATGGGCATTGGGGAGGGTATGTGCTATGGTTAGTGCTGTGAAATGTGTAAGCCTGATGATTCACAGACATGTACCACTGGGGCAAATAATACATTATATGTTAATAATAATAATAATAAAATTGTAAGAGAAAATTTTATTTATGTCCTACTTTTAGGCATATGGGGAGGGAAGGAAGCTTTTCTTATATCTACTTCAATTGCCTTCCTCTGAAAATAATCCAAAGTGGTACGTTTTGGGGTGGTATTCTGATCCCCTTCATGGGTATGTGATGTGGAGCAAAGGGAACTTTGCTGGAGACACAAAGTTAAGACTGTTGGCACAGAGATGACGTGGTATGTTGAAACATGGCCCTTCAGAAGATATCTCTGTCCTAATCCCTGGAACCTATGAATGTTACCTGATATGGTAAAGATGAATTTAACATCTGCCCAGTTGTAATGCCTGCTCTCATTCATATTTCCTCAGTTTTTTTTTTCACTCAGTTGGCCATAACACTGAAAAGGAAAAGAAAAGAACAATGACTTCTTCTTACCTTAGGTGAGCCTACTGTTCTAACTCCTGGCGTGGTGGGTGGAGCTTTGCGCTGGGAGGTCATTTTCATGTTTGCAAAAAGTCAATGCTTTGCATCTTTTCCCTTTTGTGTAAAAATAAATATGGAAACCAGGTCATTACCATATCTTAACAATCCAGCAGTATAGGCAGTTCTCAAATTATCATTAAGGTGTGTCTTGAAAATCGGTTTTATGTCATTAGTTTTCAAATATACTTTTCTGTGTAAGTACATTAACATGAGATAAATTTAGTTATAAAGAAATGGATGGACAGGGCAAAACTGAGTCAAAGAGGTTTTTAACCTTCATAAATGAGGCAGAGATGTATATGTTTTCTATAAGCAGCAATTATAAATGAAGCGATTCGTTTGAAAGTCTCTGCTTTCCTTGGGCCTTCTCAAGGACTCCGCCGGCACAGGCTTTAGCTGTCCTCTCCTTGGGACAGAGGAAGCTCGGATAGACTCAGCGGGCCTGCAAAGAGGCCCCTAGGCTGCGGTTTCAGTAGGATGAGAGCCACAGAGTGAAAGATAAAGCCCTACAATTTTTTTGAATTGTAAATAAGAAATGGCCAATGGAAGCGGAGATGTTGGAGGAGGCAAATGTTGGGCCGGCTCAAATTCCGTCAGCAGGGCACCCTCCTCTCCGAGGAGAAGCGCCTGCCCCTGCGGGAGAGATCTGAGGCCGCTGCCTGGAAACCCTGCTCCCCCTCCAAGGCCCAGCACACGCTCTTTCCTGTTCCCTCATGACGTGGGGCAGTTCGTTGCACTCCACCTTCCATAAATGACTTGAGTCAATTCTAGTCCCTTCTCTCCCTCCGGATGCCTGAGAGCCGAGCGGCCACACCCCTGCACAGCTCTGCCCACCCCGGGTGCTCCCTCCCCGCAGCCCGGCCGGGCCCCTGCACCTGGATCTTCTGGACCAGGAGCAGGAGACCCGTGTGGGTAGTTGAGTAAGACTTGACTGAAAAACAAGTGGGCAGAAGAGGCACCAGACCGCGAACCAGGCCGACAATCAGTGGTTGTGCAGTTCTTCCTTTGAAAACTGGTAACATCGGTCACTTTTGAAAATAAAATAAAGCAGTTGATTTTGCCCAGGAGACCAGTGTCGCATAATCCCAACACTGACAAATAAGGGGAGGAGCACGGACACTGCACTTCTGTTCCTGGGAGGCTGGGCCTCGTCCCCCAACTCAGGGCAGCAGAGGACGCCATGCACAACAGGAAACAGGAAGCAGGAACTGCAGAAGACGGTGCGCGGTGAGGAGAAAGCC
The DNA here is from genome assembly GCA_028534135.1 of Potos flavus. Lineage (NCBI taxonomy): Eukaryota > Metazoa > Chordata > Mammalia > Carnivora > Procyonidae > Potos > Potos flavus. Next base: position 124,175,525 of record CM052895.1, read on the forward strand.
GGCCAGCTAGGGGCCTCAGGGCTGAGGAGGCACAGGTAGTGAGTTCTCTGGGATTTCTTTTCTGCCTCAGTCTTAGAGCTGAAGCAGACAGCAACTTGGAAATGTCAGCAGATGCCGACAACAAAAGTCCCAACGAGACCCTGCTCTCTCTAGACAAAGGGCCAGCTCTGCACAGTGGAAAGCTTTTGGACTAACCTCTCTCCTCTAGCAGATGCTGTAGAAAACACCGTGGCCCCCACGCCCACCCAAGACTGAGCGGGGAGCCTAGGTTTCCCTGCTTGATGGGTTATAATGGGGCATCCCAACCCCTGGCTAGGGAGGTATTAGAGAAGTCAGAGAGCCGAGACTCTCATCACTGCTCGGTGGGAACAGGAACCCCTGCTCCCTCAGCTATCAGCAGGGATTACGGGGGAGCCTGCACTTCCACCCCACTCCTACCGAGCAATAACCAGGTCCCCGCCCTTCCCCATTGGGGGGTCTCCGGGGAAGCCTAGGGCAGAGTCAGGACTTCTATCATCCTTGTGGGATCTGGGGAGGTCAGTGGAACTCAGACCACTGACCACTATTAATGAGGCAGTACCCAGCCCCTTTCCCGGCTGGAATGAGGGCAGAGGAAGCCAGCTAGATCAGAAGCCTGGAGTGAGATCCAGAGCCTCAGAACCTAATACCTGAAATGCCCCCATTTCACTGCTCAGAGGGGAGTCTGCTTCTCTCTCTGCCCCTCCCCCTACTTGTGCTCTCTCTCAAATACATACATACATACATATATACATAAAATGCCCCCATTTCAAATGAAAATCATTCATCATACCAACCATGAAAATCTCAACTTGAGTGAAAAAAGAGTAAGCAATAGAAATCAACAAGATAGATGACAGGGATGTTACAATTATCTGACAAAATTTAAAGCGGCCATGATAAAAATCCTTCGAAGAATAATTGTGAACATCCTCGAAATCATTTAAAAGGAAAAGATCAAACATCTCAGCAAAGAAACAGAAGATATAAATAAAAAATAAAATTTTTGAACACAGAAATACCACAGCTGAAACAAACTCAGTGTATGGGTTCAAGGGCAGACTAGCGTGGACAGAAGAAAGACTCCATGCATGTGCAGACAGAACAACAGAATTTACCAATCTCAACATAAAGTAAGTAGCTTAGGGCTGCGGCTGGGGATTGGTGGGGATACTGCCGCAAAACAAAAATGTCATTGATGTCTTTGAAGAAGGAAAAAGAAAGTAGGCCTCTAAAAGTACTTAAAGAAATGGTTGAGAACAAATTTGGTAAGAGACCTAAACATATAGATTCAAGAATATTAGTCTCAGACAGAATAAACACAAGTAAATCCAATGCTAAGACACTCACAGTCAAACTTCTGAAAACTAAAGACAAAAAAAAATCTTGACAATGAGAGAAAAACATAAGGAGGAAATTTTTCCATTTTTATTTTTATTTTTTTAAATTTATTTACTTTAAAATATTTTCTTTATCTATTTGACAGAGAGAGACAGTGAGAGAGGGAATACAAGCAGGGAAAGTGGCAGGCAGAGGGAGAAGCAGGCTTCCTGCTGAGCAGGGAGCCCGATGTGGGACCTGATCCCAGGATCCTGGGATCATGACCTGAGCTGAAGGCAGATGCTTAACAACTGAGCAACCCAGGCATCCCAAGGAGGAAATATTTTTAAAAAATATATATATTTATCTGAGAGAGAGCATGTGCAAGCAGGAAGACAGGTAGAGGGAAAGGAAGAGGGAGAGAATCTCAAGCAGATTCCCCACTGAGCGCAGAGACTGATGCAGGGCTCCTGAGATCATAACCTGAGCCGAAATCAAGAGTCAGAAGCTTAACCAACTGAGCCACCCAGGCATCTCATGGGGGGTGGGGGGCAGGATTTGAACGACTGTAGATTTCTCTTCAGAAACCATGAAGGCCCAAAGGAAGTGGCACGATGTTTTTCAAGTGCTCAAAGAAAAGAACTGTCAACTCAGAATTCTAATTCAGGGAAAATATCATCAGGAATGAAGGGACAGATCAAGGCATCTAAATTATCTTTGATGGGGGCGCCTGGGTGCCTCAGTTGGTTAAGCGTCCCACTCTTGGTTTTGGCTTAGGTCATGATCTCGGGGTTGTGAGAGCGAACTCTTCGTGGGGGTCTGCATTCATGCTTGAGACTCTTTCCCTCTCCTTCCCTCGATGCCCCTCCCCCTGCTTATGCTCTCTCTAAAATAAATAAAATCTTAAACAAATAAGTCATGTTTGATGGTTGAAGCAAGAATCACAACATTGTGTGATGTGATTCTAAACTTAAGTAGAGGAAATATTTAAAACAATTATAAACTGGAGAAGGTAATGAGACATAAAGATAGGTGAGGTTTCTATATTTTACTCAGATTGGTAAAATGATGACACCAGCAGGCTGTGATGACACACGCACACACACACACTGTAATATCTAGAGCAACCACTAAAGCCATACAGAGAGATACATTCGAAATCAGTCTAGAGCAAAATGGATTCTAAAAGTGTTCAAGCAACCCACAGGAGGGCAGGCAAAAGAAAACAGAGAAAGGAAAACCAGAGAGGAGAACAGTAGATCAAAAAATAAAAGGGCAGGCTTAGGTTTTAAGTTTATTAATAATTGCATTATTAATATTATTTATTAATAATAATTATTTATTATATTAATAATTACATTAAATGTAAATTATCTAAATACACTAACTAAAGATAGAGATGGGTGGGTTCAGTGGATTAAAACACTATATGTTGTTGATAAGCAATCTACTTACACATAAGGGTGTAGGTGTATTGACAGTTAAAGGATGGAAAAAGGTGTATCATGCAAACAGTAATTAGGAAAAAAGAGCAGGAGTGACTACATTAATGTCAGATAAAGTAGATGTTGGAGTAAAGAAAATTACTAGAGGGAAGAATGGGATAAAAAATAAACATTCAAAAATTAGTTTCAATTTCTATATAATAGCAATAAATTCATGGATACCAAAATTAAAAGTATGATACAATTTATAATTGCTTTAAAAAAGAGAAATACTTGGGTATAATTCTAGCCGCCACATATAAAAACTTGTAAAACTATAAAATGCTGATGAAAAAAATCAAAGATCTACATAAATGGAGAACCATATTGTATTCATGGGAGACTCAACATAGTGAAGGTACCAATTCTCCCAAATTGATAAAAAAATTTAATGCAATGCCTATAAAAATATGAGTAAGATATATTTAGATGTAGACAGGGGTACTTTAAAATTTATATGGAAATACAAAGGAGCTAGAATAGCTAAAAAAAATTTTGAAAAGGAAATGTAAGGGAGGACCAGTGTAGTCTACCTGATTTCAAGACTTCCTGCACAGCTATGGTAATCGAGACTGTGTGGTAATGGTGGAGAAAGAGAGTTAGATCAACAGAATAAAGAACCCAGAAACAAACTCACATAAATAGGCCCAACTGATTTTTGACAAAATCACAAAAGAGTAGCCTTTCCAACAAATCGTGCTGAAAAAAAAAAAAAATTGGTCTTCAATCTGTAAAATGTGAACAAAAATAAGGCAAAAAATACCCCCAAAACCTTCAACCTATATTTGATACCTTACACAAAAATTAACTCAACATGGATCATGAGCTTAAATGTAAAATACGAAACTTAAAAACATTTAGAAAAAAAAAATCAAAACCTTAGGTTAAAAAAGTTCACTCTGGGGCTAGATTAAAAAAAAAAAATTCTTTGATTTGACACCAAAAAGCTTGATCCACAAAAGAAAGAATTAATAAATAGGACCTCATCAAAATTAAAATATATTTCTCTGTGAAAGATCCTGTTGTTAAGACGAAATGGGAGAAAATATTTGCAAGCCACATCATCCAACAAAGGACTAGTACCTAGAATGTGTAAAGAACTCTTAAAAAAACCCATTTAATGAGAAAATGGGCAAAAGACAAGAAGGGATGTTTTATGGAAAGGGTAAGCAGATGGCAAATAAGCACATGGAAAGATGTGCAAAACCATTAACCACGAGGGAAATAAAACCACGGTAACATCACTATACATCTGTCGGAATGGCTAAATAAAAAAACAGTGACAGCACCAAATGCTGGCAGATTTGAAGAAACTGTATTACTCAGATGTTGCTGGTGGGAATGTAAAATGCTAGTCTGGAGGAGTTTGGCTATCCCTTAAAAAATGAAATTTGTAATTGCCATGTGATCTTCCAGTTGTCTGACATTTATTCCAGAGAAACAGAGACTTATGTTCATACAAAAATCTGCACACAATTGTTCTTAGCAGCTTTGTTTGTAATAGCCTAATGCCAGAAAAAATCCAGACGTCCTTCCACGGGCAAACAGCTAAGCTATGGTACATCCACTCCACGGAACACTACTTAGTAATAAAAAGCAAAACTATTGATAAATACCACAATCTCCAGAGAGTTACGCTCAACTGAAAAATCCATCTCAAAAGGTCACATACTGTACGATTCCATTTATTCAACATTCTCGAAATGACAAAATTATAGAAACGGAGAAGAGGTTAGTGGTTGACAGAGATTGAGGGAGGGTTAGGGGCAGGAGGGGGTGGGCATGGCTTCAAAGGGGCTGTGGGGCCCCTGGCGGCGATGGGATGCCCTGCATCTTGACTGCATCAATGTCAATATCCTGGTTGTGGCATGTGGTATGTTTTCAAGACATTATCACAGGGGAGAACAGGGGAGAGGGGACACCTCATACCACTGCAGATCCATCTACGGTGATCTCACAGCAAAGTTTAGCTTGATTTTAAAAAGTACCTTCTATATGATTCTATTTCTATGAATTCAAAAGTAAACTAACCTAAGAATGATCGAAATCAGAACAGCGATCACCCTGGCAGGGAAGGGGCATGAGGACTCTGGGGGATAATGGAAATGTTGTGTATTTTGTTTTGGGCAGTGATCACAAATTCGTCTCAGAAATGTCCATTTGAAAGGATCTCTCCTTCCAAAGCTTTAAGACGGTCTCATATCCTTGGATTAAGATAATGCTCAGCATGTGTTCTGCTAAAATACTGAGTTTTCTTCCGTTTAGAGCTAAAAGGAATCCCTGAGTTGTAAGGATTTATAAATGGTAACATGCAGAATACAAAGCGTCATGATTTTTGAGGGAAAAAAAATCTAGGTAGTCATCACAATAGGCTGTTTTTCACTTGGGAGAATGTTTTGCTTGTCCTACAGATGTAACGACTTCATTCAGCAAGTGTTCATGACAAGAAAATCCCCACTTGCCCCACTCTTGCTGCTGAGCTCCGCACTGTGGTGGGCAGGCCGCTCCCCCCACGGGCCCAGCGCTGGAGGAGAGCCTACCTTGTGCTTTTGGCCATCCGGAGCACCATGGGCGTCGCTGAGACTTAGAGGCGGCACCTGTCTCTGGGTGAGTGAGCTTCTCATGCCCTCCCTGACTTAGGGACTCGGCACGAACGTTGTCCTTTCGCACCTGTCCGACCTTCAGGATGTCAGCGAACAGAGGAAACATAAAGCCTGTTCTACAAGTGCCCCAGGACCCCGCGGCTCCTGAGGCGGGTGCTGAGGGCCAGCCACCGCCGGGGGCTCTCTGCAGGTGCCTATCGTGGGTCTGCTCCCAACACCGACGCTTGAACCCAACTGCTTCGCGTTCTTCGGTCCATCTGGATGTTACGCTTGCTTTTCTGTGGCCAGAAGGCAAAAGCTCTTCCCTTTGCTCCAATTCGCGTGTCCATCAAGAAGTGGGGTACCTTAGAGATTCTGACTAGGACAAGGTTCAGCCCCAGCATAAGCCCCTGAAATCTGGTTTATGCACCAGTGTCTTCGGAGTCTGGATTCTGGGAACCAATCTGCAGATTGGTCTGCAGATCCAGACCCTGACCAACTCCCATTTCTGGCCACGTATAGCGGATCCCCAATCCAGAACATTCTCCCCTCCAACTCCCCGCCCGACCTAGGAGAGGCCAGTCTTTCAGTCTCCTTCGGTGACGTCTCTCTTTTCGATTCCATGGTGATCGATTTAAATAAAAGGCCTAACGCAAAAATCAGGCAAATATGTTTAATTTTTTAAAATAACTGATGGCAAAATAAAATATTTACATCACATCATACTGTGTAAACATGTAAGGTCTCTGTACAAAGAAATATACATGCAAAATAATGTAAAAACTTAACTGAAATAATAAAAGAAACAACACACAAATAAACGTTGTGAGGTTACGAATACACATCCAGTTTTGAGTCCAATTTCTTTTAAAAAGTTTCTGTACAATTTTACAAGAAACAAACAAAAACCCAACAAAGGAATAAATAAAATACACTAGAAGCGGCAAAGCTGAACTAGGACAGTTTACGGCTCAAGACGCAGGTGTCTGCCGGCTGGGGACGCAGGCTGGTCTTTCTTTTGTGTATATCACACAACGAAGGTTGTCCTGAAAAATGCAAGCGTGCCCAGAAGCCCCGCGGCGTGTCCCAAGGCCTCCCCACCGCGGTGTGAATTCTGCCAGTGACACCGACGTCAGATGCCGGCCTCAGGGTGGCTAGGGCTTAATTGGCTTTAATTTCTTACCAAAAGCTCAAAATCCAGCCAATTTCTGTACAGAAAGTTGAATGTCAAAAAGTCTAAAAAGTAGTAAATGTCCAGACTGATTTTGGGGAAAAAAAAATAATACTTTGGCATTCTGAATAATAGCATAATAAATTTTAAAACATTACCCTATTATCCAGTTTTATACTCAGAGTATGAAATCACTTTTTACAGTCCTCAAAACTGACAAATTCCACGAAGAGTTAAATCTCCTTGAACTGATGGCACAGGGCTACGACCCCCTCCCCACCCACCCCCGACACACGCACAAAACCATAAAGCTCACTGTACGAAGTATGTGCTTTTTCTATATATTTATTACAGGTACAACAGAGGTCTTCATAAATAGTTGCATAAAATGTTAAAGCCACAACATTGCACATGATATGAAATAAAACCAAAAAAACCCCAATGAGTGCATTTACAGTATTTTCATCTGACTGTATACTGCTCAACAATCTGATTGACGGCTTGGGGTGGGGAACACGGGGAGGTGACCACTGGGGCTCGGGGCGGGACCCAACCTGATGTCCTGGGTGGATGGGCAGGGCCCCCTGACCTCCCCTGGGCAGCGGGTGGGGAGCAGGAGGGAAGGCAGGAGGGGAAAGGACAGACCGAAGGCAGGACCAGTCTTATATACAAGTAAGGCCTACATTTCATCAGAGCAGAACGATTCATTCTATTTTTATGCAAAAGTCTGAGGTTGAATGCACATTTCAGGAGCCCAGTCTGGCATCCCAGCGAGGCGCACGCAGACCCGGCAGCTGGAAAAGCTCTGAGCCACGTGGACCCCAAGCTCTGGACGAGGCTGCAGGGACGGCCACCGCGAAGGTGAGTCCTCCCCAGAAGGGTCCGCTATCTCTGTTTTGTTCGTGAACACCAGTGGTTGAACACAGGCATTTCGTTTCCTTGAATAAATCTTGAAAATGTTAAATTTGCAAAATCCTATTCATGTTCATTTAAAAAAGTTTCTTTTTATTTTTTGCAGAAACCTGAATAAAAGACTGTGATACAGCAATGCTGTCTCCGCTCATGAAGAGCGTACGAGAAGGTCCTCCACCCAGCACAGCGTGCTCCCGAGTCCCAGGCACTGCCGAGCGCAGCTCGCTCGGAGCCCAATGTCACACGATGAACATACGGCAGCTGGTCAGTTCTGTTGGTTTGTGTTTCTCTTCAAAATTCAAATTAACAGCTGATTGGCAGGTGAAAGAGAATGAGAAAGAACTTCAAGATAGGTCAAACTCGAGGCAAAAGCCTGCTCTGTAAGAAGTTTTTAACGCTACGGATAGGTCGAACATCGTTCTGGTGTTTGCGCCGCTCAATGAAGGAAGTCAGTCTGGACGTGTCGAGGACGCCCGCCCCTTTGCCGCTGCCATGGCCTGCCTGCAGCCACTGCTCCTGGAGGGCCAGCGCAGCCGAGGGACGCTTGGCAGGGTCCTCTTGCAGGAGGAAACACACGAACTCCTTGGCCTTCTGGCTCACTCCTTTAAAGCAGTCCTCTGGGAAACTAAAGTCTAGTCGGCAAATGTTCAGGCAGGTCTCCTCCACACTGTCATCGAGGAAGGGGGACACGCCGCTGAGAAGCACATATGTGAGCACTCCGACACTCCATGTATCCGAGGTCAGGGAGATGGGGTTCCCAAGGATGATTTCGGGGGCTGCAAACTCGGGGTTCCCCAGTAACTGGTGGATGTAGTAGGTCGTGTTGAGTTGGACAGCATCTCCAAAATCAGCCAGTTTAATCGTTGGCTTGGCCAAACTCTGATCCACCAGAATGTTTTCAGGCTAGAAGACAGGGTAAGACAACGGTCATTTCCATCGATCCCAATCTCAAGCTTACACAGGATGCTCACCAGGAATCGACGAAGTCAACTGGAAGAAACCATTCCCACGCAAGACGGGAGGCGGTTCTGAGTGTGCAGGCCCACGGAGGAGGAGGAGGCACGACAGAGGGCACGCCGCCCCCTCCTCGCAGACAGCCCTCCTGGCAAGTGAGCATGAAGGCACCACGCTGAGGAACGCTGGCTCAGGAAGCTGGGTGTTCGTTTTCACTCCCGGCACTAATAGTAAAAGTCACCTTCCTTTCTCAGCTACCACTGACCCAGTCCCACACCAGCCTCGCAAAGCTCGCAGGAACTTTCTGGAACCTCATGAAATGTGTGAAGATCTCAAATGTTGATCTTGTACTTTACTGATTGTTTATATCATTGAGAGCAAAATCTTCAACATGGAGATTAGAAATCAGAGTTCCCATTACCCACCTCCTCCTGTTGGTCCCCTGCCCCCCAGGCCTCCTGGCCTGGCTGCAAGGACATGTTGGGAGGTTGGGAGGAGGGCCCCGCAGGCCCGGTGGCTGGGCCACGGTCAGACGTGCTGGCCTTGGCCCCAGGGGCCCCACTAACCTTTAGGTCCAGGTGTGCTATCCTGCAGTTGTGAAGGTATCGGACGGCTTCCAGAACCTCCCCCAGATACGCCCTGATCTTCCCTTCGGTGAGGTTTCCCCATCGCACCACGCAGTCCAGGAGACGACCCTGGTCAGCCCTGTGGAGGCAGGAATGTGTGCAACACTCGTCACGGTGCCGGGTCACTTTAGAGGCAACAAGCAGCTTGTCCGTGACCGCTGTTAACGTCCTACCAGTCTCGTGTTTCAGGAGCACACCTCCACCTACGGGCACGTGATCGAGAGCGTGATTTCTTTGCAACTTCGTTATGGATGTGAGTGGGGAACAAGGGTGCCCAGCCCTCAGAGAGGGTGGGGAAGGGCAGAGGAAGGGGCACTCTGCAGGCATCTGCTGTAGGATGGAATGAAGTGACACACCTCCCCGAACCTTCGTTTCATCATTTGTAAGATGGGCAACGGGAAGGCCACAGGAGGTAACGTAAGCAAAGAGGGAGACCGCACGGTGTGCTGAGAAGACAGCCATTGGGAGCTGCCGCCTTGGTGTTTCACAGCACGACAGGCTGCCCCCCACCCCTCTGGGGTCTGGACATTTACCCAAGTTCCCACTGTGCTTTTCCTGGGTGCCTCCGAAAATAGCCACTCAGAGGGGAACTGTGGCCAGCTGGTGACCTCTGCCCCAGCCCCCTTATAAGTAACACGTGCTACCGCTGCTCTCGATCTCCTGCTCACTCGCCACCTGCGATGGAGGGCTGCCCTTCCCCAGCTTGCCGCCTCCAGTTCTGGGATCTGGAATCTGAGACTGTGCCTTCGATCAAAGTGTCCGCAGCACTCCCGTTTCCCTGAAGTGGGAGCAGGGATGCTGAGGGATTCATGCTGGACTCGAAAGGCTTCCTACTGTGAATGACTTTGACATTGAAAAGCCACTGACGGCAGCGCTGCCCATGGAACAGGGACTAAAGGCTTACTGTCAATTCACTAAATCCTCACGCCAAACTTGCCGAGGTCAGGCAGCCGCCGGGCAAGGCCAGCACTGCAGCGAGGCAGTCTGGCCCCAGGCTCTCTGGACTCCTGGCTACGCTGCCCGCTCTGTCTGCGGACAGGAACTAAACGGAAAATCAGCCGCTTGTCGGGTAATGAGGAGGAACGGAGGAGAATTTGGTACTAATCGGTTATGAAAAGAAATCCTAGTAACAGTACGGTGAGACCAAACCATTCAGTTTTCCACTAAAAAGAAATGGCAGCTGAACGCACTTAAAATTTTCAGCCAGAAATGGAAGTCTTGTTGATTTTTGACGAGGACTTTAGGAGAGTTCTCGTTAAAAAATCCCCAGATGAGTAGTAGCTGTCAGACACCCAGCATCCCAGCCAGAGCAGAACAGAATATAAACACAGCTCAATGCCAAGGTATTGCAGAGAGGCCAGAATGTTCCAGGGTGGGCTTCCCAACCCGGGTATGCTAACGCTCGGGGACAGGTGATTCTCTGCTGCGGGACCCTCGGGCCCTGCGGGATGACGGGCAGCACCCCTGACCTCTACCCTCTAGATGCCAGCGGCACCCCCAATCCAAGTCGGGACACCAAAAAAGTCTCCAGACATGGCCAGATGTCCCCTGCGGGGGGGGGGGCAAACTGCCCCCAACTGAGGACCACAGCTCTTGGATCACAGTTTTCACACTCTCTCCTTAGACGACTGCACCGTTTATTGGGGTGGCACACAGAGCTCACTGAGCCCCATGGGACTAGGGGGGCTGCTCTGGCCAGAGGCCCACCCCGCTTCCCAAGGACGTTCTCTAGGCGAGGTGCATCTCACTCTCCCATTCCGACCATCCTGCAGTGGGCCAGAGCTCTGAGAGGCAGGACTGCAGGCCCGAAGCATCGGACATGAGCAAGATCTTAGGGAGCCCACCCTCAGCACCCACGAGGCTCCCCGGGCCCCCAGCAGCCATGTGGTGCCACTAGCAGGGGCAGCAGTCTTCAGAGGCCTGGCCCCTTGGGGAGCCTGGGAACCAGGTGGCACTTTCTCCAGGCTGGCTGAGACCCAGGGGGAACCCGGGTGGTGCCGAGGTGTTCTGACGCTAGGCTCGTCGCTCCCTCATTTGGACAGCATGTGCTAAAGACTACACTTCTTTCTGTCATTACTGGAAAGCTCTAGAACTGTGGTCTCTGACAATAGACGCGCGCATGCGCGCGCGCGCACACACACACACACACACACACACACACACACGCTACAGGTTGTATGGATCCTGAAATTCTGATTTCTATCCTTCTTAGAGAACAAACAAGAATAAAATCACTTAAAGTTGAGACTGAGGCTTACGAACTGGGGAGGGCAGTGGGTGCGTACGCACATTTCTAACACCAGGACGTAGCTGGTGGGGGTCTCGAAGGTATCAAGGAGGCCAACAAGCAGTGGGTGCTGGAGGTTCTGCAGGATTCCAAGCTCATGGGTGACCTGGTCACGCTTCATCAACTTCTTGTTCACAAACTTAGTGGCCACTGCTCGTTTGGTTCCTTTCTGATCACATTTTTTAACGACAGAGAATCTGCCCCTGGAAAACAGGTTGAGAAGGTCACTTTCAGAGGACTCTGAGTATGTCACGGAGAAAAGACTCTGCTAACCTAAATGCGCTGGAGGCCTGTCTGCAGGCCCTGCTCTCCCTGGGCACTCGTGGAGGAGCGGTGGCTCACAGTGACCCCGAGGGAGCCTGCCAGTCTCTGAGCCCCTCTGCCACTGGTGGTGTCTTCTCCTTCCTGGAGGCGGGCTCCATTTCCTCACCTTGCATCTGGCCAGGCCACGTGCCCTCCTGACCTCTGGATGTGGCAGAGGTGACACCGTGGGACTTACCAGGCAGCCCTCACCTCTGCTCTCATGGAAAACCTTCCTTACCACATCAAGAAGCTTGCGCTGTACGCGGTGGCTCCAGTCACCTCACGCCCCCTCCTGTCGGAAAGGGGTGTCTACTGCCATCACCGTGCCTGCGGCTCGCCACTTGGGATGCGTGTGTGGGGCTGGTCACCCACCAGTAGCCCACGGCCTCTGAAGCTGTTCCCAGTAAACCACACCCAAGAAGCCTCAGCGGCACCTTGACCTGACCTGGATGATAGGCTCCTGGACCTCAAGTCCGAGCCCGCTACCATATGATCACTGGGGGAGCACTGGGGACCATGAGGAATAGATAAATCTGTAGATAAATGCTGAAATGGCCACACCACCTTGCTACTCCTCCCACAGAGAGGTGTGGTCTATTTCTCTGGCCTTGAATCTGGCCTGGCCGGTGGGGTTTGTGGCCCACACAACGCAGGGGAAGTGTGGTTGCAGATTTCTGAGGCTGGGCCTTAAGAGGCCTTGCAGCTTCTGCTTTTGCTGTCTTGAAATGCTTCTGCCATCAGGTGAGGAAGCCCAGGGTGCAAGTTTATGTGGAGAGAGGGCCAGCGTCCCCCCCAACTGAGCCCAGGAGAAACCAACAGGTGAGAAGACCTGCCTGATTGCTCATACGTGTCAGAAGTGATAGCAAGTGTGTGTCTGGTGCAGCAGGGGTAAGCGAGGACGCGTCAGCCAGACACATACCAGTGTGTGGGCAGGTACCTGGGGGCCCACGGCCCAGTGTGGCTACTGGACTGTAGGAGGCTGCTGCTGGGGCAGCTTCTTGGAAAGCTTTTTAAAAGAGACGAGCTCAGCTCTTGTGCTTTTGACCTCCTTCTTGCCACACGGGTCATGACCCCGGATGTGTGGAGAAGTGCTGTGTGGACGGCAGCAGAGCCAAGTCAGAAGGAGACTGCCTGGCGGCCAGAGGGCACTGCTGAGCCGCTGCCCGGGGCCTGGCTGCCCCTTCCAGAGAGAACCAGCCTTTCTCTCTCTGTTTGGGCAGGAGGAAGGACTCTGCCCCTCCAATCTACATCTCCAATCTGAAGAGCACATTCAGCCTTTCTCAACTGGGACTCCCAAGGAGAACTAAGTGCCAACCAAAAAGGGTCTGAGCGACTCTCCTCTGACTTCCCCAAGGACAGGACAGAGTTAGCACGGTCCTGGAGGCACAGCAGGGGGGTTAAGTCATTACATCAATGGACGGCTTATGGCATTAGGCCTTAATTCGCTCTTGGAACCCAAGCTGAAAACATCCTCTTTACTCCCTCAATGTTTAATAGCAAAAGGCAATTACAGGTTATGTTTCAAATATAATTCATATAACTTCCAACTGGTGGCAAAATTCCCCACTCATCTTATCAGTCTACTCTTACGGAGAGTTATGTCGTACACTCTGCTCTCTTGGGAGGGGCCCTGGGTTTTATATCATACCTGCCGAGCTCAGCCACTTCGCTGTAGAAGGAGTCAAAGTTGTCTTTCCAGGTCACCATGATCCCATCACTCCCTGGACCTGCAAGAAGAGCAGCATCTCCCCTGAGCTTGGTTTATGTGGCGCTTCTTGGGGAAGAAGTCGACAGGCCTGCGCTGTCCAATATGGCAGCCACACGTGGCTACTGAGCATCTGAGCGTAACTACACACCGCAGGCTGGCACTTAGGACGCAAAGAGATGGATTTATGGGATAGAAATAAACACGTGCTTCCTTTCCCATTACTTCCCCACTCGCATCACCAAGGTGGAGTCTTCTATCTCCCTAAGCTCCTTTAGCTTCTGATACTGATTTCTTATACACAAAAATCACCTGCATAGTTTCTGTGACATCTTTTACGAATTAGAACACTGGCAACTATCCCCTTTTAAATTCGAACACTGGCAACTATCCCCTTTTAAATTCAAGATTCTCTTTCTTCCTTGTGTCGTGATCCAAGAATCAGATCATTTCCTTTCTCTCGCTTAATGAGGTTAAAATATCTGGGATGAAGATATATGGGATAAAAATGCTAAGACAATTCTGTTCATTGTCTCACACAGGGCGCTCCTGGACTCAATGCACCTTTTAGTTCAGATTCTTTCTTCAGATTTTTGTTCTTGGAAGCAGTTCCCTAGACCCGGGGCAGCTGAAGGACGCATGGCAAGTGTCAGCAGCCCTGCACTGCGCGGCTGGCCTTCCGCGACGCAAGAGCTGCAATCCAACTGGAGCGTGGCGCCTACTGAGCATCTACATGGGCCGATGCAACCAGAGGGGGTTTAAGGGGGTCTAAGATGTGGGTTCTGCCTCCAGGAGCTCACGGTCTGGCCGAGGAGACAACAAGGCCTTGCTGGGCCGCGGAGGGAGCAAGGGCTTCAGAGCGGAGCAGTGCGGGTCCCACCATGGTTGCCCTGTGCTCCCCGGAGGGATGCTATTAGGGTCTCAGTGAGGCACAGAGTCTGCACAGGCCTCAGCCACGCTCCTTCCTCTCCTTCCACATCTATGAGAGACCAACTTACAGGAGATTCCCTCAGAGCCAAAGTGTCAACTGAGCCATTGACTAAAAGAGAAGTCAGACACGAGCATGTGTCTTGAGCACTGTGAGATGGGACGTACCGTGTTCCAACCCAGAGGCCGGCTGCTCGGCTGCCCTGGGGCTGCGGCCAGTGGCCCGCACGGTGCACCTCCCCGGGAGGCCCCACGAGTCTGCCAAATATTTCAGACCCTGTTGAGTGTGCAGGCGCAGGGGTAGGGTCTCTGGCCCTGAGTGTCCAGGAAGATGCTTGCCCCGGCTCAGGGGTGTCGCTTACCCAGCACCCGCAGACTGGCTGAGGACGAGGCCGAACCCATGTCGTTCACAGCGATGCACGTGTAGATGCCGTCATCTTCTGTGGTCACACCGATGATCTTCAGAGTGGCCTCTCCCAAGTCACTGCCACACAGATGACAACACACTGTGGGTCACAAAGGTGCAGCTCCCCCAGTGACCACCCCTACCCTCTCTCCTTTGGGGGGTCACAGAGAATGACAGAGGAAGTACTGACAAGGAATTTCAGGTGGAATTTTAATTTTTATTGCACATCCCGGTATGAAATGCTCCCTTGTGGGCAGGGTCAGGATGCAGCGGTAACTGAGGGAGTGGACTGTGCCGGTCACAGTGGACAGAGGTCACACTCACTGCCAGCGAGACCCACCCTCACCTGTAGGAGATGCTGTAGTGACCGTCGTTGTTCAAGGTGTTGTGTTCAGGGCCCTTCCAGGTGATCGAGGCTTTGGGGCGGCCACAAACTCGACATCTAAGAACAACGGTCTCCCCTGTCTCACACGTGACCTCACTCAAGGGAATGACGAATTCTGGGGGAACTGCCAGAGAAAGGAGTCAGTGACAGCTATCATCCTTGGCTCTCTTCCCACACCCACCAATCCTAACAAGAATGAGACCTGAGTTGTCGCCCATGCCCTAGCGCCCCAGAAAACCTGCTCCCCAGGTTACGCCCCAGCGTTCTACGACGCGCCCCAGAGACCCTACACTCTGCAAAAGCAGAGGAACAAGATAACAGAACTCACCGTCATATATGTAGTTGGGGTTGAGAAGCTGAAAGGGAAAAAGCACACAGATGTTGGCCGGAAACATGAACTGTTCTGAGGTATGTTACTTTTATTCCCAAGCTACAGTTATCACTGAAAGACGAACAGGAATACAACTTGGCTTACAGGGGTCTCAAAACAGAGCACATTTTCACTGCCTTTAAATGCTCTCAAAAAGTCTCATGTCATACACATTTCAGTGAATTTTTGTCTTCCTACCCACAAACACAAAAGAGCCTCTTGAACTCAGAAATGCCCATCTTTCTCATCCAGTGGGCCGGGTTCTTCCTTCTGAAGAGTAGCCAGTGCCCTGACCTGAGCCCTTGTGTTCCCTTTAGGGGATATTTCCTTTCTGTGTGGCAACCACCCCTCAGCTAGGCTTAAGGCAGTCTGATGGGAATAAAGCGGACCGAAGCAACCACTGGGGGAACGTGCTGAAGCCACTAAGCCTAGGTCTCCCGCCTCTAGTCACTTCCCGGCGGTGTGCGGTGGGCACTGGTGGAAGTTTGCACCACGGCTGCTTCACACTGTGCACTTGGAGAACCTGGGCTCCGCTTCACCGGGGGAGCTGGTAGCGTTCTTTGTAAACTACACGTGCGCCTGGTCAGTGATGGGCCCCCGGCGCCCGGGAACGCGCACGCGCACCTGTGCCGGAGCACAGTCCCCGCCGGTGCTCTACAAAGCGCGGCAGGAGCTGCGGGCAGGGCAGCGGGACGTGATGGTGGGAGGCAGATGGTGGCAAGTGAGGCCAGAGGCCAGGCCCGCGACTCCTCCTGGGCCGCCACCAGCCCTGCCGCTTACCCCCGGGGATGGCCAGGCTCCTGGAGATGCTCATACGCACCTTCACAGATACCTTGTTGCTGAGCCCCTCCCGCGACTTCCGATAACCGTTCTCTAACTTGCCTTCCCGCTTGCCGTCTTTATCTTTTTTCTCAGATTTTTTCCTTAAACGGAGTGCTGTGTGCCAAGATGTTGACTTCCTAGGGGGAAAATAACACATTGGTAGTGTTACATCTTTCTAGTGTTTAGGAAGTGATTCCTGAAAGCCTTAGAGAAAAGCTGAGTAGCCCACTTAGGGATTTGGGGTGACTGAGGCTCCCTGGCACCAGTGAGCTCTGCTGAGGGAAACCCACCTGTGGCTTTCAACAATCAGAGGGGAAAGCAGCTCTTCACTTTTGAGGATTAAAATACAAAAGTGCTGGTAATGGTCAATTTTATGTATCAACTTAACTGGGCCATTGGGTGCCCAGAAATATGATCAAACGTTCTGGGTGTTTCTGGATAAGATTAACACTTTAATTGGTAGAGTAAAACACACTGACCTCCACAACGTGGGAGGCCCCCTCCAAACAACTGAAGGCTTGAGTAGAACAAATAGATGGGCTTCCCTGAGCAAGAGGGAATTCTCTAGCAGAATGGGCCCCCAGCCTGCTGGCCCACACTGCAGATTTGGACTTCCTAGTCTCCATAACCGTGTTAGCCAATTCCTTACATTACCTGCTTCCTCCCCGGAATACATAAACATACACACACTCTCTCTCTCTCTCTTTCTCTCATTGGTTCTATTTCTCTGGAGAACCCTAATACAAAGCCTAGGAACACCCTTTCATAAAACAAAGTACAAAATGGGAATCTTGAACAATGTGCTAGAATAAAACACTTCTGCATATCAAGGAGAAACAGGACAAGGGGATTGTCACGGAGGAGAGGCTCTCTGTAACCTGAACTCAAGCCCCCCTTCCCTGGGTGGCTGTAAGCTCCAAGCCCGGAGGTACAGTGGTGCTGGGATGCTGGCCAGCCTGTGCTGCGAACCCAGACAAGGGTCCTCCATGGTTGGAGAGGAGCATGACCATTGTCACACTGCCTTTGGGTCTGCTGATTTGGGCTGATCTCTACCACAGCCAAATAGATTCAGGGAAGGGCAGAGTTTTAAACCACCACCTGAATTGTTTTCTTTAAAAAAAAAAAAAAAAAGTTTAATACAGCCAAACTGGTCATTTCTTAACTGAATGGACCTTCTAGTATAGGTGAGGCGTGATGGTAATGGCACCACACAGATGCTCACCTGCAGCTCACGGCATGAGCGTCTGCCCGGGTGCACCCTCGGCACGGCCGGCTAAGGAGTTAGGGGTCCCTGGGGAGTCCTCTCCCCCGGCCCGAGACCTTTGGAGACTATGATATTATTGTAAATAACCTAGTGGCTTAAAAAGGCTGTGTGTTTGCATATGCAGGTTATTCAAAGAGCCTGTGAGAACAAATCTGAGAGATGAAGGGCCACCCCGTCCTCACTCTGGGGCTCCACACTGTGCACAGAACCGACAGATGACGCTGTTCTCTCTCGCTGGGCCTCCTCCTCCCAGGGCCTCTATGTCTCCCTCGAGCTCAGGCCCCTTGCCCTTTGGCTGGCCTGCCGGGGACTCACTTGAGAGTCCCATCGGGGTTCTCCATGATGACTGCACTGGTATGCCCCAGGACGAAGCCTGGAATCCAGCCCTCGGCTGCGGGGCACTGGTCAGTGGCGGCTCGGAACACCAGAAACATGTTCTGTTGATTGCTGGCCAGAATTTGAACGACCTCTCCTTGATAGACGTTTATCTCATCCTCCTTCACTGCCGTGTAATCGTGTGTCACCAACATGGTGGAGATGTTGCTACTGCTGCTACTTTCACTCTGGAGCAGGAAAGACGAAAAAAAAGGCAGAGGGGAACTGAAACGAGATCTGATGTCATGAACTTGCTCATCGGCGTGCGCCGCAGCGTGACGACCCAGAGCAGGGCTCACCAGACAGACACAGAGGCACCTGCCCTCCTCTCCACTCTCTCTTTAGCTAACTTTGTGCCTCTTTTTTGGGTAATTAAAAGTTAGGATTTCTCTAGAAAGCAATGCAAGCAACAATTGAAATTCAATCACCACAGTGATGACACTTTGCTTTTGAGAGCTTCACCTACTGTTTTAATCCCATCTTCCTTGCACCCTCAAAGGAATGGCTCAGTCCTCCTGTTGATACCATGCTGCCCTGGATCTATGTCACAGTAAGATCACTGTGCCCACCAGGCTCATTTAAAAAAGTATTATTACATTCAAAGGCCACAGAGAGCAACTCTTCAGCTCACTGACATACTAGATCATGGAGCAACCCCAAATCTGCCAAAGAAAATGTTCCCCGAGAACGCATATCCAAGGATCCTGACAAGCTGCTGACATGCCTGATCACTTTCACCTTTTTCCTTTTAAAAGAATGAGGAACACCTGAAAAGAAAATCAACGCTGTTCTGCTCTCACGGATAGTTACTCTGCCTCCTGTATGTGGCCCTCAGTGAGTGGTCCTGAACTTGCATGACTCAACTGTCCCGAAGGTGCCGTTGCCAAGGGAACACCGAGATTACACAGCACTGCAGAGCAGCTGCGGACACCGCTGGCCCCACGACTCAAGCTCCGGGAACAGCCCTTGGCCTGAGAAAACCTATTCTCTGGAGTCCTAGCGGGGCCCAGTCTCTGTGTTCACCGTGTGTCTCTGAGGGCCACCACGGTGACGGACACGTAGCAGACACTCAGTGCATATTCAGCGACTCGACGAGGCAAGACTGCAAGAGTAAAACAGAGATCGTTTCTTAAGGCCACCTACCTAGGCCCACAAGCTGAGTGGTGTCAGCTGCTGAGTGGAAGAAACACAAATGGCAGTATTTGTCCCCAGCTGTCATGTACCAAGTGACCCTTTTGTTCCAGGGGAGGAGGAGGAAGCTGACACCACTGCCACATCCTGAGCTACATCTTGCTCAATGCCCCCTATCAACAGGTGGGACGTGAGAAAGGGCGTCGGGCCCCCTGCTCCTGGTAGCTTGTCCTCAGAGGCTTCCACCAACGATGTTGTCTGGCTGTTCGCGGGTCCCCCGGGCTCTGAGGACCCTAGCCTCTCCGGGGCTCTCGGGTGCCCGGGGCAGGTCCCGGGTGGTATGGTTGCAACCGTCAGCCAACCCTGCCACGTGCCTGTCAGCCCTGGGCTACTGAGCTGGTGTTGGGATGCGCTGGAGCGGACGGGCTGGTCGCCACTAACAGGCCAGTGTGCCGAGGATTCCGGGGTGCGGGGCTAGGACTCTGGACCCACAGTGGGCATTTAAATCAAACACAGCAGGGTGCCAAGCTCTGATTCTGTCTCAGTTGAGAGTCTGTTGCAGATTCCTGCTTCTCGTGGGTCCCCATGCTGTCCACGTCAGGCTACGGCCTGTGCATATTCATTTATGCCATTTTACTCTTTCAGCATGTACTTTACTCTGACTTATATAGCAACACCCAATAGTTTTGAGGTCACAAAGCCAAATTTGCTAGAAAATGCCAACGAAAAGCAACTTATGTGGCACAGCTGCTTTTGGCCATAGGGCATCCCAAGCTCGTTTCATAATTTTGCCACAATAATAATTGCTATTAGTATTTTCTGAACACCCCCTATGTGCCAGGCTAAGTATCAGGCACTTAAAATCCGTCTCACGTAGTGCTTGAAGCCGCCTTCCCGGCTGGCACAACCATCACCCCCTTACGGGATGGGGGGTTGGGCATGCACACAGGCCATCTGGCCTCGGAGACGAAGGCAGGGGTGCACTTCTACTGCTGCCAGGTGGGCAGGTGCAGAGAGATTGTGCGTCCACATTTGGGGGCTGGCACAGTCACCATGTGGGTTGGTCCACATCCACTCCACTCCTGCTCTCAGCAGAACTTCCAGAAGGTGCCCATGAAAGGAGGAAGAAGAACCCAGGCCATGGGTTAGGCACAGCTGCTTGGCTGTGACTGCAGACAGCTCCGTGGAAGTAGTCAAGGAGGAAGGTGGTCACTGCTGACCCACCAGGAGGATAAGATGGCCCGAATGGGTAGAAATGGGGCAGGGCGACGGTTCCTTTTAACCAGAACACTTAAGAGTCCTAGAGGACATGTTCACATCCCCATTTAGGCCTCTAGTGGTCTTCCCAGCCTTCCAGGGCATTTCTGTAAGGCACTTTGACTCATCAAAAACACTGGCAATTTCCCTTTCCAGGTTACCTACCACCTAAGAAAAAGTGAGAGGCAACTTTTGCAGCCTAAAGCTGGAACATACGGCACTGGTGACTGTGCCTCTGTCTCAGGACGTCCTGGGAGGGAGCCGGGTGGTGACGGTGACTTGTGTGCGCTCTTGGGCAGCCCGGAGACCAGCACGCCGCCTGAGTTGGAGCAGCTGAGGTTCATTGCAAAGCACAGACTCTGAGCGCTTCTCATCCGCGGAAGGGGAGTGTCCAGCTCGGGAACTGCTTCCTGGTCCAATTCCCCAATTCGCAGGGGTCTCAGCTGTAAGGCCACGCCCGCCTCCTGAGCATTCAGCCAGATGTGGACAGGCATGGCATCCCTGCGGACTTCTGCCTCCTTTCCTCTGGCTGAAGGCGCTCACCTGCATTCCTAGCATTTCAGACCCAATCGGGGGCCAGGCTGCCCTGCCAGGGTAGGGCAGAGGTCACAGCCACTGCAGAGGACGCCTGCCTTGACCGCTTATTTTTGCAAATAAGAGTCAAGGGCAAATAAATGTACCAAGACCCATTTCCTAATTTCTTCCTCAAATATAAAGATTATGTTTAACAAAATACGTAACAAATAGGAAGAAAAGAAGCCACGTCAACCCAAACAAGGCATTAACAGAAATCCAGAGAAAAGTAGAGAGACATGCAAAAGCCAGATTTGTTTTCATAAAGAGAGACACAGACCCTTTTAGGGAAATGTATTTAAAAATTTATAAAGTGATTAAACATACACTTGTTAGAACAGTTCTATTCCCTCACGCATGCCTTTAGGAAAAGTGTTAAAGGTCAGGCCATCTGCTGTGTAGGAAAACAGCTGGGTAGGATAGTGAGGAAGCCACAAAATGGGGGAGAAACCCACCACAGCAACCTTTCTGCTTGAGGACACAACATAGGTGACCGGTAAGAGGAGGGCGAGGAAGCCCAGAGCGCCCGCAGCGCGCCCCCTGCTGGGCAGAAGGCAGGACGGTCACCGCCGCCGGCAGGAGCCCGGGCTCCGGAGGAGGCCCAACAGCAGTCTCTTCCAGAGTGAAACTAGGGGGAAGCAAGTATTTCCACTGGAGAGATTCCTTTCCCCCCATTTTGTCTGCTTAGTTTGCTGTGAGTTGCTGTTGGAAGTTTTCTTGAGGGATTTTTTTTTTTTTTTAGCAGAGTAGTCAAAAATGCTGCAAAGATAATTTAAGGCATAAAAGAGCACAACCAAGCCATGAGCAGAAAGCTTAACGTGTACAGATTCCAATTTAAATAGGAGGTAAACAGCAGGGACACTGACCCCTCTAAAAAAACGTGTGTGAGGAAGGCAGGGGTAAAAAGGAAGTTCCAAGATATTCTGCTGGTCAGAGAGCGTGAAAGACGCACAGCTGCCGCGTCTGGAAGGTTCCCGATCTGGCTTCCCGGATTAAGGAGACACACACAAAGCAAGGAGCGAGTTAGTAGAGACGAGAGCAGCGCTGTCCCCGCGGCAGGAGGGGTTAGAAGGCGGCCGGTCGGCGGGCTCCGCGCCGGAGAGCTGACCACTGCAGGCGGCGCCGGCCGGAGGGCCAGGAGTTAGTAGGAGGAGAGCGGCGGCCACGGGGACGTTTAGAAGAGCTGGCGCGACAGAGGCAGCGGGGCGGGCGGGCGCAGGCTGCCGGGCGTTCTTACCCCGTTGCTCTGGGTGGACTGCACGGACTGCTCGCTGGCCGAGGAGCACGTGCTCATGCGGTCCGTGTCCTTGCCGGGGGCCGCGTGGCGCTGCGCCTGCCGCTGGAGGGAGTCGCTGTCCCCCGGGAAGGTGAAGGAGCCCGGCCGGCTGGCGGGGGAGGCGGGGATGGAGCTCCAGAAGGAGCCCCCCTTCTGCAGGGGGCTGCTGGGGGGAAAGGGCTCCTTGCCGACCGGAGAAGGGAACGAGGGGGCCACAGGCGAGTTCAGAGGCGAGACGGCCCCGGGCCTGGGCTTTCCCAGGGGCAGCGAGCCCAGGCTGCTCCGCGAGCGGCTGTCCTCCGGGTGGGCCCGCGCCTCCTTGGCGTCCGCATCGCGGCCGGCGCCGGCGGCACTCCCTGAGGACCTCCTGGGGCTCTCAATCACCTTCATCTTGGGGATGTGCTCGGAGTCTTGCTCGGGGCCTTCGGGCTCTCCTGGGGCGCGCCTGCCAGGCTGCCCGGGGCCGGCCTCCGGGGCGGGGCTGCTGCCGGGAAGGGGCGGTGCAGGGCCGGGAGTGGACATACCTGACATCTTGTCTGCCTCTGCCTGGCTCGAGGCTGCAGAGGAGACCAGCACGGGGGAGTGGTGTCTGACAGGCTGGGGGATCCGGGAGGGTCTGCTTCTGCTGGAGCTGGGGAGGCCGCTGCAGCTGCCGGGGCCGCCGCTGGGGTTGCCGCCTCCGCCGCTGGGGGCCCCGCTGCCCCCGCCGCTGCCGCCGCCCCCGCCGCTGCCCCCGCCGCCACCACCCCCGCTCCCGCTGTGGTTCCTCTGATACTCGATGGGTGATGTCAAGGCTGCAAAGCAAGGGAGACATAGAGGAGAGATTGTCAGGGAACCAAGCAAAACATCCTCATGGGGCAAAGGAGAAAAGCACGGGATCTCATCGAAAGCATATCCTGGTCCTGAATGGGTCCCCCCTCCCCAGTCAAGTGGGGGCTCATCCACACGCCCTCTAACCATCATGACCCTTAAGCTCCCACCCATCCTGGAAGCAGCGGACTGACACCATCCATCAGCAAAGGCAAGGGTCTTAAATGCTGCTCCTCTGCTGATGAACAGCTTACGCGTATGGGAGGGGCGCCTGTGTGAGCGGCTGGGGGTGAGGAGGCCGAGGACGCAGCGAGCGCGTGAGGAAGAGGGTGGCGCCCACTGCAACAGCCTGGGAGCAGCGAGCAGAGCTTCTGCATCCGCGCCCAGTGGGGGCGGCCAACTGCCCGTGTGGGAGAATCCCAGATAGCAGCTGGCTCCCACGAAGTGCGGAAACTCGGCCCAGCTGCCACAAAGGTCTTCTTTAAACCTGAGAGTGGTCAGGCAAAGAAGAACCTGGCTGGGAGTTAAGGAATCCCTTGGTTTCCCTGTAGGCTCGCAGGACGGCAGTGTTAGGGACCACCTCTGCTTTGCAGATTGGGCACAGGAGACAAGGGAAGGTAATGAGCTACACAAAGATCCCCATGGGTCGTGCAGCTGTCCCATCTCCTGACTCCAGCGATATAGTTTGTAATGTGCTCATCTGCAGGAAACTGAAGGAGACATGCCAAATAAGATATGGAGAAATATGAACACACATTTTTGAAGTGTTAAAACCTTTGAGAAATAAAACAATTAGGCAGAACCCCTTCCTGCCTGGGAGGCATCAGGCAGGTGTTAACAAGCATTTTGGAGCCACGTGACATTTTACTAAGTCTGTCCTGGCCATGGCCTCTTACTGGATCAAGGGGCGAGAGGGAAGGGTGTCACATGTCCAGAGCTCCCCTGCCATTCCTGACGGTGCTCCATCCTCTGGAATTGGTCCTTTCCATAGACTGAAGGCATCTAGTACAGTTTCACAGCATGGAATATTCCGGCTTCCGGTTTGGGAGGCAGTTCATTTTATTTTCAAGATGGTAAAAGTTGACCGAGCCCTCCCAACAGTTGCCTGCTATGGACGGCCATGCAATGCGTCACTTCAGAACAGGACCGTTAAAGTAGCCTGCACTGGTTCACTGTCATGGGAACAAAACTTTTTTCTACATTCACAGGGATTGTCCCCAACCCCTCACTAGCCCCTTGTATCCAATTCCAACTACAGATGTAAAAAATGATCAGTCTTGCTTAACAGCCAGGAAGCTGACTACGCCTTGGCCCAACCCGCCTTGCCCTTAATTTTGCACTGAATGCCTGTGTTCCTGGCTCGTGAATGTCATGCAAGGTGTGAAGGTGGTTTTAGGGTGACAAAGAAATGACAACATCCTGTTGGACTGGGACATAGAGAACACGGACATGGAGAAAAGGACAAAGAGAAGGCATTAAATGCGTTATCTATCTTCTGGCTGAATTCTAGGAGCTCGTCAGTGATGGCCCAGTTAGACGCACAGTCAGAGTCAGCCATCACCGAGGGAAGCAGGCAGTTGTAGGTGACCCACAGAACGAGTTAGAGGAGTTATCTAAACCATAAGGTCAGTTCGGTCACCCTCCTGTGGAGAAGACACAGCCCCTAAGGTGCTTTGCAGCTTCCTGTCATCACTCATGTCACGGAAGTTGGGAAGGAAAAAATACAAGGTCTTGTTTTCTAATGGAGCTGGGAGATATGGATGAGCAATGAGAGCAAAAGCAAGTTTCAGAGGCGCACTGGAGAATGTCTACAATATCCGTGGCCACTTCTGTCTGCTGCCTTGGTTTTTCTCAAGCACTCCCTTCCCAGGACAGGGCTCCAGGGCACACGTGGTGCGAGAGGCCGTGTGGGACACGTGCCTGACACGTGCCCAGGGTGAGGGCCTGCTGGGAACCTTAACTCTGCCACCAAGAATTTGTAGGACTTTAACTTACTGAGCCACCCCATGCCTCAGTTTCCTCATCTGTAAAATGGGCTAACAGTGGTACTTGCCATCAGGGGTCGTTGTGAAAAGGAACTGAAGTAATATGTAAGTGCTTATTAGGACAGAGCCCGAAACACAGTCAGGGCTCTGTCTCGTCATCATGAGCAGGATGCAACAGGAGAGGGGAGAAACAGAAATGTGTACCTCCAGCAAAATGCACACACACAGTAACAGAACATACATTACCATTTAAAAAATTGCGCTGGTTTTCTAAAATTTGGTTGATTTCATGGATCCATGTTTGCCGGACACTTGGACTGGATGAATGCAAAATGAAGGTCTCCACCACACCACCCGTCCTCGATGTCAGAGCAAATTTACACGGATCATTTTCCACATTTTCCTCCAGGCAAAGGCAACTCACCTTAAAAAAAGTAAAGCATTATTCACAATGGCCAAAAGGTGAAAGTAACACAAGTGTCCATTGATTGATGGATAAAGAAAATGTCTCTGGAATGAGAGATGGAGTATTACTCAGCCTTAAAAAGGAAGGACAGGCTGACATATGCCATAACATGGATGAACCTTGAGGAAGCCATGCTCCGTGGAATAAGCCAGTCCCAGGAAGACAAATACTGTTATGATTTCTTATAGATGAAATAAGTACCTTGAGAGGTCAAGTTCACAGAGCCAGGGAGTGGAATGGTGGGTGCCAGGGGTGGTGGGAGGGCAAATGGGGAGTGGTTGTTTCAAGAGCACAGAATTTTGGCTTTGCAAGGTAAGGAGAGTTCGGAGATGGACGGGTGGTGATGGCTGCACAGCAGTGCGAATGTGTGTAATGCTGCCGAGCTGCCCACGGAAAAATGGCTGAGGTGGCAAATTTATGTGTATTTTACTACAATAAAAACAATTAAAGCACATTTATTCCCACTGGTCGGGTGCAATGTAAAGTTCATCCTATGTCAAAGTTGAAACAACTTTGGGTTAAGCTGTCACTTTTACTGCCTGGGAAATCATCATCTTGAAGCTTTTCAATGACTTTTTAAACTCAGGGATAAGGAGATTAACTAATAACGTGAATATTAACTAGAAACATGGGCCAGGGAATTACCTGATTTCAAACTCCTTTATGATGAGCCACTGTTTGTGTATCCCTCCCTTCCCTGCCCCAGAAATAAAATGACACTATTTAAAAACCTTGAGTATTCATAGGACATGTGTTATGAAGTTATACGTGATATTACACGTGGGATAGTTTCACTGAAGCAAGAGCATAGAATTTCTAAGCTGCTGGACTGGAGTGGAGAAGTCAAGAGACTTTTGGAAGAACAGGTAAGATGTCCAGAGGATGGTGGGTGCACAGTGACAACCTGGGGACCTCCAGCGGCCTGGGTGGGAGGGCTGGAGGATGGTGGGAGAAAGGAGAGGCCCGAAGCTTCATGGAGCCCAGCTTGAGTGCCTCCCTAGGTTCTGTCGGGCAGAAGAGCCTCCCTTAGCCCAGAGCAGGAAGAAGTAGGAAGGCTGCTGTAGGGGCCAACAGAAGTCTGATAGGGAGTGGGATGGTGTGGTGTCCCACCTGTGTGCTGACACCTTAGGGCTCAGAGGGCCTAAGAGGGTCCCTTGCCCCTGTCGCTGACAGGGAGCCTAGCAGCCCAGGGTAGGAGGCCCTAACACAGGGAAGCACGTCTCCCTTCCGAGCTCAGGGCCTGCACAGCTGCAGAGGTGGGAGGAGCAGGGATGAAGATGGTGGGGAGGTGGGGAGGCAGGCTGCACCTCCCAGGGACTGTCTGCTGGGACCACAAGCCCCCTCCTCTGCTTTTTTTCTATCTGGCCCTCGGTTTGTCCCATTTACAGGACTCAAGGCCATTTGGAATTATTTTGTCTGGTTACTTGTGTTTCTCCTCCATCAGAGAACAAGCTATTCGAGGGTGTGGACTGCCAGTCTGGTTTACCCCCGCGGCCCCACGCCAAGCACCGAGTACTCAGTGTGTCTGCACTGAGTGGAAGAGGAGAAAAAGACACTAGGAAAGCTTTCTGCTTTGGTCTGACAACAATACTCCATATCTGTGTCTCTTAACGTTGTACATGGTCCTGGGAAAGGGGCTACACAGAAACTAACCAAGACAAAGTCTTTTCATCATGGTCACACAGAGATGTGTGCGAGCCATCAGCCACTTCAGAATGCGGACAGTACAGGGATGGAGTGAAC
The DNA here is from genome assembly GCA_028534135.1 of Potos flavus. NCBI lineage: Eukaryota > Metazoa > Chordata > Mammalia > Carnivora > Procyonidae > Potos > Potos flavus. Next base: position 124,202,677 of record CM052895.1, read on the forward strand.
TTTTAAAAGTTCTAAAACGTCTTAGGAAATTTTAAAAATATTTAATAAACAAAGGATCAGGACAGGTCATCACTGAAAAGGAAACAGTTCATCAGCATGATGGGTACGTGCATCAGCACAAACACACATTACCTTGATGCTGTTCTTAAACAGGAATCCTGGCATCGAGAAGCCCTTTTTTTTATCAAGTGGTTCACTGAAAATGACGATCTGCTCAAAGAGGAAAACTCGCCTCTCTTTACAGCGAGGCAGAAGTCCCGAGTCTTGGTCTGTGACCAAGAATGTGTCCTGTAAGAGCAGCTTGCCCTGGGCAACGATTTTACCCTAAAAGGGGCGGCAAAGGAAAAGGAGAGAACATTTCATTCTAAGTCAAAATATCTGTTTTGTTCTGTTTTTTTTTTTCTTGTTCCCACAGAATGCGTTTTTCTTCTATTAATTTATAGAGCTTAAAAATTTCGTTTATTGTAAGGAGTTCTTAGCCCCAGATGGAATAACCACCTAGATAAAATTCTTGCCAAACTCTGCGTAAGTCTCTGGCCTCGGTTACAAGCAAAGACAGAGTGGGTGGAAAGTGTATAGTTCGCACTGGAACAGGTTCTTGAGGCGCAGTCCCTGGGCCCAGCTGCGTCGGCGTCCCAGCAGGACCCTTAGTAATGCACAGGGACCCGTGTTTTCAGAAGCCCTCCAGGAGAGTCTGTGTGTGCTTTCCTGAGAACCACAGCATCAGAACTTTACACCCTAATTCTCTAGTAAAACAGTAGGCGAGAAAAGCAAAAACATGTCCCCTTTCCTTACTTAGTAGCTGAATTTGTAAAAATTCTGAGTATCTTTAAGATACCAGTAGGGCAATATATGTACTATCAATAGTCTGGCAACTCATAGAAACATTTGTCAGACTAACAATGCACACAGCGAGCCTGAAGTCAAGCTCCCAGGGACGGTGGGAGGGGCAGGGGTCCCCCTGCTTCCCACTACCTCCCAGGGAAGGCAGCCTGCTGCTACAGCAGCGGAGGGCCCACGAGACAGAGCAGAGTTCTGCCTGTTTCCGCCATCAGGCGCTGGGCTGTGAGCAGAGGAAGGTCCTCAAAAAACAAATCAAATGCACCCAAAGAAGTTGAAAGAAAAGATCAATCAGGTTCAAGAACAGTGAGAGGAGACAGAACACCAGGCAGAAAGGATCAGCTTTCTACATGTGGAGATAAATAATCGGAGACCCAAGAACATGAGGAAGGCCAGGGAAGCAAGTGTAGAGAGCAGCCGCATTACGTCAAATCCTTGCAGCCGCCCCACGTTCATCATGTCGTTGCAGCGCTTGGGGACTATGCACATGACTTCCACAGCTCTCTGCGGGCGGGAGAGAAAGCAGAGCCACCAGTCAGTTCCCTCAGGGGACAGGTGGTGTGTCCGCCCTCCGCTCCACCCCCAAGTCTGGCTCCCTCCTTCCGGCCCCCCCCCCCCCCCAGGGTGCAGAGGGCACATCCAGGTGGAGGACAGACCCCTCCTAGGGACAGGCTCCTCCGGGCGAGCTGCTCGGGAGACACTGGAGACGGGTGGGGAGGATTAAGTGAGGGGCCTGGGGAGCACAGGGTGGGCCCAGCAGGGGGATGTAAGTACCTCTAATTCTGACGTATCCAGGCTAGCTTTTTTGGAATACTTGAGGAAGTCCTGCAAGGAGCACGGAGAGAAGGATACGATAAGGGCAGTAATCGCAACAGCAGTTAAGCTTTTTGCTCATTCCCCATGTGCCAGGCACCAGGCTAGGCATCTCGGTTGTATGTTCTCGTTGCTTCTCCCAGTGACGTGACGCAAAGATACTCTTACGAGGATTTCGAGCCACACAGAGCAGTGAAGCAAATCTAAGCAGGTACTGGCTCCTCTTGTACTCTACGACGGCTCCGGGCTCCGTGGATACCCCGCTTCTAAGTTTGATAACTCAAGGACTCTCCACATATTTCAACACTCACTTTCATCACGGAAAACCGTGTAGCTTTGCCTTTAACGGCGCTGAGGACTTTAAGCCAGTCAAGGGCCTCTGAGGTCTGTCAGAGCCAACAGAAAGCAAGAGGCAGGGCTGAAATTTTAATTTCACCCAGGACCCCAGGAAGATCAGAAAACTCGCAAGGTTGAGAGAGCTGAGGAAAAAAATCATTAGCATTCAAAGATCTGAGATGGGGAAAAAAGTTCACTTCAAGTGACGTTTTGATTCAGACTTGATGTAAATGAAAAATCGAGGAAATAGTGTAAGGTGCCTTATTAGACTTGAATAAATTTACTCTGAAATATTTAAAATCAGGAATCAGAAGACCACTTTAGATTTTTTATAGGGAAGATTCCGCTCCCCTGCCCAACCCTTCCTTCCCCTCACCTGTCCGGTCCCCTCACCAAACCAACTGCCGACCCGAGTCTGTGGCTGCGTCTACGCCCCGCAAAGCCTCACCTTCAGGAGCAGCTGGTACTTCATGATCCTCTGCACTGGTTTGATTAACAGATCCGTGAGCTGCAGCCTGTGGCCCAGGCGCTGCTTTAAGTCCTGTGGTTTCAAAGGAGAAAAGAAAGATCCGTAAGTGCTGCCTTTCAGAGGACAATTGTTGAGTCCCTGTACGGGTCAGAAATGCTGACTACCCAGCAGGAAAGGCAGGAAAGGCGTGGGGTGGGGCCAGGGACCTCGCTGCACAAAAACCAGCCAGGGTGCCGCCATTGCTCAGAAGGGCCTCTTCCGACCTTTCAGGGTGGTTTTCAAAATAGCCTTTTTTTGCTTGTTTAAAGACC
>CM052895.1:124205945-124224002 GCA_028534135.1 Potos flavus
AAAAAAAAAAAATAAAGACCTTCTTTCACTTGCTTTCTTTTACTCATATAAACACAGCCTTTATTTTTAGGCTGAGAGCTTAGATCATGAGTTGTTTTGAATCTGTAAAGAGCCTTAAGTTCAAACTTGCTTAAAAAACCCCTTATTTTAACAATGACTCCAGTCTTCTGAAGGTTAATGGATACATAATCACAGACTGAATTCATACTCATTTCTCTAATTTATAGGAAGGATTGCTTAGTTCCTAGGAAAAGTGATATTTTAGGTTTTGGACATTAACTATACACAGAAGATTCAGAAATACTTTGTTTCTTTCTTGGGTCTTACCTCAAAAAAAGTATCAATGTATTCTGAGACAATGTGCTCAGACTTTGGTTTATTTTGACAATAAACTATGTACATGTGCAACCTTCTTTCCTAGGAATGAAAAAGGCAAACAGATGGGTTAAAACAATCGGAAGTTCAATTAGAATATAAAAGCACATGCACATTTCAGCACATTCATAAAGGAAATTTTCTTGAAACGAAACTGTGGTTTAGGCCCGTGGGAGCACATTCCAGATGCATGACTAGGTCAGCATTCTGCTTTGTGGCTCCAAAGGCGGTCTTTCCTCCTTGCCCCCTCAGGTATTTCAAACTCCTCACCAAGAGGACACAGTTCTTCAAGTTAAAAAGAGAATTACTGCCACCCCTCCAAATGGCCCAGTGCTCTAGAAGCCTTGCTGGCTTTAGCAGGGAAGAAAAAGCTCTTTAACTTCAGATCCTGAAGGCAGGGAAAACATGCACAGTGAGCCATCCCTTAATCCGTGATCCTCAAAGTGTGATGGGGGTCCCTGTGGCCTTTCAGGGGATCCAGTGGGTCAAAACTATTTTCAGAGTAATACTAAGATAAAATTTGCCCCTGTCTTTGTGCTACCATCTCAGTGATGTGCAAAAGCAGCCAGCACCTTGGCAAATATTCACCCCTGCACATGTGCAGAAGACTGCCAGTTCCTCCTCAGAATGTTCTGGATGTAGTCATAAAAATCCATTTAGTTAAAACTCAACCATAGACTGTACGTCTTTTTAACGTTCTTGTGACAAAACAGAGGTCCACATAATACCTCTGTGGCATACGACAGTTGTCTCAAGCAGAAGCACTTGTGACACCGAGCTGTGGGCCGCCATTTTTACTTGAAAGAAGGAGAAACACAAACTATACTTATACTTGGGTCTCTGACAGACATCTTCTTGAACATGAACGAAAGAAGCCTGTCGTTTTCAAGGCAAACCAGCAGTGTCTGTTGATAATGAAACTCTGAGCTTTCAAGTTAAAGATGAGAATTTTGGAAAACATGGTATCTGCCACTGTGAACTTGACAATACCTAAAGACTGGTCTAAAGAGAGAGTTGGTGACATCAACAAATCTGACTTTTTGATACTGTGTAACAAAAGGTCTCGGCATCTGGAAGCTGTGTCTAAATTGGTGAACCAGCATTTTCCAACTGACCAAGGCAGGACTGCACAAGCTGGTGCATGGGTGGAAGCCTGCCCGTGCGAGGCGCTTCCTGTGAAACAGGAAGGCAGAAGTCCACCACAGAGCTTTCCAGATTCCCTGTGGCAGCTAACCTTTAGGATATGATCATGTGGTTGAGTTTTGGTGTGGTATCTCAGAAAACTACCCATAATTATTACCCGAAAAGAGTATTGAAATAATTGCTCCTTTCGAACTCCCTGCCTGTATGAGGACGGATTTTTTTTCATATACTTTAACCAAAAAACCATTCCACAACAGAATGAATGCAGAAGCCAATATAAAAATCCATCTGTCTTCTATTAAGGCAGACATTAAAGAGAACTGCAAAAATGCAAAAATTCTTATCACTAGTTTTTTTTTTTTTTAAATGCAGGAATTTTTTCCTAAAAAAACCTATTAACGTTAACACACTTCTTTCAGATGCACATATATATTTGGCTACTATGTTAAACCTACTGCATGTTTAGGTTCACCACCATCTTCACTAAATATCTGTTTGCCCACAGACATCCCCAAATGTTCCTGCTTCAAGTCTGCCTCTGGTCCCCCATCGGACCACTCTGTGCTGCGCTGAGCTCCACAGCCAGCTGGGGCTAGGTGACGGTCATTTGTGTGCAAGAGTGGGGTTTAATTTCAATTCGCTGACACTGCACGGTTTGGTTTGATTCTTAACATAAGCACCTTAGTAAACAACCTGTAAGTTCTCCTTTAATCTGAAAAACCAGTCACTAAACATGACGATATCAGAACAGAATATAAATAATGTTATTGTACTGACATGTTTAACAAAAAGGGATCCTAGTTTTTCCGGATCTTCAAGGCACTTCTCCAACTCTCCTAAAAAAAAGCTGAAACAATAACAGAAATATTAGAGCCGTTTCCAATTTGGCCTTCTGATTTTAGTCAAAATAGTCTGTTATGACATGAGCAATTGGAAAGTGTCAAGTATATACTTAAGAAATAGAATGTGCACAGAAAACATTTTTTTAGGGCAGGAACCAAGAGAGATGTACAGGTGAAAAAGACAAGGCAGAATGAGACCATCCTTTCACTGGCGACCTTCCCTTCTCTTGGACAATCAGCATTTTTTGTCTCACTTTTCTTAAGGACACAAGCAATAACATATCATGGCTGAATACAGAGAAAAAAGAGTTTCTTTTTTATTTTTATTTTTCATTTTTATTTCTGAATACTTGAGTTTCATATATTTTATGGTAATTTTTAAGAGGCTCAAATTGGATAATAACCGATATAAAATACTGAATATGTGACCCGTGCCAGTTGTGTAACATTCTCCCAAATATTATCCAAAGTAACCTCTAGTTACGCACAGCAGCTCCCATTCGAGACAGAAATCAGGTATGACCGCAGCTATACAAGGGCCGCGGACACAAGCTCTGTAGCTCTTCTGGGCTGCAGTCTCGAAGACGCATGCCCACCTTAGTTATTACCTACCTATGTTGATATTTATGTCTGGTACTTTATGAATCCACAAACCGGCATATCCATCAAGGCTATGTTGAATTCTCTAGCACCTGGGGTCTTATTACAGCTCTGCACACACTGTGCGGGCCCCATCTCCAGGTGCAACTTCTCTGTCTGGTCATCCCAGGAGCACTGTGCTGTTCCCTCTTTCCCATCACGGCTTCACAACCAGACTCGGGGGAGGCAGACTACAGAGGAGCACCGAGTATCCCCTTTCTAAAACCAGGTTCACTAGATTCTTGGGAAGTCTACAGTCACTAGAGTTATCAGTTATGCTCCGACTGCACGTGGTCATTCATTTATCTATGAATCCAACTGAATTAGACATTAAGGGGGATATGAAAATGATGACCCTATACCTGGGTTCAAGGGTTTTACATTCCATAAGGACAGATGAATTTAGAAATAATAAAACACTACTATATACACATTCTGATAGCCCCTCATATCGGCACAGTATTTTAAAGTTTCAGAAGCACATTTACATAAGTTATCTGCAAGGAGGACAGAGCACGTCTGATTGGAGTGATGAGGTCTAATGGAGAGTGATCATTTGACCCGGGCCTTGAAGGGGACGGGAGCACGCTCCAGGCCAAAGGGACAGAGATGCACATAAAGACAGTAATGCAGGCGGCCTGTCCAGGTCACGGGAATAGAACAGGGCCGCTGTAATACTCCACAATAGTATCAGTGGCTGGGGGCACCTGGGTGGCTCAGTGGGTTAAAGCCTCTGCCTTCGGCTCAGGTCATGATCTCAGGGTCCTGGGATCGAGCCCCGCCTCGGGCTCTCTGCTCAGCAGGGAGCCTGCTTCCCCCCCTCTCTCTGCCTGCCTCTCTGCCTACTTGTGATCTCCCTCTCTCTGTCAAATAGATGGATAAAATCTTAAAAAAAAAAAAAAAAAATAGTATCAGTGGCTGGCATTAAGTGATCCACAGATGATTATGGATTTTTTAAATTCGCAGTAAGGTGACCTGAAGGGGCCAATGTGCTGTAGCACCAGCCCCCACGTGAACGTCCTTCTGGTTAGGATGGGTGTGACAAGGTGCTGGGGTCCAATGTTTCATGTGCAGTCATGTATGCTTTTTCCATTACAATTGTTAGAAAAAACAGTTCTTCAAAACTCTCTAATAGTAATTTGTATTTATTCAAGAGGTGGCTGCAGTTCTAATTAGAAACATTTACTGAGGCTTACTCTTCACAGATGGTGTTCTAACTGCTTTGCATGTATTAACTCAGTCTCTCTTCATGAAAAACCCCATGAGAGGGGTAGGTAAGACTCTGACCCACATTGCGTAGATGGAGAACGGAGGCCCGGAGAAGAGAAGCAAGTGGCTCAAGGCCAGGACTGTGCTCTGAACCCAGGCCGTCAGGCTTGGTGCTGGTGCTTTCAGCCACCCCCATGGGCGCTCCCTGGATGCACCGGCAAGCGGAAGAGACTCTTTTCCCTGCCATGATATGCTACCACAAAACTTCTTGGCACATCAGTATTTCCTTTTTTTTTTTTTAAGATGTATTTATTCATTTTAGAGAGTGTGCGCTAGCAGGGGGAGGGGCAGAGGGAGAGAGAATTTCAAGCAGACTGCACTGAGCATGAAGCCTGATGCAGGGCTCAAGCCCGGGCCCCTGAGATCATGACCTGAGCTGAAATCAAGAGTTGGATGCTTAACCGCCTGAGCCACCCGTGCGGATCAGTACTTCCTCTGCATTAGCTACCTCCGGGAGGCCACGCAGGTAATAAAAGAACACTGCACATCCTTTCCCATTTGCCTGCCACGATGCAGCTTAGCAAGTGGTGATGCTGTGTGCACCAACACACACGGCAAGTGTCTTACGTACTCTCTGTGCCAGTCATAAATCTGATGGATGTTGCCAAATACAATCTTGTCCTTTCCTTTCATGTCATCAGGAACGCCATCTTCTTTCATGAGAGCCATGTAGCCCTAGAATTGAATATTTAAAAATAACTTTGCTTCACTGAACATGTCTGGATCAAGGAATGACTTACGGACTAACAGTCATAAAGAAAAAAACGGACATACACACTGTCTCAAAACCCAGTATTTCTTTAAAAATAAACAAAAGTCTGCAGGAAAGAGTCCTGCCTGGCACTTGAAATGTCCCACCACACACACTGCCATGACTCTCTCTCCTTGGACTGTGTGGCATTCATAGATCCAAAGTCTTCTAAGGAACTGAAGACATTTAAATGTAAATGGTTACATAAAACAAACCATCTTATCAGCTTGTAAACATTAAATATTTGGCCAGAAATAGATTTTCTCTGTTCTTAGCACAATATAAACAGATTTCCTTTTCTTTTTGGATTATTTACATAATCTGTTAAATAAGAATTTAACAACATTCTTTCCATAAGTGGATTTTTTAATAACAGTTGATTAAATATGTTGCTAAAATGTCATTTACAACTTCTCGAGTGGGATTCAGCCTATACACTTATCTCTTAAGTAATTCAAGTTACTTAAATTGCAGATACATCAAGCATGCTAAATCTTTTGTTACACAATTAACTGTGAACGCTGTTACTTTAATGGAACGAACATCCCCAAAGTACTGTCTTAGATAAATTTATGAAGCCGAAGAAGTGGTAAAACTGTATACTATAAAAAAGTTGCTTTTTGAGGAGTTGAGTTTATAAATAGGATTATGCCTTGGACTTGAATGACTGGGTTAAGCCTGGAGAGGGCCCTTGATGCTGTGTGAAAGACCGTGGTTTTGTTATGGCTACACCGTGTATGGCAACTTCTGGGCCATGAAGATGGTGATGTACTTGTTCTGTAGAAAGTATGAGCAGATGGCCTGCTGCAGCCACAGACCAGTTCTGAACCCAGGCGGATTCAGGATGGAACTGAAGCCACAGCTGGCCACACTGACTTCTTCAACCAACGACGTTCTCATTTCTGCGATGATATCCATGTTTGCGAATAATCAAAGGCAAGATTCCCAAGGTCATAAATACAACGGCTGGATATGATCATTTAAAAACTTAATTGTAAAAAAAGATACACTTTGTGAAAAAGGAGCATTTAAAAGTGAATACAGATGAAGGTGATTGGCTAAATTTCATTTTCCTGAAACTTGGTTTTCTTTTGGGGGAGGGGATGTCAAAATGTTTTTAAAGCTTTTGAGAAGGTATTAGTGTTAACCTGTCAAATATGATACTCTCTTGACAACTCTTAGGGCTGATGCAAGTTATTAAATCTCTGAAAACATACCTCAACCACACAGCCGAGGTCCCGCACATAGTCACGCTCTGTCTCCACTAGCTCTTGCAAAACATAGCTGGAAAGAGAGAAAAATGAGTGTTTACAATCCAAACTCTTTTCATTTCCTGAATGAGTTCTTCAGCACTTTGCTTTTGTCAGGTAAGACTCCCACTAGGACTGTCCTGTAATGTATCAAATTTGCACAACTGGGTCTCCAATCCTTGAATGTCCCAAATCACTTACAGGTTCATGTACGCAGCCCCCAAGAGCTGTGGACTCTGATCACATATGGACAGTCAAGAGTGGTCTAGACATGACTTTGCTATAAAGGCATGACATTAAAGCAGGCAAGTTTGTTTTGTTCTGTTTTTAAATGATTACATCACTTTAAGCTTCACTGGACCTACAAGAAAAAACTTTAACTCAGATGTTTAAAGCTTTGGGTCTGATCACGGAGCTAGAAGCGTGAGCCCGAAGGCTCACAGCTGTTTGCAAGGCCTCTCTGACAAGAGAAGACAATTAGTTGGTCGGAACAGCAAACCACCTCAGCTAACCTGAAAAGGTCTACTCGTCCGCTCATCCGTTCATTCAGCCAGCACAGGCCGGGCCTCTCCCAGGAGCCCGCCATCATTCTCGGATCCAGAGTGCTGAGACAGAGCGCTCAGGAAAACCGAGTCTCCGCCCTCACACAAGAATTTCCTCTTCTCCGAAGGCAAGGTCAAAACCTTTTGTAATATTTCTCAGGATTCTCCTTTTCACTATAAGTGGCTTTACTGGAACTGAGAAACACTATCACTAAAGTTATGTTAAAAAAATATTCAATATTCTATCTGGTTTTTTTTTTTTTCAGCAGAAAGTGGAATTTATCTATCTGATTTTATGTTGCCTTCTTTCCTTCACAAGTCCGTATATAATAGAAAGCACAGGAGTTTCTCACCAGAAGTGACAGAAGAAATTCTTGTATCATTCTTATTTATAAATAAAGTATAACAAACAAATACCAAAAACTGCAGCTACGTGGTGGAGGTGCCTGGCTGGCTCAGTCAGTAGAGCAGGCCCTCTTCGATCTTGGGGTTGTGAGTTTGTGCCCCATGTTAGGTGTAGAGCTTACTCAAAACAAACAAACAAACAAACAAACAAACAAACAAAAAAACCAAAATAAATGATTTCCAAACTCTTAAAAAGAAAACCCTGCAGCTATGGCTTCCTGCAACCTTAAGAGGCTCTGAGAGATTCTCAAAGACATATATGACGACTCCAGGAGCGACCCTGGAGCTCCTCGTCACACTGATCCAGAGACGGATCCCTGTCACGTGTGTGACGGTGACAGAGACAGGAGGAAAGCTGATCAACGCAGACACGGAAACATCGCTTACTGCCGTCTCTTTAGAGAGCTGGATTTCCTTTCTTCCATCTCATCGATGGGCGAGGAGGAGGACAGGAGGGAGTTGTCTGAAGGGTTGAAGGACGGGCTGCTACTGTCTCCCTGGTCAACAAGGAGCGAGCTGGGACGATCCTCCAGTGCCTGAAAGAAAACCAGACCACCAGTCACGCTTCCCGCCTATGGTCCAGGAGGCTGGAGACAGGATTAGAAAACCTCATAAGTCAGAACGACAGACGGCCTGATGGTAAAATCAGAAGATCTACGTTTGTGATATTACATGGTATTTCATAACAAAACCCCCCACTATTAACACAAATATTGAGCAGGAGAAGCTGGATAAACAAGGTAAGTTAGAGCAAAAAGGACACTGAATTTATATGCATTAATAAATTCTATTCCTTTTCACCAGATAATTAGAAATTACCCAAGTTGTTTCCATCACAGCACTGCCCCCATTTCTGGATGTATCAGGCATTCCACACGTAGCCATTTCTTCGCAGTTACATGATTGCAGGACCATTTCAGAAGCGTGTGGAACCTCCTCCATCAGGCCAGCCTACCCCGGGCACACCACCCTACACCACACTACGCAGCAGTGTGGGCGATCTCTATTTTAGTTAGACAGCATGGGGACTGTTCTTGATTATCCGTGAAGCCTTGACTCCTCCTTCAGCGCACACACATCGCCCAGCTGAATGGAGCTCTATCTCTGGACACTCGCAACAGCCTTCCTCTTTTCCGTAGGAAGTAGTTGTCATGCTGCCTCAATGACGTATCCTAAACTCCCCCTCCTCCACTGGAGTTTAGTTTCCACGAGTGACTATCTTTAGTGTTGTAGTCCGTGTAGAACCTTGAATGAAGCTTTACAGGTGTTCAACACATCTAAGATGAATTTCGACTTCTGTCTCTGGACTAATGTGACAATGATTAGCGACTGCTTACTTTCTAGTTGGCACATATTAACTGTGTTTTTTAACCTGAATTCCCAAAGCTCCAAGAGGTGTGGGTTATAGCACTTTCAAAATTTCCAAAGCACCCAGCTGGATATACAGGGATGATAAAGAAGTATTTATCTAGATGGGAACTGGGAAAACGTGATTAACTTATTTTCAAACAAAAAGCTCAATGCAAACTGTAGAACACTTCATATTTTGCATCAAATCAAAACCTCTAATGCTTCTCCCAATTTTTTCCCCTTAAGAGTCACGGACCAATGCTGACCTTGTCACCAAGCCCAGCTGTGAGGACACAACGTCTACATGTAGTTTTGTTCACCAAACCCACGGAGCTGTGGAAACACACCAACTGCTGCACTTATTTGTGACAAATAGTCAGGGAACAGGGTTCAATGAGAAAATAGCACTCTTACTTTGAAATAATTAGCTATTGGCCTTTACTGGAAGCAAGCACTTTGCAGGAAGCTGCGGGCTTGCTCTGTGCTCGTCGATCACGGAACTCTTCGAGGGGAACCTGGGGTCTGGAAGTGGAGGGGAGGACTCTCTGCACCATCTCCAGTCTAGATTTTCGAGGAAATAGCTGATGCTCGTTAAGATTCAGCTCTGTTCATTTCAATGGCGATAAAAAAGAAATTAAAATAAAGAAGATGTCTCCCGATGTCCCCTCACACAGGGTAGTGAACCAGGAGACCAAGTAGTGGACTTGGTTGGTGTCTGTGAAGCCCTGGTGTTTGGCCGGCCGGCAGGATGGCTGTTGGGAAGGCCCAGGGTGGAGACGGGAGGCGTGGACCCCGCTGGGCAGCCGGCGAGGGCGCAGGCAGCGAGGGCGTGGAAAGGCTTTCACCGGAAAAGCCTCGCGGAACCAGAAGACCTGGGACTTTACAGATTCCGGTGAATTACTTGTGAATTTTTCTGGGTTTGGGGGTGTTCTGTGGGCAGGTTCTTGTCAACTTGATTCCTTGGATGAGGACAGGTCTGCACACATAATCCATCTCTTCTAAGGTTAGTTTTGGTAAATTATATTTCCTTAGGAAACTGCCCGTTTCATCCAGGTTCTCCAATTTATTTTCAAAGACCTCAACAAAAAGTGTTACGATGATTTTAATTTCCTGAGTTGGCCCCTCCCATATAATTCCTTGTTTTGTAAATTTGTGCTTCCCCTTCTGTTTTCTTGAGAAGGTTACCTGATGTTTATTACTTTTTCAAAGAACAAATTTTGGTTTTATTTTTCTGCTTTTCTATTTCTCAACTCATTATTTCTGTTGTTTTTCTAGTATCTTGAGATAGATGTTTATTCATTCTTTACTCTTTCTCATGTCTCCCTTTATATTTAGATCAATGAAGAAGAGAAAACCCCAAAATCAAGTGCAAATGGTCACTGTGGCTGCGGGCTGCCAGTGCTGAGGAAAGACGCACCATGTTTCCCACACCACTTGGACCCGGGATGTAGAGGTCAGGGAGGGGAGTGAACCCCAGGAAATAGTTTCCAGGGTGGTTTTATTTTTCAGATTGACCCTGCAGGATCTAGAGCTAGGAGGTTCAATTTCCCAAATATCATACTGTGTAACAGTTGAACAACTTCTTCCCAGGCCAGTACGTAAGTATGTAGCTTTTGAAGGACAACCAACTCAGCCTGAGAGGTCACCCACAAGAAAAGGAAGGGGGAGGACCAGAGAGCTACAGCACATGGTAAACATGCGGAGGAACTGGGGGTCACATGCGCAGGCCAGGTGAAAGGATATTAAAATGATTCAGAGTTTTCACTGACAAAAAGCAGTTCTCCTGACATCAGAGGATTAGTGACAGGAAATCAACACACAGCAATGTTTCCCTTGAGCCAGAAAAAGAGGGCAGAATCTAGACTATATTCCATGGACAATGAGGAGGGATGAGTCCGTCATGAACAGCATAAACACGGTCCTCCAATGGGGAAGGCAAGCACTCGTGACTACCCACGTGGATGGAACCTGGCCAGGAGCTGAGCAAACAGTCCTTATGCTGAGTTTACAGCTGAAGGACATAGGCTCGGAGAGCCCAAGCGTAAGCAGCGGTGTTTGAACACGAGTGTATGCCCTTTCCATGATGCCAAGAGCTTTGCGCCTGTTAACTGAAGGAGAAACCTGAGTAGAAAGAATTGCCTTGGAAATGAAAGGAAGGAATGAAGCAGTAAGAGCTGAAAGAAACCACATCCTAGAACTCCTCTCCATTTCAAGACCATGTGAATTCATGACAAAGGAATCTCAGCCCACTTCAAATGGAATGCGATTCCGACACAGAATGATGACAAGCAGGCTAACAAAGGCCACCTCGTAACCTTGCTTGGGAAAACTATTCGATTATTAGACAGAATGATTTTAATGATCATATAATTGAGGAGTATAAATGACTGTTTTTAAAATGTTTAAGGATGCTTGAAGGCTCACAGGGTACAATTTAAGTATCCTTTGTTTAGACCATCAATCAAGTTGTCTCAAAGAGACAGCCGGGATGTGGTTTAGCTCAGTTCAAACTGAAATGATCCCAAACTCTTGACCAGTGGAGTCAAGTTCTTAGGGTTTTCTACCAATTACTAGCAACTTTCCTAACTTCCAAGCCCATCGTGTTGCTTTCAGAACATGACTACCTGGGAAGAAATTCCAGTTAAGGCAGAGCGAAACAGTCTGAATTTTTCCTCATACGATTCCCATTTGACTGAGTCAACCACAGTTTCATAGCAAATGTGGTCAATTCCAGTCTGTCTCATGTGTTCAGGGTCAGTGGTATTCACAGACAGAAAGGCTGACAGTTTCTCTTGCTGTCTCTGATGGTTAGAATGATCAGATGATTCAAAAAAAATCAGATGATTAGTTAGAACCTATCCAGGGGTAGAAGAAATGGGGAATGATATAACATTACCCAGTTAACACCTACTGGAAGGAAGATAAATTTCCAACTTGAAAAAGTATATTCTTCGATCTGGCAATTCCAGTGCTAGAAATTTACCCTACAGATCTAACCACACACACAACCAACATGGAGGTTTACAATAGCGCAAAACTGAACACACCTTTACACACACATGTATATATTATTACTATTAGGAATTTGTTTAAATAAATTATATAGTATAATCAGGTCTCTGCCCCTTACTGGCTGGTTAAGTTTTTAAACTCTGTGGCTTCAGTTCTGTCATATGTAAAATAAAATGACAGTAATGTGTACTTACCTCATTGGGCTCGTATGAAGTTAATATAGGCAGAGAATAGTGCCCGCTATAGAGGAATCCCTCAGTAGATTATCACTGCATCCACGCAATGGACTACTGTACAGCTATTACAAGGAATGGGGTAAACCTTATGTACTGACGTGAGAAGCTCCTCAAAATTTATTTTAAGTCTTAGAATCTTAAAAACCGAATGAATCCATTTTGAAAAACAGCATGGACAAGCACCCTCCGCCTCCCCATACATGTTTGTACCCTGCAAAGAAAATGTCTGGAAGGAAACATACCAAACTGATCACAGTGGTTACCTCTGGAAGACAGACTGGTCAGAGAGGCTGAGGGCTTTTATTTTTGGAGGGGTGACTTTTAAAAATTATTAAGTAACTTTATGGGAGTTGTAGGCTATACAAATGTAAAGGTTGTTACCATTAATGGTTTTCCCATCTCACAGTTAGGAAAACTGAAGAAACACAGAAATTAGTTACTTCGAATCAGTTAGAAGCAATGCACATCTAACTTCAAATCAGTATTTTGATCTTGGAGTTTTTATTAAATGAATCTCTGTTGACCAACTGGATATACAGAGGTCACTAAGAAAAGAACAATGCAAGCTCTTCTCTCTTATACATTGTAAATCCAAATGAAAGATCTCAGAGACAGCGAAAGGAACTATCGACCCATGTGTGCCTGCCATTGACCGTGGGCACACCTGTGGACGTGAGTGGAAATGACCATACCTGCTAAAATGATGCTAGTGCTGCAGTCAAGGTAGGTATAAGAATGGACTCATCATGGCTCCGGGGAGGTGCCTCTAACCCCGGGATGTCCTGCCCGATAGGCCTGTCTATTTACCTAGGGGCCTTGGGCCAAGATAGACAGTCCATGTCAACAGTGCGACTCTTGGTGGGGGCTCTGGGCCTCTTGATTTCTGGAGGGGCAGGAGACAAACAGGAGCCATGCCAGCAGTCAATCTTGTGTATGTGACTGAGCTCAAATAAAAACTCTGAACACCAAGGCTCAGTTAGTGTCGCCTGTTGGCCAGACTCCACATATGTGACGTACGATGATGTCACACATCGTTGTCAGGAGAAGTCAGTGCTTTTCACAACTGGACGCTTGACCCTGGAGCCTTCCTGCACCCTGCCTTGCGCACCTCTTCCCTGGCTGATTTTAATCTGTCCTTTCACAGTAGAAACCACAACTCGGGGTATCCCACCTTTTCTGAGTTCTGTGAGTCCTTCATGCAAATTCTTGAACCTGAGGGTGATGCTGGGTACCCCCCAACGCGCAGCTGGTCAGGAGTGAGGGTGGTCCTGGGGACTCCCCCTGGGTAACCTCCGCGGGCACACTGTGCAGATCGGAGTGTGATGTGAACAGGGGCACATCCATCTGCAAGCAGCCTGTACGGCAGCTTCCGAACCTCAGACTGCGTCTGGGGAGCCTTACCATCTTGCTTTTCACGAGTTCTTCAATTGCACTCACGAGCTCGGCTGCACTCGGCGTTTCGGAGCTGGTGGGGCGGACTAATAGCCGAGAAGAGGCCTACGGGAGAAGCGAAGAGAAAGACAAGGGGGAGGGGAAGGCCTCTTGTTAGTCGCTGGATAGACAGTAAGTTCTCCTGCAAGCTCAATCTCTTTTTCAAAGTAATTCCAGACAAAAAGACCACAAGTTTGTCTTTGTTTGCATTTATTTAAAGTCATCTTCTTAAATTTACAATATTCTGACACGAAATACTAAATAAAACCTGTCTGGGATACATGTGGAAAGCAGACAAAGTCTGTTTTTCATCCTCAGTCATGTAACATCATAATGCTTTTCAAAGAGGTGACTGGGTGTGGGAGGTTGCTAACTGTAACTTTTGAAACTGCCAGCTAGGCAAGTGGCTGAGGAGGGAAAAATACAGAATCTGATCAATGCAAGAATGAAAGGCTGAGGGTCTAATGAGTGATCCTTAAATAATCAGGAAACCAAACAGGATAGTAAAAATGGCTCTCCTGGGTTTATGGGGTTAAAAGAAAGAAAAAAGAAAGAAAAGGAAAGGAACCGGGGGTGCACTGACCAGACAGGGAAGAGGGGGGACAAGCTCACCATTTTCTGTGCCATCCATTTCCCCAATGATTAGTGCAGAGTACAGAAGATCTGTGGCCTCACAAGCTATGAGATGCCATTTACGGCTAGAATCAGGGTGTACAGGGGTTGACAGGTAAGGAATTTGAGGGAGGGGCTGCTGAGTTCAAGTTTCAGTAATTAGCAAACACAGTGTGTTTGCAGATTACTTGTGCCATCAATTAACTGGAAACTAGAAGAGGGGCATAATATGAACCTTGCTTCATATTAAGGACAGCAGAGATGCATGCGACACACGGCTAGCTGTCCTAACGATGCATTTCTCACAGGAGACAGATACGGATTTATACATTCACAACGAGGCTTTTACATGTGTGGATCCAGATATGTGATTTGCAAAACAAATGTTGATTTGGTCTAATGAAATCTGGAGTATGGGGTGAAGAAAACAAAGAAAAAAATTCAAATGGAGAGGTAAGGAAACTGAGCCAAAACAGACACAGAACACAAATCAACGTAATGCTGCAGTGAAAGTTTACAAAAAGAGAAAACAGAACAAAACAAAATATTAGTCACAAGATAATAAACTCTCTGGGAATATCACTATAGATTTTTGTAAATGAAGAACGGCTACTGATAATACCCAATGAGGTAACACGATAACCAATAAATGATTTCAGCGCACTGAAGTATACAGCGTAATACACTCCTTAAATGGAGAAAAATACTCTTACTGGGGGAGTGAGTCAACTAGGCCCTGCACCTCACTTCGGCTAACCATCCAGATTTATGAAATTTCAGTTTCCTGCTTTCAAGAAAGGTACAGCTTGGGATGCCACAAAACAGTTCAGGAATTGTCTGAGAAATGACACGTCCCCCTTTTCTGGAGAGTCTGCCCTGTGCAGGGGGTGAGGCCCTCTGTCACCTCACCTCAGCTCCCACAGCGGCTGGCCTGCACCTCACATGCCCCCAAACTCCAGTCCCAACCCAAGCCAAGTCCTGCAGCCGAGCCCCGTGGTGCCCTGACTGTGCACCCAGTGCCACCAAGGGGGAGGAGGTGGGTTCCCAGGAGCTGGGAGGTGGCTGCCCACGTTAAGACTAACACGCGGTTTGCCTCAGCCTCACGGCTGCCCGTCACTGGGCCGGGGCAGAGTCATAAAACACAGGTAATCCAGCAAATGACCGTGTTAGCTCTGAAGAGGGAGTCAGAAAAGGAAAAAGAGGAAGAATGGGCAAAAATGATGAAAACACTGTTTTATTTAGAAAGCTTAGTTACTGACCCCCCCCCCAAAAAAAACCAAGGCACCCCTCTAGTAATAACTTCATAGCAAGGTTTTCAACACCTGGGCCAGAATGCAAGAGGATGGGCAAGCCAGTTACCAGGGTTTTTTTGGACAGTTTAGCGCTCTACAACTGGGATGCACAGAAGAGTTTTAGATCAGGTAAGAACGAAACAAACGAAAACCCAAGCCTGGTTTGAAGCCTCCACATGCACCCAAAGAGGAGATTTATGGTTTTGAACTAATCCCTATGCCTTGACACCTATCCCCACATCCCAGCTGATCTGAAACGCTAACGTCAGGCATGCTGGACAGAGGGACTAGGCAGCAGCACTACCCCATCGGAAAACGCCCGTGTGCAAAAACCCCCTGAAGGGAGAGCAAGATGTCCTAACATTCGCACAGGGAAGCAATCACCAAGGTTACGCGTGACTTCTCGGACTCCTCTCTCAGGGACCCCGGGCGGCGCAGTAAACGGAAAATACAGTTACTGTCAAAGTAACAGTTACTGAAGCATTATTAAAAATGCCTTGAAGTACCTGTATGAGAAACTACACATGTTGGCCTACTGCCTGGTCTACATCGACTTTGTTCTTCATACTTTTGGGGGTGAAAACGGGCAGCACATTTTCCAGGTGCCTGTTCACAGCCCCAGAGCCGCTGGCTGCGGCAACGAGGCTGGGATGCAGTGGCGTGGGCCCCTCACCTTGTCGTCCTGCGAATCCGGCTGGAGCAGGCTGTGCTGCTGGATGGCCATGGGCGGGGGGAGAGGCACGGCGTCAGCCCCCTCTTCCCCTTCTTCCTCTCCGCAGCTCTGCATGCCCGACGATGAAGACTTCGAGAGCGTGCCACTGCTCAGGCCCTCATTCCGGCCTCTCTGAAATCAAACCAACATTTGCTCATTATATTCTAGGCCCGACTGTCAAGGTCAGCTCACAGAAATGAACCCTAAAGGGGTTAACTGGGAAAGCAGAGCCAGGACAGGAATGGAGGGGACAAAATCAGAAGCAAGCTCTTTCCACCCCTGATAGTAACTGCTCATTCCCTTCCTGCAAGCCAGTTACCTCGCTTGCCGACTTGGATGATGGAAGGGCCGCCGCATGTGTCTTCTGAAGGGGCCTGCCGACATTACCCGTTAGGCTCTGACCACCTCTCATCTTCAACCCCCGACCCCCTACCCCGGATCAGTTCAAAACTCTAAACCATTAGTAACTCTCATGTTGATTTAGTTCCTCTAGTCTACTTACATTTTTGGTAACTTGCTAGAAAAAATTCACTGAAATTATAATGGCACGAAGAATAATATAACTCTAAATGCATTGGGAGAATCTGAATGTAATCTCACCTCAATTTTACTCTGCTTTCATTTTTAGAAAAACCGTTTTATTTCTACTAAGAGGACACAAATGTAGAAAACAGACAGATGAGGACATAATAAACCATATACTCTAGTGAAAACCCAGGGCAAAATAGGCCCAGGAAAAAAGCAGCAGAAAACCCACGTCTCCAAAATAAATTAAATGATACAAATCTTATCCACTCTGCCTTTTTCTTTTTGAGAGAGCTGGGCAGGTGCGGCTGCAGCGTGATCCCAGTTAAAAACTCTAAGGGTCCCTCGCTGACACCACCAGCCCGACAGAACCAGCCCGGGGACCAGGAAGGGATTCTGTTCTTTGCACTATTGTTTAAAGCTCCCCACCCCAAACAAAGAGGAACTTAAAAAAATTCCTGGCTGACCGACAGACATTTATCTGTAATGACATGGAAATAATCCAGTGTTTACTGGTTAGCGAACTAAATTCACTGGGTGTTTTCTACTGAGGACAGATAGAAGTATGACTCTGGGGGGAGGACGCACACACCCCTCCAGTCCTTCCACGTCTGAAGTTGGTGCTTGGCCCGCACAGTGCTGCCCCCGTGGTTTGGGGGCTGCTTAGACTTTGTGCATCAACCAACGGCGCCTCCTGGCTTGTCTGTGGTGTGTGGACAGAGGGGCCACGGCAGCACAGTGTTCCCTTCCTCCTGGAGCAGGCCTGGGGGTACCCATACCTGCGGGGGGAGAGGCTCACTGTCCTCTGAGCTCTTTCTCAGAAGCCACCACGGGTCCTGACCATGTTAAGGCAGAGCTGCTATGGGGTCAGCTTGTCTCCACGGAACCCAACGGTCTAACGATGGATTGAAGGAGCAGACAGTCCCAGGGGCCTAGGGAGCTGCGACCATCCCTACCACCGCAGGACAAACCCCGGTGGGTGGCCGTGCCCCGTGAATGGGCTCAAGCCGGGTGGGGCTCTGACCTCTTCCACGGTCTCGTCCTGGGGGGTGGCCGCGCTGTCATCCGAGTCCTTCTGCGAGCCGGCGTCGGCACTCTTGCGGACCTCCCGGCTCTTCTTGTGCTTGTGCGCCAGCTTCTTCACGTGCCCGTCGGCCTTCCCGCTGCTCAGCCGCCGCACCGGGCTCGTCAGCCACTTGCGCAGCGTGTTTCCCGGCCGCTTGGGGCCCGGGGAGCTCTGGGCCCCCATCATGTGGGGCTGCAGAGAAGCCACGGAGGCCGGCGGGCTGGCATCGTTACTGGAGACGGACAGCGAGTCTGAAGGACAAGAGAGACACGGCAGGTTTGAATGAACGGCCCACAAAGAAATCCTCCCGACGTCCTGGGGGCAGAGCCCGGCGTGTGTGGAGCGCAGGTGTGTTGCATGCAGTCGGAAGACAGAATTTTAAAATTATTTTCATCCACTTTTTTTTTTAAAGATTTTATTTATTTACTTGACAGAGAGAGAGAAATCACAAGTAGGCAGAGAGAGAGGGGGAAGCAGGCTCCCCGCTGAGCAGAGAGCCCGACGCGGGGCTCGATCCCAGGACCCTGAGATCATAACCTGAGCCGAAGGCAGAGGCTTTAACCCACTGAGCCACCCAGGCACCCCCATCCACTTTCTTGATAAAC
>CM052895.1:124231155-124312381 GCA_028534135.1 Potos flavus
CCCCCCCCCCCCCCCCCCCCCCCCCCCCCCCCCCCCCCCCCCACGTCACGTAACAAAGGGGAAACTGGCCGGCCCCTGGATACGGTTATACTTCTGGTGGTTCAAAGAATACTGGAGCAAGTGTTTTTATGTCTCCAAACTTAAGTCTATATTCTATTTGTAAGTATCAGAAAACTTTTCTTGATTGACTTCTTTCTCGTTCTAGTTACCTCACTCTTATCTATGTTCCACTCATCCTGTGTGTGAATCAGCAGTAGTAACGAAGCATCAGGGGTTGAGACACACCCTGGGCGCGTCCCCTCAGTCAGTTATCTGCCACCCCCCAACCCCGCCATGGTCCGGTGTCCGGCGTTTCCAGGGCTTTGCTCTGGCCTGAAACTGTCACACAAATTCACATTAACACAGGAAATGATCTTTTAAAAAAGTTAGAAGCTGTGCAGAGGTACTGAGCAGCACGAGAGTTTGCGGAATGATAATGAATGAAAAAAGTGGCAAGAACGTTCGAAGCAAATTTGCAAGGGGAGTCCTTCATGCAAAAATGTGAGCTCTGTATTTGCTTTCAAAGATGAAGTAAACACAGAAAACATGAAGAGAAAGATTAAATTCCCGAGTTTTTTGTTTTTTTTTTTTTAATAATCCCTAGATTCACCCAGAGGTCTGGCACAGCACTGTAATGAAGAACACATGGTCTCTGCTGCCTGAGAAAAATGCACAGAAATGACCACACATTCACCGCTCCCTGTGCAGCCCCCTTCCACGAGTTCACACTAGTGTTCACTAGCAGCCCACCTCAGGGGACCCCTGAATGGAAGAACACAATGTAGTCAGTCACTGGCATCAGTTAACACACAGCAGACTCAACTAGAAACAACTAGAAACAATCTCTCCAACCCTTCTCTTGGTGGAGGTTGACAGCAAGGGTGTGTAGGGACAGAAAGTGCAGTGTCCCTGTTCTGTGCGTAGGAAGTCACGTCTTGAAAAGGAATGGCCTCTCATCACCACAGAGCACCGGGAACATTAGAGACACGAGTCTTGTAACCTCTATCTAACCAGACAGATGCAAACGGAAGTCGCACGTGCAAATTTTGCTCTTCTGACTCTTAGAGAAATCTCAAAATGCTCTTTATTCTTCGTGTGGTTTCTGAAAACACTTAAAAGATTACACAATCACTGGAAAATGTGGCTATTTCAACAAATGCAGAACTGCAAGCATCATTTTCCCTCTCCAGTTCATTCTTGGGAGGGGAATGCTAACCTGTTAGAACTTCTAGTCAGGAAAAGTGTCTCATCTTAAAGATTTTTCTCCACGTGAATTTCAACCTTTGAATTTCCAATCAGGAAACCTGAAGAAACTAAATAAAAATGAAAGCAGATGGCATAATCCTTTGCTTGGCTAATGAGACGAACAGGATATCACATACCACCAAAGGGAAAATTTGAAAACACCTCTGAAATGAAATAGCAGGAGAGTCATTTTTTGATAGGAGAGAATACAAAGGATGGATTAGTCTGGATCGATGTAAGGAATTTAATACAAATCTAGTGACTGGAGTTATCCATGTCCTGAATAAAAAAGGCCCTGGCTCATTGGCCGGATCAGGAATGCTCTAGGGACAAGCAGATCTGTGGCTGGTGACAGTTCATCACCAGGCTGCTGGCTTCTAGGACGAGGTGAGCTAGGCAGCCATCCTATCTTGAGACCGGGACACTGGCAAGGGGCAGCGTCGTGATGGTCACAGTGGAGTGCTACAGTGTGCCTTGCTGGTCCGACCCCCCCTTCCAGGGTGGTGGCGGAGAAACCCGGCACGTGTGGGCCGACGGCTCGCCTGATGCAGACATCCACGCACGGAAAACCACACTGTTATAAAACCCAACTATACTGTCAGTTCTTGTCTTCGTTTTCAACCCCACTTTTACACTGGGGCTTACTTCTTCGTGTGAACCTCCTCTGCCTGGACAAACACTGGCTTTGTTGGAGGAGACTTTCTAGCCCATACTCCTGTTTTCTCCGGGTAACAGGGACATTTTCTTTGCCTTTTATGCGAGTTAGCCCTTGAAATATATTTTTCTGGGAGATGAACAGCAGGCTTTTCTGCAACCAAAAGCCTAAGGTGTCACAAAGGGAAAAGAAATCCTCAAGGAGCTATCTTGCCAGTGATGACAGGGAGGGGATTTGGGCTCATTCCTGACTTTTACACAAGGACAAAAGCAGATGTTTAAAGATATCCTTGCTGGATGGAAGAAAGTTATTTTTGAAAAAACTGCATAAAAATAAGACCGGAAAAACACACACAAATCGTGCAAGCTGCAGACATTTACGTCTACCAGAGTTTTCTGACACCCTCTGGCCCGGCCCCCACACTCCTGATGTACGAGCTACGTGGCTTTCTAGCACACACTGGCTGGGAAGTCAGAATGAAACGTGATGTAGCCTCAGCACTCACACAGAAAGTTCTCCGGCCACAGAGTGGCCCCACTGCCCACGCTGACCACGACCGTGCCGCTCCATGTGAAGTCCTGGGCACAGAGGGGCCTCCGACCCCTCGCCTGATTCTACTGCTCTGTCCACACCAGTGAACAGAAGCTGTAAGCCCCAGGCCAGGCTGTTCCCGTGTAGGGTCTGCAGGAGAGGGTCCTGCACATGTGTGCACAGCCACCCGGCACCATCATGCGGGCCATCGGCGACATCCTGGGGCATGCTGCTCTCGGCCCTGGTCTGCTGACAGATCAGAAGCAAGAAAACTTCTTAATGCTCCTCTAGTTGTTTGGCTTTTTCAGAAGCTGAGAACCTCTGTGTTCCCCAAAAGTCAAATGGCTGTTCTTTCCACAAGCTTACTTAAGATGAATACCACTTACACAAAGAAAGATTATTATAAAAACAAATACCGTGTGTTTACTAGATTACTTAGTATTTAGTATACCGCTGACTTAGGGATAATGAGGTTTTTCTCTGCGATAAAATAATGGGTTCTTGATTCTTAATTTCTTCATTTGGGAAGCTATTCCCAGGGCAATACAGAATTTATTATTGTCCTGAATAGATAATCATGATTTAAGGGAACAGAAAGCTAATTTGGGGGGAAATAAGCAATCCTGTGATGCTCACATAACATTCCCTTCGTCTGATTCTTACTTTCAGAGGTTCAAAGACTGCTAAGAAACATGAAAGTTTAACCTGCAAGCATAACTGTTCCTGATATTAATTAAACACAAAGTGTTAGCAGTGAAAGATCTGATCTTAGTTGAAGGAAGCTTACATTTGCTCTGTATTCTTCATGATGAACGTTTATGCTTTTGGTTAATGTCTTATTACTTGTTGGAAAAAAATGAAATAAATCAGCCTACCTTCTTACAGAAGAAACCAAAGATTTTCTTAGGGGGCAATTTGTGGATTTCCTTAAAGTTGAAAATGTCTCTAAATGAAGCGGGAGGTGCACAAAGATACTCCCAAGCAAAATGGTCTAAAAGAACATTCTGTAGTTAGTGTTGTAAAATGCATGATCGATTTGTGTCAGGTGCTGACAGATTTCTCCTCATTCATACACAAATTTATTATTTTTAATTAAGACTGGATCCAGAATGCCAACATTCGAAAGCCTTTTTCCTACACTCTAGAAAATACGTGAATTGCCTAAGAACATACCTAAACAAAATATGCTATAACCCACGCAAACTTATGTTTTCCTAGAGCCACATAACTCATTTCATAACCGTATACTAATTTTTACATAGCATTAAGGAGAAAAAAAAAAAAAAACAGCCTTAGAATGTTCCGCAGTGAGCTTGCCAAGCAGTATCACTCTTCATGTCCTCCACGCAGCAGGTTAGCTGAAGCCCCAGTCTCAAAGCGGGTGGAGTATTAGTTTGGAAAGAGTTACAGCCGTGGAGAATGAGGAAATGGATGGTTCCACGCCCCCCCCCCCAAACCACAAAGCAAATATCTAGTACATTATATTTTAGGGTCCCTGGTCATTTAGTTCAAAAAAAGAAAGAAAGCAAAAAGCCCTAAACAGTTAGGGATCTGTTTCACAATTATATTTTAGTAATACATATTTTAGTAATACATCTTTGCCACCAAAGGCAAAATGCTGCTCTAACTTAAAGCTAAGCACTTGAAAACTGGGATTAAAATGTTAACCACAGTGGAGGAGGCCAAAAGCCCAATGTGTGCGTGCATAGCAGTCCCCGTTGTTCCCACCCACTTCCAAGCACACGGAGGGTTAAGGGTCTGTAATCCCAAACTTTAATTTGATTTTAGGACACCCCCCCCCCCCCACCGCCCTATGAGAACTGAATGGCGCTGATTTTAGTTTTCACATGACCAGTCTGTAATTTCTTGAAAACTGCCCACTCCCGCCTTCGGATGTTACATAGCAAAACAATGACAAAAGTCGGAAAACACAAAGAAAAGAGGGTCAGGGCAAGTGTACTTGGAGCTGCTCATGGATCCAGCACCAGAGGCGAAACCTGCTCAAAAGGAGCCCCGGAGCCCAGGACTGGCCGCTTTCTAAGGATGCCCACACCTCCCTCGGGGAGGGCCCACAGCCTGGTATTCAGGAGGGGGAGCAACCACAGGGAGAGAGAAGGAAGGAAGGAAGAAGGGAGGCCTGGAGTTATTCCAGGAGGGAACAAAAGCCGGCTTGGAGACAAAGGGAATGAAAAGAACGCCTCTGCTATGAGCGCCAATTAATGGCACAAACCCCGTCCTTGGTGTTAATTAGCGCCCCGTGTGACAGAATGGCACAGCCACAGACCGGGAGGGGAGCAAGGGTAGGAAGTGAGCAGCCGGCCTCCGCGTGGGGTGCGGGCGCGGAGGCCGGCGGGGGTGGGCGCCGTGTGCTGGCTTTCTCCTAGCTGCGGAGAGACAAAGGGAGAATGTTTGGGGTTTAGCTCCACGTCCCAACAGGCACATTCCCTCCTTGTTATTAAAGACTCCCTCATTCCTGCGTGCTTCTGGGCCACGGGGCCACGGAGGACAAGACCCCTGCGACTTTAAGAGATGGAAGAGGGAGGGGGTGGCCTTCGGGCTCCGGACACTGTCCCTGGACAGAACAACTCTGGTCCTATCATGCTGCCAGGTGTAGGTCCGCTTTCGGAACGGTGTGACTTGTTCTTAATGTTAACAAGAGGTAACAAGAGAAACCTTTCTCAGCTATGCGTTTGAGAAGATGGACAATGGGCCGGACTTAGGAGGTTTCTTAAGAGTTGAATTTTCAAAGTAGGAGTAAAATATCCAACATTTCACGTAGAAAAAGACTAGAAGAAAATGAAAATGTGTCCGAACATTATCTGCCAATGTGTTTTTTCCTTCTGCTGCCCCTTCTGTAAATTGTCCTTTTTTTTTTTTTTTCCCCTATTCACGTAGAGTTTCAGAGAAACTATATGTTTTGGGCTCACATTTGTACGGTTTGAGGTGAGGGCTGCAAAAACTGACTAGGAGCTTCTGGGCTGTGGCTCTGGGCTGTGGCTCTGGGCTGTGGCTCTGGGCTGTGGCTCCTCCCCCGTGCCCCCCGCCCCCCCCAGCCAGTCCTCTGAGGCGGGAAGAGGAAATGGGGGGAGTCTCCATGGACTAATTCCCAGGCTCATTACCCCGCACTCCCAGACAGCCTACCCTGGGTTTATGGACTTGCTTGCTCACCACGAGGCCAACTTTGAACACCTGGAGGAAATTCTTCCGAATAAAAAGCCATAAATTTGTATTCATCCTGAAGTCGGGCTGAAGAAATATGCTTAGAAAGAGCACATAGCAAAGAGAGCTCACAGCTGAAGAGCAGGGGCCTGCTGCTTGTCTAGAGGAGCGAGGATTCCAGAGCCAGGAAAGGTCATTTCAACTGCAGGCTCCTAACCTGGGGCTTTGAGGAAACTTTTCAGTCCATTTTTATTATTAACTCCCAAATTTTAATACTTAAAATTTCCTGTTCACCCTCAATAAGGCCAAATAATTTTACGTTTCTTTGCGTTGGGGCTGGAAATACATATAAATCCAGTGTATTCACACTGTTTTGAATTTTGCTCCCTGAAACTATCACCAGAAGCTCAGAGTGACAATTAAATACATCTTTTTTTTTTTTTTTAAAGTATTTTTTTTTTGCTTTTTTTTTAATAAAGATTTTATTTATTTCTTCAACAGAGAGCGAGAGATCACAAGTAGACAGAAAGGCAGGCAGAGAGCCCGATGTGGGGCTCGATCCCAGGACCCCGAGACCATGACCTGAGCCGAAGGCAGAGGCCTTAACCCACCGAGCCACCCAGGCGCCCCTAAATACATCTTTGATTAGTGAAAAGTGAGAAAACAAAGTTATTTTTTAAATTGCAGGTTTTTTAATCTCACAAAGAAAAAATAGCCTTTAATGTAGTTTTTAGAGAACACAACCATAGCAGCAGCAAACAGATGTGTTTGTGTGTGTGTGTGCGCACGCGTGCATGCGTGCGTATGCACAGGTGAGGAAAGCACGGTTGAGTGTGATGCACAAGGATTTAGCCGAGGTCACACTAGCAGGGGTTGGCGAGAACAGGAACACTGGTGGCCGGACTTCTACAGTAACACTATTCCCATTGTATTATCGTGCATATCCTGCCTTAAACTCTGACTCACTAAAAAATACTTAAAGAGAAAAAAAAGATTAGAGATAGAATTTAGTTTGCACAGTAACTTGTGTGAATGGGCTTTCATCGCTGAAACAATACAGTGCTGTGCTAAGCACTTTGGTGGTTTTCCTTTCCTCACAGGAAACGGGGTGTCCTGTGCATGGGCACCCCCGCATAGCAGCGGGCAGGGCTGTGAGCCCACATGCACACTTTCCGAACAGGTGTACACTGTATGTTCCCTGCATTCAGTCTTTCAAATGTTGCCCTTTAATTTATAAAAACAAAAGCTGCATTGGTGAGAATGCACATTCTTCAGAAAAGAAATAGGATTTGAAGAGGGTTCAAGGAGAATGATAAGGCACACAGTTCCCTCTGTGTGTCCATCTGTTTAACGTTAAGGAGGATCACTCATTGTTCTTTTCCTTAGGAGAATATGTACAGCACCGGAATAGATTCCATGTGTCCTATAAAAGGGCAGACTTAGTGCAGAATGAGAACAAATTCAACAGTTCCTCTATCTTATCAGTGTAACTGGGCTCTCCCACTGGAACCGTCTTAAAAGATAATTTATAGTTCTTGACCTTACCAAAACTTGAGTTCTTTTCCTAACAAATGCTTTGCAGTATAACTCTCCAGGTTTATGGCTGTGAAAGTTATTGGTAATGGCAAAGTCTGTACATAAAACTGGCTTTCGTGAAGATTATTCCAAGCAAGACTAATTCACATTTGAAGGAGAATGCTTCAGTGATTATGTCTGAAAGCAGAAAAACAGCCTTTCCCCCAAAGTACTTCAATAAATGAACCCCCAGATTGCTTGGGGGTCTAAAGAACAGCTTTGTAATCACTCTCTATAATTTGCTGGGTATTTTAAAGTATTTTGGGATTTGTTTCTTGGGTATCACTCAAAATCATTTTTCTTTTTCAATCCCATGTATGTCTATTTCCGCATAATCGATTTAATAAGTAGAATCAGAATGTATTAAAATATCACTCTGATATAACATGGCATTCTGAAAATTGTCTTGGAATTGCTATGAAGGCTTGGGAAGAGATGGACTGTCCTATTTTCTCCAGAAAAAAAGAATCAAAATTTTGCTTTCTCTCATCTGTTCTTTACTGCGAAGAGATTGGATTTTTTTTTCCCCATGAAAATTCCGGGGGACATCAATTTCCTTCCAAATGTGGGACAGCTTAAAAATTTTGTGGTGACAGCATGGATAACATGACCTGGACGTCCCAGTATAGTCTCAGAACTGACAGAACAAAACTCTATCGAGGGGAAATGAAAGAATAGTGTAACTGTCCTCCAGTATTTAAAAAGTTAAATAATGTCCCTTCAGAAGAATTTCTAAGGAACTAAAATAATGCTAGGAATTAAATTCTCTCTATAAAAAGAATGCTATGTCTTCTTAAAATCCATTATCTCTTGGCAAAATCGCTCATTAAAATATTTTGGTCTAAGCTTTTGGCGATGCTTATGCTACAATGGGGGGGGGGTCCTCTACTCTTACTCCCATGATGCAGACAAAGAAGTGAGGTTCAGAGACATAAGGTAATTTTCTTAAGACCCAGAGCTATTGAGTGGCTCAGACTTTAAATCAGACTTTTGAGGTTACCAACTGCTCCTTTTCCTTCACAGACATTATTATTTTCATCACTGAAGAGATCTCGTGGCTCATCTTCGTTCACCCACCTAGTGCAGAATTCAGAGTGTGTGGTGTCACTAATGGACCCGCCTGGCCTGGACACCGCCACAGAGGAAGGCCATTCTCAAACAATATAACGAACACAAATACGGTAAAAGTTAGGCTCGGTGACTTAGAAATGTCTTGATAGCTTCGTGAACCAAAAATACACAGAATATTTATAAAAAATAATGCTCATACCAACAAATTCAATATTCACGCAGCTAACACTTATCTCTTCCAGGGCCCATTAACCAGATAATTTTCTTGTCTTCTTCTGGTATTTCATGAACAAACATGTAAACAGTGCCACTTCCCCTCAGATGCTAAAAGCACATTTTTTGCCTTTTTCCTCCGACCTCCTTCTTTGGTGGGTCCCTCCGCCTCATCCCTCTCTCTTGAGCTCACAGTAAACTGCAAGTCTCCAGAAGGTCTCACTAGATCCCCCTGGGGGTGCTGGGGGTCCCCCCGCTGCCCCCTTCTGAAGCACCGATGTGAGTGACGGCTGGGCAGACAGCGGGCACAAACCTCTGAAGTGCACCAGGCCAGGCCCGAAACCCTGGCCCAAGTCAGCCCTGCCTGTAAGCCAGAGACGGCCTCGTGGGAGACTCACTTTAATGGCTGCACACCCTGGACAGATGTCGAAAGTGGCTGCTGGAAAGCCAGCCTCCTCCGGAGCGCCGCAGGGCAGTTCTGTGGAGACTTGCAGACCTCGTTCCTCCCCTCACTTCATTCTTTTGTATCCTATTGCCTTTTCCTCAACGTGGAACTTACCGACTTCTCAAATGACCTTTACAGGAATCATGTTTTCTTGCCTTAAGCCTAGCTGTGTGTGCAAAGCCAGAGCCTGGCACACGCGCTCCCTTGAACATACGCGGGTGGCTGCGGGAAGCACACCTTTACACTATCTTATTACATGGCCGCAGTCCCTCAGAGAAGGAACCAGAGACTCTAGGCATCCATGCAGGGTGCTGCCTCCCCCCCAATTAAACCTGAAACAGACAGAAGACCAACTAAAATCCTAAAAAGGCGATTTGTGGCACAGATTACTTTAGACTGTTTACATGCCATTTACAAGAAAGAGAGGATAATCAAACGCAGTCCCCAGATATTAAGAATGCCTTACAGCCGAGCCGTCAATCCACACGACTGCTGCTCGGCCCACTCCGAGAGCCCCCCACCGGACAGCCCCCGTAGCCCCCCGTCCCAGGCAGGCAGCAGATCACACATTTCAGCGTGAACGCACGAGCCTTTCTGTTTCAAAGCATGCAGCAGCCGCGCCAGCAGCCCCCCGCGGGAACCCGGCCGAGGGCGAGCAGGCTGAAGGGGGCGCGGGCAGGGCGCGTGGGTACCTAGGTCGAGGATCCAGTACTTGCAGGCGCCAGGCGGCCCGCCGCTGCGGTAGGCGGAGCTGACGGCGGACAGCGAGTCCAGCGCCTCGACGGGCTTGATTCCGTTGGGCATGGTGGGCTCCGAGCGGACCGCAGGCTCCAGGCTCGGAACTCCCACCCTATCTCCGTCCCCGCCAGCCTCCGGAGTCTGCGTCCCCGCTGCGGCCGAGGCAGGCACTCAGAAGGCGGCGCAGCAGGCCGGGGTGGCGAGCGAGCGGCCCGCAGGCCGGGCCACGCTCCCCCGGCGCAGCTCCCGAGGCCGGCCGCCCCCTCGCCTGGCTTCGGAGCACTGCTTTACAGTTGGGTTTCACATGTGGGAATATCCAGGCGCGGTGGATTACATTCTACCACAGTGACTCTAATTGGAGCTCAAGGAAATTCTGCGGGCGCGCTGTGAGCCAGCTGTCTCTCGTCTCCTGCACGAGCCAGAGCGCGATTTCCTGACGCGCTGAAATGTCAAGTGACGGCTGCCCTCCCCACGCCAGGCTCTCTGACTTGGGCTTTGTGTACGTTTGGATGGAGGTCTTCTCTGAGGCGCAGAACAAATAGTGCCTCCTGATGTGACTTGATAACAGAAAGAAACGCAATGCAATTCGGTCTCCAGCCAACTGGTTACATCACTGTGCTAAAATGCCACTCCTCGCTTATTAGAAACATATCTTCTTCCTCCTTACAAGCAGCAGCCATACCAGTGAAAACAAATATCTTTACTCATGATTCGTAAAGGCATTTTTAGGAAAGCATCTTAAAAGCTCATTTTTGTCCTTTTCGGAAACTGGATATTTTCTTTCGCCTGCATCAGTTCTTACTCTTTCCTTGAGAGTTTCCCTGGGTTCCCTCCCTTGTCTCACCCAGCATAATGGCTTTGTAGGTGATAGTCCACTGTTTAACAGTCATGAAGTCTGACTTTTCAACTTCTATGGAAGTATATGCACTCTCCTATTTCTCATTAATTTGAGAAGCGCACACAGTGCTCTCCAAACTGTACTGTGATGGCCCATCTCCGGCACCCAGAATATTCTTCACATATCTCAAACTGCAATGTGGCCCTCAGTTACTTAAACATTTCCTGAAGGGGTGTTATTTGTTAAAGCTTCTACGTAACAAAATCACACACTGCCTTCCCGAGTTCTTACTAATAATTCTTCTATCTCAGCTTTAGTTAACCTAATAGCAGAAATAATGTTGTGTTGTTTTATTGTTTGCTAAGAGAAAATGATGTTTTTAGTTCCTTAAAAGTTAAACTTGTGTTCTCCCTCCCCCACCGCCCACATTAGTTGTGAAGTAAATTTTAAAAATTCTTAGAGTAAGAAATGTGAAAATAGCACAGACTTCTAGTTTCTCAGTTTAATACAATTCACAATTACAAAAAAAAGAATAAATCTAAGGCACCCAAAGAAAGCTGTCTTGAGCGCTTGTTAACACCTCCCCAAAACAAACTGCCACAAAGTAGGATTTGTCTCATATTCTTCTCAAAAGACCAAAAGCAAAGCCCAAGGTTGTTTTTCCCCGTGATAGATCCAGATGGCGTACTCATGCCAGGACCACGCAAGAAGCAGAACTCTGCACAGAGCACTTTTTATGAAAGGAAACTCTATTATGAATAAATAACCTTCTTTCTTATTGGCCAAAAAAAAAAAAAAAAAGGCAGTAAAAATTATGTCCTAAAGGAAATCAAGTTAATTGACATTCTAAGGTTTCATTTACTACAATCTTTATTAAATATTTTACTTCGTCCCTTTCCAAAAATACAGGCTGCCAAGCAAGCACTATTAATTAAAAAAAAGAACTGTCAAGGGAAATTAATTACTTCATGGGTAATATATGTTCTCTACTACAGAGGAAGGGAGTGATGCTTAAAAACAAATGCAACAATTTTGGCTAAGATACATGTGACATTTCCCCAGTAACTGCCTTTTTCAAATGTCGAGTTCACACCTGCGAGAGAAATAGAATATAGAAGGGGTAAGGGAATAAAGAAAGGCTTCTCACCCCCCCCTTTCCTTCTATTTGTGGAAGTGTGAGCTTATTACAGAGTGTTTAGTAGGTAACGTGGCCCTTTATAAAGTATGTAAAGATAAGCTACATTAAAGGCACTGCATGACTCCTACCTGGAAGGAGTGATAATCGAACCCACTAGACCGACAGGCATGGAACCAATGGAGGAGTCCATGTCTGTAAGTGTAAGGCGCCGAGGCAAAGGGGGAGAAAACCCAAACCTCGGGGCAAAGGCTTCCCAGAAGTAGGTTCTGAACTCCAAGGCTGACTTCTACCTTGGTGGTATGACTGGAATTTGCTGTAAGGGTCTGCACCAAGTTCTGGCCAGAAAGACCCAGAGTGGCCTCAGCAGCCTGCGGACAGAAAAGCTTGGTGGGCACTGTGGCTGTGGGGGGGGGGGGGAAGGAGAGGGGGAAGGCGGGGAGGACAGAGGCTGGGGACCTCAGTTTCCTGGGAGCAGCTGTGGAAGGGGTGAGGATGTGCTGCAACCAGCAAGGAAATTGGAAGCGACAGAGAAGTTGGAGAATGGGTGCAGTGGGGTCAGAGCTCTGGCCACAGAATGAGCCGACCTGCAGTGTGAGAATTCTATCAGGTAGCAAAAGAAAGGAATGGTGAGCTCAGTCTAGCACAGACGGAGATGAGCTTTGCCAACAAAGGGGACAGACATGTAACTAACCACACAGGGTGGGTTGAAGACAACCATCTTAGGCACTGGGTATTTCTGATATGTCTCTGATACTTATTTGATGTCTGGACATATAATTAAAAGTGTCACAAAGAAAAGATAAGCTCCAAGGCCCAAGACAGTGCTTTTAAAAAATGTTACCCGAGGTTTGTCTGCAAGGACTAAAAGCAAGGGGTACTGGGAAGAACAGATGAGAGACACCTGTGTCAGAAGGTTGACTGTTGACTCCTGGTGCCACGGTTGTGTTTCACAACCCCTCCCCCCAAAATAAATCATCAAGATCAACTAGGACTGGAGTGCATACAAATATGTGCTCAAAATGTAAGGTAAAGACAGTAACAAAGGACCTAGCCATATTACAAAAGAAAACATAGTCACACTAAAGGAAAGAGTTTTCCTCAGTGACTCTGAAAAACAGTATTTTGATTCTATACTGTAAACCAAAGACAAAAGACCTCTAAGTTTGTGTCTCACAAGGGTGTGGGTCAGCGGTAAGAGTGGGTAGAGTTGAGTCTTTTAAAGTCAAGTCATTTTAGGTAAAGAAAATATTCCCTTTTCAAAGAGGAAAAGCACAGGCTTCTAGAGGAGGACTGAAAATATATTTTGAGTGATGAGATGCAGGTGTCTTGCTGTCAGAGAAGGTTACAGGTGAGGAGAAGGGAAGGACTAGAATGAACTCTGTGTTGCTGACCCGGAGTTGGGAGGTTTCAGTGTGATTTGAAGTCTTGTTTCTTTACATATGTGCAAACATTCAGAGACACAGAGAACATGAATGTAGCGTGTGTGTGCACGTGGATAGGTACATATACATGTCTGCTGAGAAGACCCGAAGGTCATGACACCCTATGGCAATGAGCATACCTAGCACCTAGATCTTAGTTTTTAAGATCATTCTCCAATAAGAAGGAACCAGGGCTTCTTGGAGAAATGGCTGATCCAGGACTGCAGCAAAGACAAGACACAAGATGAGCTGGGAAAGTCCCATAGTGTCAGAAAGCAAGGAAGCATGAACAAAATGATGGGGTGTGTCCAAAGTCCAGAGAAGCCAACCTGAAGGAGCTCCTCATGGCCAAAGCCGGAATAATTTGAATAACAAATAATAGTCCTGATGATGACCCAGAGAATAAAATAAATAGCCATGACTCCACGCTGATGTACAAAACTGAGTGAGTCAGTGAGGCAGAGGGACAGCTCTTCCTTTCAGAATTCTAATTAACAAATTTAAAAGAAAGGAGAAAGATAGCACAGGGCAGGTGAGAACCACTGATGTTAAAATGAGTGGGTAAAGGCAGGATGGGAAACGATATTTGTATAGTTTCAAAATATCTTCCACGAAGTATTTATTAATTACAAAGGGAAAAACAGTGACTTTACAGTGGAGAAACACTGCAGTCACTACCCTAGCCAGAAGATCAAGGTCACCACCACCAGCAACGGGGCCTGTCAGGATCCTCCGGAGCCTCTGATATGCAGAGGTGGACACAATGTTATCTTTGTGGTATTCTTGCCCAAGATGCATGAGCTCCATTGAGTCATGAGAAAATATCCGAGAAGCCTGATGTGAGGGACCACTTACGAAATAAAGGACTGGTAATACCTTAAGTGTCAAGGTCATTAAAAAAGGTATTAAGGTCATGAAAGAAAGAAAAAGGCAGAGGAACTGCCATAGATTGGAAAAGACTAAATAGGACATGGGTCCTGGATTGGAGCCTGAGCCAGGAAAAAAGACAAAGCAAAACCCGAAAAAGGGCTGCGGTGTAATTAACAGAACTGCATCAAGGCTCTGGGTTGTGAGCACTGAGCCAGGGTCATGTGACATGGGGTGGAGGGTCTAGGTAAAGGGGGTCCAGGGATGCCTTGTACTATTTCTGCAGCTTTTCTGTAAGTCTAAAATTACTTCAAAATAAGCAGAGTTTTTTTGTTTTTGTTTTTTTTAAGATTTTATTTGACAGAGAGAGACATGGCAGGAGAGGGAACACAAAAAAGGGGGAGTGGGAGAGGGAGAAGCAGGCTTCCCATGGAGCAGGGAACCCGATGCAGGCCTCGATCCCAGGACCCTGGGATCATGACCTGAGCCGAAGGCAGACGCTTAACAACTGAGCCACCCAGGCGTCCCAAGATAAGCAGTTTTTAAAAATAAATTGAATGTAATGGGTACATAAATACAATAGGTAAAGAACTTGAGAGTGTGAAAAAAGTTACTAGAGAAAAATCGGCAAATTCAGAGAAGAAAGTTTGTGGGAAAGAAACATTTTGGGCAAATTAATGACCTGTGAATAAAGGGATCTATGGTTTATTGAAAAAAATAGACTGAAGGAATATAAAATCATTGTTTGCTTGCATATTTGTGGGGCAACATATAACAATCTCATTCTCATGACAATAAATGTACTTTTATTAAAATTGGTTGAAAAGAAAAATTGTTTTGGTCAAAACACCCCCCGAAAATCACTTTTCATGTAACCCTCTACCGTGGTAGCCATTCCTCAAATATTTAAAATAAGAACTTTGATGTTCAAGTGCCTATTATTAACCTATCCAAAAAAAAAAATATGAAGCAAGGTCATTTTTGCCAAAAGAGGTCTTAAAAAAAAGGGCCATATACAAACAGTGCTTTGAAAATCAGACTAAAACTACAATATAACAGAGCTATTTGTAAAACTAGAATTCAGATAAGCCATAGGTCCTAAAGTCTTTCTATTCTAATAGAAGAGGAAACCAACATTAATAATTAGGCAGCTAAAACAGGGTGAAAAGGGCCCCCAAGCCTTAAACGCAGCAGGTGGGATATACAGAAGGGCAGTAGCGACATTTCGATATCGAAACTCTACTGACGTAACTCGGAGGAATACTGCCTATCATCTCCTCTAACAACTAAGTGTCTTCCCGAGACTTGCAACACGCTCCACGACCCTGCCGGGCTTTCTGTGGCCTAGCCTCCTGCAGGTCCTGAACCCCAGGTGGGGCTGCCCCCCGGCCCTGCCCGCCCCAGCCCTGCGCTCCTCCCGGCGGCGTTTCCCCTCTGCGCAGCATGGCCGCGCGGCTGGCTGGGGTGCAGCTGCGCCCCCGGAGTCGAGCTTCTCAGGTGCCAGGCACAAAGATACTCCTGTTTCGAGGGCGTTTTGTCCAGTCTCTGAGCCCACAGATAACACCTCCTGCTCTGGAGGGAGCGGGCGGGATGACTAAATCCTGCCTCTTAGGGCTCCATTCAGCACATTATTTCCTGCTGCTTTCGAGCACAGTTGCTGATCCACAAAAGCACCTTTATTGAGGGATTCAAACACTCCGTGTGGGTGCCAAAAATTCGATAGGCTCCTTTTCATTGCTTTCCTTACTATCTTTTCAGAAACTATGTGAGTTTTTCTCTTACGCTAA
Source organism: Potos flavus (assembly GCA_028534135.1). Classification (NCBI taxonomy): domain Eukaryota; kingdom Metazoa; phylum Chordata; class Mammalia; order Carnivora; family Procyonidae; genus Potos; species Potos flavus. Next base: position 124,246,878 of record CM052895.1, read on the forward strand.
CAAAACACACATTCAAGTACTCCTTTTTCACATTTCACTTTAACTCACTGTGTGACGTTCTCTGTTTGCACCAGCACTGGGGGTTATGTGCAAAATGGCAACATGAGACGGGACCCTCACAAATGTGTTCCCTAAAAAATAACAAAAACAGCAGTGTTCAAAAAATTAGGGTGATGTCACCAACCCCTGATAGCCAATCCACACTCTGATGTCCCAATTCTGCTAAACTTGAGAGAGTGGGAGGCAGGCCACAAAATCACTGAGGGAGGGAGGATGGGAAGACTTGACAGGAAGTTTACTTCCCCAGATTTTTCAAGAAAAAACAAGCGGCAGATTTTGATTGCTTTGTAGGGGCTGGGGGGAATTTTTACTTTTGGGAATGGTTTTTCCATTCCTTTGCTCACAAAAAGCTCACGGAGGATAAAGCTCTGTTCTCAACTAGGGGAGGAGGAAGAAGAGAGAAGTGGCCCAAAGGAAAGAGAAAAAAGACAGATTCCCATGAAGATGACTTCTCTGGGTGAGGGAAGGCAACTGGAATTACCATAATTCAGATGAGAACGTTTAAATGGAGCCTTCTCAGACAAAGGGATGGCTGGAGGGGCCGCGGCCTCTCAGGAATGTACAATATAGCTCCAGGAAGGCAAACAGTCTCAGCTGTAGTGGTCTTTGGAGACCAGCTTGTGGAATGAGCTCTTCCACAAATGGTGGCTGGTCTTGAGCAACTGAGTTTGTCTCTAGAGGCTACAGCTTCTCCCCTGGACCAAAGGCTCCTTCCAGCTTGTGTGGAAATAGGATGCACAGTGGTTAAGAACTTGAGCCCGTAAGTCTGAATGCTTTCTTGAAATCCCATTTTCCAACACCTACTAAGCTTGGTCCAGTTAATTTCTCTGCGCCTCTATTTTCTCTTCATACAACGGGGATGGCAATGTTATATACTGCCATACTTTGAAGATTAAATGTAGAGACAAGAAGCACAGTGCCTGGCATACTACAAGCCCTCGACACATCCCATCTGCTATTACTGTGGGTTTTTTTTGGGGGGGCAGAGAGAGAGAGCACACGAGCGCATGTGCATGCATGGGGGAGGGGCAGCGGGAGAGCAGAAGGGGGGAGAGAGAATCTCAACTGATGTGGGGCTCGATCCCATGACCCTGAGATTAGGACCTGCTGAAATCAACTCAGATGCTCAACTGACTGAGCCCCCCAGCCGCCCCTACTGTTAGTTGTTAAGGCTCCAACAGTACCCTTTGCTATGGGCTGACTGTGCCCACCTCCAAATTTGTATGTTGAAGTCCTAAGCCACGGTACCTTGGAATGTAACCACAGCTGGAGAAAGGGTCTTTAGTGAGGTCCTTAGGTTAAAACGAAGCTGTTAGGGTCGCTACTAATCTGACTGGTGTGCTTGTAAGAACAGAAAGGTTAGACACACCCAGAGGCACCAGGGGTGCACACACAGGAGGACCATGTGAGGATGTGGCAAGGAGCAGCCCGTCTGCAAGCCAGTCAGAGGCCCGAGAAGAAACCAACCCTGCTGATGCCTTGATCTTGGACTTGTAGCTTCCAGAACTATGAAAAAATAAATTGCTGCTGTTGAAGTCATGTAGTCTATGGTATTTTGGTAGCCAGAGCTGACTAATACACCCCTCCTCCCTTGTCTGGTAACAATCTGCTCCATAACCCAGGACTGAAATGGTCTAATTATTTTTGAGATAGGAGGAAACTAATCTCTAAGAACAGCACTTCAGTGTTCTTTCCTTCTAGTAAATTCAAAGCTCTACAGACTCAGGAAAAGGGGTGGGAAAGGAAAAGATGCAACTGAACACAGAGGGCTACATTACAATTAGAAATAATACAGGACTCCAGAGCTGCCTTGCAATGCAGCCAAGGCAAATGAGCCTGTTTATGGTCCTCTTAAATGTAGGAAAGGGGCCTTCAAAGAATAAACATGCTGAGTCCCCTGTCCTGAGCTTGGCTAGAGAAGTTTTGGGAAAATGGTGACCCCCTGGAATTGTGAGCCTTGTGGAACGACCAAGCTGTCCAAAGCATCATCCCTGTCACTGCTCGTCAGACCACACTAAAGTGTCCCTTCATGGCTCAGACACTAAGGCGACTCACAAGATTCGAGGGTGGCCCTGCTCTCGTCCACAGAGAATGCCAGGAAGGGGAGCCAGGATCCTCCTTCTGGACGGCGCTGGCTGCAGGGGTGACAGTTCAAAGGTCAGCCTCTGACTCTATCCGGGCCTACACACCCCTCTTCCATCCCCTCCAAAACCCTTCCATAGTGTCAGTAAAGAAGGAAGGAGATTAGACGGGGGAGGTATTTAAAAACAGGATTTTTCAAAATTCACTGTGAAATTTTAGTGATGAACTGAATCCTTCAGAAAGTACAGAGATTATTCGGAGGCTCTGGAGCCCATTAGGAAACCCACGGACAGCACTGCCTCGCGCCTGTTTCTCAGAGGTGACGGTGTGCTGTGGGTTCATAAGCGGCTCTGCATAAATGGAAGGCAAAACAGTGGTGCCGCAAAAAGCTGTTTACTCTCTGGAAACTACCACCCTTGACATTCGGTGACAAATTCCTAATTTGCACCCTTTTGACTGAATCTGGAATAAAAATAGAGAAATTGGTGAAATGTTATTTACGTTAATATTCCACTGTATGCTCCTGTACGGAGTTCTGTGGGAAGACGTCCGTCAAAATCTCACCTCCTGGAGTCAGACAGAAACCTGTGATTTCATTTATATGAATGATTTTAAAAAGTGACCTTATTCAAAGGACACAGTTTTAGGGCTTTGTTGTTGTTGTTTTTTCTAAGTGGGTAAAATGATGCCAGAGAACTCAAAGGGTCTGGTACAGATTATACGATCATGACCCCCCCAAAGTTTAAAAATACATAAAAACAAATGCCATTATATAGCACTTTGATGACTTTTTCTGTTGTAGTTAACTTATGATTCGGGTGATTCTTCTTCAAAAGTTTGCTTTCCATAAACGCGTTTACCCTTCCACCCATCCGCTGGTCTGCGGGCATTCCATCTCGCGGCTAAACCTGCTCGGCAGGGACGGCGGCGGCCTGCCAACACCGCAGTGCGGCTCACGCGGGCACCGCTCAGGGACAAGCTACGGGCACACACGACGTCACACAGAACGACCCGTGTCTCTGCGTCTCCGTCTGGAGTCGTTCCTACGAGGCCTGACCAAGTGAAAAAAGCCAAAATATGCTCCCTTTTATGTGAGAACGTGGAGGCAAGAATAAGCGTGTGCTTGCATTTGCCGAACAAAGTACGGGAAGTAGAGGTTAGAAACGTTGTAATATAAACGATTCTCCGCACGCGGCAAATGAATGGGATTGTGGGACTAAGACCACTCAGCTTACAGCTTTTCATGATTTAGCTTCTGACGCGAAATGTCTAAAAGTGAGTTTTAGAATGTGCTTTTTCTTCTCTTCTTTAGAAAACGCTCTGTATGTGGGGTTGCAGGAATCGCGTGCAAGCGTTCCTTGTTCTGGGAACCGGTGCCGAAGCTTTCGTCGTGCACTCATGCTCCCACGGCTGCTCCATAGTCAGCTGGGGCATCGGGAGGCATTTGTCCTTCCCCCTGTGGTGGCAGCTCGGCTCTCAGGACCTACAGTCCCAGCTACAAAAACCCTCACCGTTCCTGGGAAAGTCAGTGCTGGGAACAGAAAGACAAAGTCATCTCCTGCGTCTCTGAAAACAGGAAGGAACGCAGAGGCAAAAGCCGAAACACATTCAGGTCTGTCTGGCGCCTGCTTCTTAGGTGCTGTTTTATCAGGTGTTCTCAGAGCCACGATCGGCTACGTAAACCACGGCGACAAGTGCAAACCCCGTCTGACTGGGACACACTGTCGCTTCCCGCCGCAGACGGCACTTACTTACGGTCAAAACACTTCATGGAAACCAGCGCACAATTTTTAAATGGTTTTTCACCAAACATATCCTCTCTGTACTTTTTCCCGGCTTCCGCAGACCCTAACTAGAGACATTTAAGAGAGAAACCCTAGTTTGTCTGATACGCGGCAAAGTCTGACATGTACCGGTGTCAGAGAGGAGGCGGTTGGGAAAGCGGGATGCGGACACCTGTGTCTTGTCCCCGCAGTCACTCCCTGCCCGGCCCGTGAGTCACACTGAGGAGAGCCCGCTCCTATTTGCCCGGGTGAACCTTCTCCCCTGATGACATTTCTTTCCCTAAATGCTGCCTCATGGCCATTTAAAGCAAGCGTGGGAAGACGGTTTTCTTATTCATGGTTTATGACTTTGCTATGTATATAATTTTGTGATCATCTAGTATAGGCAGTGTTAATACCTGTTCACGGTTTTCTCCTGTTTCCATAAACACTTTAATACAAAGTTGGAACATGAAAATACCCCCAACACGAAGCACTCAGAGCACTGGCCCACCTGTGCAGCTCCGTAATTACATGCTGCACAGCAAACGATCCTTAATCACAGGTCTCGAATTGATCACCTCGCCTTGGCTCCGTGGCGCTCAGGACAAGGACCACGTCTTTGTTCTTGGTGGGGCTCCATGTCCCTCGGTTTGTCTTCCCACAGGGATTTACATTAGCAGCTGTTCTCACAGACTAAAAACTACTCTTTTCCAAGCTAATTTGTTGAGAAAGCATACATGGCTTCCATTATATATATATTTTAAAGACTATGTGGGCAGACACAGGTTTGACACATCTATGCCTGGGGTGTATTTTCTGATTAACAGTGGCAATCTGGCATTAAATGTCTAAATCCACCAAAATCACAATACAGTCAACTAAAGTGTTTCATATCACTAAAGTCTTTATAATGGCTTAGGTTTTTTTGAGAACTCATTAGGTCATTTAAAAGTCGTAAGCAGTTACAAGAGGTAGGAGTCTTTGATCCACCTTTGGGGGCAGAGTGTTCCGTGATGTGGGAAAGGGGCTACGTGAGCTGAACAAATTTAAACCCAGTCATCCCCAATATACTTGGAAACACAGGAGGCCTCGGACGGCGTGTTTTTAGTCAGAGAGATTTCTAGAGAAGCACCTTAGTCTCTGCAGAGCTGCTGTTTTTGTGAGTGGCAGTTGTGTGGGGGGGGGGATGGAGAGCGCGGGACGAGGCCATGCCTCCTGTCAGGAGAGGACAAGACGACCCTCTTTTGGCTGCACTGTGCCAGGCTGCTGCTGTCCTGGGAGCCGGGGTGTGGTGTGGATGCGGGTGAGCAATCTTAGCACCTCCTTGTATTCTGAGGAGGGAGACAGCTCTGACCTGCCCCCTGAGCTGGGGGGCCAGCTGACGATGGGCACAGGCTGGGAATGCAGGTGGTGGGGCCGGGGTCCCTGGGAGAGGACACACCTGGTGGCCTGCGGAGTCCTTCCTTTCCACGACCGCAAACCTCTGCAAAGGTCCTGTCATCTGGTCTCACTTCCACAAAATGGGGACCAAGGGACATGGAAGCTGAGACCACGGGAGAGACCTGGCCTCCTCCCCAAAGCCAGGGACCCCCACAAACAGGCAGGGCCACCAGCTCACGGGGCCCAGATGCTGAGGCAGGGAGGCTGAAGACAGAGGCTCAGATGCACTGCATTTGGGGCCTTAAGGGAAACACAGGCTGATTTTACACATAGTGATTGTGGTCAGTGGCTCCCTGAGAATCAAGACATGGAGCTCTGACTTCTAGGCATGGGCGCTGGGCACACTCACTCATTCACTTTAAGAAATTACAAGCGACTCTGAGCAGCTGCCTCTGGTATACGAAGTATGTCGATTTCTCTGAACTTTGATGAATGGCCCCCTGGAACATATCCAGATAAAGTAAGAGATGTACGGCAGACCTCGACACAGTGGATCACGAGGAACTGTGCTCACCTGCCCGTGCAGACCCCTGCTGAGGGAGCATCCCAGGGGAGCCCGCCGCCCTCCCAGGCCTCCAGGTGTAGCTTCGCTCTGTGCCCACAATTCCAGGGCCCGTCTCTCTGTTCTCACTCCCTCTCAGTGTGATGGAAAGGTTCTCTGCCTCCCTCATCAGTCCTGTTGCTGAGAACCTGTGTTGTCTGCACTTCCTGGATCGTGTAAGTTTAGCACCATATCGGCGCCCACTGCTCGTACTGAAACCTGTTTGAAAGTACTTGCAGTGAGTTCCTGTGGGTCTCCTTGTGGGTGTTCCTGTGGGTCTTTGGTCCCTGAGTATACCTCATCCGGACCGTCCCAGGTTACCCTCGGCTTAGCCTTTGTGCTGAAACACTGTCAACTGCCCCAAGATCTATTCCGTTCTCCCCTCACCTCCACAAACTCACTGGATACATTTATTTTCTTCCTTTAGAGTTTTTCACTTATTTGGTAGGAAGGGACAGAGAAAGTCAGGTGGGGTCGAGGGATTAAGACAAACCCCTCCTGTTACCGGCCACAGCACACCAGGGGGGAGGCTGTGTGCACACCTGGGGCGTGTATGTGCTCAGGTGTGTGAGGCGCAAGGCCCCGTAGGACATGTCAGGAGTCTGGGATTTTATCCTCTGAGTGACAGCAAGTCACTGAAGGAATCCGGAGCGCAGTGTGATGGGATTTGCGCTTTAGCTCCAGTAAGAGAGGAAGGAGCACTGGGGCTGGGAGGGCTGGCTGGCCAGTGGCAATGGCGGCACCGGAGGAAAGAAAGTCTGTCTGAAATACATTATTTAGATCAAGGTCACCAAATGTGGTAGGCACGCTCAGAAATCTTAAAAAAAAAAAAATTATCATAGGACAGTTCCACTTCTGGGTATACTCCCCATAGCAGTAAAGCCGGGACTCGAGGTGCTGGAACACTCCTGGTCACGGCAGCATCATTCACGATGACTGAAAGCGGGAAGCAGCCCCACTGCCCATCCGTGGATGAATGGATCAGCGAAATGTGGCCTACACATACAATGGACTCTTATTCAGCTCCAGGCATTCGGACCCACGACCTACAACACGGATGAGCTTGAGGGCATCGTGTTGGGTGAAATAAGTCAGTCACAAAAGGAGAACTACTGCATAAGGACCCTCGAGGAGTCAAACTCCTAGACACAGAAAGCGGAACAGTGGCTGCAGGGCCGGGAGAGGGTTGCCGGGGTTAGTGTTCACAGGGGACAGAGCTTCGGCAGATGGATGGTGGAGAAGGTGCACCATGTGAAGGAACTTAACGCCCCTGAAGAGAACACTGGTTGAGATGGTTAAGATTTATGTTATGCGTATTTTACCACATAGAAAACCAATGTGGCATTACCACCAGCTCTGGGTTTTGGCATCGGTCATGTGCCCCCCATGGCAGGTGTACGAGCTGGGCGATCACGGGGACCGTAGGGGGAAAACGTCCCGGCACTATCACGTATGGCCACTTGGGTTGTGAAGAGAGGGAAAAGCTGAATCACTTAGCTAGAGTAGCATAAGAGGATGTTCTGAATTGGCCTCATGAGGAAAACAAACACTGCTGATATTCCTGTTTACTTTCTGTGACCAAGACTAAGTAAAGGAACAGAGAAAAGTGACAAGTTCTACAAGTTGAGACAGCAGGAAAGAAAAATCCCTTGGATTTACTAAGAGATTAGAGATAATTACGTGGTATCGATTTCAGCAGTGAATCCACACGCGATCCCCAGGCGAGCGCGGGAGACCTGTGCCCGTCAGTCCCGGCTGCGGGGCAGGCTCGCCGGGCGCAGACCCCAGATGCTGCTGTAGCACAGATGCTGTAACCCGCAAACACAAGTGGGACTGGGGGAGCGGGAGGATTTGCTGCACCCTTATTCTACCTTCATGTGCTCGGGGTCCATGTCACTTCAGACGAGACGCTGGGAAGAAGGCGGAATGGCAGCCAGAGCAAGGCAGGAACGAACCATCAAACACCCACGCCACCCGTCTGCAAAGACTGCTTCCCCAGCAACCTGCCTCCGCAGGCCTTTCCCATGAGATGGAAAGCATTTTTCAACAGAATAGTGTTCACACTGGAAACTAGTTTCACACATAAAACGATCTCCTTGGAAAACAAATCGAGCAATTATATGTCTTGTTCCTTTTAAATAAGTTATGTATATATATATATTTACTTTTTAAAGATTTCATTTATTTATTTGACAGAGAAAGAGAGAGATCACAAGTAGGCAGAGAGGCAGGCAGAGAGAGAGGGGGAAGCAGGCTCCCTGCTGAGCAGAGAGCCCGATGCGGGGCTCGATCCCAGGACCCTGAGATCATGACCTGAGCTGAAGGCAGAGGCTTTAACCCATTAAGCCACCCAGGTGCTCCAAGAAGTTATATTTTTAACTTCTCCCTACACCACTCAAGTTTAGAAGAAAGTAAGAGAGAGACCTATTGTTCACAAATTCCAAGTATTCTCCTTGTCCAACAGATTTCCCATGCTAGCTACTGCTGAAAAACCACCACGTGAACCTGGGCAGCGCTCATGGTGAGTACTGGGCCTTTTCGGATGATGTATTTACACTCACAGTCACAGCACAATCTTTAAAATATCATTCACAACCAAACAGACATCAGACCTTAATAGGCATGATCTTTACATTTGAAATTTATGGAAATTTAAGTTTTTTGGACTGGGGAATTCTGAAAAAATTATGGAGGCAATGATGCTGAGAAAATTTTGGAATCAGAAATCAGTAAATGTGCCTCCTGCCTGAGAGGTCAGAGCAGTAAAGATCGAAGGCATTTAAGAAATTATCTAGAGACCGATACATAATGACAACTCCTTAACTTTCATGAGTCTGGAAGGATGTGAGAGGCGAGACAACTTGCTTTCTGGGATGATCAAGAGGAAATGCACCAGTAATGGGCAGCAAGTTCTTGGAGAGAAGGGGCCACACGTAACTCCCCGCTGCAGCATCCTTCCAGCCCAGCCCAGGGCCTCAGATGAGATGTCGGGTACCAGACGTATGTGCGTAACAGGTGTCAACAACCCCACACGCGCCGATATATGAGCAATATGCACTCCTTTGCAAATAAGAGCAAGAAGAAGGGTTGTGGGCTGAGCTGAAGCAAATCTAGATGTCCCACTTCCCAAGGTGGCAGTGGCCTCTTGCTCCCTAAATCTCTGTGTCTTTTTCTTGGACTTCATTCCCAGATCCTCATCCCAGTTGACGAAGGTCTCTTCTCCTAGGTGGAGAACCTCGTCACTGCTGCCTGATTTCCTGGACTTGAACATGGACAGGACACTCTGGCAGAGGCCTGTCCCATAGCTCAAAGGAAGATTTCCCCTCCCCTAATCTACGGCCCAGGTCCTGACACCGCAAACAGATAATCTTAAGAGATTCTTTGCATTATAGGAAAAATAAAAATGCAGGAAAGAAGTTAAAAATGGATACGGTTTCTAAGCCCCCACCTACTGACTAGCTGTTAGCTCACAACAGGCTTTACCAAATGAAGACACACCCTCTTGTTAAAGAAAGAGCGTGACGGGGTTTCTCAGGGGCAAGGAGTAACTTCTCAGGTGCTAGAGTGTCACAGAGTAATAGACAAAAGCCCAGGCAACAAATTGGTACTTAAACTTAAAACCCGACAAAACCCAACCTCCATAACAACTTTTCAGGACAAAGTCAACTGAGATAAATACATAGTTCTTTCCTCTTGGCTAGCCCGCAATTGTGAACACCGGGAAGCCAAGAACACACCATGGGGAAGGCACATATAAAAAGAAACCTTTCAGAACAAGTGTTATTTGTAGCATGCTTAAGCTCACCAGGGCTCCTCTGTGTGAGAAACTCAAGGGGAAAAGTTGTACTTTATTTTCAACTCCAACTCAAGGATTTAAATATATTATGCAACTTTGGAAGTACTCTGGTGATGGGCTGGCCCAGCGCAGACCCCTACTGGGGCTGAAGGGCCACAGCGGGGGACGGCGGGGGGGGGGGGGGGCGGGCAACGCTGCTCTAAACTCACAGACAGCTTCGCCAGGAACGAAAGCCCACACCTCAGCTTTTGGCCAAAATCAGAAAATTCTTTTTCTGTTTGGATCCCTGGAGAAATGATAGCTGAATTCTTCTGGTTTCTTACTGGGGTGACATTCAGGTCACACTTAGGCCCTGAGGAATCTGGACCAGGGTTGTGCCCATAATGAATGAGGTGAGCTAATCAGTAACTGTATCGTCTGCAGCCTCACTGAGCTCAATGCAATGAGCTCAGCGCACATCCGCAGCCAGGATGGGCCCGAGACGGGTCATGAAGAACGCAGGGAGAACACAGATGACAAATGGAGGGAGTGACCAAAGTATCCCAAAATTAACAGAAAAGAACTGGAATATGGCCGACTAGAGTGATCTTCTCTCAGGAAAACAAACTGCACAGCCCCAGACCTGGAAGAGCCTGCCATCTGCCAGTGTTACAGAGAAATGGAGACTGTGACATAACATGGTGCAAAGCAGATAAACTCTACATTGCGCACTTTTCTAGAAGCTATAAATGACCAATGTTTCTCAAAAGGGCTTAAAGTCTCAAAGTTGCTTTTCACGGAGATGAAACCAGCACTGTCAGAAATGTACAGCAAGATGCATATGCCATTTAAAACTTTTAGTAGCCACAGTTTTAAAAAGTAAAAGGAAACAGGAAATTAAGATATTTATTATAACAAAACATTTTATTTAACTCTATAAGATATATCATTTCAACCGATCACGGCTCTAAAATAGTTATATGCGGTCTTTTTCGCCGTAGCTCTTGAAATCTAGTGTGTGTTCTCCCCCTGCAAAGCATCTCAGCTCAGACTGGCCGCCTCAGAATAGCACTCTGTGCCCATGTCTGTCCGGCGGCTGCCACGCTGGACGTTGTGGACACATGCACCCTCGTACGCCTGCCAGGAGCCCAGGACTGACCCATCTAGACACACACAGTAAAGCAGTCTCACAATCTTTCAATAAAAGAACCAGCAAGGAATGCCAAATGCTGTTTGGTTCAAAGGGCCTGTCATTTCAGAGAAAAGGTGCTTCTTTCAGAAGCCCCTGCCGTCAGAGCCACGGCACAGCCGCGGCCGTCCCCCCGAGCCCTGCCCAACCCGCCACCCTCTCCCTCGGGGCTGGCTCCATCCTAACGCCGAGTGGGAAGCCAGGGCACCTTGGCGAGCTCTGAGATACTTTACAGGGCAGAAAGGAGGTGTGGCTAAACTCGGGGCCTGCATGCTTGATTTCCTGGGATTTAGCGCTAACAAAACAAAAAATCCTCGATGTGAAAACCCGATGAAGGAGAAGCTGAATGTGATCCCACCTCCCCTACCTGCTTTCATCCCCTGGAGGAGAACGGCACCTGCTTTGTGTTCTCAATTTACGAACGACACTGGCCAAAAGAGAAAAGCCTCCTTCTCATTCTCCAGACAGATACCATTTTGGGAAACGAAGCAATCATTTCTGATCATGTGACATCCTCGTTTCCACCCCAGCTCTCAATGGATTAGAAAGGCCCAGAGCCACAGTGATAACGGCCTGAGGCACGAGGGACAAGGCTGCAAGGAAACAGGGACGGAAGCACCAGGGTCATTTCCAGCGGGCACTGGCCAGCCATGCCTCTGGATTCCTACCTTTGTGGTTGAAGATGCCCTCCATTTCCATGCTACTTCTCGAGTGGGCGATGCACAGAGAGCCACAGGGAACCAGGCCCTCCGCGGCGGGGGACCGGTCGGTGGTCCGCACCAGGCACCAGTCAGGCTTGTCATGGGGCCGCTCCAAAACCTCCACGGTCTGGCCACGGCGGATGGTCAGCTCCGTGCTGTTGCAGGCGGTGAAGTCGTGGATCACCACTGTCAGCTCGCAGCCGCCGGAGAGCTGGGGAGGGAGAGGGACACGTAAGCGAGCCTCGGCCACTGCCCTTGCGGCAGGGGGGGCTGACCTGGGCCAGCAACGTCCTGGGGTCGGGGCAGTAACTTGCCCCCACTTGAGTCAGGGCTCTCCAGTTTCACTGCCCCTTCGTTTCCCTTTGGAATTAGGTGGGCAGTTATTGAGTTTTTTTGCGTTTTAATATATGGCTCTGGTTTTTGAGTGTTTCACGGTCAGAATCTGATACAATTTTTCATATGAGCATCCATATCATTTTGTGCCTGAGACATTATTATCTCCCTGCTCAAATGTGCTATAATAATCATCTTTTAAATAGAGGGCAAAGTAATAAAACCTCTGTTTCAAGGCCACTTGGGGGATCGCTGCACCACAGGGCGCTAACACGATAGTTTTATTTGAAATTTCCCTTCCGACTTGGCACCGGAGCAGCCCATGCTGTTAGCGTGAGGGCTCTCCGGCACCATGTGGCTCCAACACAGAGCAGTCACACAGCAGGGAGACCGAAGTGGCCACGAGATCCCTGCATACGGGCACAGCACGCCTTACTCTCTCTCCGAAGCCCTCCAAGAGCGCCTCCGCCTCCCTCCAGGACACCTCCTGGTGGGCGTGCCCATCCCCAGCCCGTTCCAGAGCCCCTGCCCACACTGGGCTTCAGCACGCCGGCCCACACACTCTATGGACCCTGGCTTCTTTCCCATACGCCATGTGCTTTCTGGCCGGACGCTCCTTTCCCTTCTTCTCTCCTCTCGCTAAGCTCACTCCCATTTTCTGTCCATTAAAACTCTACTAACGCTTAGGCCCTCTGAAGCGCATCCACGAACTCCGGAAAGCTACATCCACGCCATGATCTCTGCTTATACAAGAGTTGTGTGGCCTTCTCGTGGCCCACACACTTGCTTACTGTGGCCTGTGCCCCGTATGTCTGCCCCGCGGGCTGTTCACACTGTGGGGACAGCTCAGACATACACACATACTCATTAACATCCGTCCTACATGAAAATGCTGTGAACCAGCTCCCCGTCTTTGGATTGTCCCCTCTGACTCTTCAATCCAGGTAGCCCCCCGTGGCTCCGGCTCTGCTGCCCATTCAGCATGGCCCGATGTGGCTCCATAAGCACCCCCTCTACACCGAGGACTCCCCGAGTAGACGCCCCAGATAACAGCTAGACACTGTTTCCCTCACCGTTTTGGACATGTCCCTCCAAAGCCATCAGTCCAGGACATGACTCATTACCTGCCTCTCCAGTCTGTCTTCCAGTGGTGGCTAATGATACCACAATTAAGTCACCCAAGTTAAAAACTCTTGCGCTCCAAATGCTATCAAATAGACCTAAGGCCGTCTCCTGAATTACCTCCTTCCTCTGCCCAGCCACGCCACATGTCACGTGGATTTTGTGGTGGCCTCCTGGTGGCCTCCCTACCACACTCCAGGCTCATTTTCCACGCCATGAGAGCACTGCGGGCAGTCGGCTTTTTGAAATGCGAAGCCTCCCATTCAAGCACCTTAGACCTAACCTGCTGAGCGTGGGATTCAAAGCTCCCACAGCTGGGTCCCCGCCCGCTCTGCCAGGCATGCTCACCGGCTTCTCCTCATGGAACTCACAGCCTGGAGTGTGTCTTCCCTGAGGTGAGTCCTGCCTGCACTGTGTGCATGAGATCCTGGCTGCTCGGAGCCCCCACGTCCCCACTTGGCCTGTTTCAAGCTCCACTCGCCCAGCAAAGCCCTCTAAGAAGTTGCTCCTGCATCCACCTCAGCACTCAGTTTTTAAGTAAACTGTGTCACGATTCTGAAATAAACTGAGACTTCAGGGGCTAGCTCTTCCTGGGTTCAGCGTGCCACATGCCCGGGCTTCTGTCCCCCTGCAGGGCAGCAGCACGGAGAACACAGGCCAGGAGAGCCGGCGGGCTGGGCTGTGGCCGGTGGGTGGAAGGACCGGCCGGGCCTCCCGCTGGGGAGCAGCGTCGTTCCAGGGGCCTCACCGCTCCCCCTCGCTTGCAGAGACCTGGGAATCCGTGCCTCCTGCACAGGCTCACGGCCCCCTGGGCCCCCGTCATGCCCTATGCTGTTCATTATCCTCCGGCTCTAACGGCCTCCCTTTTGAGAGAAAGTTTAGATATTTACAATAAGAAACACATGTCCACAAGACAACCACAGAAAGCGAAACACAACAAAACTCTTCCATAATAAAGCACAAATATCAACGAGATGAACTGTCTTTGCTAGGCCACAAAGGATATTTCTCACGAATGTTTAATCCCCTTCTAAGCGGTATAAATTCCTCGGTGGGAAACCCATGCTAAATCTTACACGCATCTCCATCAACAATCAAAGATGCTAACGTTAAAAAGTTAAAGGCAGAGGCCCAGGCTGGAGAATTTTCCCTGTGAAACCCCACATTCTGGAAGTGGTTAATCCCTGTAACAAAAAGGAGGAATGTTTCCTGCCCCGGGGAAGGCGTGACCAGGGAAGGAGCCCCGGTATGGAGTCCAGCGTGCTGAGGCCCCGCAGGGTCCGTACTTCCTGCGGCCCCCTTCAGGCCTGCTGGAGCTCTCCCATGGCCACCAGTGACCTGCCGGTGCGTGCATGTCGCCCCCCGCCCAGAGCCCCACGCCGCAAGCCCATCACACCGCCTGGACGTTTCTCCACCCCCCGCCCTGGGAAGCACAACTTCAAGACACATTATCTCATCACCAGCCCTCTGCTGGCTTCATTCTTGAGCGTTTTATTAATTTTTCAGACGGCTCAAAGCCACGTGGTGCGTTCTGCGGGTGGGGGAAGGGTGGGAAGGAGAGAAAGGGGCTGTCCAAGAAGGAGCGTTAAGCTCGACTTTATTTCTGGCACTGATTCCTGAGCCCCTTACAGAGTAATCAAAAACTATTGGAAACATCTGTGGACTTGACGGAGCATAAGAAGTAAAAATCAAGCCTGTTCTGACAAAGAATCCCATACTGAGTAAAAATTCTTTTTCAAAGACTTTAGAGAACTTACTAACAGAATCTCACACAAGAATCTGTTTTCAAACAATGCTAAAATTATCATTAAAAACATTGTATCTGCTTGGTTTTACCATGAGAATCTCCTCCACAGATCTTTAAGGGGAGGACTAAAAGTATGTTTTCTGGGGCCAGAAGTCCTGCGGATTTCTGTCTCAATGTTCACATCTGAATATTTTAAACTCACTACAAAACCTGCCTTTAAAACCAGTTTGCTAGCTTAAAAAAAAAACCTTTTAAAAATAAGACTTAAGAGATAACTATTTTGAGAAAGCCAACGCAAATCATTATGGCCTTTTAGGAATTAAATTCCTAAGTAGAGAAAATTTGGATAATGAAGTGTGACTGAGATCGTACCTGTTTTCAATGCTACGTCCACCACCAGTGACCCAATTTCATTACTGTGCTGAGTTACCATTCTACCGATCTAGTTTAAAACTCACTTGTCCCTTCCAAGCGTACCTTGAGAATGTTTTCACAGGACCTTGTTCGCTTCTTTGTGTTTTATGGGCTTCTATCGGGGCTGCTGACCACATGCATGTCATTTAGGATCGCAATCGATGAAAATCTCAGTTTCCGTGACTCACATTAACTCTTGTGAAATTCATATAAGACAGTCCTCCCGCCACAATCTTTCTGCTTTTACCCTTTAAAAAACAACTGTGGTGCCTAAAAACCATGACCATGACCGTGGCTTAGTGCACGGACCATGGAAACCAGCCAAGAAATGCCTCCTGCGGGACCAGACCACCTCGTGTCCCTCACCGAGGGCTCCCAGAGGCACTCCAACGACCCAGACACACAATCAGCAGACTCCAATCAGGGTTCCTCTGCCTGAATTCTCTCCAGAAACACTGAATGTGAACAAGCTGTGGGCTTTCACCCAAAAGAATGAAAGAATGAAATACTCATCTCTGGTCGCTGGCATGTTGAATCTTTAACAATCACCACACAGAACAGAATTCTACTTTTTATGTTTTCTGGAGAAACCACGTTATATTGTTGCTTTGCCTGAACCCAGTTAAGAGCAGTGACTAAACTGTCTTAGTCCCCACAGCGGGGGTCTTCTCGGCCCACGGCTCCTCAGAGCAATCCTGCCTGGTGCATGACAGGGAGGCAGTTTGATGTTGCAAGAACACAGAGTTCTGGAGAGACCGAGGCAAACACGTGGTTTGAACGGCAGCGCTTCCAGCTGAGTTCTGGGGCAGGTTCTGTGGAGGAAGAGCAGGCTTTTCACAACGGCCACAGCAGACGATGCAGCCCTCGCTGCAAATGATTCTACTTCAAGAACCGAAGATCAACTGCAGGTGGGTGTCTGGCCAATTTTCTGAGAGCAATTCAAAAGGAAAGCGGCATTGCAGTCTAATAAAAGCCATTTCCCCTCAAAAGAACAAAGTGTATCAACTCTGTGAACAGTCCCATCCCACGGCCCAGTATGGCTCAGTCATTCAGAAACCTCACAAAAGAGTCTTGCAGTTTTGCGGAGGTTTCACACGGAGCGGACCAGAGACTGGTCGCTTGGTTCAAGGGGATTGGAGAGTACAGCGCCATTACTGGCCATCCTTCCGAGAGAGAGGCCACCATTGGCAGCCAGAGTTCCCCAAGGAGGTGCATTCTGACCCTGCCTCTCGCCCACCCAGGCTTCCCACTGCACAACTTCACAGAGCCTCGGGCAGCAGAGCCCACGCCCACCCCGACCCCGACGCCAAGTCGACAGGGGAAGCCTCCACCAAGATCTGTGCTGCGTTTCAGAGAGGACCACTGTCATGGGCTCTCACACATCGAGGGTGCAGAAAGAAATCTGTGAGAACTGAACAAATGGTTAATAGCGTTAACTTTTATATGGCTTTTACCACACACATGCAAAAGAAATATGTGAGAGAATTTTTTTTTTTCCCCCAAAACAGTAGCTTACCATACCTAATATTTTATCTAGAAAAGAAATACTGAGTGTGGTATTCAGGGATGTTAATTCTTCACTCTTTCCTGACAAGATCACACACTGGGTTTTCCGACACGAAAATAATTCTTAGAACCAAGGCCTCCTTGACTCTGTGATATACATGAGGTGGAATGGAAAATTAGATGTTAAAAAACCCCAACTTAAAAGCCACAACTAAAAAGGCAAACTTTAAATGTAAAAAGGCCAATGAGATAGGACAGCGATCATGTAATCAGGCTTCGAGGCTTCACAGACACTGACCTGCACCAACATCACACTTGCCCTCACTCACATACTAGAACGAGAGAGGCCAGCACCTGCTGAAGAAACAGGCACTGGGGGAGGGGGGTGGCCAATGAACGAGCAGCTCAGTTGGTTCACGCAGAAAAAGGCCCAAGGGCTGGAAAGTAGACAGCTGACCACCACCATTAACTTAAGTCATCTGGCCCTGGAAAACCGGAAGCTACATAAGACACTTTAACCCAAAGAAACCCGTTTGCTGAGTTTCCTGAGTGAGCAAGACCGTCCTTCATCCAGAAAAGTTAATGTGAAATGACTCTTTGTCTTTGATGGAGGGACACCGATAGGAAGAGCTAAGGAATGACAGTCAGTTAGCCAGCTGACTGGGCTTCTCATCAGAAGGAAGAACAACTAGAATAAACCTCTGGCCTCAAGTCCAAATCAAAACTATGTCATCACCTTCAACAGTAACTTTGATCAGTACTGTAAAATTTACATTAAAAAGCACTTTTCAATGCACCACTATTTTAACAAATACTGTTGTTATATTTCTACCCAAACTTTGTATTTAAAAAAAAAATCTGCCTTTTCTTAGAACTGAGGCTTTCTGGGGCACCTGGGTGGCTCAGTCGGTTAAGCATCTCACTCTTGATCTCAGCTCAGGGTCTTGATCTCAAGGTCCTGAGTTCAGGCCCTGCACTGGGCTGTATGCTGGGCATGGAGCCTACTGGAAAAAAAGGTTAAAGAAAAAGAACTGAGGCTTTCTACTTTAGTGTGGGCAGTTTTGTTTTTCTGATTAACTAAAATTATCAAAGACTAGATTCCACTTTGTGGTTTTATAAAAGCACTTAAAAAACTTGTCAAAAATTACAAAAAACCACAGCCACTTAGGAAATAGAAAACAAAGATTAGCAAAAGGAAGACACAAACACCAGGTGTGCTCCATCCCCTAAGCTGCTGGCAGGGGTGGGGGTCTTGTCTCCTGGTTCATTCCTGTCCTGGACCACCCGTCCTGGGCCAGCCCACAGTGGGTGACGCACGGACATCCGTGAACAGAGTGCAATCATTTTATATGCCAGTGGCTACAGCTAATCCCATAGGTTAAAGATGAGCGTGTAGGGTGAGGTGGGGGAGATGTTTTCAGCAAGAATCCCCCCTCTTCTTCAGCGACTGCCCATTCAGTACGGGGCATTTCACCGTTGAGCCCCCACAGTGCTTAGGTCCAGGCACTAACACCGAGCAAGTTATTCTCGGGGCAGCTTCTAGCTCCTAATGAGCACAGCTCCAAATCCACTGCAATCAAGAGCCGGCAAATACAAGGACAGAGAGGCCGACACAGCAATCTGCAACAGTCCAGGAATGAGGGAGAAGGCAGCACTTTTAATGACGAAGACACAGCAATAGCTGAGATTCATTAAGTGCTCAGTCCGTGCTAGGCCCTGATCTCAGCATGACACCCATTTTCAGTAGTCACAGCCCCGTGAGGTGAGTAGTTCAGGACTGTCCTCAGGTCCAGATGAGGAGACTGAGGCACAGGCAGGTGAGCTAACTGCCCAAGGCTGCTGAGAAGCAGAGCCCAGAGGTCCGGCCAGCGAGCACTTGTTCCTAACCATCCGCTGTGTGCTGCAACCACTGTCGCACTCCGAGCAGAGTCCGGGGTACTCTGTCCAGGGAGACTACAACTCTGCCCTGGAGAAAGGCTTCCGAATTAAAGCACTCGCTGTCATGCCCAGGCAGGGGCACACCGATGTGAGGTCCTAGGACACTCAGAGCTCTGGCAAGGCCCGTAGCTTGAGCTCCCCCTCGGAGCCAAGGCGCCCTCCTGCTTCCAGCACCTTCAGCCAGGGGGCGAGCGTGGAGCCAAAGCTGCAGGAGCTCAGAACCAAGGCTCACACGGCTCCCGGCAGGGCCGCTCTGTGCCAGGCATGCCAGGGCGGTGGGCTGGAAGGGACCGGGAAGGCATTTCCTAAGTAGGCTCAATGCAAGTTTCCTTTCTCGAAAATGTGAATTTGACCCCATTTTAAAATGCACACTGCAACTTACATAAATCCAACCAAGTTTCTATCGTTAGCATGTCACTTCATAGAGAAAGTTGGTTGACTTTTTAAATTACATAAAATCTCCTATCCCCGACATAGTGCTATAGCGCCTTCATTAAGAGTAAATGAAATCATTTACTCTATTCTAAGTATGTGGATTCAAAGATTCACATTATAAGCTTAGGGCAGTTCATGGCAAGTGTCGGTCTCAGCTGAATTTTTCATTCATTAAAAATAAGAACTGCATTACCTGTGATGTAAAAGAAAGCTCGCACTGACCCCCAAGGGCTTGGGTCAGCTTGTCCACAGGCCCCCTCATCTTGCTTTGGTGATTCATCTTGACCTCAAGATGCTTCGTTCTAGAGTAGCCTGTATCCGATTCCCATATTTTCTACTTTCTTTATAATATAAATTTTTGTTATATAAAATAAACCACAGACTAAGAGGCAAATAGGAGGGAAAAAGGTTAAAAATGCTTCTTTAATACATTAAAAATACTTAGGTCCATATCCAGCGCTAATGTGAAATAATAAGGTCTGGACTCTAGCAGGTAATTAAATCCACATTTTGTTCTTGGCTTTAGCTTTCCGCTGCCGGGTGGCCCTGTGAGGGTCATCCGACCTCCCTCATCTCCTCAGTGTCCTGAAGGCTGGCTCAGCGCTCCCCTCCCTACCTCAGGGAGACAAGCTCAGGACAAATGAGATAAGCGTCTGGCAACCATTTGATTTCTTTGGATTCCAAATTACATTTTTATAAGATCATTTTATCAGCGTAAGTACCATGAATATGGGCAAGAATCGCTGCTAAACTTACTCCTGGAACAAGGAGATGGCATATTTGAAAATTGATGTCTTCAAAGAAAGAACTGTGCTCAAGAGGTGTATGTGGTTCGTACCTATGACCTGCCTACTCAGGCTCTGCGAACAGTGCTCCCTGGAAACAGGGTGTTTCCCGGAGCCCCTCTTCAACAGACTCTTGCAGAAACATCTTGTGTGCCTCATTGAGCATTACTACAGCACTGGGCACGTAACTTTTCCTTACCAACTCTCCAAGAGGCCGAGTCAAAAACATCCCCCCACCCAGTTTCTGAAATGGAACCAAAGTCCACGATAACAACTAACTCATAACAAGCATCATAAATTAAATCCAACAGGCAGAATATGATTAAGTAATTTCCCTCGCCAGGTCTATCTGCCTGTGTCATCAGAGGCTGCTTAAACCTGAAATATGCAGGGTGGAAAGAACCCTGAGACAAGAAAAGTTACTGCCATCGGAGAGAAGGGGGTTTTCTGGCTAGACCGCGTTCAGTCAAACAGCGCATTCTAAAGCTGACTCGAGAAAGGATGCAGTTTCCTAATTTTCAAAACGTATTTTCCTGACTCATCTACTGACCCTGAAATATCTACTAGAAGTATAAAACGGAGAGACAGCAACAAGAAAACCCTCTGGAAGCCGAGAACACACAAATCCCGGCATTTAAGCAGTAGCGAACTTGTCCCTTCTTTCTCATCAGGCTGAATGGGAACGTCCTCTCCAAACTCCAGATTTTGAGTTATCATCATGAAATCTCACATGCTATTTATTCTCAACCCAAATACAGACCCAAGAACTGAAGAAGGTAACTAGCTGCAGTTCTATGGTCTTAGGAAGGCAGTTCATTCCTTTTTGGTACTTTTGAACCTATCAAGGACCTATGATCTCAGTGAGGGATATTTGAGGAAATACATGCCACGTCCACTTAAAAAACAAATTCTGGAGTGTCATTACTTCCAGATGGCTAGGAGTCACAGGAACGTCAGGCCGGGAGCTGCCCGGCAGGAGAGCCTCTGTCCCGCTCAGGCGAGGGGGCAATGGCTGAGTCTGCAGAAGAGGTCCTCAGGGAGTTCTGAGCTACACAGTGAGGTTCAGAGAGAATGCACTACACGAGGGAAGCAGAAAATGGTGAATTACCTCCACACGGAGAAGATTCAATAGATAGTTCTTTAAAAAGCCTAACATCCCAGTAGACTCCCAGGGTAAAATGGTTAATTCCTGCAAACCTATACTTTTGTGGTAGTGACTCTTTCCTCCTCTCTCAGCGGGGACAAACAATTTGCTATCTTACTAGCAACAGCTTTAGGACAATGCCTCATTTTCCTGTAGGACTTGTGCAGGCCTGAGTCCGAGTTCACATAAGCTCTCCTACCACAGCAGATCACACTCTTCCTGACTCCAGGAGAGAGCCTTATTTCTGTGAACGGCAGTCAGCCACACATCAGGGGACTAGGGCTACGCTGGAGCACGAGCACAGGAATATTCCACAGGCCAGAAAGCACAGCACGCAGCAGACAACTCCATCTGAGTGGGAACGGGAGTCAGAGCCCCGTACCAGACACGGGGGCCATTTCCAAACCGCCATGGCCACCCGCCCATTTGCACATATACCACCTGAAAAGACAGGCATCCTTTCTTTTCGGACTAACCTCCTGGAAACTCTTAACATACTTTTCAAAAGGCAAAACTTTTTACATTTATTTATCTCTTTGGCAATTTCATTCAAATACCTTATTTCTACAAAGTAAACTTTAAAACTCACTTCTAGGGTAAACCCAGACCAGTTCTATGAGGGTGTATCTGGGAAAAACGTGAACTTGGGGCTGACGGGCCGATCGGTGGTTGGTGATGCTCACCACGGCGAGTCTGTGAGGGGTCTGAAGGTGGGTGGCCGCTCCCCTCAACCTGGGCTACTGTCATTTCCTTCAGGTGGAAGTCTTGCTTAAACAGACTATTTAGAGAACTCAGTCACCTTGATTTTTTTTTAAGAAAATAATCAGAATTACTCTAACGAAATGTTTCCAAGTTCAAACTTTATTTTCGTAACTAAATGGCTATGGGGTGGGGCTGTGGGGAACCTTGCTATTACACACCAGATGCCTGACGTGTCCTTTCTCTTCTTCCTCATTACTACCACTGGCAAGACATATTTGCCACTGGGCTCTGAACAAAATAAAATGAGACACTGTTTTTCTTCTCCATCCTATTACTCCAACCATTCTACGTTCTAGGACTTATAGTTTAGTGAACTCAAAAAACTGCATAGAAAAAACAAATGACTCAAAACAGAAGGATCTTGAAAAAGAAATCGTTGTAGAAGAGCAATACTTTGAAAGCCCCTTCCTTCTCTCCTGGACTCTGCATTACACGCTGTGAATCCTCTGAGAAACTGGGTGAGGAAAGCCCCCCGCCTGGGCCTCCGGGACTTGCCATCGGAAACAGTCCCTGAGACTGGACCCTCTCCGAGGTCAGCAGTCGCTTCCAAAGGACGGTGAAGTCGGGACACTTCCCGGTACAAACGAGGGGCTGTGCAAACACCGGGCCAAGAACAGACTCCCGTGTCCTCCCATGGGGACGAATGGTTCATGTAAGAAAGTACAGCCTGCAGCACATAGTGGGAAACGCAGGAATTCTGAACCAGTGGCACACTCAATAAAACCCCTATTTACTGTCAAATAACCTGGAGAATTTGGTTGAGCAGCTTAGAAACAGACCATGTGCTCATCTCAGTGGGAACAGAAGACTTACTTAGCTGACGGGAATGTCCCCCCACTGGCTTTTATGGAGGACTCTGCTTATCTGTGCCTCACGTCAACCTGGATTCCGAATTCTCCTGCCGATTTATTTAGCTGGTTTTGGGATTCTATCAGGACAGATCATGAGACACTCTACACCCCTCCTGGAGAAGGGAGAGCTACACGGATGTTCTGGTAGTGACTGGTCGGCTGCCCAGCGGTCGGCACCGGCGCGGGCTCCTTCTGGGGTGCCTTTCCTGCGTCCTGCTGCACCTGTGCCCCAAGGAGGAGCTGCAGGGCCCAGCGGAGGACGCCGGCGCCCCTACTGACTCACAGCAGCTCCACTGTCCTCATCGGGGACATCTGTGCAGTGTTTGACTTAAAATAACCGGTTCTTCTGCTTCATGTAAAGTTACAGCTTCAACACCTGCCCTAGAACAACCCTGACAGAAAACCATCTAACAACACTGGGAAGAGCAGGCGATTTTTCTCGAATCCTCAGACTTTACCCCCGACACCCCCGCCCTTTTGTCCCTGCTTCTGCTCCCGGCACCACTTAGCACATAGCGACTGTTTGGAAATGTTGGTGCCAAGCTGTCATTTACAGACAGAAGCAGGCTGCTTCCTAGCAGATCCAAGACTACATCCCCGGCCCGCCAAAGAAAGTGCTGGTTGCGGCTCACCTTATCACTGTCCAGTGTGTTCTGAGACGTCCGTGAGGCGATGGAAATTGTGTCCGGCTGGCTGCTCCCATCGCCCTGGCTATCCAGATCCTCTCCATCCCTGAAGAAGCAAACAAACTTTTCATCCTGACACTGCTGGATTTCTCGAGACTGGTGGAGAGCAGCTATCGGCTGTTGGACAGACAGATTTGTTCAAAGAGGCACAAGCCATGACTGCACCAGCATCGTGTGAACAGTGACAGGAGGCCACCCTGGCTGCACGCTGGACTGCACGCCCAACACGTGTCCTCCGTGTAACGCGCACAATGGGAAGACACAGTTGTGGTAATTTTCATCGCAGAAATGAGAAACACGAACACCTAAGATAGGACACAGCTTGTCCCGGTCCCACGCGTGACCTAGACATGCATCCAGACTCACATGTGGCGTGGAAAGGGCAACAGAGAGGGATGTGCACAGAGCCCTCCGTTTACTTTAAGCCGAAGAAGGTTCTTGTGTTGACAAAGCAATTTCATTGCTAAGAATGATGTTATACATAAACTGTATTAAAAAAAATATTCCTCAAAATATTTAAGAAAAACGATCTTTGAAAAACAGTAAGTTAACACTGCCTTGTTCCCTCCCTACTAAATAAACACACGTACCCCGAGTCCCCAGCACTAACCTCCGCCCCTTCTGCCTCGCGGCCGGCGCCGTCTTGGGGATGTGAATGGGCTCCTTCAGGGCTCCTTTCAGGTGAATAGTTCTTTCCTGTATTACTTCGCGGATGTGCTTTATCCAGTCCTGCTTGTTTTCTATACTGGAAGCCTTAACGAGGCGTGAGAGTCAGTCAGGATGTGGAAGCGGTCCCTTCCAGAACCCACGCTAACCACACTCAGTCACCCGCATTCCTTGTTTGCCGTTTTCAAAATAACTTTCCAGCAGAACACCAACCACATCCCACATTTACTTTGTCATCTTGAATATTTTTCAGTCAAAACCATTTTTATTTTATAGCATGTATGTGACTCCAGATCTCTGAATATTTTAATAATCAATCAGTCCCCAGCCCCCAAACCTTTTAAGCAGCTCTGGGTAAACAGGAAAGCGCAGCCAATGCCAAGCCCAAGCGTGCCTGAAGCAATTTAGGCAAAGACTAGCGGTCGGCGGTTCCCAGCCACCTGCGCTGGTGCCCACGTCCTGCTGCCTCGTCCCCTGCACTCTGTTTCCGGAGAGGCCCCGCCTGCACGGGAAGCAGCCGGAAAGCTCAGGCTGGTGCTGGATGGATGGCATCCGCGTGGACGACAGAGCCCGGCCTCCCGAGCTCTGCCTTCACCTACCCCTGGTTACACCAGTAGCATAAACCAGTTAACCTACTGCCAAGCACGGATGGCAACTCCATCACAACTTTTGAGAAATATTTTCTGAAAATGACACACTGTTGATATTTAATAAGCTTTTGTAGAACGAACACATAGGGCAGCACTCTTTCCAGATCTTTGCCTTTCTCTTGGCTTCAAAGGAGGTTTCTCTCTCTCTCTCTCTTTTTTTTTTCTTTTTGCATGTTCTGGGCCTTAGTAACAGCTTTTAATTTCCTTGTGGAAAACAGCAACCTGCTATGACATAAGCATAATTCCCTGTAAATGACTGAAACGGTCGTCAGAGGGATTACAGCTGAGATCCTGACCGAGAGGGAGTATTTTCTCATGGCGCACCTTGTCTTCAAAAACAGAAAGTCAAGGCCCATGTTGGGAAAGGAAATTACAGTTGAGTATCTTTTCCCTATGTAAAATGTTTTAACTGGAGGTTGTGTCTTTAAAGTCACTTAGAGCTAGCAACAGGGAACTAAATGAAGGATAAAAGCAGCTTCTGGCCTCCATTCCCAGACCTGAGACTGGGGAGCAGTAACCCAAGTTCTTTGGGGCCAGAGGCAGGAGGGTCAGGGACTAGGGGAGTCTGTGCAGGAAACAGGTGTCTCACAGTGCAAAACTCTGAGAACTGCACATCTACTGGCATTGAAATGCCCGATAAAAACGTTCAGAATAAACCAAGAGAAGCATCTGAGAAAGAACATTTGGCAGGGTTTAGAGACAACTGAGGGAAACTGTTACTATGGTTCAGAAAGAAATGAAATTCTCGTGATTTAATAGAGTGACGTGATCATTACATTCATGGAGAGGAATTCTCCTGACCTTAAAGAAATTAAACAAGGAAAACAGGTGCCAATTTTTCAGAAAAACAAGACAAAGGTAAGCCAGCTAAATACTAAATAAAAGGTCCCACTAGTCTAAGAGATGGGAATAGTTTGTTTCAGACGCTTAAGTCTCCGTCCGTTTAAAGAAGGATTTAGAAATCAGGTTCTCCCTTCCAGAGGACAACATAAAAAAGACCACAGCTTTGTTTTGTAACTACTAGGCCATCAGTATTATCGTCATTACCACCAGTACCTCCTCCACCACCATCATCAGCTCCACCAGCACCGCTCTCTCCCTTGCCACCATCACCTCCACCATCATCTCCATCTGCACCACCTCCCCTATCATCTCCACCACCACCTGCATCTCCACCACCCCCACCGCCCCCACCTCCATCTCAACCACCTCCCCATCATCTCCACCACCACTTCCATCCCAACCACCTCCCCCCAACCATCATCTCCATCTCAACCATCCCCTCCATCATCTCCACCACCACCACCTCCATCTCCTCCACTTCCGCCACTACCTCCACCACCATCACCTCCACCACCATCTCCATCTCCACCACCTCCATCTCAACCACCACTTCCACTGCCGCTTCCATCCCAACCACCTCCCCCCAACCATCATCTCTATCTCAACCATCTCCTCCATCATCTCCACCACCACCACCTCCATCTCCACCACCACCACCTCCACCATCATCTCCATCTCCACCACCACCACCTCCATCACCAACACCTCCATCATCATCTCCATCTCAACCACCTCCCCCGTCATCTCCACCACCGCCACCTCCACCTCCACCACCACCACCTCCACCATCATCTCCATCTCCACCACCACCACCTCCACCTCCATCACCAACACCTCCATCATCATCTCCATCTCAACCACCTCCCCCATCATCTCTACCACCACCACTTCCATCCCAACTGCCCCCCCACCATCATCTCCATCACCACCACCTCAGTCACTGCCTCCAACATCATCTCCATCTTAGCTGGTATTTTCATTTCCACCCCCACCTCCTCCCTCTCCATCTATACCACCGCAAAGTAATCTCTTTTCATTTCCTTTAGTCTCTCCTTGGAAGGCAGAGAAATATTACTCGAAATTCCCCTAGAAAGCTTTCATCTGATAAAGCCTGTAGGGAGCCTTATTCTTCAATTGCATCATGAGTATTTTATTGTATCCTAAATAAAAGCAGTCCCAATCTGGCTAAAATATCTGGCACTATTTCTTAGATTCACCCTTTGACATCTGTCACTGTAGCTAATCTGGATAAATACTTACTATGAGTTGGAAGTTTTATGGTTTTGAGTATACTTTAAAATTTTATGGCTTAGGAAAGTTATCTAATATTTAGCTATCAGTGCAATTTATATTTTATAGGGCTTTATGCCAATACTAACAAGAATACATTGCGTTGGTAATCATATATTCATTGCAAAACAATCCATCATTTCCATGGGAATAAAGAATGGAAACACAATGGCTTCCACTAAAGTACAAATTCTTTTAAGAGCAAGGTAGCGATGAGAAAGTCATAGTTGCTGGAAATACTGGTGAGAGATTAAAAGGAATGTATGAGACAGAATCACTGGCATGCAAGTTCATACACCAGAGTCCCATTAAGCTTTTGGCTCATCTCCCAATATTCTACAAATCTTCAGCAACATCTTCCACAAAACATCCTGAAATCATTTATGGCCTTTCCCGATAGCTAAAAGAGACAGTTCCATCTGCATTTTCTCAAACACAGGAGGGAGTACACAAGACATCCTGTGAGCCCTGTGTCTTTCCTTGGACAAGCTGGTATAATGGAAGCAGAGTTCAAATCAAATATTCAAACATATATTCCTCCCCCACCCCAATATATACCCCCCAAAAGCACCCTTAGTGTTTCTGAACACTTTAATCGTAATATTATCAACCCCTATAACCGATCATTATCTCCTTTTTTCCTCTGCCCCTTAACCAGAAAGCCAAAGAGCCTGGGACCCCATGAAGACTCTCGGCACCTTCAGCCCTGAAACAGCCCAAGGCTTTCACAATTTCATCAGGTGTCTATTTGCCTTTGGAAACTAGGTGAAGTGTGCGGTGAGAGCTGCTGATCCACATCTCCTTCCTCCTGTACCTCAACTTCCCGCACCTCTGGTGGAATCGACTAATTATTTTTCAGACGGCAAGAATGGGAGAAGCTTGAAGAGATTTCTTTCCATCCGACCTTTATCGCAGATAAGCAAAAGTTTACCTCAAGGCATTTTACCACCAGAGTACCAACTGAATTTATTCCACTATTCTTTTTGTGATAATCATCAATTCCAAGAGAACACACAAAGAGCAAATAAAATGATATGAAAACCAATATATTTCAACAACAGGAAAAAAAAAAAAGCATATGCAGCCACGATAAACTTGTCCCACAGCACATTCCCAAGCTTCAAATGAACGTACCTTAAGGACAATTTTATTATCTGAAGTTGGCGTCCTCCCCACCCACAGTGCAAATTTGCAAGGATCTCCTTCAACATGTTCTGTGACGCCCAACTCTGAGGTCTGGATAAAAAGATAATTACATAATTAGATGACAGTAAGATTCCAGCAGGATACACAACAAAGACCAAGAAAACGGTTTTTGGTCACTTGTCGTCATGCCAGGTTATAACAACGTAGTTTGTTTACGTTGACAGGTCATCCTCAGATCCTACTGCAGTTAAAATGAGAAAATTTTGTTCTCAGGCCACCATGACTGGTTGCATCCCTTTTACTTCCTCTGTGCACCTCTACTGGAGATCCTGATGAGGGTCAACCAGCAAATACAGAAGAAGGAAACCAAAATATCTAAAAGTCCCATTATCTGGAAAACCAAAGAATTGACCATTTTCAACTCATAAACAACAAAACGAATCTGTCTTAGTTGCAAAGGAGCTCCCGCCATGCATTTCAGCATGAGTGGAGTAGTCGCAGAAGGCACATAATGTCTTCACAGTTATTTCCTGATTTGTTCATCAAGAGCATTAACTTTTAGTATTTTGCCAATAATTTTGAGGGCTAAGAGACAAAATTTCTCTCTGTGACATGTGCAGTTGTGATGGGAGCATGTGGGAGAGCGTAGGTGAAGGTCAACAGCTTCAGTCCTTCTCCCATAGTCAAGTTCACCGCTCATGCGTTTTCCCCCCTCTAGGCAAAGGAAGTGATTCATAATCGTGGCCTCTGAGGTAACCTTAACTTTTAAAAGATAAATTAAATGAAGATGTATCAGCTTCTAAAACAGCCTAGTTTGGTCTCTGAGGATAGATTAAAGCCAGCTAGTGAAATTACTAGCCAGCAATGCTGCATTTTTTCTTTCCCGTTACAATATGATCTAAAATGATGTAAGGTGGGCCGTGAGCCAAAAGACAATCTCAAACAGGATACAAGCCAAAGAAAATGGTATGAAAATCATTAGTTTGAAGTTGCAAATTCCAGATTATTATTAAAGATGATTTCTACATTGGTAGTATTTTATTACTTTGGGAACTTGATTAATATATGGATACCATAAAAATATATAACGATGTTGTCCAAATTCCAAATATCTACCAATATTTATAAGTGATTTGTCATATCTTGTGTAAAGAAGAAACCAAACTCTATTACATTTTCTATTCTTTCTCTGATGGTGATTTTTAATTAGTTTCGCCCAACCCTCCCCCCTGCCTGACCCTGCCCACGGTTCTGTGCTGACAGCCTGAGGTATTCCCAGGAGGGGAACACAGAAACACAGCAGACCCTGAGGAGGACAACTGCCTGAGGATTCTCGGAGAGTCAGCACGTGGTTTTGCACAGAGACTTGCTACTCGTGGGGAAAAAAGGCATCAGGTTTGTTCTTTCGCCAGAAAGTTCACTCACAAGTTAAAAAAGAATTCAAATGCAACACAGTATCCACCCAGCACTCAAGGGTAGGGAGTGCTCTCTGTACAGACCAGATAGTGGATCTTTAAAACTATTTTTGCATGTATATGTTTTCTCTAGTAACCATATTTTGTTATTGTAAAGAACCCTAAATTTACTTATTTTCCACACATTTACCTTTATTGAAAGAAAAATTCACACCTCATCATCATTAAGAGCCCATAGTCAGCCACCCAGGAAGGCTGCTTAACGTATTTTCCAACGTTGATGAAAGAAAAATTAATTGGAATGATATGAGAACTTAATCGTAGACTCATATGATCAATTTATTTGTAAAGTTGGTTAGGGCACATAAGAGGTAAATTTAAATTCACTTAAAAAGTGTTTTCTCATCCTCAGAGTCTATGGAATTTAGAAAAAGCAGCTGTCCTAAGTCTAGCGGAGCTAAAACCCATGAGCTCCCTCTAGTGGACTCGAGACCATCAGAGATTTTCACTGTGGAAGATGAAAACCTTAAAATTCCAGAGCTCCACATTTTAGGACAGTTTGGAAGGTTAAATTGAAAGCCATGGTACTTTTTTTTTCTACCTGCAAGAAGATTTGCAAGTGTGTTACCTTTAAATTTACAATTCTGAACATCAATACTTACAAACAATTTGCTTTTATAAAGGTACTTGCTTCTGCCACTGGAATCTTTCACTTCTTTACTAAATACTAAGGACATTTCAAAAAGGAAGAGATGCCGTTCTCGACCCTTTCGAATTAAGGTTTTTGGGTCCCACACTTGGAAGGATTCCTGCAGGATGAGTTCTCCCTGAGACTCAATATTTTCATCAAACCCTACGACACAAAAACAAGGAGGCACAATCAATTTGAAAGAAAATAAAAAATGATGCACAGGACAGCATTGTGACTATTTAAACATTTGTTCAATGCCCAACAATTAAATCTCAGATTAGAGTTTCCTGTCTGGGCCCCCACGCCAGTTTCCCTGCACTGATCCCATCTGACAAAAGATAATTCCTCCTAAAATATGACTTTGCATATATTTTCCCTTGTTCAAAAAAAAAAAAAAAAAAAAAGGCAGTGATTCCTCATGGCTTTATTCTTTAAACTCTATCTCCTTCGGGTGGCATTCACACCATCTGAGATTTGAATAAACTCCCCACACTTCTCCTTGGCCTTCACTCACGGCATTCCATCACACAGACCTCCTCCTCCCCCAGTCTAGAATGGTCCAAGGACCTTCCCAGGCCACTGCCTACTCCCAGCCTGTGTCCCGATCCTCTGCCGTTTCAGCCCAGAACACCCCTCCTGGACATTCCACTGCAGTCCCAGCCTTTCCTCAGGGCTCTGGTCTGGCCTTCCTTGGGGAGTTCTCCCGTCTTTGCAAAATTCTTCACGTGAATCAGTCACACTCCGGCCATGGAGTGGCTTTCGCTCTGCTCAACTCTTCCCGCAAGTGGCCCCACTGCATGGAGTTTCAGCGACCAGGCTTCACAAAGTGGTTGGATATCTGGGGCAGGGGCTACTAGTTCTCTCTCAACTACCGCTCTCTCTTCTTCTCCAGAGAGAAGCCGCGTCTGTGGCTGCTCAAATAGGCACTGCATTTCCTAGCCCCTCCTGCAGTTGGGACAGCATGCACCTGAGTTCAGGCCATGTGGGGGTGTCTTGTGTACAACTCCTAGTTTCTGTCCTTCCAGCAGCTGTTTCTTCCCTGCCCTCTTTCCCCACTTTCTTCCTGCTGGATGGAATGTTATCATGGTCTGGACATACCCTGAACCTCGCCAAGCAGACAACGTTTAAGCAGTGGAGAGAAATACAGAGAACAGAGCCTGAGTCCTTGATGAGGCCATGAAGGGCTGCCGCACCAGCTCAGGGTCTCACATCAGAGAAAGAAAAAGCTATCTCACCTGGCCTCTGGTTTTTGCATCTCTACTGCAAACAGCAGCACCTCTGCCCAACCAGTTACACTGCTCAATACTACTGATGATACACAGGCTAAAAAAAGCATTTGTGGAAGGATTACTTCTTGTACATAATTGTGTACCCCGATAATAGGAGTTAAGCTCTGTAACACAGAAAGAGCCTTTTTAAACACAAGCATCCATGGAAATTTCACTTGCAAGAGTATTTAATTTTGTTTCTCTGCCTCGTTCTTCACCACACAACACACCGCCATGTTAAGGCCACCATGTTCAAGGCTCTTGCAAGTGATACAGTGGACACAGATATAGGGAAACAACAAGGTTTTTAAGGGATTGTATAATCACAGGGGGCTGATCTTGCCTGCCTTCCATCCATCCACCTACCATGGACGCCAGATTGCCTAAAGCAAGTGACACAAGGTGCTACTGGGGTTCAGAGTGTGGACAGCCTGTTCTCCAGTTAATGGACAAGGGCATGCTCTTAATGAGGTTGAAGCACTTTATGACACTAAGGGGAATCAATGAAACCAGTTCTTTTAAAAAAGAAGGTACTTGGGGTGCTTGGGTGGTGCAGTCGGTTAAGCATCTGACTCTTGATTTCGGTTCAGGATGTGATCTCGGGGTGGTAAGATCAAGCTCTGAGTGGGGCTCCATACTCGGCGGGGAATCAGCTGGAGGATTCTCTCTCCCCCCTCCCTTCACCCCTCCCCTGCCTATGCCTGCACACTCACTCTCTTTTTCTCTAAAATAAATAAATAAATCTAAAAAAAAAAAAAGAAGAAGAAGAAGGTATTCACATATAAACTCTTAACTCCTAACAAAACAGAGAGGCACGAAGCCAAGAGTTTCAGGAGTGCCAAGGCCTGGGAGACCCCCTACAGGCAGCGTCAGCAGGAAGTGCACAGATGCTCGTTAGGGGCGCAGAGCCTGGTACCTTCCAGCATGCTGAGATGCATGGCGTCGTTGGCTCGCTTCGGCACACTGAGCATCACCTCGAGGCCGTCTTTTATCTCCCCTTTTCCTTCCTCACAGCAAGTGAGTAGCTCCTGTAAGAGACCAATACCGTGAACTAGCCAAAGGCCAGAAGCTCTGCCAGCAAGATCTCTGCAGAGAAGAAGTCCATGAAGAACCCGTGATTTTCAAGAGAACAACAGACCGCGGTCGACCGGGCACCTGTTCTCGCAGAACATGAACGACTGCCTCTTCATCAACGGATGGAAGGGTCTGTCCTGCTCAACTCAGGACGCTTCTTCAGATCAGAGGAAACCAGATGCGGTCAGAGTTTAGAACAAAATCAGTGTACACAGTAACTACCAAGCCTCAAAAATAATAAAAATTAAAAAAAAAAAAAATTAGCACAGCAAAGCATAATCAGCTGTTGGTTTTATCTGAAGGTCATGGCAGAGTGCAGTGAGCATCCCCGTGTGACCGTGAACTCTTCGGTCCGTTAACGTTACGCCCCACCTAGCCCGGACCTCTGGGTCCCGAGCGGGAGCAGCACCGCCGCACCGGTACCTACAGTTACACGCTGTGTGCACCCTTGTGTGCAGGATGGTTAGCCGAGCACTAGTGATCCAATCACACCTCCCTGAGTGATTCCATTTCAGATGTACTCGGAGGAACATCTGCTATTAAAGGAAGGGTAATAAGGACAATAAATGCACGTTCTGGCAGGGTCCAAGATATTTTCTTACCAGCATATGAATGGTGATAGTAATAGTAACCAGAGCTTTCTGGGTCCTGGCAGTCCCCAAGAGGGACAGGGCACTGCAGGCAGCTCTGGTCTCATACTAGATAGTTTTAGAGCAACTTGGCACCAGACAAGCACTTTCACTCATGACCAGATAGTTTTCACCTATTATTCTAAGGAGCTTGGCAAAAAAAAAAAGCGCTTAAGAATGCTACGTACAGAAATTAACGTCACTGGCAGAAAACGTTCCTTGTTGGGGATCGCAACAGAGCTTATTACTACTCTGCTGAAGAACTCCTGGGCAGAATAACGTGAGGTTCATAAATTAAAGCCCCACTTTAATGGTGATTAACTAGATGTGAGGTCACTGGGAAAGAGATCTTTAGTGGAAACACATGCTAAACACAAAATTCTTAAATCCTGAGGACACCAAGAGGTACACGGCCTTTTCAGAAGTAAAAAGCAGAGGGCTAACGTGAATACAAACAACTTAACCTCCTGGCTTCAATTTCATGTTCATGGCAAGCTCATATTCCCGCAGTGAGGGCCACAAAAGAACTTAATAGGATTTTGATACAAAAGTGCAGGAGAGCTTACCCAACAGAAATGTCCCATAATGGTATCACTTTGACAAAAGAATATGGCCACTTCTGTTTCTAGAGTTTTCTCATTAAAAGAAAGATAAAGACTTTCAGGATTTAGTAAGTCCATCTTTGAACTTCTTTTCTATCTGGGAAAATTACATCATCGCCGCCTCCTGCTATGCTAGGGCACCACCGGGGACAGAGATTCACAAAACACGGGTCCCAGGATGAGTGGCAGGTGGCTCATTCTAATGCTGGATAACATTCTCCAGCCACGGAAACAGCAGAGTACACATCATTAGGTAGAGCTGGTAGATGATTATTCTTGTAGTCAAGAAAATGTACATTGAATTTATACGATGCATTCTGTGACAACGATCACAAATTCCAAGTTTCCTTTTCCATTCTACTGTTAAGTCCTTAGATTATTAGAAATGTGGGGTTTTTTTTTTTTGAGGTGTAATTGACACACACCATTATGTTAGTTTCAAGAGTATGACATAAGGATTTGCTATTTGTATATATTGCAAAATGATCACAGTGAGTCTAGTTAACACCTGCCAGCATACCTAGTTACAGGATGACTTTCACTGTAACCATTCATAACCAAGAGAAAGTGGAGGTCAGTTTGACTCAAATACTTGGGATGTGTGTTAACAACATGTTCCATAAATAAGTGTGTGACATGTGACTAGACGTCACAGGGAGGGCACTAGTCGAGGGTGAGCTACCCAAGCCCCGGTCCCACGTGGGTTTAGAGCAGAGCCCAGGTACCGGGGACCCAGCGATGATGGTGGGCACGGCCCTCACCCTCACAGGCTCGCTTCCAGACCTGCAGACCAGCACCGTTAGGAGCTGAGTGTAGAACACAGCACCCGGTCCACGGTCAGTGAGCCAGCCTGGAACGCAGGTACTAAGTGATCCAGACTCAACAATCTCCTTTCTCAGTGTATATTAGGGACCAGGGTCAGTCATCAAAGTTCAGGTGCCCAATCAAGGAATAGTCTCTTATTTACCTGCTGCACTGAGAAACTGATCAGGGTCACAAATGGCAATGAATTAAAAAAAAATTAATTGGCTAGATGTTATTTCAAAAATTCAGGGTACTCTACATAAACAGAGAAAAATGTCAAAATAATAATGCACACTTTACAAAATTTTGCAGGCAGAAGATGCTTCATACATACTTTTAAAAGAAGTTGATACTTTGTTATTCGCTGAACTGGCTTAATAAGGTAAGAAGAGATGGAATTGGCTAATCCATGCCGCTGCTGTATTTCCTGAATTAAGAAAAAAAAAATATACATATATATATATTGATGAACATTACTGGGTAAATTAGGTAGCATGAACTAAAACTACAGTTTTTTACCTCCAAAATGAATACACACATTAACACTCTTATCCTAAGAAATAAAAGTAAAAATCACTATTTATTCTTTTAATATGCTGAACATAAGAATAAGTTAATCACTTTGAACCAGAAGACAGCAGCGTTCAGTCTGGATTCCTGGCTTTCCCGTGCAGACGTCAAACAGGCCAGCCCATGACTCCCGGCTACGGGGCCTGCACTGGCCCGGCAACCTCCACCCTGCCCCCCGGGCCAGCCCTGGTGCCAGTCAGCCACAGAACGCTGAGCCACGGACTGGATGTGCCCCATCTCCCACGGCAGCTCTGACAGCTTCGGCCACGGGTGCCTGGGAGCCACAGACCACATCCCTTCCCCTGAGCCTGACTCTCCCGAACAGGGGCTCCTTCTTCCTCACGAGCACAGTCACACACCACTGAGCTATTCTTCCATCTGCTCTCACAATTTGACCATCTTCTAGCCCAAACTTTTCACACCAACCGATTGTACTTGTGGTATCTTGGCTCTTAATACTCTTCTTTGAAAATTTTCATAAACAAACAAACAAACAAATAAATAAATAAAGGGTTGGGGCGCCTAGGTGGTTCAGTGGGTTCAGCAGCCGCCTTCGGCTCAGGTCATGATCCCAGGGCTCTGGGACTGAGCCCCACATCAGGCTCCCTGCTCACAGCAGAGTCTGCTTCTCCCTCTGTCTCTCCCCCTTGCTCATGCTCTCTCCCTCTCTCTCCCTCTCTCTCTCGCTCACGCTTTCTCTGGAATAAATAAAATCTTTAAAAAAAAAAGGGTCATCTAATATCCTAAGCTTCAAATGTGATTTAAAAACCACCACATCTTTGTATTCTCAATATTCTCAGTCTGTCATCTCGATTAAGCTGCTCAGGAACCGAGCACCGTGCGGGGATTCACGCAGCCGCTCTCCCTACGGCATGCCGACTGCAGGAATCACCGAACGACAGGTCACTTAAACACCAGGCAGATTAGATTAAAAACAGCAATTCTTCCTCTGCCTTCCAAATCACAAATAGAGCCTTAAGTTTCTCTTCAGTGACAATTGTTCAAAATGTGGGATTTATGATTTAATGATTATGATACACGTATTCATAATGTCACATCTAAAAGATTTCTCTTCATGTACAGTATAATGCACAAATCTCAAGTACGGGTCACTGAGTTCTGACAAATGTCAACATCCTTGTAACCAACTCCCAAACCAAGGTACGGACTATTTCCAACACTCCAGGGATTTCTAACCAATTCCCCAACCCACAACCCCCACCACCACCAAGAGGCAAACCCTATTCTGATTTCTATCACCAGATTAGTTCTGCCTAGTCTAGAATTTCATATAAAAGGAATCATACAGAATGTATTCTTTTATGTCTAGCTTCTCTCAGCCCACGTTTTGGAGATTAATCTTTGCTATTTACGTATCAGGAGTTTATCCCTTTATACCGCTGAGAAGTATTCTGTTTCATGCACACCCCACAAAACATCTGAGAGATATTATAATGTGTTTTGAACACCTTGTTTTAAAAACATTCAGAAATGCATCTCTGATATTTCTAAACACCAATCTCATTATTTTTGTTGACATTTTTAATACCTTACCATAGGATTATACTGTTCAAAAATGACAAGCGAGAAACGAATATCCAATGGGAAAAAGACAGTCTCTTCAACAAATGGTGTTGGAAAACTAGATAGCAACATGCAGAAGAATGAAACTGGACCACTTTCTTATACCATACACAAAAGAAAACTCAAAATGGAATAAAGGCACAAATGTGAAACTATAAAAATCCCTGAAGAGAGCATAGGCAGTAATTTTCATGACACTGGCCATAGCAACATTTTTCTAGATATGCCTTCTGAGGCACGGGAAATAAATGCAAAAATAAACTACTGGGACAACATCAAAATAAAGAGCTTCTGCACAGTGAAGAAAACAATCAACAAAACTAAAAGGCACCTACTGAATGGAAGAAGGCATTTGCAGGTGACATATCTGATACAGGATCAGTATCCAAAATATAAAATTAACTGATACAACTCAACACACACACGCACACACACACGCGCACACACACACACACACCCCAATTAAAAATGAGCAGAAGATATGAACGACATTTCTCCAAAGACATACAGATGGCCAACAGACATATGAGAAGATGCACAACATCACTCATCATCAGAGAAATGCAAAACAAAACTATAATAAGATATCATCTCACACCTGTCAGAATGGATAAAATAAAAAATACAAGAAATGATGGGTGTTGGCGAGGATATGGAGAAAAAGGACCTTTCTTGCACTGTTGATGGGAATGCAAACTGGTGCAGTCATTCTGGAAAACAGTATGGAGGTTCCTCAAAAAGTTAAAAGTAGAACTACCCTACCCTACAATCCAGAAATCACACTACTTGGGTGTTCGCCCAAAAAATACAAAGACACTACTTCAAAGGGGTACATGCAGCCCTACGTTTATAGCAGCATTACCCATAATAGCCAAATTATGGAAACAGCCCAAATGCCCACTGACTGATGAATGGATAAAGAAGAGGTGGTATATATATACAATGGACTATTACTCAGCCATCAAAAAGAATGAAACCTTGCCATTTGCAATGATGTGGATGGAGCTAGAGAGCATTATGCTAAGTGAAATAAGTTAGTCAGAGAAAGACAAATACCACATGATTTCACTCAGATGTGGAATTTAAGAAACAAAACAGATTAACAAAAGAAAAAAAAAGAGACACACACACACAAACCAAGGAAGAGACTCTTAACTATAAAGAACCTACTGATGGTTACCAGAAGGGAGGTGAGTGGGGGGATGGGGGAAACCCGGGATGGGGATTAAAGAGTTCACTTATCATGATAAGAAAATAAAATTATTAAAGACAATGAAGACAAAAATGGCTACAAGATCAGAGTATTCTTCTAAAACACCAGACAAAGGTTGAATCCTGCTGAAATAATAAAGCTCCCTTTTTCTGAAAAGCCGTTAAAAAAACTTCTGTGCTTCTAAACTTTTACTTTGGATGGTAGGGGCACAGAGCTGGCGGTAAGAGGATGACCTTGCTCACCGGTCAGTAGTGTATCTCACACCACAAACACCCGAGGTGCTCACTGAGCAATCACGCCGTACAATGGAGGCTGAAGGCAAGACATCCGTGAGATCCCTAAGTTAGATAAGCATAATTTCCTTCATCCTTAAAGGTGTTTTAGGGCAAAGGGTTTTTTTTTTTTTTTACTTGATTCCACATGCCACAAGCTCTCTGTGCTTAGGCCGTACAGAATTCTAACTCTGCATACAGCCTTGGTGTTGAGTTTTATCTGACAGTAAAGCACGAGGAGGTGTGACAACCTGACAGGAAGGGCAGCACGGGGCTGGGGGAGCTGACTTGGTGTTTATGAAGGCAGTGATGCAGACGTACTGGTCATGAGATGACAACTAACAGAGGGCCATCCCCGGGGCTTCACGGCAAAGACAGAAGCTAAAATGTACCCTCGCTTCCCAGACGTCCAGAAGAGCATCACGCACACGCGTAAGGACAGAAACAAATCCAATATTCTCACAGCCTTTATACCAAATTACATGTAACACTGAAAAGTACTCTTTTAATCACGATGTATTTGGCACGTTTGACTATACTCTGGAGACCCAAGAAGCTTTCTTTATATTATTTCCATTAGGCTCCAACCCCCTTTGTACAAAATAACCTCCCTGCAATATCTTTCAAAAAAATAGGACCTACACCAATGAGAATATAATTAATGAGCCTCCCAACTGGTAAGCTACTTTTGGAAATTAATCACGTGATTAAAAATGGGAAAAATAAATGTTTATTCATTTATTACTTTTTATTAATCTTTTTTATTAAAGATTCAAAGGGTCAAAGATTCTTTTTCCTTAATAGAGGGTAAAAGCAGGTTTATAGTCTACACCTTCTATACATGATATTACGTTAAGAATTAATGATTATATATAAATAGTAACTCAGGTCACATTCACATGTACCTGTTAAAAATCTTAGAAGGATCTTTTAAAACCAGAAGAATATCCCACCATAAATGCGACAGATAAAAATGAAAATACTCTCCTCTCATCCATTAGGTGAAAGCTATGAGTAGTGTTGTATTTTATGTTTACCAAACACAATGTAGAAGATTCCACCACTTCACCAGGAATCTCTTACTTACATCAAAGTAGGATCCCGCATGCTCTAATATCAGCTGAGTAGAATCAGGCTTATTTTTGCAATATGTGACATACATCTGAAACTTGTCTGCCTATAAACAACAAAAAATTAGAATATCTCTTTCAAATCAAATGGCAATAAATCAAAATACTATAGACTTTTACATAGAAAAGTAGCGATGTGGATGAAGGAAATTTAAGCTGTACATAAAGAACCCCTATTTTATACAGAAAGTTTAAAATACGAAACGCATCCCCCTGCTACCACGTACCTGCAGAAGCCTCCCCTGGCCCGGTAAGTCAGGGCTGGGCACACCCTCCCTGCTCCCACCGCGGCCAGTGCACACCTGGGCGTCCTGCGTGGACGGCAGGGCACCGACACCAGGCGACTGTCTGCCTCTCCTTTGGACGGACGACCCCTCCCACCCCACTGCCAGCCCCCCAGGCGTGGCTGGACACTTGGGTTTCCCTATGAATCCCCAGGGCCATGCACAGGCCCCACACACCAAATGTTTAAATGTTCCACTTCAAACCGTCATGACTACCAAATAAAAAGCTCATTCCACATGACTATCTAGCTGGAGAATGTAATTCTTAGACGCAAAGTCCACTTCTCCGTAAGTCGACACCACAGAAGATGGTGACAGAAGAGAAATGAACCATATTCCTTCCAACTTCCCACAAAGCCACCAGACAACTGCGAGAACGAGTAGCCGAGGGTCATTACCCAGGTGACAAAGCAGTGTCCCACGTCCTCTGGCAGCTGCTCATATTTCTCCAGCTCCTTCAGGAATATGCTGCAGAGAGTCAAATGGTATTGTATTATTTAGGGGTTTTAAAGCACTTTACCAGTAAGATAAGCCAGAAATCAGACCAACCATGCCAAGCACACCATTTCAACCAAGTGCAGTGACAAATCTGCGCCCTCGAGATTTTAAACATTTAACAAAACGTGTAGCTCTTAACTAGGCTAGGTTATTGTGACTTTCAAACAGCGCACATGTTTAGCCCTTAAATACTTTCTGATACAAAGTCTAACCTAGCAGCTTACTTCTGGGCGAGTGCTTTGTTCAGTAGCTAAGGATGTTATTTAGGGACACAAAAAAACAATCAGAAGTCACTGAGATTTCAGTGTGTTTTGCTGGGATGGGGGGTGTAAGGAAGAGTCCGGCAGCTTCGGCCCCCGCATTATCTTTCCACAGGCTACTGGGCTGCACAGACTCTGTCCAAAGCAACTTCTGCTTCTTTAAAAAACAACAACAAAACAAAACAAAAAAAACCCTTAAAAATAAAATAGTGCCTCCTGTGGCCAATGGACAGTACATTTTATTTTGATCAGACTACACATCTGTTCTGTCCTCAGTTCCTCCTTCCCTCTTGGAAAAGACCACACATCGGCCAGGAGCCTCGGAGAACTCTCCTTTAACTCTGAGAAGGAACAGATGTAGCAGCTGGTGACACAGCTTCCTCCAAAACAGTGTTCCACTTCAGTGTTCACACTTTCTCTGACCTTACTTCTACGGCAGGAAAGCACATGGGAAAAGCTGGATCTCTATTAAAAGCGTCTCTACAGCGTCAGGGTCTTTTTGACGAGAGCCCGACTGGCATCAAATTTTAACAGAATCACTGAAATGGATGTTTAATACAGTTGGAAGCTTTCATTTCTTGTTGTGACACTTGGGCACAGTATCTAGATTTCAAGAGTAACAGTTCGCCAAAGATAAAGCCACTCACTTATTATGAAACTCATAGATTTCCTGCATGTTCCCGAAGATAACAAGCTCTCTGTTTACGATGCCGGCCGGGATCTCCTCCACCCCGCTGGTCATTTCCCACAGGTACGTCTGGCCGGGAGGGAAGCAGAGGGATTACACAAAACCCGACAGCACATATCCAAGAAAAAGCTATTCCTGACATCTGTGACACGTACCCAGAGTTCAGGAATCACTGAAAAATACATCTGAAGAATGCAACTTTTTACAAAGCAACATGAAAAACCTTTCCCCAAAAAAGCCCCCCCCCTCCCCAGTTGCTATGAGCACTTGAGAACAGTTCCTATACGCTCCGTCCAGCTCAAAAGTTTCTATCCCTGGTTGCGAGTTTTGGACTTAACCTACTCTGCAAGGTATGAGAAATATTCTTTCAACTACTGAGCTGCCAATCATAATTAGTACAGCAGCACATTTCTCTGAATTCTATACAAAGAGACCGTCAGCCAGGCCATCATGTGACGAACGGAATGAGAGGATTACTGCTGTATCATCTCTGTGACGAGCAAATCACAAGCCTGGAACCTCGCAGAAGGGCGGAAACAAGAAAAACAGGCTGCTTAGGCATACTTCAAATCTTGGAAACAACAAAAGGTGTGATTATTTTAAGAATCACCAACAGGTAGGACGCTGAGACCGAATCTAAATAAACAAGCAAAAAAACTTACTTACATCCATACACTCGCGGAGGTCTCTTACGTAAGCCTTTTCAGTTTGAATTAGCTCAGCCATGATGAACCTTCAACAGAGAAAGACAGCGAGCTCAGCTTACAGGTAGGACACAAGCTCATTTTAACTACCTACTTTGATGGTTTATCAAATAATAAGGCAGTTTTAAAAGCATCCGTCAGTAAGGTGTTCTGGGAATTAAATCAAGAACAGATAGGACAATACTAGTACGCAGCCACCGATTCAAAGGAAAAACCATTTTGGAAAACATTCTGTTGAGGTCCCCGCAGGTCGGGGCTTCTCACTCAGCACCACTGCCATCTGGGGGCACACAGCGCTCTGCTGGGGGGTCATCCCGTGTCCTGGAGGAGTCAGCAGCATCCCTGGTCTCCATGCACTGGATGCTGTCCCACCCCCCTCCCCACGTTGTGACGACCAAGAACGTCTCCACAGGTGGTGGAATGTCCCCCAGCCAGGAACCCCCGGTTTAGGACAATCTTGTCTTCTTGAATGTCTAACAGAGTTCACTAATCGGCAATTTTGAAACAGCCGCACCTGTGCTATTTTTCTCGTTGGTACTACTACTTACTCATGACCTACTGATCACCAACGACCCTAAAACAATTTGTCGACTCTGGAGGAAATGGAGGCACAGGGACGCAAACAAGACACGGTTTCTGAAGCAGGTGACAAGGGGACAGCGGCATCTGTGCTGCGGAAACGCCGCAGACTCAGAGCATCACAACGGGTCAGCACACACAGAAGCAGGTCTGCCCAAGTGACACGTTCTTCACTTGTTCAGCGAATCCCAGCAGGTTCTCAGAGACGGGCTTACTCTTTCCTCCGGGCCGACTTCCGTTTCTCTTCGTTGAGCTCGTGAGCAGCATCGCGGAGCTTCACCTCTGACCCGGGGACACTGGCGGGGATTATGTCTAGCTGAAGACTTTTGCTCTGTGGAGGAAGAGAGCCAAGGAACTTCAGTTAATTAAACCTGGGGAGGACACCAGCAAGAACACCTTTATTCTGTGTGCACGAAGCAATTTACCGATTTGTTAGAATCTGAAGAAATCCCCAGGGCTTTCTCCAAAGAGGTCCTATACTTCTCCATCCGCAGAGAGAAATCTCTGTACCTCTTATCCACTGCAGTCACACATTTTTTTATCTCTGCTGCATGGGCATGCCCTTTTTCACAAAAGCCATCAGCCAGCTGTATCAATAGCTTCACTCTCTCTTTGGTTTGCTGCAAAAAAAACAACAGGAAAGTATTGTGAGGCAAATGAACTCAACTGCCAGAAACCAGAAACATAGTGGCAACTTGCCTACCACTCTGAGCTCTGAACAGGGAAACACTGCTGGGGACAGAAACTTCCACCAAAGCTCTAAGTCCGCCCATTCATCCCCGATCCTAGCCGAGCTACCTCTCCTCAGCTTTCCACAAAGAATGGCAGGTTTATGACCTCGAAAACAACCAGACAAAAATCTAGACTTTCTCTCGGCAATGTCTTCATCGGGTGGATGCTCAGGAGAGCTCTGTTGAAGGAAGACAGGAATGCCCCCTCAGGCTCTCTCTAGGGCCCTGCGATTCTCCAGCACCGAATCACTGCAGACACAGCTCCCTGCTTCCCGCAGGCTTGTGCCCCGCGCCCCTTTAGGGCAGCGGTGGTCAGATACAGACGCCAGCTTTCCCGCCGCGAACGTGGCAGAGGATCTCCCGGCAGGCGCTCCACGGATCCGTGAAGCAAACTCCACGTCGCACATTCATCTCTCCTTCGACTCTCCGTAGAAACGGAGGAAAGATCAGTCAGGAAATGATCTTCCTAGAGGTATTTTAAATGCCCTTCCCTGTTTTGGAACTCCCTCTCAAAACAAATTTTTTGTACGTGTACTTAGAGAAGATATCTTAATTAAGTTAAACATATCTTTCTTACTTTTCTTCAAGTTAAGGATAAGCTTAGGACATTGGTTTAGTGTTTATGGCAGTGACTTCACTCCGCTCTGATTTTTTCACCATATCCTTGCCATGTGTTCCGACGACAAGGCTTCCTCAACATCCCCACTGGCACTTGCAACGAGTACAGTTTCTCCTCTGGCAGGGAACCTGATTTTCTCCACTGACCTTTATCTAGAAAACCTCTATGCCTAACATTCAGGAAGCTGACTTTAAAAATCCCCAACAGGTGTACGTGAGAGGAGAGGCCTCAAAAAAAGTAAAAAGAAAAAAAATCCCCAAAAGGATAAAGGTCAGAGCTCAAAACCTGGAT
Source organism: Potos flavus (assembly GCA_028534135.1). Classification (NCBI taxonomy): domain Eukaryota; kingdom Metazoa; phylum Chordata; class Mammalia; order Carnivora; family Procyonidae; genus Potos; species Potos flavus. The sequence goes on from CM052895.1 coordinate 124,290,656, forward strand.
AAATTATCTTAGTTTATATAGTAAGTCTGAGGCAGAATTCACTAGGCAACCTGTAAAGCCAGCTGTAAAAATCCTTGGGCTCTGACAGACACCCCGGGCGACCTAGCTGCGGCCGAGTGCCCGACTGGCCACAGCGTCCAGCACGCGGGCCCCACGAGGGCTCCCCGTCTCCGGGTCTTTGCCCCAGCGCCCCTCCGGCCCGGGACACTATTCCCCCAGATGTCTCCATGGCTCCTTTAGGTCTCTGCTTGACTAAAGGCCACCTTCTCAGCAGGCCCTCCCTGACTCCCTTAAAATTGCAACTCCCCCTTCCTGCCCCAGCTATCCTTCCTTACCCTGTCAGCTCTACGCTTTCCCAAGGCGTGGATCACCTTCTAACAAGGACGCAGTTTACTTACTACCATTACTGCCTGCCTGTCTCTTGTTAGAATGTAACCACCACAGGCCAGGGATGTCTGGTTGTTTTGCTTACTCATATCTCACTCACTGCTGTGTGCCTGGCACGTAATGGACATTTACCAAATATTTCTGGAGAAAATAAATTAACATTAGGTTCTTTGTGCAAGTATGTATATGCCTATAACTTTAATGGACATGGTAGTTACTCTAAACAGGCATTAATATAATACTTTAAAAAAAACAAGTGAAAACAAAACTCAGATACAATCGTGTCTCTGTGAAAAAAAAAATTAACTATTGCAGATTCTATTCAAGGTGTTTATTGGAAAGTCAGCAAAACTTAAACCACCCTGAAGTTGATAGGGCTTTCATCTGGTATGGAAATGAACTCAAATAGAGGGAGCTAAATGGAAACGATCTGTCAATTTTTTTTTTTTAAGAGAGGGAGAGGTGGAGGGGAGGAACAGAGGAAGAGGGAGAGAGAGAATCTTAGGCAGACTCCTCGCCTAGTGCAGAGCCCAACATGGGGCTTGATCTCAGGACCCTGAGATCATGACCTGAGTGAAAATCAAGAGTTGGACACCTAACCGACTGAGCCACCCAGACACCCCTCAACCAAATCTTCACTTACCAACACGACGTCTTTCTGGATATGTTAAGACAATACTAACTATAAACCAAATAAAGAAGTCAAAGTTTCAGGGGCACCTGAGTGGCTCAGTGGGTTAAAGCCTCTGCCTTCAGCTCAGGTCATGATCTCAGGGTCCTGAGATCGAGGCCCGCATCGGGCTCTCTGCTCAGCAGGGAGCCTACTTCCCCCCCCTCTCTGCCTGCCTCTCTGCCTACTTGTGATCTCTCTCTCTGCCAAATAAATAAATAAAAATATTAAAAAAAAGAAGTCAAAGTTTCGGTCTTGGAAGCATACATTCCAAGAGGGACTTACCTTAGAACCATTATTAAATTTTAATATCAAAGACAATTAACAGGCGTATGGTGGGATTTGCTAACAAACTGTGTTGCCTAGTTACACTGCTGTGTGCCCAGATATTAACGTGCTGAGAAGCACGAAGAAGGGTCTGTCGTGACACCCAGGGAGCACTTCTCTTCCCCTGCTCCATCGGTGAAGGGTCCTCAGAGTTAATGTGTATCGTTAACAAGGCAAGAAAACTGTGTCATGTTGTAAGCACTGGGGTCATGGAAGTGAAGATAAAAAAGACAATTCAAAGAGAAAACAAAAACACCAAGAATGGATAGGAAGATTTCTGCATAATACACATCACACAAAACAGATCAGTTGGCAACTTGTAACACCCAACAGGCTGTTACTGAACAGGATGCTGGATGCAGCAGAAGATGGCCTACAGCAGAGCCAGGTGGCTTGTAACTGTAGTTAAACTAGAGACGCCAATCAGACAGTCAAGGCTTCTCGAAGAGGTATGGCCGAGCCTCTCCCTCAACCATAGCCTCCCTCCCTCCCTCCCTGATGGCTGTCTGCTTTCTCTAATTACTTCGCAGGCACATGTATATATATTTACCCATTTGTCTTGTTATTGCCTGTTTCTCTAACTGGAAACGGCAGTCCATGAGCCCAGCAAGAGTAGTTCCTGCTGTGTGGCAAGGGCTCCATCATGAATAATGACTGACTGACTGAATAGTGTGATAAAAATTAAGTATGATGAATCTGTTCAGTCATGAACCTTTTATATCTCGATATATATTTTTAATTGGTTTTTTTAAATGTATGCATAGAATTCAGAATTCAAAAGGTAAAAAAGGATACAAAGTGGAAAGTCTTCTTACCCTGCCTTCCCCTGACCTGTCTCAGTGATCAACTCCCTGTGTTACCATTCCAGAAATGTTTTAGTACAGAAGGGGGTACACGTGTATATTTTGTCTCTCCCGCCTTATACCTAAATGCTTGCGCACAATAAACCCTGCTCTACACCACGTACTTTTCATTTAACAACTCAGTTATCCTTCACCATTGGAACACAAGCAACATCCTTGTTTCATGTTGAGAGCTGCATATTGTTTCTATAAGCTAATGCGCTTCCACTGATGGACCCTTCATGTTGCTCCTGCGCTTTTCCCACGACCCGCCCAAAGCAGGAGAAAAACGCCCTTGTCTGCGTCTGCGCATGTGCAGAGTCAGCATTTCGCGATGTGGGCCTGGGGGGAGGGGAGAGCAGAAAGTGCGTCTGTGACGCTGGGCGGTGATACGATGACACCCACAGAGGTCACCTTCATTCACCACCCTTCAAGATGCAGCTGCAAGCTTTTTGATCTTTGCCAATCTCTTGGGAGAAAACAGAACACACTGTAGTTCTGATGTATAACTTTATTTTAGATAAATTTGATTTCATATATTTAAAAGCCATTTGTAATTCTTTTCCTGTGAGCCCCCTTTAATATCTTCTGTCCACTTTCTTGTTTTGTCTTAGTGATTTAAAAAAGCTCTTTTACTTCTGAGAAATCAGCCCTTTGTGATATGAACTGTGTATTTATCTGCTCTGCTTTTTGCCTTTGAGTTACGGTGGACTGCTCTTTAGTAGTAATTTTCACATTTTTTGTGTATGTGATTTTTATCATTCCTTTATGGGTTTGGGTTTTGTGTCCTGTTATTTCTTCTGGTCGGTCAGGTTTTCATTGCTGATACTTCAGCCTTTTTTCAGACAGTTCCCTTGGTATCAAGGTGGGATATGAATCCAACTCAATTTTTCTCCAGAAGGCTACTCAACACTATGAAAAAAACTTTCTACATCTTTTAAAATGAAGTATTATACAGGTTTTCATCATTATTACTATTTCTAGAGACTGTTACAAAAGTAGATTTTTGTTTTAAAAGAATACAAATGCTGTAATTTGAACAACCTCATCAGTCAGCACAATCAGGGGCTAGTAGAAAAATAAAAGTGAACTCAATTTCTTAGTCCACCTGCTCAAAGGATCTTTACTTACCAAGTTCTTTAGTAAGTGGAAACCGAAAAAGGATGCACATTCAATGGTCTTAGTCACTTTCTGGCAAATTAAGGCATTTGGCACTGGGGACATGGGTGATGGGGAAGTGTGCAGGAAGGAGAAGGCAGAGTTCTGCAGGTCTCAGGCTTTGGATTTCTGACTCCAGTTGCTTACCTAAAAATCCCCTGGGACCTTGTTTACATTCGCTCATCTTCAGGTCTCACTCCTAAATAGTGTAAGTCACTAAGTCTCGAATAAGGACAGAAACTGGCTTTTAAGTAAACACTCATGACCTGGATGCAGGTGATGCCTGCAAAGGGCTTTGAGAAATTATTACATTAAGAGCTGCAAAGGAATGCAGTTGAGTCATAGGTCAGATAGTAACCAAAAGGCTTTATTTCTATTACACTAACTATGTTAGAAGAGTAACCACTGTCACAACTGAACTAGATGACGGTCATGTCAAAGCAAAAGAGTGTCTACATAACAAAAGAAAAGTGGTTTCCTAGACAACACTGTGAGGGGACAGGAGGCTAGCGACATCTCCAAGCACCAGGGCAGGGCCATCTGATTGAAACAAAGGCAGCCAGAAACCAAGGGAGTAAAAAGGCTAAGAAAAAGAGTGAGAGGTATTCTTTTCAAAATCTACCAGTTCCTCTTGGCAAAACTGATTCAGTATATTCAGTGAAAGAAAGAGCTCTGTATATCTGGGAAACAGCAAGGTCAGATATTACCTGTGATTTTAGATGCTTATTTTTTATTAAATGGAAGGGCAAAAAGATGCCTGTTACTGCTCATTCTTTAATAACCACACCCTAAATTTGAGAAGGGAAATTCAGAAATAAAAAATCCTTTTGTATACACCCCACTGGTGGAACACAGCTGCCACACTAGTGCACTGTAGACAGTGGCATTCATAGCACATCTGTGTGCCTGGCGCCCCCTGGGGTTGTGCAGTGACCGGGCTGTTTGTGCATAATGACCTGCAGAGGGCAGCATTAACGGAGATATAAGTTCGTGAAAAGGAATAAATCTTAAATCTATCTCTGGGTGGTATCTTAGGCATTTTCTTAATACCTCTATAATCAAAGGCCATTCAAATAAACAAAGATAGATCATATGATGCACACAATTGTAATTTATTATCTAACTATTAACAAAAACAAGAATTATACAGCCAAAGGGGTGCTGTATCTAGGAAGCAAAAGGCACGCTGCTTACCTGCAGAGGCAGGCAGGTCAGCTCTCCTCAGATGAGTGGGCGGGGGCCCTCCTCTGGGTGCTCATGGCCTCTCTGGGTGCGGCTGTCATTGCCTGACTGCCTGAGCCTGCCCCCCACCCCCAGTGCTCACGGTGCCCCTGCAATCAGCGCCAGCTCTCACTGAGCGCCACAAGGGTCAGTCTTTCCGCAGCTGCACTTGACTGTGCTCTTCCAGAGCAAAGACCAGGGGTTCCCAGAGCCCAGCACCCCGAGGGCGAAGGGAGGAAATAAACTTACATCTTGTGGGTGGGCAGGGGCAGAGTGCAGTGATGAATAGCAGGAGGGGTCAGAAACTTACAGAAAACAAAGTACAAATAAACCTAATACAAAGTAGCTGTTACCACTGGAGAGGATTTAAAGCGTTCCCATTGACGGTTCTCAAAGCCGTCTTAAGGGCCACACAAGAAAAGCATTTTTTTTTTTTACTTTGTGGGAATACTTCTTTTTAACCAAAAATACTACCCAGCTTGATCATTTATTTCTACTAGTAAATCTGAATTTCCAGTTTAAAAAAAACAAAACCTCAAATCTATCATCAAAAACAGAGGCACTTCTGAAAATATTACAAAGAATATATATTCAAAAACTTTGAAAAACAAAAACAAAAATACCACAGGTTGAGAAGGGAACTCTAAAAATCTCAAAACTGTTTTGACGTAAAAGAATTAGCCTCTACAGGTATACACTTCAACTGGGAAAATGTTCGTGGCAATGTGTGGAGTCTTACAGATTTGCTTAAAAATTCATCTTTACTCACATATATTACATACACCATGTGTTTAAGTCTACTTCGCTTTTCAGGAGGAACGTGAAGATGCCTCCACTCTCATAAGCCCATGAACAAGCACTAGGAGCGCGCGGAGGTGAACTCTGCCAGCCGGACTCCAGCCCGCTTCCCGACCGGACCCGGTGGGGTGTGAGCAGGGCTGCGGCAGCAAGTGTCGCCCACCAGAGACCAGGCAAGAGAGCGTCCGCAGAACACACCCAAGCCAAGTAGGTAACACCAAACAGTGTTTCCTAAAAATAGCAAGTACTCCGAAAAGACCTCAAAAAAGAAAACAGAAAGAAAAAGAAAAATAACGGAAAGGACAAAAGAGAAAACATAAAGGTTTTTGCCGAAATCAGAGGATCCAAAGGAAACACCACATAAAGGGAGGGACAGCTGAGGGGACGCGTGAAAGGCAGAAGGAAGTGTCACGTACATTGATGTATGACGAGCTGCTGGGGTCCCTCTGTTCCTCCAATTTTGGATAAGGAGTTTAAGTGATTTTTTTTTTTTTTTTTTTTTGAGAATTACCTTATGTACATGAAGAATCCTGTTCTAGGTTCTTCTGGAAAACCCTGCCGTATCTAGGGTATCTAGGCGACTGAAGAGATGTCTCCTACCAACCTGAACCTACCTTTGCAGTGATCTGAAACTCCTCGTGCTCTTTCAGTAGCTCTTGCGTGTGCTGTATGCTTGAGCCCGTGGAGGTATGTGTGGAGAGGTAGAACTCCCCGTTGTCATGGATCCATTCTAAAGCCTAGAGAGGGAAGGAATGGAGACGTTCACGGCCGAGCCCTGGTAAGGAAGTCCCACTCCCCGCGTAGCGCAGGCAGATGTGAAGTCACAAGCCAAGGCTGGCACACACCTAGAAGTACTTCCTCAAGGACAGATAAACTTCTGAAACCAGTATCGTAATTCCAAAAGTAAAAGAAAAAAACCTGACTTTCTAGAAAGTTGTAAGCACATCACTTATATCACAATGATTAAACAGTTCAAGAGATTCTTAAAGCCGTGAAATACAATCACAATAGAAGAAGCTACCACTAAGATCCTTTTTCAAGGATACTGAGAAGGTGTGGATGGGGGGGGGGCGATCTGAGAGCCTCACGCTGCTAAATGTTTAGGCCTTGCTTCCTCTTTCTGCCTTCAGTGAGTACCAGGTGTGATCCACCACACTTGCTTTTGGGAGTCCCGTCCCATGATGCCCAAACATGCCACAGGGGAGATGCTGGCAGAGGATGGGCCTTAACCCTGTGGTGGCAGGAGAGAGGGGAGCACACCTGAGAAGAAGGGGGCCAGAGGGGTTCAGACTGCAATGACCCAGTTCTAATGCATGTGCTGTCTCGTGCCCTTAGATGAAAGGGGTTTCATTACTTCTATTTCCATGTAACTAAAGTGAAATCATACTTACTCAGACATATGCATCTAAAAACACAACACTGTGGGAAAGCAGCATAAAAATGGAGAAGCTTTTACATTTGCAGTTTGTAATCTCTGGGTCATCCGCTGTGCTGTGCTCGTCTTAGAGCAGAAACGTCACCGTGTCTATTAGATACGTCACAGCAGCCACAGCATTTTAGAAGGAAACATGAGAAGAAAACCATGACCTGGCCAGAAGACTTACCATGCAGCTGACTGCATGGGAATTATGGCTCTCAGGCCAGAGCACGGCTCCCCCACTCCCAGGATAATGTTAACACTGCTTCTGGATCGAGGGAGAAAGTGATGCTTGTCAATTCCCTCCAAAGGTCCCTGGTTTTTCCATGCTTACATTACACTGTCGCTGGGGGCCTACTATGGAGTCAAGTGCTACCTGGGGCACTGGGGAATGAGCGGAGCCTCGGCCCTACCCCTGTAGACCGGGCAGGAAGAGGGAGATGAAGAAACATGCACAAAGACACATGAGAGCAGGGACACCATGCTCAGAACAGGAGGTCCGCAGAGGTGGCATCTAAGCCGGGAGAGGCTGGCTGGGAAGCAAGGGGCTTGGGAGAATGGGGAGAAGCTCGGCAGGCAGAGGGGCGTGCACCGTGGCCGCAGGCTGCTGAGCGGGTCCGCTGCGGAGGCTGGAGGAGAGGCTGGAGAGAAGCTGGGGAGGGCAGGAGGGCCCAGGAGCTCCCAAGCACAGCTTCGACTTCTCTGTGAAAGCAAACCGGGCTGCTGTGTGGAAAAGGAATTGCAGTACACAGCGAGTGGAAGAAGTGACACTGGTCAGCAAAATGACTCAAAGATTCAGGCAGGACACGGCTGGGGTTCCTACACCCTGCTGGCTCCGGATGTGAAGGGGGAGGGAAGATCTGACACGTGTGGGAGGTCTGCACCTATGGGACTCATGAGAGAGTGAAGGTGGGAAACTGGGGAAAGAAAGGAAGCAGGAGCTATACACCCTGGAAGGTGAGGGGGCAGGGGGACATGCCCTGTAAGAGGAGGGGATCCTGGGGGACATAACTTATAAGATGAGGAGGGGACACACCCCGTAAGACAAGGAGGTCTGGGGGAACACCCACATAGGACGATGGAGCCTGGGAGATACACCCCATTAGATGAGGGGGCCTGCGGGACACACCCACATTAGATGATGGAGGCTGGGGGACACACCCCATAAAATGAGGGGGCCTGGGGAACACCCACACAAGATGAAGAGGGGGGACAGAGCAGTTCTGCTCTCAGTAAGGCCAAAGTAAACACCAAGGAGACAGCTGGGATTTCTGAGTCTGCAGACCCGAAGTGGGGGTCAGGGCTGAGAGGTACCAGCAGAGGAGGTAAGAAGATAGGAAAGGGAAACAAGAGCCAGCCCCAGAAGGCCTGGGAGAATGCCAGCGTTCTGCAGTGGAGAGCTTGGGAAGAGCGCCGAGGAGGCCAGAGGTGCCTAGGAAGCCTGAGGGCCGGAACTCGCCCCCAGAGGCAGGGCCGGAATCACCGCTCTCCGTTCCGGCAAGTTCGGGGTGGCGTCCTGAGGACTGTGCATCAGGGGGCCCTCCAGGACTGGGGTTATAAACAAGCAGCTTCACTACAGGACTGGGAGCATAGAGCAGAACAGAACCCAATGGGCTTGCTACGACCTATGCTTCCGGGTTTCATTTCTGGCAAATGAGCAGACTTTAGGAAAAAACAACACCACATTCCATTATTTTTCTCCATTAAAATAATTATTTACAATTGTGTTCTCTGTAGCTGAATAACTGCTAGTCTTTCAACAGAGAGACAATAAAGAAAGACATATGAGAAGAGATTATGACACAATCTCTAATTAGAAACAAAATGAGGCCCATAAGTCTGAAATACGGTTGAACTGTCATTAAATAAAGTGTATTTAAACACTAAAAACACTGCTTGCCACTTCTGTGGGGACAGAACTACCTCTGGTAACATTGGCCAGGATGAGGGGAGGGCTCTACGGTCCAGGGCTCCGACTTACCAACCTCTGGGGAGCCAAGCCCTTCTGAGCACCTCACCGCCCACTCGAAACCAACACTGACCAAATCGAAAATACTCTCCCTAAGTGGTGAGCTGTGCGGGGGAAAATTTATTCTTTCTTGAGCTAAAAGATTTAACTGAATGCCTACTCTGTGGCAGGTACAGGTGAAATCAGAAGACCGCCCCTGTCTGACATGGTCACCAGGGACCCACGGCACCGAGGTGGCCCCAGTGACTTTAAGCTCCCTGACATGCAGAACACGAGATGGCTCGCACGGGTGTCCTGAGAACGAGCCTTCTGTCCTCCGTGCCCTCCAGACTCTTCACATTCTGGACCAACAGCTTATGGATTCTTATGCCACCATTAAAGCCAAAGAGAAGTGACAGCAATCTCAGTTCAAGTTAGGGGTCAGACAGACTTTACCCTAAAACGATCTTCCACGACTAACCATATTGGTGGAAGCACTTACCCCAAAATGACTTCAGAAGATGGAAACTCTAAACGTATCTTTTTATTTATTTTTTTAAGTAGGCACCATGCCCACCATGGGGCTTAAACTCATGACTCTGAGATCAGGAGTCCCATGCTCTACTAAGTGAGCCAGCCTGCTGCCCCCTACACATATCCTCTTGATGTCTCTGAATTAGTCAACTTCATGAACATTTTTTTACTCTACTGAATTCTTAGAAATTCTGTCACACTTCTTACCTAATTTTAGCTCAGGTTATCTGAAGAACAAACTTTTATCTTGAAAATAGAATTAGGGCAAAAAACAAAACAAAACAAAAACAAAACCACCCACTGTAGTATTTATATAAGTACAGAACCTAGATTCCGCAACGATTTTTGAATCATTGTCATAATTAGGACTTGTACCTGGTGGTCTTATGTACGAGCTAACGGCAGCAGAGGCTGGCTGTGTGACGCACTTGCTGAGGGCCCAGATCACACTTTTACGGGATGGGGGTTTTCTTTTCACGACAAATTTATTTAAAAGGCGTGACTGTTTTGATCATTTGAAAGTGGTTTTCAAAATGGCTGACATGTCCAGAGCCGCCCAGCAGAGGCTGGGGAGCATGGGGAGCCCGGTGTAATGACCGACCTGCTTGGCACTTCGTTCAAAGACCACGTACTGCTGGCACTGGTCTAGCCGTCTCTTTCTCATGGTCCAATAATGCAATACCCTGTTCTCCCGTTGGAAGAGTTCATTCAAAATATCTAAGAGAATAAAGACAAAGACGTATGTTGGTGCTTGCAACCAGTGAAAACACTTGCAAAATCCCATTCAATATTATTTAAAGACTTTATGCAAATGTCAGTGCGAGACAGAGTATTAGATCAAGAGCCACATGGCTTGCTCTCCCAATGAACGTGAACGTGTCCACCAGACCTCTCCTTCTGCTCTTACCCCAGTGATTGAGGTCACTGGAAACTGAAGACTGGCCTCCAATATCTCCGGTTAGCTGGATGACTGGGATAAGCTATTGCGTCCCCTGCTGGGACAATCTGACAATGGCTGGAAAAACTTCAGTAATATGTAATTTGTTCAACAACAGTAAAACCTTCCTGTAGAAGGAATTTAGTATATAGGATCTATGTCATAATGGTGAAGTACTAGTAGAAAACACAGTTTTTTTCTTCTTTTTTTTTATAAAGACAAAAACAAAAACATAAACCATTAGGAGAAGTAGGGACATGAAGTAGAGAAGCATGGGGCCAGAAAGGCCGAAAACCCCTGATTACATAAACACTGTAAATGTCATAACCAAAGAAAAACCACTATAACGGTATAGCACCAATAAAAAGCAAGTTAAAATTATTGGAAAAACATAAGACACAGACCAAATGTACTTGCTAGTCAACAGGGAAAAGATGAACGGTCCATTAGAAAAACGGGCAAAGCATATAAATTATTTATTTATTCATTTATATTTTATATTTTTTAAAGATTTATTTATTTGAGAGAGTGAGTGTGGGAGAGAGAGTGCGAGCACAAGCAGGGGGAGGGGCAGAGGGAGAGGGGGAAGCAGACTCCCCGCTGAGCAGGGAGCTCCATGTGGGGCTCGATCCCAGGACCCTGAGATCATGACCTGAGCCGAAGGCAGAGGCTTAACTGACTGAGCCACCCGGGCACCCCGAGCAAAGCATATAAACATGAAGTTCATAACATGGCCACTAAATACACAGAAACATGTTCAACCTCGCTCAATGAGACCATCTTGCACCCTTTCCCTGCAAGCGTTGGTGCTACCCAGCGCTGGCAGGATGGGGGGAGAGCACCATGCATGGGTGACCTCATATTACTGAGGGGAAACAGCACCACTCTTGCAGCGGGCACTCTGGTAACAGGTGATGTCATCAGAAGTGTGCATACCTTTGAACCAGCAATTTATCTTTCAGATGTACGGCACTTACACAAGCCATTCGTACTCAGGGGCACGAACACGAAGGCACTGCTTGGAAAAACTGGCAGTGACGCTGAGCCCTACTGGGGGACAGGTTAAGTCAACCATGAAATCATTACACTGGACATTAAAAATGACAGAGCAGATCTTTAAATTCTGATCTAGAAAGAGGACTAAGATATATTATTATTATTATTATTATTATTTTAAGTAGGCTTGACACCCAGTGTTGGAGCCCAACCGGGGCTTGAACTCACCACCCTGAGATCAAGACCTGAGCTGAAATCAAGAGTCATATGCTTAACATGAACCTGTGACAGGATTTACGTGGCAGCTCAGTGGTCATGCTCCATTATCTTTACTGAAAAAGTAAACTAATGTAGTAACACAAATTAAGACTATGAGATTTGAAACCAGTCAAAACATTAAGCTACCATTTAAGTAAAAATATCACATGTGAAAATTAACATGAGCCAATGGGTCTTTTCTAGGCTCTTCCTTCTCCAGTCCCTGCCTGGGGCCTGACTGATTTGGGGCGAGTAGGCGGCCAGGCAGAGCGCTGACCGCCCCCACCGGGACTGGGACGGGAAAGCACCTGGGGCTTCTTCATGCACCTGAAGGACTGTCTGGGGTCCTAGGATGTGGTCTCTTCCAGTACCATCACCCTTACGTGGATTTACTGCACTGTCCCACACATAAATCTTTCGTCCCCAAGTATCCAATGAGAGAAATAGGACATTTTGTTTTTAACTCTTCACAGCATTCAGAATGACACACAGCAGCAAACACAGTGACCACCCAGTAAGTGTGCACGTGGAACACACACTCCTCGCACACGCACACACCCACCAAACTGGTACAACCTACTAAGGATCATAACATCTTTGATCAGAGAAAGCAGAGTACGACCAACAACCAAAGGCAATACTGAAGGATGAGAGAAAGGCAATGATTTTTACATGAAATGAGCCAAATAAACTGATTACCAATGCAAGTAACTTGCTGGCAATGAAGACGTGCTCCTGCTGAAAAGGGGTTGTGTTAGTCACTCGTCTCCCCAAGAGAGAAGCCCGCCAAATGATAAATACGACTCTCCTCTGTGGGGCACAGGGGACTCTACCAGCGGGACAGATCGTTTTTCTGTGACACCTCTGACAGAGGAATCCAGATGAACACGGAGTGGGATAGAAGGTACAAAGTTTCTGCCAACCGTATGGGTTTAAAGAGTGAGACGAATCATTTGTTAATGGATTATGAAACCCAACTCTGAGAGCTCAGGCTGTGGGGCCCCAGGTTCCTCATCTGTTTACTGCCGGTCTCTGAAGCCCCCAGTGAGGACGGCAGGTGCCTCAATGTCAAGACTGTTTCAAACTCTTAATCATTTTCTGAGGATCTATTTCCATATCATCTTAATTGTATTTGTAAAAAAAAACTATGATTAAATCTGTTTTAAGTTAGAGAACACCTAAATGTATTTTCATTGTAAAGTACTCAATCGGAATTCTGGAGTAAAAACCCTCAGTCCCCCTCACTTCTATCCATACCAATCCTATTAACAATTTAGTATCAAATTTTCCCAGATCAGTTTCTACGCACTTACATGATATATATGCATATACAAAAACATGGCTTTACAGGTTTTTACACTCAAATGATACCAAAAGATATGATATTTGGCAATTTGATTTTATTAATGTTTAAGTATATAAAACCGATAATACCTTCCAGTAATGATTTTGGTGTATAATTTCCTGATTTGAATTTTTAAAAGTATTTTGATCTAGATAAATTCTGGTTTTCTTTTTTCCTTAATGTACAGTATTTTCATTTGCTCGAACAAAATAGTCCATGCTAATAAATACCATGATGCATTTTTTCCCTGCTTATACTCTTTAACTTTATTCAACAAAGTATCAATCTATATCATTTGCTTCATATTTTATTATTAAACAAAGATAATTGGCGAAAACTTTAATAATATGAAACAGACATTTAAAATGAAGTCTTGAGGGGCGCCTGGGTGGCTCAGTGGGTTAAAGCCTCTGCCTTCGGCTCAGGTCATGATCTCAGAGTCCTGGGATCTAGCCCCGCATCGGGCTCTCTGCTCAGCGGGGAGCCTGCTTACCCCTCTCTCTCTCTGCCTGCCTCTCTGCCTACTTGTGATCTCTCCCTCTCTGTCAAATAAATAAAATCTTTAAAAAAAAAAAAAAAAATAAATAAATAAATAAATAAATAAAATGAAGTCTTGGGGGCACCTGGGAGGCTCAGTCTGTTAAGCGGCTGCCTTTGGCTCAGGTCATGATCCCAGGGTCCTGGGATCGAGCCCTACATTGGACTCCCTGCTCAGTGGGAAGTCTGCTTCTCCCTCTCCGTCTGCTGTGTGCTCTCTCACTCGCATGCTCACACAAGCTCTCTCTCTCAAATAAATAAACGAAATCTTTAAAAAAAAAAATTAAAACATAAAAATAAATACAACGAAGCCCTGAATCTCAGGATCTTAGAACACGTCTTCCCAAACTCCTTGTACTGCTCGCCAGTAGAATGACTCGTAGCGGGACTTACTTTTTACTTGCTGTTCAGGGGCTTTGATATGCGTCACCATTCCCGGCATGTTCACACTGTTCCTGTGCAGGTATTTCAGGAAGACATCTGCATTCCTTCTAGCAAGTGTGCAAGCCTAAGAGATACATGGAGGGCAGCGTGTTGTTAACGTGACTTAGACAAACACGTGTTTTGAGTACATATGGATGACAACATCATACAGCTCTAACACATGTCTTTACCTAAAACATTCGTCGGGCCAACTTGCAGTTTGGAGAATACATAGGTTACATCCTCTTTCAATTAAAAAAAAAAGATCTGTCTTGGACCATTTGCTCTGATGAAGCCAGCTGCTATGCTGAGCGCCGCCCCACGGAGAGGCGCAGGGGGCAGGGGACTGAGAGTGGCCACTGGCTGTTGGCGAGAGCTAGAGGCCTTCTCCTGCCGGGCCTCGAGCTGACCACATCCCCCAGCCAACACCCTGACTGCAGCCTTGGGAGAAACCCTGAGTCAGAGCACCCAGCTAAGCTGTGCCTGGATTTCTAGAAAGGGCAGACAGCATTTTCAGCTTTCCAGGTCATACGTTCTCTGTCTCCCTGTTGCAAGGACTGAACCCAACCGCTATGGAGGAAAGTGGCCATGGGCAGCACGGAGATGAGTGAGAGCGGATGGATTTAGCTCTTGGGTGCTTAGACTGCCAACCGCTGGTGTGAGCCGTCAGTTTTGGGGTGGTTTGTCTTGTGGTGTTATTGTGGCAGTAGATAACTGATGGATTCCACATTTATAAAACAAATAAGTAATTTCATTAATGTATTTAAAAAAAAAAGAGGAAAAATACTCTTAATTATATTTGAGTTGGAAATATCTTATCCATTTCCTGTCTCAGCTCTGGAATTACTCTTTCTTCCAGAAGCTCTGTCTCCTCCTTCAGATACATGGCATTTAGGCCACAATCTGGACAAGACACAGGGAGCTCATTATTACTGGGTGGTCACTGTTTCCAGGCCTTTGCAGTAGATGGAGCTGGGACACTTTTTAATTGAGAGAAGAATGTATCATGAGTCTCCACAGATCAGCCTGAAATCGGCTGCATTCCAAACAGCGAGGACGCGGCTGCAGACGACCGCGGTTATGCGGGGAGGGCGTCAGAGCCAACCTGACTGGAAGGAGCTCCTGCGAATGGGACACGCTGAGTCTAAAAAGATAAATGACTGCAGTTGATCAAAACACACCAAATATCTTAAAAATCCATGAAGACAGAACAAAAACTGATCCTGTGTAGAAGTTGCCAGGGCAAACAGCTCATTATTCTGAAAATGATAAGCAAATGAAAAGATCTGAGCACTTAGCCTGCCTTTTCTGGACAAACTCTATAGAGAGTAACCAAATAGCTAAGGAGGGAATAATTCTAGCTATCAAGGCAGAAGGAAAGATAGAATCTCACCATTCTGCAACTCCTAACGAAGCATTATCACCACAGGGCACTAAACCCATTAGGTAAAAGGCAGACAGAGAAGCACATCATGGATGAACTGGACGCAGCACGTCTGAAGCACCGGGAAGCCCGTGTATCACACAGACACAGAGAGAAGCGGACGTTGTGTGCCTCCTGATGGAATGCCAGGTACGCTGAGTGCACACACACACACTCACACTCACACCTGAATCCAAATGAGGCTCTCAACATAACACACTTACCAGGATGGTGCAAAATGACTCCCCAGGACGCAATTATGGAAATCCAGAGTGACAGAAGCCCTACAGCATGAGTAACTTACTTCTTCAGCTAATAGACAGTAATAAAAGGGGGGCTGGTATTTAGATTAAAAGAGATTTCAGAGACATATCAATAACGTCAACGTGTGGACCTTGATTAAATCCTGATTCAGACCACATATAAAATGGGTCAATCTGGGAAATTTGAACACTGTTGGATTTTGTATAAAATAAGAGATACTGTTAAATTTCAGGATCTGATAATGGTACTGCGGTTATGTTTTAGAAAGGCAGAATTTACTGTTTAGATACATACTTAAGTACTTATAAATAAAATGATGTAACATCTAGAATTTAAGGTACCCCAGGGAAGGTGGGCATATGCCCATGTGCTGATAATTACTGACGCTGGGTGAGGACACGGGAGTTTGTTACCTGTTCTATTTTTGTATGTATCTTTAAATTTTCATAATGAGAAGTTTAAAGATAGCCAATTCGCAGACACTACTGAACCTAGCTGAGTAAAGGAATCTGAACAGGCCAGTGAGTATTTTGTTTTATAATTTTATCTAAGTATCTGTCTTAATTAGACTAAAGAGTATGTAATTTTGCTTTATTCTGAATGGACTATAGAGGAAGAGAGGCAAATTATGAGGATTCCAACAGAAACGTCCTCACAGTGGCAGACATTTCATAAATGTAACGAACAAGGACACGTAAGGCCAGGGCTTTCAAGTCCCCTCAGAAATGGTTCAGCTGGAGGCTGAGGGAGTCACTGCTGTTTTCCCACCCTGATCTGCTACAAAGAAAGTCATGTGATGGAAGCTCAAAACAAATGACCAGATAGAATTTTCAAAGAGTTACAATCTGTTCTCCCAGACTCAACAGTAACTCTGTCAGGACAGACGTCACCTTTGGAATGGAAACAGAAATTATTAAATGTAACAGGAAATGGGGTCCGAGGGGTCAGAATGCTGAAGCAAAACTCAATAAAGTGACAATGAAAAGCACACATCACACCTATTTTTAACAGCTCTGAGTGACCACAGGCAGAGCCTGAGAAGATTGTCAAGAGTGAAAGAATGCATCACAGAAACATGGAAATGTTGCCCAATGTTTTAAGCACTTTTTAGAACAATTGGGTGATTTAGGTACAAACACACACACATACACGACAAAGGCAACTAGACAAACTCCTCATTCAAAGCTTCTCAGAGCCCAGACTTCAGCCAGGCCTACTGGGGGTTTGGATTCTTTTGCAGGAAACACTCCCTGAGCGAATATTGGTAACTAATCCTGTATCCCGCAAGCGGTGTTCCTGCGTTGGGTCTACTCCACACTGGGTTCAGGCTTTATTCCTTAAAAAGGCTGAATTTCCAAAGGAAGATTATCTTAAGCTACAGGCATTTCTGTCTCACTAAATCAATCAATCTCTCTCTGCTCAGGACCATCTGGTGTCCTGACTTCCACTCATGCTTTATTCACACAGGTCTCCAGCTCTTTGGGAAAACTAGAGAGTGTAAATCACGAACGAAAGATTCTAAGACTTTCTCTGACCAACTAGCCCAGGGCTGATGCAATGTCACCCAAGGGGAGAGCTGCAGGTGTGGGGAGCCCCCCTGGGACGCGGAGGCGGCCAGGTGGACAGGACATCCGTGGTTCTCTAAAGGACAGTCCAGACCCTGCCGTCTTCAGGCAAACCCTCTCGCGTTTGTGTCCCCTGTTCAGGGAGGCATCGACACCCCAAAGGGTGGGCTCTGTACCTTCAGGAATGCTTCCTTTTGCTCCAGATGCTTGCTGATCATTGGGGTGACGTGGTCCGTCTCCGAGTTGGGGCCCAGCTTGTCGGCTCCTCCACACCAGTCCTCTTCTCTCTTGTACTCCTGCTCCAGGCTCTCGAGGACACTGCAGACCTGTGAGCAGAGGAGTCTCAGGCTCAGAGCGGCCGGTCAGCGTCTGATGGCACAGATCGGCATCTCTGGCAAGCGTGGTCGGTCATGCTCTGGGGACCAAGACCATCGGAAGGAACCATGGGCTCCGTCTTATATGAGGACAAATGCAGGGGACAAAGAAGGCAGGCCTTTCAGAACAAGAACCAAATAAAAACAGAATTCCTGGTCTCTTTCTGGTGTGTTTCAGGCTATGTATTTGAATGAGAAGAAAACGGAGGTCTTCTCGGCTCCTTTCCAACCCATTACTCTTTGATTCCTAAGGTAAGCGATAATCCTTCTGCTTCTAGGATGCTTTTCTCTGCCTGCAGTTGAACTCCCTGGCTCAGTAATGACTGAGGAGTTAAGGGCCGAGCTGTCCAATAAAACAGCCCAGGGCATAGAACCTGCGTCCTCACCTGCTCGGAGGTTTTGTAGAAGGCGACAGACGCATTCACGAGCTTGAGGCGGTCTTCCATCTTGAGCATGAGCTGCTGCCAGTGGGAAGCCACCTTCTCGGCGCAGTCCCGGATCATGTCCATGTCGTAGTGATTGGCCTGCAGCATAGCCTCTGCCTTCTGCTGCACCTGCAGGGCGCTCTGGTGTGTTTTCTAAGGAAACAGAAAGTGGAGGGGATGCTTACTTAACTGGGCTGTCGTGCGTTTACATGAGAGGAACTGGGAAGGCTGCCGTGGTGCTGCTGCTCCTGTTTTTATGGAAACTTCACTTAATACTCATTAGGACACTTCCACAAACACATGCCTAGCAACTACTGCGTTTATATTTAAATTACCTAATGAAGGATGAAATGAATTATGACATTCCAGAATGGGTCCCAGCTGTGGGGTTCTCAGCTTGAGAAATAGCAGAGAAAAATCTTAATAGCCAATATTCTAAAAAAGCTGTTGAAATGTGCCAAGTTTACTCTTCCTATTGATCCTCCTTATAATAGCAGCTAGAGGCACACGAATACGTGGAGAAAAAGGTGGCCACAGTGAATGCCTTTTTCATTTTTACCTTAAGCTTTAGACTTGAGTAAAAAGTTTTCAAGAACTATCGACTTTTAAGAAGAGAGAGAGAAACATAACTCAAAGCTAGGATGAGCCAAGTGTGTTCTCTGGACGCTCGTGCCATATTAAAATATCAAAATGACATCAGAAATCCAGTAGGAATCCCTGCTCGTGTATGTTCACTAGAAGATTCCATGAGAGGCTGACAGGTCGGATTCTCCCAATGAAGAATCAGAACACCAGACACAACGGCAGTTAGGGCAAGTACATGGGTCTCTGTGGACACGGAGTATTTTTCTTTTTCCTTTTTTTTTTTAGCCAGAGCAAAATTTTGCATTTCACTGAAGAGGCACTAAATGACCCCATAACAAACTGTATGCAATATAACCAACTCTATCCTTCACCCAGACACACTGACATGTATTAGCAATTTAATTATTACAAGCCACTAGGCACAGCATATAGTTTTCAAAAGACGCCCGCAGTCTGGGCTTCAGGAAGAAGTGTTAATATGTGTCTGTTGGCGCTGAGTAGTTGAAAAGATGTCAATCTTGAGAATAAATTAACAGTATTTTCTGTGGCTTTCTTTTCTATGTATGTAACTACAGCAGGAAACTAGTCTTCTGTAATCAAAAGCTCTTTTTCCCATTACCTTGAGACTACCTACCATAATTAACTCCCCTCTCCCCCCAAAAACTCGACAAATAGTTCATATCCTGTGAGAATGACTCTGAGTGGGCTTGGACCTGGCTTGGCACCGACCCCACCGCTGCTTGGAACCAGGGTCGAGGGGTTCCAGGGACAGTGCTGTTTATGGGCCACATGCACTGCTCTGCTGTGTCCGGAAGCATATGTACAGGACCAGCAAAACATGAAGCCCCTCAGCCCAGAACCCAGCTCGGGTTCTCAGGTGCAGGTGCTCCCGACAGACCAGGACGGAGGAGGGAGGGAGGCCGGCGTGCCTACCTCGATGGCGTGCTGGAACTGCTCGTGCTCCCTCTGCAGCTGCTCCGCCTCCTGTAACGAGCTGGCCGTGATGAGTCCAGCGTTCAGCATCGACTCTCCGTTGCGGATCCAGCCCAGCACCTGAAACACGACACAGGGACCTCCAAGCATCGGCCCCCTGCAGGGGACCTCCCGTGGGCCAGCGGAGACACAAGCCAAGCCAGCAAGGTGCTCAAGCTGCTCACATCAGCCGTGAAGCACGGGTTTCCTTATGATCCCACTGCCGACAGCCTGACGTCCTGCCACGGTATCTGAGCCTAAGTGCCGCATTTTAAAATTAAATCAGTTCTCTTACAGCTTCAAATGTCTGCTGAAGAGGTGGGGAGTCCGGCAGATTATGATTATTAGTCCACAGGTCAAAATGGATTATGAATCACCTGTTAGAATATCTACTACCACAAATAGTTCCCTGAAAATGGGGCGCCTGGGTGGCTCAGTCAGTGAAGTGTCTGCCTTCAGCTCAAGTCGTGATCCTGGGGTTCTGGGATCAAGCCCCACGTCGGGCTCCCTGCTCAGTGGGGAGTCTGCTCCTCCCTCTCCCTCTGCCTCTCCACTTCTGCTCGTGTGTGCATGTGCGAGCGCTCTCTCTCTCTCTCAATAAATAAAATCTTTAAAAAAAACCCAAATAATTTCCTGATAATCAAGAAAAGTATTTTTCATTTCTTTTTTCTTAATAGACATGCAAAATTAGCAAACTGCTTAATAAGGAAACTGTTTTATTTCACCAACATGTTTGCCAATTTAATGCCAGTGTTAAATGGCCCACTAACCGAAGAGCGGATTCAGCGGAGCTACAAGGCTCAGGGCCGCCCCCCAAGATTCTCAGCATCACACGCCAACAAGAGCATCCCAACGGTGGAAGCCACAGGACTGTGGAAGGTCACTGTGGGTAGTTATTTGTGGCACAGACTGCTGGTTATCTACCCAATACTTATTTCTCTTCCTCTCCTTTCTCAGAAAACCTTGGCTTTGGGGGGTGGGGGGCGGAGGTTAAAATAAAACCGCTTCACTGCCCCGACATCACAGCTCCATTACAGTTAGGACGCTCTCTCCAGCTCCCGAGATCGACGCAGTCGCCTCTGGGTGGCTGTGTGAACACACTTCTCTGATGCATGTATTGCTTCTTCCCGGTTATGTCTTTCCCTTCCTGCTGCCTGGGAAGTGCAGGGGGAGCTGGGGCTACAGCAGCCACTTGGCGGCTCGTCACCCACACGCCTGCCTGACCGGTCAGGTGGCCACGGACTGACGCCAGCAGCCTGCCGTGTGATGTAGAGAAGAGTAATTTCTGAGCGCCACTTTCAGACTGTTCTAGGCAAACGCAATTCCTCGTGGATAGTTTCTTTCTTTGTTTCTTAGACACACTGCTCTGTTTTTAGCAAGAAGGAACATTTTATGAACTGGTCTTTAAAAGGCAGGTCGCAATACCTCATCCCATTACATGGGAGACCAGCAGGTGCTCCTCGAAGCTCTCCGGTGTGACAGCGTATCTGCTCTAACATGAGTGCCGCCCAGTGGGCCCCACACCTGCTCACATTCCACAGGCACCTTATCCCCTCTGCTCAACCTAACACACGCTTTTCTGTGCCTCCAGTAGAAGCCCAGAAAGCCATACTTTCCTTGGGTCAGGGCGGTTGGCGGGGCTTCGCTGCTCATGAGATAAAATGTCACGTGCACGCTGAGTATGTGCGAGGAGTCCCATCGGCCAGGAGCCGGGAGCGGTCCCTTCCCAACGTTCCATTTTTATTTGGCCCCGCTCTCTGAGACAGGGCCGGGGGGCAGGCCGGCCACAGAAGACGACCCCAGCCCTCTCCGGCCTGTGAGCCCATCCAGACTGAAAACAGCCTATCCGGCAGAACGATCCTCGTTATTCAGCCTGAGAGGCACCGTGCTCAGTTTCAAGCAAGAGACCACCAAGAACAAACGAGCTGAGCGGACGTCCCTTTCAGGCGACACGCCTGCTGGGCGCGGAAGGCTCTTCCGCTACAGACGAAACACAGCGGTCCCGGCACTGGCTCCGCCCCCGCCCCCGCCCCGCGGCCGTACCGGGGTTCACGCCTCGCCTCCCCATAGCTGTGCTCTGTGTCCCAGGTGACCAGGAGGTCCCTCCCTGGGGGGCTGGCCAGGCGGCGCCCCTGGGGTCCGGCTCCGCGGCCGGCAGCCGGTTTACCTGCTTCACTTCGGCCTGCAGATGGCGAAGCTGCACGCACTGCTCCAGGTGCTTCCGATGCTGCTCGGCTGCTACGTCCAGCTCCTGCTGCTTCTCGTGGAGGAACTCCAGCAGGTCCTGGACCCGAGTGGCCATGTCCACATCTCTATCGCA
>CM052895.1:124312481-124420177 GCA_028534135.1 Potos flavus
CTGCAAGAATGTATCTGATGTGTTCCAAAGCAAAACATAATGTCAAGCTAATCAAACAAACCCACTTCCTGTGACTCTGTTTCTGCGGTGATCACTGGGCACTCGAGCCCCCCGGCTGTACCAATGAGCGAGCCTGGGCTTGTTTTTGCTGTACATCCACTTGCACCCAGTTCACTCTTCAGGAAGCACTTAATTTGATTTGTGTAAAATGAGTCACGTATAGCAGGTTGCTGCTAAGTTTCAGGCACTATGGACTTCTCTCTACATTTCTGAGCCTAGAGTGACATCTGCTGGTAACACAGAAACTAAGATAAAAAATTAAGAATGTGAAAATTCTTTTGAGATTCACATTTCACTCACGGATGTACAACTGGAGTTCATGCTGCCTGAGATGCCATGCAAGGATATCAAGGGTGAGTACACTAATTTGAATGTTACACGTGATCACAGTACGTGGCAATAAAACAGCAAAATGTTCCTTTTGAAGAGCCGGTACCTAGAACATCCACGTCGTGGGGGCTAACCAACTGTGCGGCCGGCACACAAACAGGATGAATTCCTGTATGACACGAAGACCCCAAACTGACAGAATGACATGCACTCCTTACCAGAGGCCTGCACTTCGTTGACGTACTGCAAGAGGTCCTGCCCTTGGTGGATGACATCGAAGGTCAAGTTGTTCATGGTCAGAGCTTTGTCTGCATGGTGCTGGAGGCGCTGCTCTGCGATCGTGAGATCTTCCGTGTCAAAGTCGTTCATTTGCTGAGAAAGCTCATCGTTCCAAGACTCAAGGTCTGAGATGATCTGACAGAGGACAGTACTTTCTTAGGACCAAGACTTAGAAAATAAATATTTGCTGCAGCATCTCACTGTGCCAGGGAAGGAAGGAAGGGACTAATGTGACCGTGTCCGAAGCGTGGAGGCCACTGTAGGGGGCTCCTGCAGGCCACAGATGGGACACTTAGATACAAAAAATCTATCACAACGGAATAAAATTTATAAAATATATAAGAACACATT
Organism: Potos flavus; assembly: GCA_028534135.1. Taxonomy (NCBI): domain Eukaryota; kingdom Metazoa; phylum Chordata; class Mammalia; order Carnivora; family Procyonidae; genus Potos; species Potos flavus. The sequence goes on from CM052895.1 coordinate 124,313,502, forward strand.
AATTCCTAATGATTTTTTTTAAACAACAAGAGGTAAAACGCTTAAAATTAAATGAAAAACTCCTCTGATTAGAAGTTGACAGGAAACCAACCTTTATCCTGAACCTGGTAAAAGAGACCGTTACTTAAGCCTATAACAATGAAGGAAGGTTCCTCTTTATAGAGAAATCTAGTTATTAAATGTAGAAATAATAAAATTAGAAAGTCTTTTTCTAATTCTGTTTTGAAATTCTAGTGAAGTAACTCTTCAGGCCATGATCACCAAAGTGCAGTAAACGATAATGGAAAGGATGGGGGGACTTCATGGGAGCGTCAGGCCGCCACCCCCTAGTCCCACAGACCAACCTTAGCTCCCTAAAGTGGGACCAGACAGGACCAGCCTCCTGGCAGAAGCAGCCGTGGCCCCTGGGGAGCATCTGGCACAGAAACAGAACCCGAATCTTAACCAGGTCTTTACACTGAACTTCCAGGTTTATAGGAAATACCAGGGAAAGAAAAACAGAAGAAAATCACTAAGCGAATGCAGAATGTGGGACCTGGTTTCTTCCGCTGATGCAGTCATTCCGACAAGTCAGCGCAGGAAAAAAAAGAAGGGTGGATGGAGAGAGAATTCTGGATGGAAAGACTAACTACCAACCACGTAAGCGGCGTCCACGCGCCTCCCCGCCCTGGGGCAGCTGCAGAGGTCCGAGCAGAGGCTGGGTGTTAGAGAGCAAGGACTCCGGTAGGTGAGGGGTGGTAGACTGTGGTTATATGGGAAGAGGCCTTACTTTGTTGAGATACTTATGAAAGTCTTTAGGAGGGAAACGGTAAGCTGGCAGAGCTTTGCTCTAGTATGCTACAGCACAACAATAACAAAGGGATGTTTGCAGCAAGGAAGACACAATCCTGCTACGTTTGGGAGACAGGCATGTGGACGTTCGCTGTACCACCCTTGCTACTTTGGAGCCGGTTTGAAAACTTTTGTAATCTACTTTTCTAAAAATTAAGTCTAAAAATTAAGAAATCCACAAAGAAGGAAAAAATGTTTTGTGAAAGAACACTGCATTATCTATACTTCTGTGGAATAACCTTTCCCACGAGTCCTGATTTCCTTTATCCAGATGAGCAGTAACCACCTGAGTTTGAAAATCTGACACCGTGAGAGAGTTTACATTGAACCCAGCTAGGAGATGGGAAGTAACAAAAACTGAAGGTTTCCCCAAACTCCTAGGGCACAAATCTTCTAGATTTATTCTTTCATTAGTGGGGTCTGCATGTAGTGTGCGTATTTACATTAATTTATTCAATTGGGCTGATTTATAAAATTAATAAATTTAAACAATGTTAAATTACACAAAAGCCAAATGCCACTGAGGGAAAATATTTTTTAAAAGGAAAGAGCTTACCATACCTTGAACCTTTATCTTTACCCTAAGATGAATTTTCTTTCTTAACGTTCCTTTTCTGACACTGAGGTAGGAGAGGATTAGGTGTGGTGGTGAGATACGGACTCAGCAATAATGTCTCACGGAGAAAGCATCCGTCTCAGACAACACTCAAGAGCGGATAATAAAGATGAACATTCTAGAACCAGCAGGATTCAAAAATACTCACTGAGCTTTAAAGAAACCTGGTAATGGCCATGATCAAAGGATCGTCAGGTACAATCCGCCCAAAGTTTATCATTATAGCTTGCTAACCATACAAGTGAAGATAAGAAATCAGTGGCAAAAACAGAGCTCAAGAAAGTGGAAGTCATTTTTGAACACGAATTCTTTGGAGAAGTAACTTTGTTTTTAACTGGATCCCAGAATGTTTAGAAATTCTACAAGTTCCTCTTCCTCAATGTACATATAACTGTGCTCCCTAAGTAACTGTCACAGAACGCTATAGTAGGGACCTTGTTTTCAGATCAACAGAGCAGATTTCACCTGGAATATCAAGAGGCTGAGGTTACAATATTTCTAAGCCATAGAAAACCTAGATCCACTTTTGAGAGATGGCAAGACTACGAAATACAAGAGATATGAGCAATTTTTAAAAATTGGCCAAGGAACAGATAAGTTTCTCCTATAAAGATAACTCCATGCCTCCTACGGGCACTTGGATGGAGCATTTTCCCAAATAAGGGACGAAATCCCAGAAGCCTCAACTGTTCAGGTTTTCATGTTTCAGGATTATTCCAGAGCAAAGAGGTTCTTAGGCTATGACATTCTAAAAGCTGTTAAAGTACATTTTAGCTGGCCTGTGGCTGAACTGCGGGTTTAACGTCCTCCGCTCAGGGAAGCACTCACCCCTGGCCTGGCACACTGGCTTTATTAAGGCTACTTGGAATTCTGTGGCGTCAGTGTGGGGAAAATTATGTTTCTGGTTCCTGAGCTACATTTTAAAACACCAGTTTGTTGAAAATGGAAAGACAGAATTTTTTTTTCCTTTAAAGTAGCAGCAACACAAACGAAGCCAAGAGATTTTCTTTCAATATCACAATGTCTTGAGGAAAAACTTCAAATAAAGCTTGATTGCTCTGTGTTTCCTAACTGAAACTACTCAAGAGCAGCTAAGTTTATCAAACCAATTCATAGGAAGTAGAGGTCACAGAGGAAGATGCAAGCTGGGCCTTCCAGTCTGCAACCTGGAACCAGCAGGCCATGCCCAGGCCATGGGCAGGTCCTTAATGAGCTGAGCACAGGGGGCCGTTTCTCTACATGGCTTCGTGTGGCTGCAAAGGTTGAGACACTGAGAGCAGATTTTACCAGACAATGTGCATGGGATTTAACTCTTTTCTTATCATGACCCAAAGATGACAATGAAAACAGCCAAGAAAGCCTTTCTTTAATGAAAACACTGATCAAGTTTAAACAGATGGCCAACCAGAGACCCCCCTGAGAGGCCCTGTACCGGGCCTGGCCCAGTCCCTGCACAGCACACCAAGTCCACTAGTCAGAGCTGGGCCTACACACAGGCCTGAGAGAAGCAGGCTAGGCCCACTTCCCACAGAGGGTCCTCCTGAGCAGAGAGAGGTGAGGCAGTCTACACAGCCCAGCCATCATCCCTCTGCCTTCAGTGGCACTGAGGGTCTGGGTCTACCCGCCCCTCGAGGCACCAGCATAGGGCGAGCAGCCCCTACAGACGACTGGCAGTCACAGGACCAGCGGGCGGGCTGAGGGTGCCCGGACAGGGACTCGGTCACGAAGCTGACAGGCACCAGGAAACCGGCCTCCCCAGGCTGAAGTGAGTTTTGGTTCATCACGTCCCACAGACAGATTCAGCACCACCCAATTATACTTACTTCTGCTTGCACTTCATCAAGTTCAAAAATAAGATCTTCCCTGACTCAGAATTAAGAACCACGCTTTTGTTGAAGAAAAAGAAAAGAAACCTCACGTATAAGGTGTAATTTTTAGGTAATAAGAATGAAAGATCTGAGCACACTTCTGTGGAGAAAGAAATTGGCCTTCAGACTAGCGAAAATGGCCTCAGCCAGGGCAAGGCCTATTCCCACTGTCTGGGGAGGAGGGCGGAGGGGGGAGACAGAAGGGAAACGGGAGGACCCCGGCCGGCACAGTCCCGGGGAGTGTGGCGTGGGACCCAGCGCGGGCTTGGACAAGCTACCTGTGGGAGGCAGCCGGGCTCTGCTCTCTCCTGCTGTGCCGTGTGGCCTCCAGCATGGCCCCCACCGCTCCCAGGGCCAGGCACACTCCTCCCTCCCTCCGTCCTCCCCCTTGAGGAGGGAACCCTTCCCCACAGGAGGCAGAGGCCACTCACATCGATGGCATCCCTCTCGAATATGCGCAGCTGCAGGAAGAGCTCCAGCTTGATCTTGCGCTCCTGGAAGAGCTCCTCCATCTGGGCCTGGGCCTCGTCCAGCTGCTGCAGCACCGTCTCGATGTGGCTGATGGAGCTATTGTGGGGGGTCTTGTTGCTGGAGATGGCCGAGTCCCTGCGGAAGGGCAGAAGAGGACGGGGACGGGGCAGGCATGAGAAAGTCTCCCATTGTCAGCCACCAGATCCGGCCGGCTGCGCAGACTTCAGGGGGGAAGAAGGCTGGCAGGAAGCGGGGCCGCTGGTCTCTGAAAATGGAATCAGCAGCCCCTCCCGCCACACAAGGCTGGGCTTCCTCCCCCAAGCAAGCTGCCAGGTTGGAGGCCACACTGAAGACTCCCCTCCACAGCCCCCACCGTCGCTCTCAAAGGAAGTCTATTACGGAAAGTAACTTCAGTGGAGCTCAATTGTAGCCACTCTTCTCCTGAAGCGGAGAGAACAGAAGAGACGATACCTGTTTGCCGCGCACGGTGAAGTCAGAGCGGCAACGAGGGCTTAAACTCTAATGCGATCAATTCAGCCTCTCACAAGTCACTTTCGCCTGACTCTTGGCAAAGTGAGCATCCCGTGAAGTTATCAGTCATGGTTCAAAAACTGTCCTCTGAGTGATCCAGTAACAGGAATCTGCTTCCAGGCCCGGCAGGGCCTCCCGCCTTCCTGCGCGGAGGAGCACCTGAGGACAGGTATCCCCCCTCCCCAAAGTCCCGGCCTCTCTGAGCCTCAACTCCTAGGACAGGGGCCTCCACTATCCTCTACAGAGGCCTGAGGGACACAGTCCTCGGAGACTTCAATCAATCTGGTTTCTGGAGAAATTTCAATAATTATTAGGTAAGTGTGAAGAGGAAATATTACTAAACGCTGAGTTCTGGGAAAGCTTATTAGCCCATGGTGCCATGAGAGAAATCCCCGAATCGAAAAGCCGGTTGTGGAGAAAAGCAAGAGGAGAAAGAAAGGCATGCTATTCCCCTTTGCACGCAGAGATATTATCTGTCCCCCACCTAGCTGGGCAGGCAGTCACAGCTAATTGTTCCAGAGTGGGAGCTCAGGGAAGGGGAAATCACTGGCCGGATTTCAAAGCGCCTGTGCCCGGCGGGAAGACAGGGACAAGGCGGCCCACCTCAGCTGCTGGATGAGGTCCTCCCCTTCCTTGATCACGTTGACGGTCACTTGCAGGGTCGTCTGCTGCTGCTGGCCGAAGCGCTTGATGAGGTCCTGCACGGCCTCCACCGACTCGGCATACACGTCATCCAGCAGCTCCTTCTGGAGCTCCTCCAGCCATGTCCACAGCTGGGGAAGGGGAGAGTGCGGTGAGGCCGGGCCGGCCCCCTCCCCGGGCGGGCACCCTCCCCCGGGAAGGCCTGGTGCCGACACCGAGTGACAGGGAGCTGGTGGCAGCCTGGTCCCGGAGAGGGGAGAGGAGGGGAGGGCGGCGGGAAGGGGGAGCACCCCGAGCAGGCCCAGCCAGCCCAACACACACACACACACACACACACACACACACACACACACACAGAGCAGTATGCAACCACCACGTGGTGAAAAATAAACAGGCAGAGAGCCCGAGGGGACTGTCACAAAAGAGAAAAGAGGAAAGGGAAGGGAAGTCACTCTTTCCGATTCTTCCTAGGCTCAATCCTAGTTAAGAGAAAGAAGAAAAGACCCCCTCCACCAACCGAAACATCTGCTAAGCATAACGCATTCCTTTACACATCCTCTGACTCTTGTTTAGCAGATGGATGGTTTTATTTTATTTTTAGCAAGGGCACTACGACCCATTATTAATTATTAAACCACTGCTCAGAGAAGGAGGCAGCGTACGGTGTGGCAGAAAAAATTCACCACTGGGCCTGGCGGGAGATTGGGAGGTGGCACCGCCCAGTAACGTCGCCCACCCCAGGCCACGGCCAACAGGGCCACGACTGACCCGGCCACAGCACAGTCCTCCGGGGGAAGGAGTGCATCCCGAACACACCTCAAACCTCCCTGGTACAAAGCACTCAGGGTGTGTCTGGGGACGCGGACGGGTAAAGACAACTTGGAAGGACAGCGGCAAGAACGACCGAGAACGAGCTCAGGTCAGGCAGGAGCCGAGCGCTTCACCCACTTCCCGCAAGCCCGCTACCTTCCTCCGCCTCCCTGGGGAGCCAGTCAGCAAACTGGGAAAGAGGGCTGATGACACCAAGCAGGGCCCTGGTGGCTTGGAAGCGGTTTATGTGAGGAGAAAAGGCTCCCTGCTTCCTCAGGGATGTAAGAATCACCCCCTACCCCACATCTTCCACACGTCCATGACAGGCAGCACCTCCACCCGGGACGCTGACCAGCCTCGTGGCCCAGACGGCAAAAGCGTGCTTGCCAAAATACAGGCTGTACGGGGTCTTTCGTTTCTGAGCTCATCTTCTTTTGAAAACTGCTTTACTGAGGTATATAACTGACATACAAGAAACTGCAGGAATTTCCAGGATATAATTTGCGAAGTTTTGAAACATGTGGACGCATCCACGAATACACCCCTGCTGTCCACCCCAAATACCCCAAAAGTCTTCCTGTGCCCTCTGTAATCCTTGTGTCCCCCTCGGCCCTCCCCGCCGGGCAATCACCCATCTGCTCTCTCACTATAGATTAGCTTGCATTTTCTTAAAAAGTATATAAATGCAATCATACCCTAGGAACTCTATTTTTGGTCTGGCTTCTTTCCTTCAACATAATTACTTTGACGTTCGTCCACACCACTGTGTGTACCAACAACCCGCACCTTTCTTACGGTGGGACAGCATTCCAGTCTCTGTGTGTGGCACAGTTTAGCCACTCATCTGGTAGGGATATCGGAGTTGTTTCCACTTTTTGACCATTACAAATATAATTCCTATGAATATCTGTGCACATCTCTGTATGTACCTATGTTTTCCCTTTTTTAATGGTATATAGGTGTAGAGTGGGTAGATCATAGGATAGGTGTATGTTTAAATTTTTAACAAACTGCAAAACTTCCCATGGGACCATACCATGGCACATTTCTGCCAGCAGCCTTCAAAAGTTCCAATTCCTCTGCATCCTCATCAATATCTGAGAAGGTCAGTCTTTTTAATTTTAGTTGTTCTAGACGAGTGCCATCTCATTATGGTTTTAATTAGCAATTTCCTACTTGCTAATGATGGCAAACCCAAGCTAACCCTCTAAGAATTCTTTTGTTGTTAAAGGTAGATTTAGTTACATCGGTATTTTAAATATGGCAGGTCAATTTAAAAATAAGGGAAGTGATGGCAAAGGACTTATTTTTCAGTCAAGCTACCTGCGACCTGAGGAGCTCATTTTACTAAAAATGTTAAATAAGACATCTGTTAACCTGTTTTTTACTATCCACCCATTTTTGTGTATGAGCAATCAAACTTCATACAGTTCCAGAATTTTGATTTAAAAGGGTTTTAGAGGTGGGCTGGCTCACCTCTTTGATCTCACAGATTGAGGAAAAGGAGCCCTGGAGATGAAGTCACCATCCGACACGGGCAAAACCAAGTGCTGGGGCCAAGCTACTGGCAAAGCTGGTACTGGGAAAGAACCCTCTAGATCCCGTCACACTTTGCATTGATATTGTTGGTCAACACCAACAGTACTATTCTCTGAGTCATCATATAAATATGGACTAATGCTCTGCACCATCTACAAAGGGTCCATAATAAGAACATACTGTTTTGGGTTTGTTGTTTGCTGTCCTCTAAACCCTTGTGAACATGGCTGCTGCCTTTGTAAATAACAGGAAGGATGACAGCATCGTGACCATGAGGAATCTCCCAACCTGCTCTAGCATTTCTTAGGAAAAACCGTCCGAGTTCTCCGGGTCACATTGTAGAGCAGAAGTACTGTGGATTGAAGAGATGCTTGAACACAGCACTGACTCTGTGACCTAAGAGATCCCTGAATTTCTCTGAGACACGGCTCGCTACCACAGGGACCCTCAGTCCAATACTGGCCTCAGGAAGTCACTCCGAGGGCCGGAAGACAAACGCTGCAGGAGCGCGCTGGGGCATCAGCAGTGCTCTCAACAGACTTAATTCCCGAAGCATAATGACCCACTCGAATTAACTCAAGAGCCAAGACTTACTAAAAGAAACCAAGAATGTGCCAGTGAGCAGTAACAACAATTTTACCAACACACTTTATTGAGTCAAAATATTTATCCCAAAACATCCAAGGTCCGTTATCTAATGGGTAGGCTTTTCCAGCTGCAATGGCTTCATCAACTTCCTGGTAACCTGCCTTCCACTTGCTCCCCACAGAGAAAACCCCCTCAGCCACACGGGGGGGGGGGGGGGGGGCTGCAGCCCTCCCCACCCTCCTACTCCTGTCCGAAGACAAACGCTAGGAAAGGCAGACCTGTTCAATTACACTGACTCCAGTGTAAAAGAAAATTAAAAACAAACAAACAAGCACACACTTCAAGTCCCTTTCTTTCCAAATCTCAACTGTCATCTTCCACCCTCTACGTGGGCTGCACTGAAGCTGCTCCTACCTCGTCACTGGGAGAGAACCCAGGGAAAGGAGGGTCCCCCGGAGCACAGCTGCCTGGGAACTGGCCCTGGCTCACGGGTGAACCACGGTGCACACGTGAGGAATGGCCAGTCAGGCACCCCGCGCCACACAGCTGGGTCTCTAGAAAGAGCGCGGCTCGCTCGGGAGGGGAAGGCACAAGCAAATGCACTACCAGAGGGACGCCTCTCTTTCACCGTCACTTAGCAGAAGCAGCGCTGAGGAGCACGAGCGTCAGGGAGCCAAGCCCACCCCACTTGTCGACTCCACATCGCGGAAGGGGGTGTGGGGCTCCTCAGAGAACGAGCTGGCCCACGGAGGGCTGGAGCCGGTGGGGGCCTCCGGTTTGAGTTACACTACACTAGTGAAAGCTAGGTTCTCGTAACACCAACAGAGACGAGTATCTCTTCTTTCAAATTTGTGGAGAAAACAGAAACATAGTTGAAGACCACTAGAAGACCACGAGTTGAAGACCACTAGTTGAAGACCACTAGAAAAGTTGAAGACCACTAGTTGAAGACCACTAGTTGAAGACCACTACCACTAGTAGAAAGACCACTAGTTGAAGACCACTAGTTGAAGACCACTAGACAATGTGCGTGTGCTGGACGAGACCCATCTGGCCCCTCCAGGTGGGCATATAGCACACAGGTGGCCCAACCCTCCCCGGCTCATCAGCCAGCCGGGCCCCGCCAAGAGCCCTGACCCAGCACCCTTCTTGCCCCAGGTGCCCTAGATGCCACGTGGACCCAAGGAGGGGTCTGTGTCCCCGCCTGGTGCTTGGCAGCCTCTCCCCAGACTCAGCTGTGAGGCCTAACTCACAACCCAGCTTGTGGGACAGGATGGGGCACGGGGTACAAAATTCCTCTACTCCAGCAACTACTACCAAATATACATAATTTAGATTATGAAACCACATTAACGAGCCTTGCTTCTCTATACTGTGGGGAAGAGGAGATCAAAACCCATGCTTGGAACTGCCCCGAGGCACAACCGTAAGTACCTCTATAGAACTCCACTACCACAGCCTACGAGTTAATAGTTTATTCACAAATGATAATTAAAACACGTCTCCTAAGAGGTGATATGGGGTAACTAGAGTGTGGGCTCTGAGGCCAGAGTGCCTGACGCCCTACCCCGACTTAACATCCTAGGCCATGGCCTTGGGCCGGTTACTGCGCCGGTCCACGTCTCGGGCTCCTCCTCTACACACAGGGCCTGGGGACAGGGCCCCCCTCAGGGAGCTGCGGCCAAGAGGAAAGGGGATGGTGCGCGCAGAGTGAAGAAACAAGTAAATGTGAGCCGCGAGCACTAGTTTTGTTCTTGTGAAAAAACACATCTAATATGAAAAACCACAAAGTTTTAAGTCTTCTTTCTCTAGGTATTTTTCAAAACATATCCAGGTTCTTACCTATTGTTCAAAATATGTCACTGAGTCTGGTAGACTCAGCACCATCCCACATTTAAGTCTTTTCACACCTAAAAATAATATGAGGAAAAGGTGCCAGAAGGAGCACACTGGAGTCCGCAGAACTCACTTCCCTTGGGTTGCAGGGGAAACGCCGTGAGGACCTGCGGGTCAAATCTTTTCCTTTCTTCAGCATCCTACACTTGGACACGCACCCACGGAGGCGCGTGCTCAGGGGGCTGGCCCCGCGGGGGAAGCGGGGCAGGGCTGCGGCTTCGGAGGAAACCACAGAAATGGATCTTGGGCTCCGGCAGTTGAAAAGGGAACAGTAAATGAGGTACAAGGAGCAAGGTTATATTTAAGTCCATAATGTCAAAATGTCCCCAAATTCCTTTGGCCCTTTAGAGTTTTTTCTCCTGCTTCTACAGAAAATACTCTCATTCAATTAGAAAAAAGGAGTCTCAGATAAAGGTCCTTTCTGATGTCGGGGATGAGCTGATCTATATCATAACGCAGTGTGATCCACATAGTCTATTTTTAAGCTTTTTAATTAGTATATGATGCTTAAAATAACCTCTGAATACAAGAATGGGAAAAAGTCTCAAGGATGCCTGTGGATTTTCTACCATAAATCTCCTAAGCGTGAAAAAAAATGTACTTCTGAGCATGCTGTGAATTTCCAATAAAGAGCCACGTCTTTAGGAAAGCACGAGAGCAGCTGCCTTCTATCCAGGTTCTCAGCATTGTGGACCTTACTGAGAACCGTGGCCCACAGCCAGAGTCAGGCAACGCTGCCCCCTGGAGGCCCTCCAAGCAGTCGCCAGCAACAGTCCGAGGAAGAGAACTTGAACGCAGCCCACCACCGGGCTGCGGATGTCTACAGACCTGGTTCACGGACCAGGATCCAACCACAGAGAAGGCTGGGCTAGGGAGACATGCGAGATTCTGGGGAGAGAACTCATGGGACAAAGATGTGAGAGCCCTGGTCCTGGATCCAGTGGCGCCGAGCCAGGCCGGGTCTGACCCAGGCGCACCTCAGCTCCGGCGTCCTCCCCCTCACCTCTGTGTTGTGTGGAACCTAAAGGAGGAGGCGGCAACTCTGCTGGGAGAAATCTGGAAAAGCCCCTTTCTCACTAACCGGATCGAAGACTGCCAGAGAGAGCTCCCGGAGGAGCCCGTCGGCCTGGGGGGAGCGAATCCCAGGAAGGACCGAGCTTACGGTCCTATAGCTTCCAGCCCTATTCCGCAGGTGGTAGGACTGGAGACCCGAGACTTGGGGATTGCTTTAGCTGCAACCTCTTTCAGATGCAAAATCTGAATGCAGCCTCCCAGCCTGCTCCATCTGGAGGTGGAGCCAGACATGTCACATGTGGGCCCTTAGCTGCGCGTGGCTTTGGGAAAATCCTGGGGACTCTCTACCCTCAGATTTCTCATCCATGAAATGGGATCATTTTACCATATGTCTTCCCAAACTGGCAAAGCCCAGTCTGAAAATCAAATGAAGTGACCACAGACCTGTGAAAGTGCTCAGTCACTCCAAGCACTTCATAAACAGAAACGACCACCCACGCTACCTGCTTCCCCACCCTTGTTTATGACAAAGACAATCATCTGGGTACCAATGGGGCTGGGGGAGCCGTAAGGCCAGCACGGGAAGGACAGAAGCCGCGTCCTCCCAGCAGAAGCTGCGACCCAGGAGCAGGAGTAGGTAGTTTCGGGATTTCAGAGGGCACCCAGTGTGCACGTAAATCATGATTCAGTCTTAGGTCCAAGCAGCGGGGCTCAAAGAGGAGCTGTTCCCCCATACGCGGCACGTTCTTCAGCCTGAAATGGTGCACATGCCTGGTGCCCTGAACAAGGAGAAGTAAGGGCTGGAGAAATACCTCGTTATTGTGGGGTGGGTGATAAGTTGCCTTGATATGACGAAAGGAAGTCTGTAAAGGATGTACTGGGCGGGGCCACAAATCAGAGTCAGTGTCATGAAATAATACCCATGCAAGTATGCGTAAGAGAGGGGCCAGAAGGAGAAGCAGGAGCACGTTAGAGCAGTCCCCAGTCAAGAGGGCATGCCGCATGGGCGCCGCAGCACTGGAGGGCGGAAGCCGCAGACCCGCGATCAAGGACAAGGTGAGGCACAGGTGACGGGGCTGCAGAGAGGGCCCACACAGAGACCAAGGTCAGAGCGGGAACCTCAATGATCCAGATATTTACATGAAGTCAACTTGGTGAAAAACAGAGATTTTGAGATGAGGGATTTTCTTTTTTTCTTTTTATTCCCTGACATCACCAAAGCATAAAACACTCTTCCGGAGGTTTCAAATTTGGGAAGAGCTCCTCCTCACCCCCACATCATTCTGAGAGCAACCATGTTCCCCTCTGAAACAATCTGCGGTTAGTCAAAGTGTAATTCCTCCTTCAGTCTTCAAGTCTCTGAAGACAGAGAGCACTGGTGTAGTGTGTCCTCCCTATCCCAAGGGTAGCACTTCAGTCCTTGGACTCTGTCAGCATGGCAGGACCTGAAACTCCTTCCACGCCAGCTCGCTCTCCTCTGAACAGCCCCCCACCCTTGCAAAGTGGGGACTGGAGAGCAAAGGCAACATCTATGAGAGCCAACCAGCAGTGCACAGTGAGATGACTGCCCCCCAATTGGGATTTTTTTCAGTGCTTTTGTTCATTAGCCATGGGGCACAACACTATTGTGCACTCTGTTCATGAACGTGTGTAAGGTGGGTGGTTGTTTTAACAAGTCCTGTGGCCCACCTACATGACCCTTACTCTATAACCTGTCTAGATGTGCGTTTATGATTCAAAAGACTCATAGTAAAACCCCTGAATGACATTGCTGTGATGGATTTTGACTTATTCCTGCTGACATGTTTTGGGATCCTATATATTTACAGACCCTGGCCTAGACTTTGACACGCATGCCTTCCGTGCCAATCCACCCACTCGCAGGCTTTCTGCATGGGGACAGAGACATACAGGGGAGACATCGTCCCTCAGCCTTGCTGAGGCCACCCACGGACAACCCCCATGATGATGGTCTCACTGGCAAGGCTTTTAAGGAAGTCACAATTATTTCTCCTGCGCCAAGTCTGCCCTTGCTTTGTGGCCATTTGCCCATTTTCAAGATAAACAGCTCTCCATACGACAAAGGTGAGTTTTCAGGGTGCCTGAGTTCCAGTGAGCTATCTTTCCAGATGTCGCATTGGGACACAGAAGTTCTGAATACATTAGTGGAGTCAGTTCAAAGACAGGACAACTGCAAAGGCTGGTCGCCTACAGAAGGTGACGCCAGGGATGACACCTGCGCATCCGCTAGGCCTCAGGTCCAACTGAGGTGACTGGTCTACTATCTCCCATGGCCACCACTATCAGCAAGTCTGATCCAACCGCAGGTCTGGACTGGAAATTACTTCCTTACTCATAAACCGGGTATGACGAGTAATACCTTACTGTCGAACACTTTCTTCCTGGCACCTTCCACTTGGGGAGCAGCACAGGAGGATAAGGACGGGGCTGGTCTTGTGATAACGGACTCCCTCAGCTGACATTTTTTTCCAGCCATTCAGCAGTCTGATTCTCGTGACTGCACTAACAGATTGCCCATACTTTCCTGTTTTGTCTACAAATTAAATGTCAAATGTCTGGTCAAATGCCCACTAATTCCACTGCATGCCCTTCCTCAAACCAGAAATCCAGTAAAGAATGAAATTAAGTTAACATGCTATAACTTGTTTGTTCACTTCTTCCTCTACCGGTAGTTTATAAACTGCCTTTTCTAGAACTCTGCGTAGGGCTGACCTCACCTCAGTGCTGTGTGAACCCCACCTTCTGCATCTCCAGCCCCCTGGCATGTCTCCCCTCACACTTCCTTAAAGATCAACAGACCCAACCATCAAGTTCTCTCTCTACCCAGGGGTCTAATTTGTCTTGCGACAGAGACTTGAACTCACTTAGAAGAAGTAAGTCCTTTCTCATAAAACCTTCACTCATTTGATCTTCCACTTCTTCTAAGTCTGAAAAGCGGCCTCCTTGAGGAGAACAAAAAAAGCAAAGTGAAAGTGCATAAAGTCTGCTTTCTACTGGTGTCCATAGACTTCAGTAGCGCCAGGCAGAAAGCCCAGCCCTTCCTTGATCTTGGGGTTCTGAATTTTGGGCTTCAAAGAGAGGAAAACAAACAATAACAAACCCAAAAAAGCATTTTCTTATCTAGAGATTTTAAGCTTTCCTGACAAAACCCTCATATGTTGCTGGCGATCAACCTTTCTAACACTTATTCAATAAGAACAATAATCAGTAACAAACAATACAGGCCAGAAATGCACACGGGTGATGTACTTCTTGCAATTAACCAAGACCTATCCTATATGGTTAATGAAGCCAAGTATTAAAATAAAAAAATTAAGAATATTAAAAATGCTCTATTAAAACAAAAGTCTAACAAGTAAACCAGATTCCGTATACATCCATTTCCAGCTGGGCATTTTAGGACCTAGCATATTGCACTGGCTTGACATTGTTCACATGCTTCCCCTTTCGATTATATCAATTGAGGCCAATCTACAAACAATGACTTAAAGCAGACATTTGCAACTCTCCATTGAGGGCTTACCCTTCAACAAGAAATTGTAAAATCTGGAATCAGGGCAGTTATAAATTTTCAATCCCCGTTGTAATACTGAGTTACAAATAAAGATAATACAGTGTACTACTAATTCATTCACTTAATAATCATCTACTAAGTGACTATTATGTGTCAGGTGTATTAGCATTCACTGTACTTCTCTGCACTAACGTCTAATTACTCTATTGACATAAAATTTTCTCTACCTGAAAATATTGGACTAATATTAAGAAATAGAAAATTCATGAATTAAACCAGTTTAAACTACTCTACAGGAAATACTTGTTTTACATGAAACTATTTGGATAGAAGGAACATCCTTTTAGATAGTAACATCCCTCTCTCCCCACGGGCCAACAAAAGTGTTTTGCACTTATTTATTTGGTGAAAAAACACTCACTTATTTTGTAGCTTTGGCTGGTAACAAAGTACTGAGTGATGTACAAAGGAACACATGCCAGGATGGACGGACCCTATAAGAGCCGACTTGGTCCTGACAGAGCGAGGCCGGGGACGGAGCGGGGACGGGGAGCGGGCCGGGGACGGAGCGTACATTCCCGGAAGGCTTCATTCAACCTCCGCTCCTGAACACCGGGGCCAGAGCGAGGGCAGCACACGCACACAGCACAGTGTCTGTTAGACATGGATGAGTGAGAAGATCAGCTCACACCTGGGCATTTATACCTTGGCAGCGCATGCTGAAGTCGGCCTCAGGCTGTCCGTGTCCCACAGGCTACAGAAGGCATGAGGAGGCCAAAGTGGGACACATCCCGGCAGCTCCACGAAGACGGGCGCCGCGGTCGTTAGCACACCTGCAGCTGCCCTCAGCGGAGCCACACGCCCGGAGCGTTACCGTTCCCATTCTGCAGACGGGAAAGCCAAGGTTCTCCAGAGCAGTTGGCCCCGGGTCACTCGGCCGGTTCAGGGCACGCGCTACACTCTGATATACTCTGTTAATTATTTTAATACAGATTTTATATTTACAGAAAGAAAGCCTGAACGCCTAGGACATACCCGTACCATGAAACACAAGCAGCAATGAAGACGAAAGAACTATTGATGGGTCTCAAGGGGATTCCTGGGGAGTAAAAAGGTCACACAGCATACGACCCCATTGCGTAACAGTTTTGAGTAACAAATCACAAAGACAGAGAGCAACGTGGCTGGCGGGGGTCAGAGATGCCGTCGGGGTCGGGTGTGACTCGGGAGGTGTCTCAGGAGGGCGACAGAACAATTCTGTAGGATTCTGTTATGTTGAAAGTGGTGGTGGTCACATGAATCTACACACAGTAACAGTGCACAGAGCTAACCACACACCTGCTCACACACTGAGTGTGTGCACACCTGGGACACTGACATAAGCTCTGTGGGGCAGAGCAAAGTCACTTCCCAGCTTTCATCGCCAACTGTGGTTGCGTGACACGGGACACTGGGGGAGGCTGGGAGAAGGGGCATGGACCTCCTTGTCCATTTCTTTTTTGCCAACTTTCTGTGAACTTATAATTATTTCAGACTGAAAGCTAAAAAAAAAAAAAAAAAGATGGGAATATGTTTGCAGGTATCACCTACGTCTTTGGAGGTATATACGTGGGGGTAGAAATGGGAAAGAAGGAATGTGTAAATCATTTTAGACGATGCAGACACAGGAGTCCTCGGGAAAAGCACAGCTGAGAAGGCCGAAATGAAAGGCTTGAAAGGGGAGCACCTTGTGGAGAATGGAGCATGGACAGGTGGGACAGCTGGAGGGCTCTGAAGCTCGAGGGGCTGGGGGCACTCAGACAGCTAACGTGTCCCATCCCCTGGGACGGGCGTGCCGGGGGGAGTGGGCTCTGTACTGTGACTGCCAGTGAGGACAAGAGTCCAGTGGGAGGGGAGCTGGTCGACACAAGAATCAGCACACACCGTCAAACCATTTTCCTGAACAAGGTTAACCAGCAGATGCCCCATCACTCTCCAGCTCCACCAGGGAAAGGAGAGAAAGGAAATCTGGGTTTTTTAAGCAGGGGGGTGACTGAGAAAGCACGGGGGCCATTTCCAACACACTCCTGGAGCAAACTAGGTGAGGGCCAGGGGAGAGGTGGCCCCGAGAGCTACATCCCCCAGGGGGCGACGCAGGGCCGGCTTCCTGGAAACCCTCCCGGAGCACGGTGGCCACGGCACGAAGACCACGAGGGCTCTGGCCCTGCTCCCCACCGAGAGCGAGCACTGGTCCGAGCATAAAGAAAGAAGTCTGCTTGCTTAACTGTAGGCATAAAAATGATGCCAGACGGGTAGGCTGTGACAAGAAAATCACCAGGTGGTTGGAAGGCCTTTATTTTTGACTTCTGAATAAAATGAAAGGCTCCTCTTTTCCCAAGCATTACCCCAAACAAAAACTTGTCCCAGTTCAGTGTGTAAGTTTGCAGAAACAGAGCCAAAAGTTTTCTGTACTTAAACCCAGCAAGACTCACAGCCCAATTCAAATGGGAATAGTCTTCCCTGGGAAACCAAGGCTTTCAGGAGTCCAGCAAACAAAACCGACTCAAGGCCACTGAATCAAATCCAGAAATAAACCACCACCTGGTTGCCTCAAATAACCCAAAATTTCAAAGGTGATTATCAATGAATTCAGGACCTAATTTTGAGAACGAAGTACGAATGGATGAAAGTAACGATGCTTGTGCTATATTTGGAAATGGAAATATGTCCCTCTATCATTAAATCCCAGAATGGTGAGCTAGAAATAGGTATCATTTATTCCCCACGCTGACAGAGGCTATGCTGAGTCTGGAAGGCAGGCTAACAGGTGAGGTACAAAGATAAGTGAGACACAGTTCTGGTCAAGGAACTTCACATCCACCACGAAAAACACACAAATGACTAAAACACACAACACACACGAAAGCAGAAGTATGTTTCTCCACCGGTCATTCGTCTTTGTCCTGGCACGTGACAGCTGGCCGGGGAGACACCTGGGAAGGAGTGAAAGAGTGAATACGTGATTCAACAGTGGGAAAAAGCCTCGAAAGGAAAGGAGGGCAGGTAACACAGGACTAATAATGGGAGAGGTACAGTCAGAGTTGGTGTGAATAAAACGCAGAGAGACTAAGAGGTAGAAGACAAAATGCAGGAGGAGAAAACTTCTCTTAAAATAAAATCCAAATTCATGTTAGGCTAATCAGCATTCCTTTGAAATACTACTTTAAAAACACTGTCAAAAGGGAAAAGGAGACCATCAGTCTTCCAGCTTTCTGAGAGGAAGTAAAGCATCTCATAAATTGCTTTTAGAGGAAAAAAAACTCAGAAGGGTCCCAGAATGCCTCCAAATCTGGGCTGAGGGGTGAAAATGAGGCTAACACCTCTATTAACCACCTTCTGCATCTGACCTCAAGGTAGAAAATATTTCCTCTCTGCTCTCTTCCCAGGAATGGGAATTCTGTATTACGTCCTCTGGGGTTAGGACAGCAAGGAGTCCAGAGGTCTTGCTCAGAACCTAAGTGCTTGGTCTACAGCGGTGTGTAACCACCAACCCCCTTCCAGGTGGGATTTTTAAGAAGAATTCCCGAGCCAGCCCTGAACCAACATCACCTTGATCCAGCACCTTTAAAGTCAGTTAATTACGTGCTCATCAGTGAGCCAGAAACGTACTGCAAAAAGGGGAGGGCGACTGCTATGCTCCAGGAGAAGCGAGAAACCAGCAGGGCTAGGCACGGGGCGGGGGTGGGGGGTGGGGGTGGGGGTTGTTAACCTGCACACCACACCACACTGCCATCGCCGCCGCCACCACCGCCGCCACCACCGCCACCACCACCACCACCGCCGCCACCACCGCCACCACCACCACCACCGAGGAAGCCTTTGAAAGTGAACTTCCAAAAAGCTTCGTGTATTTGCCTAACTGAAAAAGACACCCTGCTTTTTCTCTCTTCCTCTATGTAATTTTAAATTGTATGATCTGCTTGAGAAAAATTAATTCAGGTAGCAGAGATCTTTTAGCAATTTTCCATTCCTCTGATATGTTAAACTATTCAGTAACTTTACACAAACAGGTATTTAATTAGTATGACTTCCTCTCCTTGGCCCTTATGTCACTTTTCATCTCATTTTCAGCTAAATTTGTTCTAAGCAGATCTAAGTTTTCATTCCATAAGCAGTTTCAAAACACAATGACTGAAGAAATCCTTCCTTCCTGCATAAAACCTACCACATACCCTTGTGGGTCTTGGGGCATGATGGATGCAGCGCAGAGAAAGGAGACAGAGGAAAATTCTGGAGCTGGTCAGTAAAAAATGAATGTACTCTGAGAGCGGCTGGGGCTAAAACTGAAGTCGAAGCACAAGGCAGGGAAGAATCAGGCAGCGTTCCATGTCCGTGTGTGGCCCGCCTCACAGCTGGCCACCGGGGGTGCCCTCCCTCGCCTCACGTCACGGAAGAAGAACCAAGTCAGGGTCAACATGCCAGCTTCTCTGCCACTGGGACAGTTTCTCACAGAAATACGAAAGAATGAATGCACTGAAAATCCTCAAATTGTAATAGAGAACCACTTCACCTTGAAACCAGGTTTGAGGGCTCCTCAGTCTACCAACCGCATCAATTCTGAAGGTTCCCACAGCGTAAGTCAATGAAAACAAAATGTGTTTTCACTTTTCAATAAATTTCCAAGTCTAGTGAAAAGACAGACCCTACTGCTTGCGAACTGGAGTGTTTTTATTCTAAGACTTATTCTAAGACTTTATTCTAAGATTTTTATTCTAAAAATGCTACTGATGTAAAAAACCAACGAACACAAACTGAGTCTCTAGGCGAGAACTTTTGTAAAATGCTTTCCTTCTAGCTTCCTTTAGTGTCTGCTTTTTGAAAACTGTAACCAAGCTGAAAAGGTGAGTAAATCATGAATACTGCTTCGTGAAAAAGTCTTGTCTGTCCTAGAGGCAAGCTAAATCTTTACAAGTCCTGCTGAAGAGTATCACTAGACATGTCACAGAGACAAATGTGAGATTACCAGCCCGGGGCTGCAGTTCTTCCCTCTCCGGACGCACAGGCCCCCCGGGGCCACGGCAGCCCCTGTGACCCCCGCAGGCTGTGGCTGCACTTCCCTGGGAGGAGGCTGCTTTCGGCTCCCTGCTGCTGGCTGGCTGGCTGCCACAGCTTACTGACCAAAGGCACAATGTGCTTTTTCACGCATATCACCTTCTCCCTCTCAACTTCGGGGTTCAAATGCATAGTATAAAGAGAAGCTAATGTATCCATACTGAGGAGAAAGAGGGAGAAACACAACTGTACTGCAACTAGGACAAGGGCTACAAGTGCATGGAAAGAAAGGTCCAGAAAGGGCAAGGGAAACCGCTAACTCTGCCTGGGGACGTGAAGCAAAGCAGTAAGTCCAAGTTTCAGGGGTGTCAGAGTGCCACGGGTTTGGGGACACTGTCCTGAGTACGAGGCGCTGGAGGAAAAGCGGAAGCCAGGCCACAGGGATGCCGAGAGGTTTCAGGCTGGTGCCTGACATACACAGAGTCACTGATGGCTCGAAAGCAAGGCTACGACCAAATTTGTACTTCTGGTGGCAGTGGTGTGGGAGGCTGGGGAAAGGGCTGCCAGGGAAGGCAGGCTAGTTGGTGGTTACGGCTTGAGCCGAGCTGAGTGAAGAACTTACAGCCCGCTACATCTGTAACTAGGAATTGCTGTGGACAAACGCATCTGGACGTCTCCTCAGAATGACTGTGTATCCTCAGAAGAAAACCAGTTTCTCCGTAGATGCTGTGAAGCCTTTTTTAGTTACGGCATTATTAAGAGAAGGTGAAGAAACTAGCGGAGTTGGTTTTCTACTCCGACGGCCAAGCCCACCACCAGCTTGGGTGCAGCTGAAGCACAAGGTTTTGGGGCCTCCAGTTTGCCACACGGGCTCGTCGAGTTTCAGAGTAAGAGCAACGTGTGCTCTTCTGGGAGCCAAGCTTTCAAGTTACAAATGGCCTGGTTGAGGACTGACTGCCCACGATCCTAGAATGGGCAGTGAAGTTCTTTCCTTTTGAACACATCTACTGGTTCCCTGATCTCTGATGCCCCTCCTGTTTCTCCGGCAGTCTTACTCTTTCTAGATTCCTCTTCCAGCCTGTGTCTTTAAGCTTTCATGTGTTTAAATCTCAAATTACCTGGAAGGGCTCCTTAATTCCAATTTATAAAGAGCTGTGAAGTAGAGAATTTTTTTTTCCTTAGAAATAAGATGCAGTAAAAGTTGATATCTTTACTGAATTTGTAAGTCCTTTTCTCTCAAGAGCTACAGGAGTTTCTTGAATTGTAATTTTATGTGATTTCTACTAAGAATAACACACACAAAAGCATAATTAGTAGCGCCCTATTTTTCATATATCAAATAACATTATCTCTTACAATGAGGTAAGTGCATTAACAAGAGCAGACCTATGCCATTAGCATCACTATGGCCATGTTGGCGTGGGAACCTTTAAACTTAATGTTACGTAAAATTCACTTTTCTCAGAATCTAAGAGTAGTCACCCAGTCTGATAAAATCAGAAGTCAACCATGACGTTGGCCACATGACAGACTAACACACAGAAAGGAAACCCAGCTCTGACCACAATGTGCAGGTCGTTTACTGACGCTAAAATGGCCACGCTCTGTTCTCTCTCCCAAGTTAAAAGGCAGCAACTTCACCCCAACATTTCCCTGCTCACCGGCTGCTCCATGCCTCTCGTCCTCCAGCCCACGGGTCCACTGCTGCAGACACACAGGCTTCCGCCTCCCCTGGCAGCATGGCCACGCTTGTGGGGCCAGAGGCTAGGAAGACCAGCCAGAAGCCTAGCGCACCCCTCGGCCCAACCCCGTCCTCGCTGACCGCTCAGTGTGGACAGACTACACCTCATTACTGGCCACCTCTGGCCCACTTTCTCATGCCACAACCAGTCCATACTCTTCCCCAGGGGTTCGCAGAGCCTCTCAGACCCTTACCTCCTTGACATGGCTGTGAAAGGACACGGACATGTCCAGTAGGATCTTGCGCTGCTCCACGCGCCGAACAAAATCTTGTATCCGGTCTTCAAGCTGATGGGCAGCCTGATAAATCTCTTCTGGGTCACATTCCCCGGTCTGAGCCAGCTGCTCTGCTGCTTCTAGTAATTTATCCGCGTTGGTATATGTGTTCTGCACAAGAGAAAATCCAGAGAAACAGAGGGTGAATTAAAAAAAAAATCCAGCTAGGCCTCCTAACAGACTGCAACTGAGTCAGTTTGGGACATTCCTGATCATTTCTATAAATCCAACAGAAAAAAAAAATTGATGGGAAGAGAAGACTTCAGGAGTTCAATACACCTCTGTCAGTAGCTTTCCCCATTCCTGTTCTAGACTGTTAAACGCTGAATCTTCTGGCAAAGCCCTTCCATCTACAGCGGTGGTGGGTGGGGTGTCTGCACGCAGCTTCCGGCTGCCCCTGACTCACAGAGGGCCTTCAGCTTCTTGCTGCCGCACACCCAGAAGACAGCACCGAGCACGAAGGCCCACTTCACTTTCCCTGCAGTCTTGTGACGGAATGCAGGGTTCCAGTTTTGTCTTTCAGTATGATGTACAATTTTATAATTCCCCAAATGCCAAGTGGGAAGATTAGGTTGCAAATACAAGTTGCTGTCTTCTTAACATGTTTCTACTTACCGGTAATCCATGGTTTTTTTTCTACTTAAGAGGACATATTTTTTGAGAAAAAGGAAATAACCATAATGGCTTATACAAAGTAACCAGAGTTTTAAAGTGCTGAAAATTATGTGTAAACAGGTATCAAAAACACTTTTAAAATTATTCCATTTTAATTCATGATAAATGAAAGGCTGCCAATGGGTTCCACAGACACAGAGGTGTGCTAGAGACTGGACTGTGTTCGCGGAGCTGCTGGGGAGGGGGCCAGCTAGCAGGGGCCGGGGGCAGCCCTGACAGGCGGGAGGGCTTTGGCGCAGCGCAAGACCGGGGGAAGGCCCCTGAGCAGGCTACGGTCCCTCTGAGAAACAGGTGGAGTCCTCCATCCTTCTCCAACATGTGAGGCCCAAAGCCGAGCAGGGTGGGCGTCTCAGCAGTGGCCCAGAGTGTGGGGCGGTGTCCCTGCAGAGAGCCTGAGCCTGAGGAAGGACGAGGGCACCCCTGCACGGGCAGCCTCCCACTGGGGAGACTGGTCACATCCAGGGACATTCATCTCCTCGGCCAACAGGTTCAGGATAATGAGAGGCAGGGTCCCCACTTCAGAGAAGGGACTTACAAATACAGACAAGGAGAAATGCTGAGTTAACCCTGTGGCACTGGGCTGGAATCAGAGGTACGAGTGTGAATACGTGGTTTTCACAGATGTGTGAACGTGCACATCCGTACACACACACACACACACACACTCACACGTCCTCTCTCCCTCTGTCCCCTGAGAAGGTCCAGGAGCAGCAATGACCCAAGAGCAGTAAGCATGCTTAGCACCTGGCTTTCCACCGGCAATCACCATCCTCCTCTACAAGGAACCAGGGCTCCTGGAGACACGGCTGACTCGAGGGTTCGGGGGACAAAGTACAAGATGAGGCTGAAACATCTCACTGTATCCAAAAGTAAGGAAATGCTCAAGAACAATGTGGGTAGGTCAGGACACAGAAGCAGCTTTGGCTCCCACTGGCCAAATCAGGGATGACCTGAGAGTAAGCAGTGACGGTAAGACTGTAATCCACCAAATACAGCATGAAACCACAAGTCCATACAGACGTAAATAAATAAAGAAAATTGGCTGAGGAACAGGATATTTACACAATTTCAAAGTAGCTCCCCGCTAGGTGGGAGGAGACTCAGCTTACGACGGAGAACTGTGGCAGACCCCACCCTAACCGAGAAATCAGAGTGAACGGCATTCGAAGCAGGACGAGGGAAAGTCAGGCGCCGACCGGTGGGAAGACACAAGGACTCGGCAGCCCTGATACGCCGGACCGAAGACAGACGAGTAACTGGAATCCACTCACGACCGAACGTCAGACAGACCCAGAGTGAGAGGCATGCTCCAAAATAAAGGGCTTGAACTCTTCCGAAGTGTCAGGTCACCAAAGCTCAGAACACCAGGGGCGTGCTACAAACTCGAGGACCTCTGACGCAAGAGAGCTGGACGCCACAGCTAATTCTGCACTGGGTCCTCTCGCCATAAAGGACATCATGGGGCCCGAGGGCTGGCAGGTAAGCCTGCAGCAGGGTTCATGTCCTGATTTTGACAGTGGCATTGTGGGGGTACAGCCGAATGTGCCTTCCTGCTAGGAAATACAGGCTAAAGTCAATGGCTCAAGGGAGAGTTTTTCTTTGTGCTGTACTTCCAACTTTCCTGCAAGTTCAAAAAAACAATTTTTAAACAAGCGTAAATACGGCTTGGTAGGTAGGAGATGGTCTCAGGAAGGATGGTCGTGATGCACCGGACAGAGCGGCGGGCTCCCCAGGCATCAGCGTGGGGACAGAAGCAGTCCATCCTGGGGCACGCCGTAAGTGGGGGTGCGGTGTCCACAGAGAATTTACAAGAGTCTGTGAAAACCAACGAAAAGTCAGTCTATTTTTTATCATCAGCACAGGCTGCACGCCCACCTCTCCCTGCGCCAGAGCCACGAGCATTTACTGGGCCTTGGGTCTACTCGTTAGCTCAGGAAGCTGAGGCCCGCAGGGCAGTCACGGAGCTGGGCCCGGGGCTGAGTGTGGGGCCTGTGACCCCGTCCCCTGTCGCCCGTACTGTTCAGCTCGTGGGACTCCCGCCCACGGGGTTTCAGGCAGCACTGTCCACGTGCTGCTGTGAGGCGAAGCTCATCGCCGTCTCTCCCTGCCGATCTGAGAAACTGTTTTCAGGGGACTTTTCTTTCTGGTATTCTGCATTATTAACTGAGGATCTTTCAGGACTCTTTTTAGAAATGAGTGAAGAGATGTCAAAGAATCCAATCTTTTAAAATACACTAATTATGGCCAGAGTTGGAAAATGCACCTATGTACGTTTTACACGGTCTTTGGAAACAATTACCTGAAGTAGTTTGAAAGCATCGTTTCCGATGTGACTGCAGACCTCAATGGCGCTGCTAAAGGGCTGTCGTGTACTCGAGGGGGAACAATCCCTGCGCGGAGCAGAGACGGTGAAATGGCCCACTTCAGAAGAGCTTTGTAGCAACAGAAGCACGAGTCATAAACATCCGCTCTCCGTCCTGTGCAACTCCGGACCTCCCCATCCCCCAGGCGCGTCTGGCACCCTGCCAGGGAGGACGGTGACAACAAGAAGCCCTCCACACACAGATATTGAACCGCTCGCAGATCCCGGGTGCGGGGAGGAAAGACTGTCACAGCAGACGCCCAAGAGCCAGTACCAGTCACGTCACTGACTTGGTGCCCGAGCTGCAGGCTGGAGAGCATCACGGCCTTATGGACGAAGGAGGCAGGAGCTAAACTATGAATGAGAATCCGAACAGTGTCCTGACGAGCGAAAGGATTAGGCTGCTATTAACAATAAAAAGTAATGACAGAAACTCCTGGAGCCGAGACAGCTAAATGTGGCATCCTGCACAGGGTCCTGGAATGGGGTAAACTCAGGAAATCTGAACAAAGTAGGGGCTCCAGTAAATCCATCTATCTCAGTTAACTCTAACAAATGAACCAGACTAAGAGTAATCATAGGGGAAGCTGGGGGTCAGGTATGGGAACACTCTGTATCATCATCACAATTTTTCCGTAAATCTGAAACTAGTCTAAAAAAATAAAGTTTCAAAGTATATGTGTTTATACAGTCGGCCCTTGAACAACACATTTGAGCTGCACGGTCCATATATACGTGGATTTTTTTTATGACTATAGTACTGTAAATATACTTAATGATTTTATTAACATTTTTTTCTCTGGCTCACTTTATTATAAGAATACAGCATATAATACGTGTAATGTATAAAATATAACTGGCTGCTTATGTGATCACTAAGGCTTCCAGTCAACAGTAGGTTACTAGATAAGTTTTGGGGGGAGTTGAGGCATCTGGCTGGCTCAATTGGTAGAGCGTACGACCCTTGATCTTGGGGTTGTAGGTGTGGGCCCCACGTTGGGTGTAGAAATCACTTAGAAATAAAATCTTAAAAAAAGTTATGCATAAAAAAAGAAAAGTTATGCGTGGACTTTCAACTGTGGTGGGGGGGGCCGGTCAGTGTCCCCAATCCCCACGTTGTTTGAGGGTCAGCTACATACGTGTGCATGTATACACAACATATATACACACATAGGCATAGCGGATTTTTCAAAAAAACTTTCCCCTTTGGAATAATCCTTGGGTACGTTCCACAATTATCTCAGTTAGACCTTCCCTCCTGAGAGGCTGGCTCCTGGGCCCCTCGCTGCAGCCCCTGGGCACAGAGAAAGCGCTCCTTGTGAAGCTCAGCTAGTAGCTTCAAGGCTCCTGCCACCGAGATTCTGCATACATTGCCGACAAGGGTCTGTGACCATCAGAGGCTCATTTCGGGTGACCTTTCTGGGGATGGTGGCTTTATGGAGACCCAGGCTTCCCCCCGCGGAGCCTCACCCAGGAAGCGTGCTCTGCATCTCTCGGCAGAAGCACTAAAGAAGCTAACGGAGTATCATGCTTTATGCAGCACGCACACATTTTTTTTTTCACATTTTTTTTTAAGAGCTAAATTCTATTTTCTTATTGTCACCATGGCCATGAAGTCACTTACCTCTCGTGTTTGAGAAGGGGATCGGCAGGGGAAATTGCCTCCCAGCACTGAACGCTTTGTTTCTGAAAGCTTTTCTACCTCTTTGCCAGCAGGGAAGGATATTTGATATGTGAGCTCGTATCAAACGAACGAGTGCATTTTTTTAATTTTTGGAGACACAACACAGTATTTACTTCATCCCACTTCTCATTTTACACGTGGAGAAAACGAGCCCGCACAACAGATTCCATGGCTTTCCCTGGGCCCCCAGGATGGGCTGCTGGAGCCAGGGTCAGCATGCAGGGTCTCTGAAGCCGACGGCCGTCCTGTGCACAGAGCCCACCCTGGATCCCTCTGCCTCAGAAGCGAATAGATTCCCACATGCTAATGAGCATACTGGTCATACACGGAGGCTTTGGAGCCCTGGCCTGTGCCCACAACAGCCTTATCCCCACGATGGTGAGGAAACAAGGTACAAAGGGGAAGTGACGTGTCCAGGATTGTTCCAACAACAAATGCCCAGGCCTGGGCTCCTCCTGCAAGGAGAGATTCAGTACTTAAATATCTACTTAAGGGGAGGTGGTGTCAGGAGACTGTTTTAGACCCAGAAGAAGCCAGCCTTCTCCTGCCTTTGGCCTGCCATCCTGTCCCCAACAGCATCTCTCCTCTGAGACGTGGGCCCAACATTCCCTGTGAGGAGAGGAGTAAAGGAGATACTGGGAGGCCCAGGCCCGGGGGCGGGGGGGGGGGGGGGCACGGAACGGTTTCCTCTTTTCTGGAGAAGTAAATTAAAATCGCAGAAGTGCCAGGACCCAGGCAACACTGCAGGGCAAACGAGACCTTCCTTTCTCTACGATCCTTAGCTGCTCTGCTCTGGGACCAACAAAAGATAGCCAGAGGCTATATTTAGACAGAATCCAGTGAAAAAGATGGGTTTTCTTGATCTTAGAAAACACAGGAGAGGAGAACATAAGTATTTCAAGGAATGAGTACTTCTCTTCCATCTGTTTTGTTTAAAACAACAACAGACTGAAGTCTGCATATAGAAAGCTTTCAAGGTATTTTATACTAACGTAACAGAAAAGAATGATGGGCCAGTTCATCTACAATCTGTATTAAAAAGCCCAGTGCCCTGGGGCACCTGGTTGGCTCAGTCAGTTAACCGTCTGCCTTAGGCTCAGGTCCTGATCCCAGGGTCCTGTGATCCAGCCCTGCAACCCCACATCGGGCTCCCGATAGCAAATAAAGAAATCTTAAAAACAAAAACAAAAACAAAGCCAGTGTTCTGAATCATTTAAAAGGCCCATAAATTGCCAGGGATCATTTTTTCATGCACGAAGGATAAGTGCAGGACACAAGCCTGCCACCCAACACACACAGGTGATGCAGAGCTGAAATGCACTACAGCGTGACAGAACTCGCAGCACCAAGAGCAGAAGTGAGGAGGTCTGTGTGGTGCGTATTCAGGTAGAGCAAAATAGTGACTGCTGACTGCTATCTGTGTGTGTTAGCATTTTACCAGAGAAATAATTGCAGGGAGTGGGGGAAAAACTAGGGGAAAACTGAGGCTTAGGGAGAGGGAGGAACTTGCCCACGGTCATAAAAGCAGTAAAGGCATTAGGAAATTTAAGAAGTGTCTGTGATAAGGGAAATTTGATATCTTGTAAGCACAGTCCAACCTGAAGGAAATCCTTGATAATAAACATTGGGTTGAAATTCTCCACTACTCATTTATTTAAAAAGACAAAACGCCACACCTTACATCAAAAAGTGAACTTACTGCAACATGGCAGCCTGTGGTATGGAAGCAAGAATGCAGTAACTATAGCAAATCAGAAATTTAGGACATGCTGTGCACAAAGTCTCCACAAAAGAGGACAATGAGCTTGGTAGCGACCAGGGAACTGAAAAACAGGCCTGATTATCTTCTGCAAATCTTGCCCAAATGGAATGTCTCTTGCTTTCCTAAATGCCACACTTCTTTATCCTGGAAGACAAGATAATTACAAGGCACCCATAAAAAGCTGTTGACAGAAACAGCTTCATGAAGAAGGCTGTCACAATACGTTACACCTTTGGAAGGTGATGTGAATCTCAGGGGACAGGCAGACAGGAGAGAAGGCAGCGTAAGTGCTCGCAGGATACATGCCCGTGAGAAGATGTGATGGCAGAGATTTACTAATCGTACTCGAGAAATCTGTGCTCTGGAAACCGGCTTCTTCCTTGAACCAGAGTTTTGTGGGCTTTACTTTACCGACTGTTGGAATCCTAGCTTTTTAAACCTAAAAGGGAATGTTAACTTGAATACCTACGTAGAAGGTAAAAGAGAAAATGCCTGCCAGAGAGCATCTCCCTTTCCAACAGTCATGTGCAAAAAGCTTCCGTGGGGAGACCACAGATTTCTTTAGAGCTCCAGTGTGAAAACGCGACATGGTTGCACAGGCCCCACCCCATACATCCATCAGCCCGGATTCATGCAATAGGAAATAGCTACTCACAATCACTGTACAAAATAAGGAAGGGACGGACGGTCAGATTAGTAGAGAGGAGGCTCTTGGCTCTGCAAAACTGCATGCAAAATGTATCCCAGTGCTTTCTGATGCGGCGACACAAGCCTCAGGCCAGCGGCTGATGCGGCGACACAAGCCCCAGGCCAGCGGCTCCTGCAAGAGGTCCCGTGCCCCGCAGACGTGACGCCGGGCTGCGCAGCTCGCTCCCACCAACCTAATCTGACTTCTTCGCAGGTTCCTCCTTCCCGAAACACCAGAACTGTTCCACATAATAAATCTATATTTAGTACCTTTTAAATGAATTCAACCATAAGACTTTCACCACTTCCTTCTTGTACCTGTTACTTCATCATATGCCACAACTCACTGTTTTGAAGAAGCAGCCTATAAGTATATTAAATAAATGGCTAAATCTAGATCGCTGATGATACTTTAGAATTGATTTTCCAAAGGACCCTTCAAGACTCAACCCTAAAAACAAAACTTAACAGCAAAAAGGAATTTTCTTTTCCCTAAACCGCAAAATTTGTTTTACTTTTGTGAATATGTTTCAGAGAATGAAATACAGCTCCTTATTAAGCACTAATAATACCTCTGCTTGCATATTTAAGGGGCCTCCAAAGGCCACACTGTCCAAAAACTGACATTAATCTAAAACATAAACTTCGATCTCCGCCATAAGCACTTCTCCTGTGATTTGCTTTGCTGGACAGCAGTCAAGGATGAGGGCAGGCAGGGGGAAGGTGCTGAAGGTCACGGCAGCGAGTCTCGTTCGCCTGTGCTGCCCCCACACTGAGGCTGTGTTCCTTGGGAAGAGCCAGAAAACTTGAGTGAAGGAAGCAGCAAACACAAGAGCAAGGCCACTGTCTGTCCGGAGCAAACCCGCGGCACGTGGCCAGTATCTGAAAACCAGTGGAAGGGAAAGGGGTGCAGATGTTTGCGAAGTGAACAAAGTGTTTGTATTCAAGGCTGCTTTGGTGCACAGCTCAGATTTGGGGTGTAAGCAGTTTCGGCGTAAGGGGAAGACGGCTGGGCACCCCTTAGGATCCCAGGGACAAAAAGCAGAGATAAGAAAGGACTGGGACTCGGCTGAGTCAGTAGAGGAGGGTGCAAACAAGCACCTGCCTCTCTCTGAACCAGGGGTGCTACTCTGACCCTCGGTTTGCCCTAGAAATCTGTGGGCAGAAATGTTTCCTACAAAGAAAGTCTTCTCACTCCTGCTGCCCCCTGGGAACCAGTGCTGACAGCTTTGATGGTTGGCTTAGACCAGAGGAAATGAGTTTACCGTGACAAGATAGGGCGTTAGGCACAGTGGAGACTTCCTTAATTTGGAATGGAAGGAACCACAGGAAGTGGAGGGAGAAGGGTCGGTGGAGTTCTGGACACACGAGGACACTCGGCAGACCGCCATCCTCCCTATCAGAGGGAGTGCAGGGGGGTGTGGGGGGAGGCGAGGGCAGCCCAGCCTACGCCATGGGTGGCCGTGCTGCTTGAGGGGAGAGCCTCCATCTCCACAGCCCAGTTGTTCGCCGTTCTGCCTCTTACTTTCTTCAGTGCCTCAAGTCTTTGCTCATATGACACAAATTTCATGTCCATCCCCAAACCACACCGGCCACGGCAGTAGCTTATCGCATGGAAAAAATGGAGGGGAGATAAGAGCACATTTCCCACATTTCTTCTACAAGAGGAAGACAAAATATTTTCCAACAGGCATGAAGTAGGGACACCACACATAAAACAGATGAGAAAAATGCTCCAAAGACGCATCCTGCTTGAGGCAAGGCTGCTGAACACACCATCTTTTCCTGCTCCTTTCTTGAGAGGGAGAAAGCAGAAAGGCCGAGATTGTCGTTTTTACTCTGTATGTGAAGACATGTAGAGAAGGCATTTCACTGAACAAGACTTAAGCGCAGACTCTTTTGTTATCCCGTAAGTCGGCCCAGAGTCGGTTCCCCAAACTAGTGTGCACCTAAACCCTTTGTTACGCAAAACTTCGGACACAGAGCCACGGTTTTCTCCTCTCTGTCCTCACTTACGGATGAGACCACATTGTTGGATCTACTGACACTCTTCCTTTTACAAGGGAAGAATCTCTTTATTTCTAATAATGTTTTTATACTCTCCAACCTATTTGCTTAATATTAATATTCGTAAGTCAGTTTTATTTTGGTTAATATTTGGCTGGTGGGTCTTTCTCTAATAGGTTATATACTTTCAAACTTCCTGGGTATTTATGTTTTAGGTGTGTCCTCCGAAAATAATAGCATGATTTTTAAGAGATAATCAGAGAATCTTTTGTTTCTTTACAAGTAAAATCTATTTTGTATTTATTGTAATTACTGACACTTATGAACAAATTACACCATCTTATTCTGTGATTTCTATCATGATTTCTGTTTTGTTTCTTTTGCTTCCACCAGATCCATTTCCATGAGTTTTTATTTACTGTTTTCTGTTTCTTTTCCTGCTTCGCTTCCTAGGAAGTGACACCTCCTACCCCTAGACGGCACGTGGTCGCACAGAAGGGGTAGCGTGCCCCCGAGTTCACAGGTGTCAGGAAAGCTGTGGCTCCTGCCAGCCTCCGAACCCACTGTAGTGCTGTCTGTTTTCGACTACTCCAAGTCTACCATTCAAATGGTCAATCCTCGCACTTACAAATACATTTATCAATTTCTATGCTCAATCTTGATCCCAGTCCTTTCTTCTCATACTTTCCTTTTTATTAACTAATTCATTTGATAAATATCTCCTGATCACTTAAACGTGCCAGGCACTGTTCCAGGGGTCAGTGATAGAGAATCGAACAAAACAAAGTCCCTGTTCTTGCGGCGTTCCCATTATAGCAGGCACTTCCATTATTCTCACTCAACTACATGCCTTGGGGCACGTGGGTGGCGCAATCGGTTGAGCATCCTGCTCTTGGTTTCAGCTCAGGTCATGATCTCAGGTCAAGAGATCGAGCCCCATGTCCGGCATGATTGTGGAGTGTGGAGCCTGCTTAAGATTCTTTTCCCTCTCCCTCTGCCCCTCCCCACCACTCTCGTGCACATGCACTCTCTCTCTCTGAAATAAAGAAATCTTTAAAAAAAATAAACTATATGCTTTAGTTCTTCTGGTAAGTATCTGAGGAGTAAACTCATTCAGTCTTGGTCTACATTTTATCCTCATCATTGAACGATAGTGCACCTGGATCTGGAATCCCAGGTTCAGGGTTAATTTTTCTTAAAACTATTCTACCAACTTCCAGAATCTGTGGTTCCTGGTGAGAAGTGGCCTTCCTTCCTTCCTTCCTTCCTTCCTTTTTTTTTTTAAGATTTTTTTTTTTTTCCTAGGGAGAGAAAGAGAGAAAGTGCGTGGAGGGATAAAAGGAGAGGGAGACTCCCAAACAGACTCCCTACTGAGCACAGAGCCCGACTCAGGGCTCGATCTCACAACCCTGAGGATTACAACCTGAGGTGAAACCATGAGTCGTACACTCAACCAACGGTGCCTCGATGCCCGAGAAGTCGGCTATCTTTCTAATAGCCCTTCTCACAGGAGTTGTTTTGTCATTTCTCTCTTCTTGTTAAGACGTTGTCTTTGATGTTCCCTGGTTTTACAATAATGTATTTCAGTTTGGCTGCATCCTACTAGACAACTTCTTTTTAAAGTAACTTTTCCCCGAAACGTCCTTGTAACTTCCATATAATACAGAACAGACACACACACGGCGCCATGTTATTGTAATTTCTTTCTTCACTCCACTTTCTTTCAAAGCACAAAACAAAAAGCACATTTACCAAATAATAAGTTGTAGGAAGGCCATGGCCCGGGTACTTTCCACGCTGCTGCCACACGCACACCTGACTTCCTCCCTAGAAGCCTTTACGGTGCCTACTTTCCAGATAAGAAAGTTAATCTGAGACATGAGAAGAGACTTTTCCAAATGACACAGCTAGTGAGCATCACAGCCAATGCTCCAACTCCAAAAGCCCTAAACACACTACACACCCTACGTCCTCTTTCTAAGCACACACATATAAAAGAACTGGAAAAGGACAAGAAATGCTGGTCTCTTATTGCAGAAATGCAAGAAGAACCATTACTGTTTGATTATCAGGTGAAATCTCACAAATGAGTCAACAGGCATCAGTACAATAAATATGGCAAAAACATTCAGGGCATTTTTTCTGTGTCACGAACACCTTATTTTTATGGCACAACCAACAGACAAGATCATCTTTCTGAGCAGGCAAGGACAACCTCACTCTCAAATCTGAGCATTACCTCCTCTGAACCACCTTTAAACGTATCTAGCCAAGGATCACTCATCTCAGATGAGGTTAAAATGAATTCAAAACCAACCACGTAAGTATTTATGGGAGAAAATAGTGAAAGCTATGGTTTTACCTGTGCTACTTCTTCAAAATCTTCGTGACGTTTCTGCAGAGCTCTGGCCCGATGAAGAGATTTCCCCACACCCGTATGTTTGCTCAGAAATGCTTCTCCATGGTTCTCAATCCAGTCGAGCACCTACAATAAAATACAGGTACATATGCCATAAAAACAATGTTCTGCCTCGTTCGATGGCTGGGGCTACCCACTGATACATTCTGTTGTCAAAACTAGAACAAACAAGAAGCAGAGGAAGGAAAAAAACTGGAAGCAATGGAACACAAATCTACCACATCTGATCAGCTTTCCCAACGTGATTTTCAGCAGCTCTTACTGTAAAAGCATAAGTCTGTCTCTGTATAAACATTACGTACAATAATGATTAAGTCTCATCTCATTTTATGCACAATGGAGCATCCAAAACTGAGTGGGCTATCAAGCCACAGACAACCAGTTTAACTTGACATTTTTATAAGGCTCAAAGCTTCACAACTCAGGCGATTCAAGTTTAACCACCGAGTTAATGCTTTTCTGTCTCTTCTTTAGACCACTGAAAACATATAAATAAAACCTAAGAAAACAAAGCACTTAAATGCCTCCGTCCTGGTCTTTGAGGATAATTTATTCTGTAAATAAACTACTAAGCTGTTGTGAAAGCTAAACATTCCATGAATTTAATTACTTAAAAGTTCTTGCGAGTTGACATCCACCACACACAGAATGGGAGTTAAAGTTAAGCAGTGCGGCCTGACGTGTCTAGGTTCCGAGCTGGTGCTCTCATACTTGAGAAACCACAGAAAACGGACACAAACAAAATATTTACGTTACCATCAAATGTACACTTGGGGGAAAACAGACCTAGCCAAAAATAAGTCAGTGACATCTTTCACTAAAAGCTAAACCTTTAGTACCAGGTATTTAAATATTCGAATACGTTTGTTAACAAACTGCTGAAGGCTGCCTCTCAAACTTCACATTTAGTCTCGATGGTAACGATGCATATGGATCAAAGCTATCTCCGACTGAAGCACCATCTGGGGCAGGCACGGCCAGGACAGCGGTCGAGGGGACAACCCGGAAGTGGACCAGTCGCAGCACCCGACTAATGGAAAAATAAAACGGCTCTTAACATTCGCTGCTATGAAAAGGATCCCTTGCCCTTTGCTGCCTGCCCTACAGAGAGATCAGCTGTGCTGACAGAACACAGAAAAAGGCGGCTGGTGAGGGCCAGTCTGTCGTCCAGGGACAACTGGCCTTGTCATCCGTCGCTCCAAACCAGCGACCTTCAGAAGCCAAGGGTCTGGCTGAGGGCCGTTTCTGCAGAGGGTTTAGTAAAGTTCGTAGTACATGTAAATAAAATGGCTTGCAAACCTGAATAAATCGCTGGTGGGCCTCTTAAAGACCCCCACAGAATCGGCAGAGGTGTTGGTGCATGGCGGGGGGTGCGGGGAGCACAGAGGCCAAGCCTTGCGGCAGAGCTCGGCTAAAGCCACACACCTACCTTACTGCTACAGCTCATTTCTGAACCTCTTCTGTCAACACCACCCATCTGACAGTCACTCGGCGGTCACACTATCAGAGCGCTTCCCAGTGGATCTACCTGTGTCCTGTCACCTGGCTCGCAGGCCCCCGAGGGCTCTCTCGTCGCCACCCTCCGTTTCTAGCCCCCGCTGCATACGCAGGGTCGGGCTATGTGTTCTTGGGCGAGTTCTTTATCCTTCCTGGGCTGTGGCTTCCGTGGGGCTCAGGGGTTGTGGCGGGGCGTTGTGAGGTCTGTGTCAGGCACACGAACACCAGTGTGGTGGATATACGGTGTAGGCAGCATCTCCACCCCAAACCATAGCCCGTGGCAGACTTCCATCTAATTTATAGCTCGGTGGTGGCATAAGCTATAAATATCCATTGCTTTTCAGTTTATTTTTTTTTTAAGTAATCTCTACACCTAACACGGTGCTCAAACTCATGACCCCAAGGTCAAGAGTCACACGCTCCTCAGACTGAGCTGGCCAGGCGCCCCATCCATTGCTTTTTAATTAGTGTACATTATTTTCCTTTCTTGAGATGAGAGAGAGAGAAAGAGAGAGAAAGAGGGACCATGCTCTAGTACTACCATTAGTAAGTTGTGCTACATTCACACCTGACTTCAAGGCAGACACAAAGCTGCTGAGTTGTTTACATGAGTCTCTTAATTCGTATTATAAAACACAGATCCTGTTCCACTCCCACAAAATGTTCATTGACAAGTTCAAGATGTCTCAACCTCAAGGATGTATACAGTTAAATGGAATGTGCCTCTGGGCATGAGGCCAATACCACACAGGAGACAAGGATCAAATATTTTAGGCTTGAAAGAACTTAAAGATACGTAAGTACACCTAGGCTACGGTCTCCCTGGCTATCAGAAAGGGCTAAGAGATCTTTCTTTTAACTGTAGTATTCCGTATATTCCTCAACTTTCTTATTAAAAGAAAAATTGAGCCACTGATAATCACCGGCAACTCAATAAAGACTTGAAATAAGGCCACAATTTCTTTCTTTCTTTTTTATATTTATTTATTTGACATAGAGAGATCACAAGTAGGCAGAGAGGCAGGCAGAGAGAGAGGGGGAAGCAGGCTCCCTGCTGAGCAGAGAGCCCGATGCGGGGCTCGATCCCAGGACCCTGAGATCATGACCTGAGCCGAAGGCAGAGGCTTTAACCCACTGAGCCACCCAGGTGCCCCAAGGACACAATTTCAAAAAGTAAAATGTAAACATTATTTCATAGAAAGGGCTGAGGAACCAAAATAAAGTATATTAAAATAATAAAAATTTGGTTTTTAAGCCTTTCAGAAGTCTTTCAGAAAGCATAAGTTGGAAATTAAAGCTATTACGAACCAACTGCTCAGAGTTACAATTTTTCTTTTATTAGGGGTTCCTTTAGACAGAATCGTAAATACCAGGTGAAATTATATTTCCAACAAACATGAAAGTAATTCAAAGAAGGTGTACAAACTCTAATCACTTTAAAAAAAAAAAAACAGTGGCAGACAATTATGAAATCCAGCTCACACTCACAACCAAATACCCCATGAGGCTTTTGTTTCTTTTACAAGTCCGAGAACACTCCTCAGATTGCCAAGGAATCCTGAATCAATAGAGCTGTCCAAAGAGCATTTCAAAGACATGCCTGAGGAATCTTTACCATTTAAAACATAAAAATACTTGCAAGTCAGGGGCTTCATCAACCTACTCCAGCCAGCTGCCTCCCTGACCTGAGCTGTGGCCAGCAGCTGTCATCTGTCTTGTGACCCCAGCCCCAGAAACAAGGCTGGCAGGGGATTTGTGGCGCGGCTGCTAGACTGGAGCAGAAGGACAAAAGCGACCCCTTCCCACAGGCTACCTGGTTCCTGGGCAGAAGAGCAAAGCTGGGAGGCCGATGACACCTCCCTCTCTGGGCAGATGATGTGGTGTGAGCTCATTCCTGTGCACGTCAGTGCCCTCTAATGGACACAGTGACAGCCCCAAGGTCAAGGTCACTTGAATCTGTCCTCTTGAATACAAGAGCATTCAGGGAAAGTATCCAAATATCTGTGAAATCCAGCCACCACTTTAAAGAGACATACCCAGTGAATAAGCGTTTTCCGTCATAATAATGAGAACTCCTTATAAGTCACATTTATTCAGTTCACAAAACACAAACACATGACTCAAGTGAAAAACCAGGGTAATTCTTCTAAAATATCCTCAATGTGTTCTTTTTTAATATAAAATCAGATTTTTCCAGTGGCAAAATATTAATTTCCTCCCTGCCCATTTCCAATAAAACCAATAATAACCCAGTTTCATTTAGTTACTTCCCTGTTCAACCCCTGTTGGTTTTCATTTTAATCACTGGCTCTGACAATCTCAAAACAGACATACTGTGTTTCCAGGGCTGTCTATTTTTAAAATTTTTTTTCCCCAGTGCCATTTTTAAGTAAGTGCTCCTAAAACAATCATATAGATCAGAGCTTTCTGGATTATCAAATCAATGGTATTTTAACAATTATAACAATGAATGAGTGATTAAGCAACGTCACTGCAAATTTGTTAAACATAAGCAGGAGACCAAAAAGGAGGCCTTATTCGCTTTGAGAGTGTTTTTATGAAAGCCTGGTGTCTAGCATTGCTGTGAAGATATCCAATATTATGCTATTAATGAAATTTGCCCAAAAAGTTAAAATCACAAAAGAAGGATACTCTGAGTTTATATTATTGAATTCCACGTACACATCCTCTCTCAGGCTGCCTGGTACCTTTCCCTGGAAGCTCAGAGCATATTTTACCCGAAACCAGCACCCTCGTTCATGTTCTTCCCTTTCTGGTGGAGGCCAGGCTCGCTGACCACCTGCACGGAGAACAGGAGAAGGACACAGCCTGGGGCGGCTGTGAGGAGCTGGGCTCAAGACCGCTAGAAGCTACGAGTCAGTGCAGAGGCGTTCTCTTCCTGCCTTCTCCGCCCCCACTTATCCACTCCCGAGGGGACTAACTGAACCCCTCACAGTGGTGAGCAACTGTAGCTTCTAGAAAGCCCCTCCCCAGTCTGATACGCCCCACTTCAATATTCCTTCCTAAGTAACATGTCAATTTAACTTTGCTCTTTGATTAGCTCTGAAATGAATAATCCTCCTCAGGTCAAGAGCAGTAAAGCAGTTAGAAAACCACTGGGCTTCCTGGAGCTTTGGTCAAGTCACTGGTCTTTCTACTCTCAGGTTTATTAACTGGAAAATAAGGAGCTCGGCTTGACAGGATCACGAGGGCCTCTGCCTCTAAATTCTATGATCTGCACGGCACAACTTCCACAGTGAAATGAGAGACACAAGTCAATACACATCTGTGGGCTTTTGGGGACTGAGGGAAGAAGGGGGAACTTTTCAGGTCCAGCATGCACAGCTGCCTGACAATGATACTCCTCCATTTCTTTATTTCTCTCTACTGGAGCCAAGAACTGTTCCTTCATTCATTACATTCCAAAATTAGAATTGTTTGCCCTAAAAATCTTACAGAATTATTAATATGGAAAGATCTTCTTTAAAAAATATCGTTTCTAGGGGCGCCTGAGTGGCTCAGTGGGTTAAAGCCTCTGCCTTCGGCTCAGGTCATGATCTCAGGGTCCTGGGATCGAGCCCCGCATCGGGCTCTCTGCTCAGCGGGGAGACTACTTCCCCCTCTCTCTCTGCCTGCCTCTCTGCCTACTTGTGATCTCTCTCTGTCAAATAAATAAATAAAATCTTAAAAAAAAATCACTTCTAGAATATTCTGAAGTATATGAAGCCTAATGCTCACTTGGAAAAATAGGCTATTTAAGCAAAAAAAAACCTCAGCAAGTTACACAAATGTATAGCAAATATTACAGCAATGTGTAATACAGAACCACAATGCCCTGTGTTGCAAGAGCTACTTAAAAAAAAAAAAAAAAGATTTACTTATTTTGAGGGAAAGGGGAGAGCTTGAGCACAGGGGTGAAGGGAAGAGGGAGAGAGAGAATCTCAGGCAGACTCTCTGCTGAGTAGGGAGCCCGAGTCAGGGCTCAATCTCACGACCCTGAGATCCTGACCTGAGCTAAAATTAGGAGTTGGATGCTTAACCGACTGAGCCACTCAGGCACCTCAAGAGCCAATTTTGCTTAACTAATCCAAGAGAATATGAAATGTCAGGAACACGTGCTCCATGTATACTTTCTGGGCTAGAAGGGAACGTAGGTGAAGTCAATGAAGAAGGGCTCGCAGAGGGCTTGGTGGGGATTAAAGATCTCAATGTGAGACCTGAAACCATAAAAATCCTAGAAGAGAGCATAGGCAATAATTTCACTGACACTGGCCATAGCAACATTTTTCTGGATATACCTCCTGAGGCAAAGGAAACAAAAACAAAAATAAACTACTGCGACTTCATCAAAATAAAAAAAACTTCTGCTCAGTGAAGGAAACAATCAACAAAAACTAAAAGGCAACTTACTGAAAGGGAGAAGATAGTTGCAAATGACTTACCTGATAAAGGGTTAGTATCCAAAAAATACATAAAAAACTCAGACAATTCAACATCCAAAAAACAAATAAGCCAATTAAAAATGGGCAGAAGATATGAAAAGACATTTCTCCAAAGAAGACATACAGATGGCTAACAGACATATGAAAAGATGCTCAACATCACTCCTCACCAAGGAAATACAAATCAAAACTACAATGAGATATCACGTCATACATGTCAAAATGGCTAAAATTGAAAATAAGAGACAACAGATGTTGGCGAGGATGTAGAAGAACGGAGAACCCTCTTGCACCGTTGGTGGGAATGCAAACTGGCGTAGCCACTCGGGAAAATGGTACGGAATTTCCTCAAAAAGTTAAAAATAGAACTACCCTAACCATCTAGTAATCACACTACTTGGGTATTTACCCAAAGAATACAAGAACACTAATTCAAAGGGATATAAGCACCTGATATTTATAGTAGCATTATTTACAACAGCCGAATAACGGAAGCAGCCCAGGTGTCCACTGACAGGTTACTAAAGAGGTGTAATGAGCATGTATATATAATGGAGTATTAGCCAGCCATAAAAAGGAATGAAATCTTGCCATTTGCAATGACATGGATGGAGCTAGAAAGTATAATGCTACGTGAAATAAGTCAGTCAGAAAAAGACAAATATCATATGTTTTACTCATATGTGGAATTTAAGAAACAAATGAGCAAAGGAAAAAAAAGAGAGAGAGAGAGACAAAGCAAGAAAGAGACTCTGAAGTACAGAGAACAAACAGATGTTTACCAGAGGGGAGGTGGGTGGGGGGACGGGTGGAAAAGGTGATGGGGGTTAAAGAGTATACTTATCATGAGGAGCTCTGAGTAATGGACAGAACTGCTGAATCACTGTATTCTACACCTGAAACTAATATAACACTGTGTGTTAACTATACTGGTATTAAAGTTAAAAACTTAATAAAAAAAAGAGGAGTTGGCGGAATTTTAAACTTTTACATCATCTAACTACCCATCTATCTTCTAAAAATATTTAAATCACCAGTTCTCATGGTTATTACCCTAGTTTTAATTACATAAGTACATGAAATTTCTTAAGGAAAACAAAGAAGCTAAGGAAGGAAAGGAAGGAGAAAGGTGGTAGGTAGGTTATTATTCATATAAATAGTCTCATCTTGGATTTTCCCATCAAACTCCAACCAAACCATCATTCTATTAATACTGCTAATCTGTTTATCTTTCCCATTCTTAGTTTGGAAATGAATATAAAAGAGTCCAGCATTATCCACACACCCCCCCCCAATCTTCCTATGTCCAGATCTTACTCTGGGACACTGAAGCTATTATGTACAGCTAGTCTAGGTAATGAACATGTCCGCAGGCATGCACTATCCCCTGTCCAGCTAATCCCTGTGCATTTTCCACTTCGGGGCCCCAGGCAATGTGGCTGGCACTCAATAAAAGGGAATCCCAAGGGGCCTGGGGTCTTCCGGGCTCCGCCTGCCCCTTAGCGCAGGAGTCCTCAAGGGCTTGACGACCTCTGCTC
This sequence comes from Potos flavus, assembly GCA_028534135.1. Taxonomy (NCBI): domain Eukaryota; kingdom Metazoa; phylum Chordata; class Mammalia; order Carnivora; family Procyonidae; genus Potos; species Potos flavus. The sequence goes on from CM052895.1 coordinate 124,353,963, forward strand.
CCTGCTCACTTCTGATTTACCCCAGTCCCCTGGGCTCTAGCTCCCTGTCCTGCCGGCTCACAGTGCCAGCTCATATATCCTGTAGTCCTGTATTCTATCTGCTTTGGGGGAAGAAATTCACCCATTTCTCACCCTTTGAACTCCCACTGTTGGCTTTCAGCTCCTTCTGAGCTTGCTTACTAAGATTACCCTCACAGTCAAGTCTCTCCTGTGTTCACTACCACAAAAGGTAATTAAAGCTGGCTCTAAACCCACCAGGAAGATCAGCATCAGCCTCCATTGGCCCCCAGCAGCTTCCCGATCCCTACTCAAACACTTACCCTCCAGTACTCCCTAATTCCAATGGAGAAGCTCTCAGAAAAGATGGCAATCCTCTAACCATTCTTATCACCAGTCACAATCAAAACTGTGAGCGTGGGAATGTAAACAGAAGAGAATGTTAAGTAGCTAGGGCTATATAATGATTCTGGTGAGTGGGATGAGAAAAACCCACTCTCCTGACTTAAATTAATGAGCAAAGGACAATGAGGTTCAGAAACCTTCGCTTAAAAGCTAGGTCCAAGGGTGGCTGGGTTATGGACATTGAGGAGGGTATGTGCTATGGTAAGTGCTGTGAAATGTGTAAGCCTGAGGATCCACAGACATGTACCCTGGGGCAAATAATACATTATGCGTTAATTAAAAAATTTAAAAAAAAATTCTAAAAGTCATAAAAATGAAAGTTAAAAAAATGTAACATATTGTTAAAATAAGTTATTGGTATTTATTCAAAGGAAAGAATATATTAAATCTTGCAATCAGAGGAATAAATAATCATGCAAAAAAGAAAAAAAAAAAAAAAAGCTAGGTCCATTATAGGTGATACCAACCAAGAACTCCTAAGTCAAGCATCACAATGAGATGGCTTTTAGTGGCCTAAGGATAGCAGCCTAGGACCCAAGGCAAACCTATAAAATAGCTTCTGTGGGCACCTGAAACCTCTTCCTTTGCCTTTATGGCATATCCTGACTTTCCTCCCCCTGCAGCATTTAAGACCCTCATTTTGCATTCAAGTGGCCAAAATCTGTACTAGAGACCTTGCTACATTTGCACAATTGCCATGCACTGGAATTATCCCTTCCTTCCTCAGTCACTCCTGAGTCCCCAACATCAAGCAAAACTCCTATTCCTTCAAGTAGATCTCCTAGTTAGATCACTTGTTTCCAACATACAGCCAACCCACCCCCACTGCAGAATAAAGAAACTTTTAACCCAAAAGAATCTTTAATTAGCAAAACTGGGTAATTCCTCAATTTCTTCATCTATCCATTCACTCCTTCGACAAATACTGAACTGAATCCCAGATACCTGGGAAACACCAGTGAATAAAACCCAGATCACTGGCCCACAGACCTCACACTTCTGCTCCCCACAACTCCTCCGCAACATGCACGGATGGCCACGGTAGGACTTAGCCCGTCTCCTCAACTGGAGTCTCGCTCCCTCCACCTCACTCACCACACTGCAACCAGGGCAAGCTTTCTAACACACGCAGGAAGGATCCTGTCCTCCAGCCCCACCCCCACCCTCCCCACCGCCCAGAGCATCGAGTCAAATGCACACGGCACAGGCCCTGCCTGGTGCGAACTTGGCGTAGTGCGGGGGAGCGGGGGGGGGGGGGGGGGGGGGGGACACGACACTAGCTCAGCTGGGTGGCTGTGAGAGTTGGTAAGCACCTGAAGCACCAAGACGAGCCGGATGCCATCTGCGTGTTCCTCGAGAAAGCCTCACAGCCACTCACAAGTCACCCTGGGCCCTGGCACCCACGTACAGCACTCAGGCAAGGTCCACTGTGTCCCTTCAGTGGCATCCCGACACTCACAGAAACAAGTCGCAAGCTTTCATCATGAGGTTGGCTTTCCGGCACCTGCCCCGTCTCCCGCCTCCACACCTCTCCATTCCGCCCACGCCGGGCTGCCTGCTGCTCTTTGGACAGGCCCTGCCCTTCTGTGTCTCGAATCTCACCGCAGTTCCTGTTGCCCAATCCTCAGCCTGCTAACTTTCTACCCATCCTTCAAAGAGCAGCTCAAACCCTACCTCTCCCGTGAAGGTTTTCATGACTCGCGCCTCTATTACAGGTCTCTCATTTTCCCTGTATACCAGACCCCTGATGTTTGAGACGGAGACGGAGACGGACAAAGCTTTCTGGAACCCCCACGTTTGCACAAATCATTAAAACACAGATATTCACGCTTAAGATGCCTGAGCGAGGTGGGCAGATAACATGGAGGAGGGCGGCTAGCTGTACTTCCTCCCTCACTCCAGCTAACCCCTTCAGAGGCATGACTCACATTCACGCCTTAGCGAAATTATACCGGACAATGACAAGAGACATTAAACACTAAATCTCAGCATGTTATGGTATAATTTATTAGACTATCAAATGATCTGCTTTTACTAGATCACAATTCCTTGCGAAAAGGGGCTTTGACGTATGCAGCACAGTTACCTCTGTATCTCTGAGTGTCATGTGTGCAAGAGATTTTGGAAAAAAAAAAAAAAAGGAAAGAAATGTGGATGAGAATGAGAGGATACTGGATTTGTTTCACTGTTTTCTCAGAATATTAGTTAATGGCCCCACATCAACCTGGACGGTTTTCTTCCAAGAAATAACTCAGAGGGGTGACGCTCATACACGCGAAGGGCGATGGGGGTGAAGGTGGGGGGAGGAGGCTTTCTTGGGAGATATCCCTGCCTAAGGGGCTTCTTTGGGAGGGCAGCCCTCTTCAGGAAAGGGAACTCTGGGGCCCTTCCACCTCGCCCAACGTGCTGGAGTAACTAAACGGCACCGGTGGGAGAGGCAGGCAGACTGAACCGGCCGGTAGGAAGATGAGTCAGCGAGCAGACCACCATGGGCTCCTTCCACACGCATCATCCACTCGAACAAGCCTAGCCAAAATGAGGCTGTTAGAGCAAACTTCAGCCCGCCCTAAACTGAAGATCACTGCTCAGCAGTAACACAAGCAAACACCCACGGAGGGTTGCTAACAGTGAACACAGGCAATGGGAATACACCTATTCTCCACCGCCAAGAAATGTGGCAGGGTGTGAGTTTTATTTTTAAGTGAACAATGACGAAGGTTTCTGCTTGTCAGCAGGTAGCAGGTGCATCTGAATCAGTCACTAGCCCACTCCTCCAGTGGCAAGGGGCCCCTCGGCAGGGGCCTCCCCCCTCCCCCCTGCCCTCCCCCCACCCAGCGCCTGGGAATCTGAAACCCCTTCCATACAGAAATCAGAACATTCCCTGTGCTTGTGAAAAAAAATTAAACACTGGACCAAAATCATTCATGTTTCGAAGACCATGCCATTCTTCCTGGAGAACACGCTGCTGATGCTCTAGCTTCTACTCTCTCGAAGATTTTTCCACAGACGAGCACGCACTCTTTGGGAGGGCTGTTTCCATAAAAATGTCATCATTCCATACCTATTGTGCGGTAGGTTGCTCTTCTTTTTTCTCAGCAGTATTTATGGATGCTTTTTCATCACTCAAAAGAACCACGCAGTTTGAAAACCACTTGTGGTATCTAGCTGACTTACATTTTTTGTGGATTTTGGGTTCATCTTCACAAATTTATCTTCTGCTGACAATGTCTTTAATAAAGGACTACTATTTTTTTTTCCATTTATTCTCACCTTACCTCTCCCAGTCTATGCTCAATATAGCAAAAATTTCCATGTGTTATAATTGCTTGAGGTTCAGAAACACGTTTTTGGTTCTGACATCCTATGGATTCCTTCGAGGTAAGTGCTTGCTTGGCGTAATCTTATCAACTTCAGTTCTTGCTCCATAAGTCAAGCCTACACTGCAATTTCCTGTTTGCATAACAAGTCCAGACCATTCCAGATCATTTAATCAAAAGAATGTTTCCCTTAAAGAGCAATTATCTATTTTCTACGGAATGCTAATAGGACCATATATGCATTATGTGTATTGCAAAACACTTTCTCCTGATGACATCCAACCCAACCTACTGATGCTTGAGAAAAAAAAAATCTAGCTTAAAGAACTGGTCTCATAATTATCATAATTACCTTTCTACATATAAAATGTAATGTCTGCTGTCAAGGGCATTAAGTATTCGGTGCCAAATTAGACGGCTAGACTCCTCAGCCTATTCCCAAAGGTGCCTCCCTCTACCATCAACTGCCCAGTGGCTTATTCTCATGCACCTGGCACCCTGTGGAGCCCTCAGAGTTGGGGTGACAGGAGGGGGAGCCCCTGCTGCTGCTTCAGACACAAGTCCAGAAGGCGTGCTTGTCCACGGGTGTATAAAGAACACTTGATCCAAGGGACAGAGAGGTGAGTGGGAAAATCCTTTAATAATTGCACTGAAACTATTAACATTTCATGGTTCGTAGAAGTTTTTAGACAATTAGGAGAAGCTAATATTCATGCTTTCAACCACAATGCCTCTTTTCTCACAAGTAACTCCCTGACATTGACTCCCCCTGTTCACTCCCTGCTCTATATTCTTTCCCTGGCAATTATCCTCTTTGATTAAAACAGCATTGGAAAGAGGCATGAATAACATCAAAATGATCATTTCTGAGGCACTTGGTATATGCAATCTTCAGAGAACTCAAATACCCATAAGTAGAATCAAAGCACTGTATGTGAAAATTAAACATTATAGAGCAATTTAAAGTATTCTGAACTCATCAGTCTCACATTACGTGAAGAATGATGGTCAATAAAATATGGAGAATCTATGTGTTCATCGGAACACAGCAGGACTCCCCCACCACCTCGGCCCATTGAACAGGAAAGCCCACTGGCCTTCGGATGACACGGGGGCGGGGGGGGGGGGGGGGGGGGATAAAATCTGAACCTGCACATGTCTGAGCAACGCTCCTGGGCTCCTGGGCGCTCAGGGAAGGGAGGGAGGTTTTGTTCCAGACCTATCACCGTGAAGGCACGTCACCCCCTCTGGCTCCTTGCACACATACCCCAGGATCCTCCCAGCCCCCGCGTCCACGCCTTGTCCACACCCTTGTTTCCCTCTCTTTTACGGCTAGGACATAACCATTATCTTGTCTCTCACTAAAGCTGCACCATTTTGTATACGCTACCACAGCTTTAACCCTCAAAACCCTGGCGGCAGGCTAATCTTCCCCACCCCATAATAGGGGCATAAACAGTACTGGAGCCTAGGCTTACTCTCACTTTTGTAACAACAGTAACAAACGAGATGAAAACTGCTTAGAAATTAGGGGTGCCTGGGTGGCTCAGTGGGTTAAGCCTCTGCCTTCGGCTCGGGTCATGATCTCAGGGTCCTGGGATCGAGCCCCGCATCGGGCTCTCTGCTCGGCGGGGAGCCTGCTTCCCCCTCTCTCTCTCTGCCTGCCTCTCTGCCTACTTGTGATCTCTCTCTCTGTCAAATAAATAAATACAATCTTTAAAAAAAAATCTTTTAAAAAAAAAAAAAAAAAAAAAAAAGAAAACTGCTTAGAAATTAATAGTCATAAAACTCCACTTTCTGTGAACTAGACTAGAACCTGTTAAGCCCCTACTGTGCGCCGCGGACCGCACTACCTTCCGAGCGGGAAGGGAAGCGCGCCTAGCTTACTGCTCTGGGAACCAGAGAACACAGAGATGCCGAATTGTAACAGAACCAGGTAGAAGCACGTCCGGCATTATTCTCACGGATCAGTGTGACTGGGGATGACCTGGCTCAAGAACACGCCCCCGAGTCCCCAGCGGCGGCCCTGCCCCGACTCACGCGTTCTGCCCACGTGAGCTGGCGGCTGCCAGAAGCCCTCGCGCACACATTCCCGAAACTACGGCCACTCACGGAAAGCAGAGCGGCTGCGTGCGCATGCATGTGATGCGTGGGATCCTCCCGTCTCCCCTGGCTTTATCAGCGCGGTCGATCTCTCAGCACAGATCGCCCCGGATGACACGCGCTCCCCGAGCACCCGACTCCGTCCCCCCGCAGCTAAGCGCCCTGAGCCTGACCTGCTGCACGTCTTGCTGGAAGACACAGAGCTGCAGCCGCTGGTGGAGGCGGACCTTGCGGTGCTGCCAGATGTTCTCCAGCTGCCGCTGGTGGTGCAGCACCTCGTGGATGACATCAAGGACGTGGTGCACGGCCTTGGAGTAGTTGGCAGAGGCCGTCAGGGAGTCGGAGCTGCCGGGAGTCAGAGGCCGCTGGAGCTTGTCGAGGAGCGACTTCCCGTCCTGGCTCACCTTCCGACAAAACAGAGGGGCGATTAGCCGAGGGCCGCAGCTGTACCCAGGCCGTGACCCCGACAGTGCTCGGAGGGTGCGTGTGCGTACGCACACACACACACACACGCATACACAAATATGAACCGTAGTTTGACTCAAAGGCGTATTTTATAAAGAACAAAATAAAAATTAAAACAAATCCCTCAGTTCTCCAGTGATGCCACAGGACCAAATATGGTCAAACATGGAGTTAAAAGAATGTTCATTTTCATACATGATAGTTGATGCCATTCGTAATGAATAAACATTATTTTGCCTTAAATGGCATAGGTCAGTCGATATGACTGCATTACTGAGTTATCTGCAAATTAAAATTCAAATGTAATAATTTTCTCTTGAGATATCATTAGAATTAAACGATCACAGTGGAGCAAAATTTTAACTCTGAATCTCAAAACCTCAGTTAAAAAAATACTATCTAGGGGCGCCTGGGTGGCTCAGTGGGTTAAAGCCTCTGCCTTCGGCTCAGGTCATAATCTCAGGGTCCTGGGATCAAGCCCCACATCGGGCTCTCTGCACAGCAGGGAGCCTGCTTCCCCCTCTCTCTCTGCCTGACTCTCTGCCTACTTGTGATCTCTCTCTCTCTCTCTCTCTGTCAAATAAATAAATAAATTTAAAAAAAAAAAAAATACTATCTAGCCCTTAGCGAAGAATGCATACTTTAACTTTCTGATGGATAGCAATTTTACCTAACGGAATAAAAATTTTAAAGTGTCATTATATTTGATTCATGAACTTAAAGAAATTTTCATTAAAATGCCATCATTTTTTAAAAGAGATTTCAGTATTATTTCTATACTCTGGCAGCTAACTACCAAATTACAATGAAATGAAAGCATTCAGAGTAGCCAAAGAAATAAGCAAAGATAAAATTAGAAAATGGAAAGAAAAGCAGTATGTATTTTTCACATTTAAGTCATCCTTGAGGTTCATAAAGGACTATGCCAGATGCGGTAGAAAAACATACGACATCAGACAATAGGAAAGACGTGGCCTACGATATAGCGAGGCTGTGATTCAGGGGCTTTCTCGCGTCAGTCCTCACCACGGTCCCTGTGCTCAGATACTCCTGAGTCTGAAAACCTCACCGGGTCTCTACGGAAGGGAGGGGCAAATGGGAGCCTTGTGAAGAGACAGCAGCAGGGTTCAGAGGCAAACCCGCAGGAGCGGGAGGAGGAGGTGAATGGAACAGAAATGGGAAGCCCCTAGCAACCAGAAGCCCGGGGAAGTTCCTTCCGGGGTCTTACAACTTCCAGTCGTGCTGGAATGGAAGGTGTTTGATTTCTGAGACCTGATTTTGAGACCTCTGTGGGGAGTGCTGACTGTTCCTCACGAAGGCCGGTTGTCAGCCTTCCTAGGTTCAAACTGATCAAACCTGCCAAGAGAGCAAAACTTCAGCAGAAAGAGCCACGGTGACATAACCAAAGAAAATAGGTGAAAAAGAACCAACTAAACCGCTTAGTATCAGGTATGCATAACAACAAAAATAGTGAAAATCTAAGTCTTCTAAAGCAGACAGTTGCCCCCAGGAGTCACTGAAACTGACGTGGGCATTTTCGATACAATGACTTTGGAGAGGGAGGCACCACGACAGATTTGGGAAGGGACTCGTGGGGAGCCATCCAGAGAGGCAGCATACTACCCCGAAATGAAGACCTGTCCTGCCCAATTGTCTGAGGTAGGCTCTATTTAACATACACACATGAAGGTCCTGCCTTCTTTTTTTTTTTCCTACTCTAACACATACTGATTTTTCCAGGAACGCAATTACCATGTTCATCAAAGCAAGGCAGTGCCTGGTTTTCTTTCTGAAATTTGTAAGAGCTTCTTAACCATTTCAAAGTAGCAGCGCGATAATGCCATTCTTTCTCTGTATCGGAGTCACCAATATAACACATGTCTAACCTGCATTTGCTATAATCGCAATGGTTTTTTATCTATGTCCAACATAGATAAAAATCTTAATACCTAATTTTGTCTTCTATTGTGCATGTCCTTAGGTATTTATAGGAACACATTTTATTATAAATCACCTTTGTCTCTAATTTATATTGTAGCATATGCGATTTACATATATGTACACATACAAATTTTATGTGAAGATAGATTATTCATACATTTTATTCTAGGACACATCAGAAAATGTTTTGTTAATCACTGGGGGTGTAGCTTCTCTTAGGACTGAAAATCAGTGCCCCAAGTCACACATTTCACATTCTATAGAGCTTAGCAAGAACTCCTATAAATATTTCCTCTAAGTTTTACTCCTTATAACAAACATAAGAAACCTACAGAGCATATGATTTGGTGAATATGTGTTAGAAGGATATAAATCAGAGGTATGGCAGAAAAGGAGAGTCACCTCCTCGAAGTCCACTGGCCCCTCCTTGACAGCCAGACCCTGATCGTCAGGGATGGCAATTCCCCAGCATAAAACTGCATTTCCCAACCTCACTTACAAGCAAGAGTAGCCAACAAATAGAAGTAAAAAATGTTGAGGGGGCTTCCAGGAAAGACATTTAGGAGGTGGTATATGCTCATCTCCTCTTGCCTCTTTCCCCTCCCTGCTGCCAAGAACTTGGTGGAGATGGCTGGAGCTTCGGCAGCTAATAATAACCTTGAGGCAGCCTTAAGGATGGCAGCCTACCTGCTAAAGAGGCAAAAGACAAAAGGATCCAGAGATCTCTTACTAACAGAGTTACTGCACCAGCCTTGAAATGCCAGCCTTGGGACTTCTACACTGCCAGAAAGCAACCTTATCTTAAGCCACTGTTTTACATCATACACTAGAAATACAAAATTCTCAGGCCTCACCAGGTGTCCACAGGCACTCGTGTGACACCATTAATGTTCTACTACAAATAAATAAATAATCTGAGCAAGAATATTCCAATGAATCTGTTTTCCCTCGGGGGTCTCTGCACTATTTAGCAGAGGTCAGAGCAGATATCATTATTGGGTTTAGAAGAACACACTGGCTCATGACGGGTGGCGGGAAATGGCTGAGTTCATACACGGAACGTGAACACACAAATACCTCACCATAAGACAACTTATTAAGTAGAACCCCGCCTTCTGGGAATCCCTAAGCAAGGACTGAAGTGTCCGTGTCAGTGTGTGTGTGACCGCTGGTGCTGTCAGTGGCAGACGGATTCCAGGCAAGAGAACACCGCTTACGCCCACTGAGAGGGACGCAGACAGCACATGACTCCAGCACGGGCTCATTGTAGCATTTCTCCAACAGACCTTTCGGATACAATTCTACTCCCATGCAGCTTTGACTTATTTATTTTTCGTTTTTGTTTAAAGACTATTTATTCAGGAGAGAGCATGTGCATGTGAGAAAGAACACGAGCAGTGGGGGGGGGGGGGGGGCAGAGGGAGAAGCGGGATCCCTGCTGAGCAGGGAGCCTGAGGTGGTGCTCAATGTGGGGCTCGATCCCAGGACCCCGAGATCACGACCTGAGCCAAAGGCAGATGCTTAACTGACCGAGCCAGCCAGGCACCCCAGTCAGTGCAGCTTCTATAGATATGTCGATTGAAAAGAAGCTATTCAAGCACATAAAGGATATCATTTCTATTTTAGTGAATCCAGCAAAACGTCTGTCTTCATTAGTAGAGTACTATTATGTAAGGAAAAAATATGCTACGTATTTATGATTGTTACCATTCTACTGCAAAGAAATAAAGATTTTAAAATGGTACAGAATAACCAGAAGAGAAATAATGGAAGACACTGAAAAGTATACAGCAGCCCAAATAATACTCTATAGTTTAAGTACTGAAAGAAATAGGCTCCATTTATAGTATGTGAGGCAGTTCTAGATTTCTTTTTTTTTTTTTAAGGTTATTTATTTATTTGACAGAGAGAGAGAGATATCACAAGTGGGCAGAGAGGCAGGCAGAGAGAGAGGGGGAAGCAGGCTCCCCGCTTAGCAGAGAGCCCGATGCGGGGCTTGATCCCAGGACCTTGAGATCATGACCTGAGCCGAAGGCAGAGGCTTTAACCCATTGAGCCACTCAGGCGCCCCCCCACCCCCAGTTCTAGATTTCTTAACCATAAAACCAGGCGAATTTATTGAAGCTATATGTTTTGTCTAAAAATATTTTTCTAGCTTTCAGACAAACGACCCTTTCCCACAAAGGGTCAATAGCTCAAGAAAATGATCAACTTTTATTATCAAAGAGCAGGACTTCTATAATTTTTGAAGAAATCAAACTGACTCATTTTTTTTCAGGTTCTCCTCTTTGTTTTCCTTGGAATACAGTGCTCGAGGACTTCGCAGATGTGCAAATTGCATTTTACAAAGACTAATGTTCTATAAGTATATGAACTAATATGCTCTAATAACTAAATCAGTTAGGACAAATGAAAATTCTTAAGTGTTAAAAATCTAGAATAATGGTCTGGTCCTTGAATATTTCCCTTTTTTTTTTTTTTAAAGATTGTATTTATTTGAGAGAGCGAGTGAATGAGCACACAGGGGGAGAGGCAGAGCGAGAGGGAGAAGCAGGCTCCCCACTGAGCAGAGCCTAACACGGGGCTCGAACCCAGGACCCGGAGATCATGACCTGAGCCAAAGGCAGACGCTTAACCAACTGAGCCACCTAGGTACCCCTTGAATATTTATATTTAATCAAATTCCACATAAGATATGTAAGATTGGTAAGATCTGGATTCCTGTGTGTTCCACCACACCCCACAGAGACTTGCCTATTCTTATTTCTGGTACTTGGCACTCCACATTTCCCATAAATCAGATTACAGCTAAGACACTCCACCAGGAATCTTCTTCACGTGCACAAAGTAAGAAGGCTGCTCTGGTCTAAGGAAAGGGGATAGTACCTGGACATTATTGCTTGGGGCTGCAAAAACCGCCACCACCCAAAGACCACATATGACCTACAACATGTCAATTAGGTCCAAATGTGGTGGTGTAGATCTGAAAGTGCTAGGAAATGTTAGTCCCCAGATATAACCCAAACAAGCAAAACACAGAAAATATATAAAGGGACGATGAGAAATTTCTTAGCATGCAGTGAAGAAACACCGGTCCTTCTTCAAAACTTTCATGAAACAAGTTGCACCATTTGCATCAACTCGAACCAACACAATTTGTTTTGATATTTTTTGCAGGGCTTGGGGCTTGCCACGGCCTGCAGAGCACACCCCTCCATGCTAAGCCTGGGAATGTCTCCACAGCCACCACTATCCTTTCCAACGCATGCTGAAATGATTCTGAAATCAAAGTTCTAATACGGCAGGAAAGAGTGACGATGGGTCTGCATGTGTAGCCGTGGTCGATGGTCCTCGGCCCAACAGGAATATTCCCCCCTGGATCAGGAGGTAAAACCTGGCGGAAGATGGCTACGCTAAGAAGCTCCTACCAATAACGGAGGCCAATGACGTTCTGGAAGGTCCTGTCCTGGCAGCGGCATTTTCCCACGCATCAGGGAGGCCACCTGAGAGAGAAAAGCAACATTCTTGCCTTCAGATTTTCTGGCTCTCCTCTGATGATGGTTCTTTCTCCCGGCCAAGTTCTTAGATGGTCCTCTAGTGGCAGGTTTCTAGATCTTTCAGCTATTAGGTTTCTTACTCACAACCAGATCAATCCAGCCATGTCGGACTCTCTGCTACCTCTTCCCAGGATTATCAGAAAGGAAAAATGAAGATAGGATGAAAACAGGAAACGGCTGGAGCAGCCCAGTTAGTCACATCAGGTCTATGCAGAGAACATGGCTGTGCTGCAGGCTCCACTAGGGCCCACCATTCTTTACTCCTTCGTACTTCAAGCCCTCGCGAGTCTTCAAGATTGGGGGTTCGCGGAGACTGCTGCGCAGTCCGTCGCCTCTGACGCTGCACCAAACCCTGACTCCGCCACCCGACAACAGCAACGCTGCGCTACTTAATGGGGCTTTGGAACGACTGCGTTACAGAAGTCCCTCTCCGGCAAGGCTGCCGAGCGTCCACACGCACCAAACACGTGGGATTTTAGTGAGCCGCCTATCAAGGTGACTCAGTTTGTGGTTTTTCTCACATGCCGTTGACACTAACCATGCCGTCGCCCACGTACATAGTGCCTGAGAGAAGGAGGCCGACCGGCTTCATGCGCAGCGAACCAGTCACTTCCACGAGGCCCTACTGAACTGAGCAGCACATCAGCACATCTGCTACGCTGAGAAACTAGCACAGAAGTGAAACCCTGACGTCACGGCAGATCAGAGCAGCCAGGGCCGACGTGCCATCTCCCTTCCTCCCGCTCCAGGAGTCGCTAGCCACGGCTGCAGTGGCGAGGACCGTGGGCTGGTGCGAGGACGCGCCCTGCACCGTTCAAGCATTGAGTGTTCAGGCGTGCGGGACTGCACGGGCATGCTGAGATAAAAGTCATCCGTAGGACTTTAGTTCGTGGGGAAAGTAGTTGATGAGTTTGCTTGCTTAAAAATAAAATGTTAAAAATGAACTCTCTACATGCTGTTTCTAAAAGTATAGCTTTCCCCAGACGCTTCTGTTGCTTCACTCTCCTGTGGCCAACCTCAGCAGCAGGATCAGCCCCGCCCCTGGCACGCTGAAGCAAGCGCATGTTCACGGGGCACACGCACGCTCGCTGCCAAATCACAAACTGCAGCACCACGAGCCGGGGCTCATGACAACACCGAGAAGCGGGGGTTTGCGTCTTGGGAAAAAAACGCTCAGAAGATTTCCCACAGCAAACCGGTGTCATCAGAGACTAGAAACTGCAGACACTGTTTAAAGAAAAAATTACGGGGAGAAGGGAAAGTGAGATGAAAAGAGGGGGCGAGCAAAGTCCCGTTCTCCCCGTCCCTGCTCAAGGACCCCGCGTCCCGGCGGGTGCTCACAGTCAGGCCTGGGAGGAGTGCCTCCTGGGCGGACCGCAACCCCTCAAACCAGGGTAAGGACTGGCTCCCAGCGTGTGGTCGGTAAGCCTCGCAGTGGAGGTGCTGGATCGGCAAGGGCATCCCTAAAACACGGATGGAGACTCTCATCTCTGGGGTGGAGCATGAGAAGCTGCTTCGACCAGCACCCTGCAGTTAAAAACCACTGATTCCGGAAAGGAAAAATCACTTTAAAATCAAAAGCAGTCTTTCCCTTCCCATCTTCCTTCCCCTCCCCTCCTGGCATGGAGGAAATGGCTCCCAGGGTCTGAGGCAGGGAGGGTGGGGGCCCCAACACAGGTGTCCCCTGCAGGGCTTTCTAAGGACCCGAAGAATCGGGGGAGAGACGCACACAGAGAAGCCAGACCAAGTGGCTAGGAGACAGGGCAGATGGAGAAAATACACTCCCTAAACAAACAGCTAATAGATCTGGGGGTAAAGGGAGCCAGGCTTCCCATCGTCCGAGAAGGAATTTATAAACACAGAAAGGGAAAGGCTGGAAAGAGCCCCGCCGCACTGGATTAGGAACGGAAGCACCAGTATGAACATGTGGGTCTTTACCACAGACGCGGTGCGATCCAGCAGCAGTCCTGGGTGGGGTGGGCATGTGTGCACAAGGCCGCAGGGACGAAGTCACATCCAAGGGTTTCCTGACCGTCTGCCCCGAGGGCCTGGATGCGCGGACACCCCACAAGCAAACAGGCACTCCTGAGCACCCCACCTTAGTCTCTAAATCCCACACAATTACTGCAACTCCTTGGTGAGACGGCAGGTCCCACGGATGAGGCAGGGAAAGGACAGAGTGAGCCTGGGAACGTTCTACCAGAAAGTAAAGGCGTGCACAAATAATGATAAGGGCATTAGAAAAACCAAAAGCAAACCCAAAAACCACACATAAAAAGGGGCTCCTGCTCCCTAAATATAGACAGTTAAAGTATCAAAACAGAGTATCAGATTACAACCCCAAAGAATAATACCATAAATTCATACTGTAATGACGATTAAGTAGGAAAGAAACAAAATACAGTTCTTCCTCACAGCAATAGAGCACCTAGTAAGTGGAGAAGGAATACTGGCCACCAGGCAGCCTTCGAGGTGGTCGCTGAGAGGGGCAAAGAGGCCGTGCACAGTCTAATGAGAAACAGCCGTCAGTGTATCTCCCATAAAATACTCCATGACAACAAATCTTTTTAATGATCACTTTGCACCGGAGAAACCTTGCAGACACCAACCTCACCAAGGTGTCAAGGTTAACATCACCAATGGCGGGAGGGGTCAGCATCCTGTGACCCTACTGGGACACTCGACTTTTATCAGCACAGGAGGAAAACTGGGTGGGTGGGCAGGAAGTTGAGCGTCATCCTAGAGAACGAAGGGGCTTTATTCCTGAACACTGTCACAGAGACTAAAGAATGTTCCACCGTGAAGGAACCCAATGAGATACGTCCAAGCCTCGTGCTGCTGACAGCTCCCTGGGAAACAGCCCCAGGTCTGGGGGGAGGATGGCTGTGTTGCCGCACAGCTCATGTGCTGACTGCAGAGAGCGGGGAGGAGAAGGGGAGACGGAGCAAATGGGGGAAAATGTGAAAACTGGGAAATCTGGGTAAAGGAATGTGGGAGCTCTCTGTTTCATTCTAATACTTTTCTATAGCCTGAAACTATTTCAAACTTTAATTAAAAAGGAAAAAAAAAAGTTTGTTCTGTTCTACTGGAAGACTTTTCTGTTCATTTCACTGTGAAGTTATTGTTTCCTTGAGTTTATAGCTCAGTTGCAAACATGTTTTCAGGCTAAAATTTGTGGTTTAATCCCTCAGCCTTAAAAGCAGTTTACTTGCCATTGAATTATTTAAGACTTTGAGTACCAATATAAAATCCAATGAAACTGCACAGTAGGTAAACGTAAGTTCCCATGTCAGGATGCCCACTCCTATAGTAGGCAGCTGTGCGAGAATCATGTACTTTGCTAGAAGCGCGAGGGCACCAGGCAGACTGAACTGGCCAGCGTGGCCAGAAGATGACACTGGTCAGGTCAGGCTGACTCCGACATAAGTCGTGTCTTCAAAGACCAAAGCCTGGCTGCTGCCAAGCACCTTAATAGCGAGCTATTCAACCCCACAGGGGTCTGGAACCTACCAGAGCAATCCAAGCTCAGTTCCTGGGAAAAATCATTGGTACGACAATGAGTGAAGGCCCAGCTACACGGTGGGCAACAGTCACTTCCTATTACAGGTCAAAAATCAGACAATGCCTAGACATGGTACACTAGGGAGAAAGAAATGTTTTTTTGGAACTCACAATAATCCTCACAAACTAATGGGATGAAAAAATTACAGATCTGTTCACCTTTCCATTTTACTGTTAAAAAAACCTATCACTGGGAGCCTGGGACGCTCAGTTGGTTGACCGACCAACTCCTGATTTCAGCTCAGGTCATGATCTCGGGGTCGTGAAATCCAGCCCCACATCTGGCTCTGCACTGGGCATGGAGCCTGCTTAAGAATCTCTCCCCCCTCTTCCCTCTGTCCCTCCTTCCCACTCTAAAAACTAAATAAATAAACAAGCACACAAACAAAATTTAAAAGGCTATCACTAATATTTATACAGTTCCTAATAGATTAGATCATTAAATTAACTAAAACACATTGGATACAAAATTAAGAACCATAATACAGAGGACTTCTTTTAAATTCCATGGGCAAAATAAAACAGTGCTAAAAAACAGAAAAAAGAGGGGGGATCTTTTGGATAAAAAAGTAGCTAGAGAAACAATCATGTAGATTTCAACCTCAGGGCAGGAGGTGTGACCACATTCTGAAGCAAATATCATAAGCATTGCGTACATCCGTTCAACTCACCCAAGGACACAAAGGGATCAGGAGACCCGGGCCCAAGGACAGGACAGTGGCAGCTGCTTGGTGAAGCAGGAAGTGCCAGACTGAAAAGCAAACGGCCAATTTCTTCCCTGCGATTCTGACAAGTGTGTTTGTAGCACTGGTCAAGGAAGACGTGGGTAAACGGAGCATCCACCCTGTGCCCTGCCCTCTGCCGGCGTTTTGCGTATTTCCTACTCAAGTCTCCGGTGATCTTCCGTCTCAGCAGACACGGCTGCAGACGCCCACGATGAAGGGAGAGTGGGGGACACCCTGCTGAAGACAAACACGCACCCCCCACTCCCCTCTGGGAATTTAACCAGAATCAGAAAGGCAGACTAGCCTCACCACGGATGAGGGGGGCACACGTCAGGCTCTCTGCACTGGCTGTGCCTAGCACGTGAGGGCACGCTGAGGCAGCAGGGTGGCAGCTGAGAGCACGGAGTCAGCCTGCCTGAGCTCACGTCTCTGCTCCACCTCCTCCAGGAGCTGACCTGGCACAAGTCATTTCATCTCTGAGCCTCCGTTTCTTCATTTGTAACAGCATGGCCAACAAGGACACACCCCCAGAGTTGTGAACACGCAATAAGTGATCCCATAAAGTCCTCACAAAAAAGCCAGGCCCAGGGGCGCCTGGGTGGCTCAGTTGGTTAAGCGTCCAACTCTTTTTTTTTTTTTTAAAGACTTTATTTATTTATTTGACAGAGAGAGAGAGATCACAAGTAGGCAGAGAGGCAGGCAGAGAGAGAGGGGAAGCAGGCTCCCTGCTGAGCAGAGAGCCTGATGTGGGGCTCGATCCCAGGACCCTGAGATCATGACCTGAGCCGAAGGCAGACGCTTAACCATCTGAGCCACCCAGGCGCCCCAAGGGTCCCAACTCTTGATTTCAGTACAGGTCATGATCTCAGGGTGGTGAGATCGAGCCCTGCATCGGGCTCCATGCTGGGCGTGGAGCCTGCTTTAGATTCTCTCTCTCCCTCTCGCTCTGTCCCTCTCCCGCAGTGTGTGCACAAGCTTTCCCTCTCTCTCTCTCAAAAAAATAATAATAAAAGTTAAAAAAAAAAACAAAAACAGGCCCAGAAAAAAAGTGGGCAAAAAATAAGACAGGGATAGAGTAAAGAAATAATTTACCTTAAAATAATAAAGAAAATGCTATACTTAGCTTTCTAAAACAGCCAGTAGCTTTGAACAGCATGTGTTTTTTGGGATGCTTGGGTCGCTTAGTCAGTTGAGCACCTGACTCTTGGTTTTGGCTTAGGTCACGATCTCAGGGTCATAAGATCGAGCCCCACTTTGGGTTCTGTGCTCAGCAGGGAGTCGGCTTGAGATTCTCTCTCTTTCTCCCTCTGTCCCTCCCGCTGCCCATGTGCTCTCTCCCAAATAATTAAATCTTTAAAACAAAACAAAACAAAACAGTGTGTGCTTTTTGATCTAGAACATGAGGCGGTATCAGGTTTCCCTCCTTTCTAGAAAGTTTCATTCAGGAAAATTAAACTGAGTTCAATCAGACAGAGTAGCACACAAAAACATGTATTTCCAAAGTACATGCAGGCCAGAAAGTTGGAATCTCACTTACGCTAGCGGGTGAAAACGTTAAGCGCTCCAGAGGAAATCCACGAACGTCACAGGGGCAGGAGAAGCGCGCTCATGGCGACCACCCTGTTTTACAGGAGCCCCACCCCCCATCCCAGCACACGCACCGTTCAGAAGTCACAACCAAACTGCACTTTAACACGAAATCTACAAGCCGTCTCTGGGCTAGACAAAACTGCCTTCTTTGTCCCCCGCTTCTGGGACTATGACACACAACCGTTGCCTTGCATCTCACGTGGAACTGCCCGCTCACCTCAGAATAAGCCAGAGTGATGTGCTCGTATATCCCCTGGTGGTGATGGATGGCGTCCTCCAGGTCCTGCAGCTCCGAGGGCAGGTCTACCTCACCACAGGCTTTACACCACGAATCCACGTTGCTCATATACTTGGAAGATTAAAAAAAAAAAAAAAAGATTATTTCTATCAATAGCAATTTATATTGAAAAGTACATTATTTTTTTAACATGGTTTTGAAAGTAGGGTCGTTGAGAGAGTGTAAGAATGCAGTAGGGTTGAATCTCCATCTCAGACAGCACTGATGTGAGTGGGCCCTCAGACCCCACTCGAGCTCAGGTTCTAGCAGGAGTGGGGCTGGGCCCGAGGACCTGCTGTTTGAAATGACGGCCCCGGGCAACTCCGAGGCCCACGGCGAGCAGCACATCAGGAGCAACTCTGCTCTGGGTTCTGTTCTGGGCCTCCTGGTTAACGCCCCAGCCCTCCTTTGAACCGGTGATGGCAACCACCCTGCGCCGCGAGCCGGGGGGGGGGGGGGGCATGGAGGCCTGGCGGCCCTGCGCCTCAGCCCCAGCCGGGAGCTACAGTCCAGCCTTCCCGCCTTCCTCTAACACTGAGATGCGAACAGAAGCCCGAGTACCTGAAATCGTTTACCTGAACGCAGGAAGAGCAGCAGACCCATTTTTCTACCTTTTCAAAAGCAAATATGCACAGAAATGAAAAAGACTAAATGAAGGCTACCCAAAGTCCTCCGCCGTGCCCACTGAGCCCACGGGAAGGCTGAGGGAGGCGGGGACTCACTCAGGTCTTTTCCACTGTGCACGTAAACGAGAAGGGAAGAGTCTCAGCTGCAGTCCTGGCTGCGGACTGCCATTCCAACCTCTCCTCAGTTTTCCCCCTGCCACCCCCGCAGCCCCGGGATTCATCAATACTGGAGAATTCACTGCCAGACTTCCCAGGGAGATCCTATCAGCACTCACCACAGGTACGTGTCACAGGCAAGCAGCAGAAGGCCTAATTAAAGACACTAATTCAATTAAGCCAAGTAGGCATGGACACGTTTCCCTGGACTTCACCTTGTTTACTCTAATTCCTTGGCGTCTTTCTACCTTTACCAGGGAATGCAGAGGGTGACTATTCAAAATTGGGTGGCTGACCTGCCAGGCAGAAATGTGCAAGCATTCTCTTAAAATACGTAGGAGAATGACCTCCCAGTTACTTATGACATTTTTAGAAACTTAAAATTGGTAAGTCCCTCAAGTAATAATTTGTTTATAAAAATCCTTTTATTACTAAGGTACTGGTTCAGAAAAATATCTGTATGCAAAGCTCAGGGCTTGAAAGCAATTCGTAGGGCGTTTTGTGTCCTGTGATAGCCACTGATGCTTCAACCGCCACGAGCACAGGAATAGCCTCTCTACCGCGCCTTCCAACCACCATCAGGCCCACAGAAGTAGGAACAAAGTGAACTTACACCTCTCTCCCTCCGCATGCACACATGTGTGACTACGTATGCATATTTCTAGGGATTTCCTGTGCGGAGCATTCTCTAAATGTCAAACAGGTCAGGCTGAATGATCTCGATTTCACTCCTTTTCCATGAATGCATTAAACATCAATCACTGTAAACTTTTCTCAAATATGAATTGACTGAGGTTAACCACCATCATTAATAAATCATCAGGTCGAGTTAGCAATTAACTGCTCCTGCACGAGGCCCGAGCAGCACACCCAAGGCACAGTTACCGTATGTTTTTTAAAGACGCTAACGCGCTTCTGATATAAGAAGGTGGAAACAAGTTTCAGGTAGACAATACCACACGATAAGCAGAAGTGTCAGGCTCATATGCCACTGTATCAAAATGACTATTAAAATATATTTAACTCCAATGTTTGAAGCAACCAGTAAAGAGAAACATTTGAGAAGTTTTATATATGCCTGTAATAAAAGTAACTTATAATTTCTTCAAATTCTGGAAAGGGTATTGATTATATTCACCTGAAAAAATATAGCCAGGTCCTCAATACAGAGAAGGATGGCCTGCCATGAGGAAAAAGGACTTGGAAAAAGGATTCTGCACACCTAAATTCACTGGGTTAAAGTATCCCAGTGACAGAAATAAACCTGGGCATGGTTTCACAGGGCTTTTGTGCAGTATAATTTGTCTCTTGTTTATGAGATGGCAACTCGAGCCTAGAGCTTAGAGTGTGAGCTCTAAGCTCTGAATGGTTTCTGAAAGAGTCTGAACCCACTGCCACAGGGAAGCTGTCTCCAATCAGAGCCAAATAGAGGGTGCTAATAGGTTTTCCCCAAGGAAACTACATCCTGGTGGCAAAGTTCAACAGGTACCTATATAGAATAGAGCCTCTCAGGGCCGCTTAATATGATAGCGTGCATTGTGGATGGGCAAGAGGGGAAGCCTGGTGTGCTCATTCCCCGAACTTCTCTGACCACTCTATGGCATTCCGCCCTCTCCAGCCCCAGCCCCTGCACGTATCACCATCTTGAGAAATACGGTTTGGGATTACAACACCAGGGGATTATGCACTTCGTAAAGGACAGTGCAAAAGTTGGCTACCTGACTCTAGCGAGATCAGAGTGGCCAATTTAGTCTCTGATGCTTTAAATGCCCCAAATACGTGAACACACAGTATCCAGCTATGCTGAGGGTAAAGACAGGCGCAGGCAAGAGAATTCAATGCTTCTCCATGAATTCAAATCAGGAGCTGGCTATAGAACTGGGAATTCTGAGGCTCAGCAGAATGGTGACTTTTTTAAAGTGTAGCTGAATATAGGATGAAGAGTCTGGCTCAGCCAGTTTGCAAAACCAAGGCAAGCAGATGAGGGCAGAGTAATTAATACACATAGCTTTACCAGGAGAGCTTGAATCATTAATTAGATTTGTTTTCATAAACATTTATTCCACCACCCTCCATATGCTGAGCGTGGGGCCCTCCAATCTGGGAGCTGCTCAGCCCTCTGGCCTCTCTGCCTCCTGCCGCCCACCTCCCACCCCTACCGGGGCTCAGGACGGGGCGCAGCTGAGCACGGCTGGTGAGCCCATTTAGGAGACACAGAGACGAACTGCCTAGAATGAGACTTTTTCAAATATTTAGAGGGATTTTCTCTTGTCTTACTTTTTTGACAAAAGTAAGACTGGTTTAATATTATGGATACACACACACGTACATGTTTAATATAAATATGAACTCAAATGTCAGAGTTCTTATTTCAGTTTCTTCATTTTTTTGTTTTCACTTCTAGAAAATATTACCCTAGAAGTTTTATATTTGCCAAAGTAAAGTAACTTACAGTTTACTACTTTTCCTTCTTCCTTCATCATTTCTGCTGCCTGAGTATTCACCAGCACGCCCTGTTTGCTGGTTCCTCCAAGGGAGACTGGCTCCCTTCTCTGCCCGTGGAGATCACAGGACGGAGGAGCCTGTCCCACCTGCGAAGCTCTGACAGCACCAGCACGGTAACTTGGAGGAGACAGGCTCAGTTTGAACCAGAATATGCCAGTGATCACGTGCCTTACATCTGTTCTCATTAATAACTTTTTATTTTTATATATAATTATTCCAATTCCTTTCCATTCCATGAGAATCTTGTTTTTGTCCACAAACCAAGAGTCAGGCCTATGCTTTTAATAAAGTAAAACACCATTAAAATGGGAACAATTACATGTGTATTATTTGCCTTAAAAATTCAAAAAGGAATAGTGAAGTATTCCAACCCACACTTAGGATAAAATTATCTGGATAACTAGGATAGGTCATGTTTACCATAAATGCTATTTCTAAAACTTTTTGTGGAAAGTGAATTTTTGTAAGGATATTAACCTAAGTGCTTTGTTTGTGAAACAGTGCTCTATTATGTCAGGAACTAAAAGACTGTTACGCATCTCAACAGAAGTCCCAACATAAGCAAATCACTCCCCAAATACAATATAAGGACAATAATACCACCAGTCCCATCTACGTCACTGGGCTGATTTAAAGATAAAATGACAATTTGTGTCAGCGAGCTCTGTAAATTCTAAAGAACTATGGGGCGCTTGGGTGGCTCAGTGAGTTAAAGCCTCTGCCTTCGGCTCAGGTCATGATCTCAGGGTCCTGGGATCGAGCCCCGCATCGGGTTCTCTGCTCAGCAGGGAGCCTGCTTCCCCCTCTCTCTGCCTGCCTCTCTGCCTGCTTGTGATCTCTCTCTCTCTGTGTCAAATAAATAAATAAATAATCTTAAAAAAAAAAAAAGAAAGAACTATACAGATACTGGCTCTCACTTTATTTTTGGCTATTATGAAATTGTAGAGGCTCTCAAACTCACAGATAAAGTGAGGTCATCAGATTTAAGGCTCACTGTAAAGGTATACCTTTATTAGCACTCACAGAACTTTCGGCAGGGATGGAAATGTCTTTCTGTGCTGTCTGGTACAGCAGCCAGCAGCCACAATGTGGACTCTGTATGGAATTTTAATTTACTTTTACATTCCCTTAACAAACTTTAAGTAATTTCAATGGCCGCATGTGGTGACTGGCTACCATACTGGAGAGTGCAGCTCTAGACCTTGTTTTTTTTTCCAGAAAGGCAGACTGCCACAAGAGCACCTCATCTGGATGTGTTAGAAGTCTCGAAGTTTGACTGCCCTCCTTTCCACAAATGGACCTTGAGGGTCTGTGTGGGGGTTTTAGCAGGAAAGCACAGGTACTGGCATGCTCCTGACCAAAGACTATCCTCCTCTTTCGGGGAACACTCACCCTCCTGGGTACAGGGTGCAGACCCTGGGAGGGACACACGTGGAGCGGGGACAGAGGAGGGGGACACCCGCCTCGCCAGCCAGATCAACCCTGGCAATCAGTGGGGTGACAGATGTCACAGCCAGATGACCCTCACACCCTAGATCATTTTTGTTTAGTAGTAAAAACGGGAGATGCGAAGGTGTAGTAAAATCAATTACTTTCTCTGGTTTTATAAAAATGTAATTCTAATAACATTAGCTATGAAAGCTTCTTCGTATGAAGAGACCATCCAGCGGATAGGCCACACGACCAAAAGCAGTGAACACCGTGTGCCGGTGAGACTGTCGGCCTCACGGCCCTGTCTCCAAGCTTGCGAATCTACATCACTCTCTACTCTGATGGCACACGCAGTGTCCCTGGAGATGGGGGCCTGAGAGCGAATGAATGGCCAAGACATCTGCAGAAGGCAATGTTCTCCTCAGTTAGTCTGCATCTGAAGATTTATGTTTGTAAAACCACAAGCAAACCCCAATACCAGAACACCCACCGAGACCGCAGAGGAGCACGGCTGCGCAGTGCAGGGCATGTGTCTCCCCGGGGGGAGCTGGAATCCTTACAGGGAAGCTGCTTCCTTCTGTAAAACCATGCACCATGGGCTCCCACAGTGGAGCTCCAGGCATTCCTGATCAGACTTCATTTCTTACTGATACGTCTGGATGGGCTTCAGAGAGGTGGCCAAGATGGCAACCTAACTTACGATGTCTAAGTTTCTGGTCGTCTCCCCACTGAGCTTATGAAAACAGCTTCGGCGTAACTGGAAAGCAAAGCACTTTAACAAAAGACCAAAGTTGAGGTATTTCTCTCCTGGGAAGAGGAAAAGTATGGAGTAGATGTGATCTTGCTTCATGCATCAGAATTTCAAGGATCTTACTTTTGTTCAGTGAAGGGGAAGATTCCCACTCCATTTTCACTTGAGACTAAAGACACTCCGAACATGTTCTTAATCCCATCTGCACATTTTGGTTGCCTGGGCAGGCCTCAGTCGAGGTCCATGAGAAACGCTGGGCCCTTTCTTCACCGGGCCCCTCTGTCCCTACGCTTGTATCTGGCTTCTGGCTTCTTCTCTGGCTACTCAATACGCACAGAGACCTCAAGCACTGTTATAGTTTACGAAGGATCCCACAAAATTGTGTTCAATAATGTATTCATCTAGTTTAATTGCCTTCAAATCTATAAATTATAGTCATTCATCTTATCCAAACCAAAACACCCCAGGCTCTTTTGATGCTGCACTTTTGAAATTTTGGATAAAAATTTTGGAGGTAAAAAGTGCCCCATGGCACCCACATTTCTAGATTACTTTCAAGCAGGTCAGACTAACAATTAACTTCAAGGTTTATTTACAATTCTGAATCCTCCCATGTTCATGAAGGAGACTTTCCCTGTGTGTCCCTGTGGCTCAGACTCTGCCATTCACCCACGTAGCCTGTCCCATCTCACGTTTGCTCCTATCACCGTCACGGAACTTTCTGAGAGCCCACTACCAATTCGCACGCTAGTCACTTCCAGGGGTTACCATTCCAGGGGACGGACGTCTGGGGACCAGACAGCTCTGCCGGCTGCCCATGTGAATGGCGTCCAGTGAACGATACACCACTACTCTGGCCAACGACAGGAAGCAGGGCTGAGCACAGTGCTGTTTCCTGCTAAAGGGGGTTCCTATTACTTTTTTAAAAAAAAACCTGTTTTTCTGTGTGGGCTTTTGTTTATTCTTTATCATAAAGCCAGTCAAGTACGTAACTTTAGGAAGGTGAAAAATCCTACTATGGGAACCCGGAAATCCCTATTCACAGCTTTCATGTGTGGCTACTATGTTTTTTTTTTTCCTGTTCCATTTAGTTTCCTCCTTGCTTCACACTTGAAAGGTTTCTAGAGTCGAGATCACTGCTAATTAGGGTCTTGTGCAACATTCTCGTTGTCTTGCCAAAACCCTGGGCAAGCTGGGACTTTTATCTTAACTTTACCAGCCTCACTCCTCAACAGGCACGGTTTCTAGATCACAGAGAGATACCGTTTCCTTCTTAGCAGCATCAGTACAGATCCCTATGAATGTAGTCTCCCCCCAGCCCCAAAACATCCTCCCGATCCATACTTCTCCCTTACGGCACCCCTCATGTCTTCCCCATATGTCTTCCTAGCAGCTCAAAGTTCCTGTGCTGCTTCTCCACTACGTGCAGAAGTATTTGCCTGCCCAGCACACTTTCCACGACTGAAGTCTGAGTCAGGAGCAAAGCACTTCCTCGTGCTTCTTCACAGTGTTTGCTTAAGCAAGCTCGCCCGAGGCCCGGAGAGGTGTGGGGAGTGTTACCGGCACGCGTTAGATAGTACCTCTTCAAGTATTTTGACCAGCACATCGGCAGATGAAGCCAACGTGAAGTCTGAATCCAAACCAATAACTTCATCAACGGGAAAGACACTGTAAGCGGCCTACCCAAAAGCCACTTTCCAACCCAAGCCCCGGCCGGCAGAGCCTGCCTACTGCTGTGGAGGCTAAAAAAGCCACATCCACCTTTTCCTATGCTCCCCGAGAGCTGCGTAGGCCTGCACCCCACTCCTGGCCAGTGGGAATGGAGGCAAGGTGTGCAGGCATGGAGGGACCTCCTGAAAATAATGCTTCCCTGGTAACAGTGACAGGTGCCAGCACCCCTGACCTCGAGGTGCAGGGGCTGGGGCACCATGTGTGTGGCCGAGGCAGGAAGGCCAAGGCAGCCCGAGAGGAGCAGACACTGGCCTGACATCGCTGTGCGGCTACAGTTCCCTAGACTTTGCAACTTTTGTTTTCTGAGAAAAGCAAACCCCTGATACTTAAACCTCATACTCAGGCATTGTTACTTGCTGCCAGAGCATCGTATTAGAATACTAAGGTGACAGTACTGAAGAGGAAGAGGAGAGGAGGAAGGGGACAGAGAGTGGGGAGAAGGGAGAAGAGGGAAAAAGAACAGTGGCTGCCACTGATTAGTACCTACTGTATACCAGGCACCACACAGGCCACCTCACATGAATTATCTCACTTACACGAGAAAACACTCCTCTCAAGTACATACTTTTATTTCCACTTTACAGATGAGAAAACCAAGGAACAGAGAAGCAAAGGAACTTGCCGAAGATGGCACAGCACAGCGTCAGAGAGCTGGGGTTTCAGCTCACAGCTGCCTGACTTCAGAGCTCACATTCCTAAGCACTGTGGGTGTCACACCAAAGTCGTCCAGGGATCGGGCAGCAGGCTGGGAGGGTACCGGGGGAGGACGTATTCCGGTCACCACCTCGTGGGCTGCAGGCCCCAGGCACTGACCTTTTCAGCCTTCTGGTGGAAAATGGAGGACATGTCCAGCAAGGTACTCCGCTCATCCAGGGCTGCCGCAAACGCCTTCCACTCCTGCTCCAGCTGATTCGCAATCTGCTTAATCTGCTGAGCGGCGTAGTGGCCAGACTCTACCAAGCGATTTGCCACTGACATTATGCGGTTTATATTTACATACACGTTCTGCAAAACGGAGGGGAGAAAGAGGGCTTGTCAGGGGAAGGCAAACAAGAGGCTTCCTTGTAGGACCTGTGGATGATAGCACTTTCTGAAACAGCCCACTAACTTCGGTTCTCTTTTTAACTGCAGAATCACCTGGTACAGAAGAGTGTACATATTTGCTATCTGATCTCCATAAACTCTAGATATTGGTTTCAATTTCTATTTTT
Source organism: Potos flavus (assembly GCA_028534135.1). Classification (NCBI taxonomy): domain Eukaryota; kingdom Metazoa; phylum Chordata; class Mammalia; order Carnivora; family Procyonidae; genus Potos; species Potos flavus. The sequence continues at coordinate 124,380,312 of CM052895.1, forward strand.
AAAACTGCAAAATTACAAGTCAACTAGCTGAGAGGCAGACGGGTAGGCACAAAGCAATCAAGTACACAAGCGGGTGCACACAAACACACTCTTACTCACTCTCTGGCTTTGGTTCCTGAAAAGGGTCCAGATGGCAAGCCTGCTGAGCAGCAGTCACCCAGAACTGAGAAAACCCAACGCTGCAGGTTTTAACTAGAACCCGGGAACTACACGCTCCACGCTGAGCAACCACAGGCTGTTGTATGTGGAAACAAGCTCTCCCGTCTACACCAGCCCGAGCCATCTGCGTGGTGCCCAAAGAGAATCCTCTGTAGACGGATCGGCTTTCTCCACAGAAGAGGAATGGAGGCACAAAAGGGAACAACGCTGTGTGCAAACTTTCAATCCAGTTTTCTACTCTGTGGAAAAGCCCATCTTCACGCCCACCAGTTTACTGCAAAAATAACAGTGTGAGGCTGGAAAAAAAGGACACATTTGTCCCTCAAAACAGGTTCTCGCTATGCTGTGCTCCCTTCCACCTTCCTTCACCTTTGAGGCTGCCAGTCCAGCAGAGGCAGGGGTGGGGGACACACGCCTTCAACGCACCCCAGCGTTGTCATTCTTCATCACAACGCTGCTCCTCTTGATGGGTCCCCCAAAATCGGAGACCCCTCGTTGGCTCCTCCCAACTGTGCCGCCAAATCTAATTCCCCGACCTGTCCAAACCTCTCTCCCTTTTTCCTGCCTCCACTCCCCTCTCGCCATAGTCCTCTGGGCCCCTCTCCCACCGCACGCACCCCGCGCAGCCTCCTCGCGGCCGCCTCATGTGCAGCCCACCCAGGAAGCCCCCTGAAGAAGGTACTTCTCTGTTCTTTCTTTGTACCATCATCTACTCATTTTTTCCTCTCCACTTTGACCCAAATCAAAACTAGATGGAGTCACTCCTGGATGAGAGAGCCACAGACTCCAGGCTTGGAGCTCCCTTCCTGAGGGCATCTGCAGGCTCGAATCAGCTAACAGATGACCGCTGTCTACAGTGGCAGGGAGAGAGGCACCCGCAAAGCTGTGACAGTCAGCCAAGGCCGCGGTCAATGGGAAACTGGCCTCCCTAGCTCTTGTGGCAATAATGCCCTAACAAGTATCCTTTAGTCAAAAGTAAAGGCCCCTCTTCCCATATGTGTTCTCTCCCTCTAGTTGCAGGTAACCAGAATTACTAATTTTTGTTTTGTTTGTATCATTAAAGAGGAAAATCAACCCCAAAGGTGTTGGGAAGAGCATATGCAGATGCCCTCTGTTAGAATCCAGAGCAGAGCTCTCCATTCAGATGGCTCTGCTGTGGGAACCACCGAGGGGACTCATTCCCACCGAGATTCTGTTACGGTGTCCCACGTCCCTTTCAGATCCTCAGTCAGACTGTACTGCGTGTAGAGGGTCTGTGGATTAGACCTTTTCCATCATTCCATCACTGATTACACAGATAAAGGAACGTAGTGGCACACTGCCCAATAAACAACCAATGATACAGAATATAGAATTCCCTTTGTTAAAGTACCTACCTCTAGATCTTATCATCACAGCTTTAAAAAAAAAAAATTGTTTGAGACAGAAAGAGAGAAAGCATGAGCATGGTGAGGGGCAGAGGGAGAAGCAGGCTCCCCACTGAGCAGGGAGCCTGATGCGGGACTCGATCCCAGGACCCTGGGATCATGACATGAGCCAAAGGCAGACACTTAACCGACTGAGCCACCCAGGCGCTCTCATCACAGCTTTTAAAAGTATCTGTGATAGTCCAATGAGCAGAGTTGTTGGCCTCCTTTAACATTCTTTAGATTGTCAACTTTGCATATTGATATTTAGCATTTTCATTGTATCAAAAAATGTTTAAAACACTGTAGGAAGCACAAGAAAGGGCTGAAAATTAATAGGGTCCTTGCTCTGCATAAAGAAATGTCCTAGCTGGGTACCAAGCACTCAGGGAGGGGTGGTGCACAAGGGGCCAGATAGGCCTGGAAGCTTCCCCCGCAGCTGCCACCCACAATGGCACAGGGTTACCCTGCTCTTCCAGTTAAAACTTAAACTTAGAGGGGCACCTGAGTGGCTCAGACAGCTGAGTGTCTGCCTTCTGCCTTCAGCTCAGGTCATGGTTCCAGGGTCCTGGGCTGGAGCCCCACGTCGGTCTCCCTGCTCGGCCAGGAGCCTGCTTCTCCCTCTCCCCCAACTCGTGCTCTCTCTCAAATAAATAAATAAAATCTTTAAAAAGAGAACTTTAACTTAGAAAAATAATAGAAGTTTATTGTAAAGGGGCGCCTGGGTGCCTCAGTTGGTTAAGCAACTGCCTTTGGCTTAGGTCATGATCCCGGAGTCCCAGGATCGAGTTCTGCATCGGGCTCCCAGCTCCATGGGGAGTCTGCTTCTCCCTCTGACCTTCTCCCCTTTCATGCTCTCTCTCTCTCTCTCAAATAAATAAATAAAAATCTTTAAAAAAAAAAAAAAAGTTTATTGTAAAGAACCAGAAAACAGACTTAAACCTTCAAAACAAAAATAAAGTACATCACCCATACTTTTAAGAGTTTATTTTAACAATGTTTTTAATTGGTGACAACATGACTGTTAATAATTACCATTTATCAAGTACTTACTATGCGTTCAGCACTACCTTAGTGTTTCACATATGCAGAGGAAATTATGAACTCACTTTACAGATTAGGAAACTGAGGCTTGCAGAGACTAAATGGACTGCCCAAAGTCACATGGTAACTGGAAGGCTCAGACTAGAAACCTCTGCATTCCTAACCCACCCCATGCTCCTGTCTTCTACACCAAACTTCCCATTTTCTTGATCCTAAATGTCCTACTAATAATGCTGGGGGGGGGGGGGTATATTTTCTGTTCTTGTTTTTCTAAAATATATTTTAGTATTTCTTATTTTTATACTATGTGATACAATGGACTGAACGCCTTCCACCATTAGCTGCAGTTTCAGAATAGCTTGAAAAATTGATAAAACTTTCTTAGGAAGAAATTCTAAGACGCTTCCTCCGAAGGTAACATTTTGGCTCTCCTCATCTATGCCTGGGTTTAAAATTTTAAACCAGAAATTCTCTTACCTCAAACTCTAGAACAGATACCAAACTTTTTCGATGGAAAATTTCAATGGAAAATTAAAAAAAAAATTTTATTGCTAGATGTTCTTTGAAACTACCTAAGCTAGAGCACTCAGTTGTCCAAACTTTAATTAAATAATTGAATTAATTTAAACAAAGACCCTGTCTTCATACCGCTTCACTGTTCTATAACAAATGTTATAGGGCCCAAGAGTGGTTAATTCTCATAAGACTAGCTCAAAGTCCAAACCAAAACTCCTGGTCCCTGAAAAGGAAATTTCTAGAAGTTTAATTGTCTACAGAAATAACATATATCCTGTAGAACACAGTGTTTTATTTTAGTTATATTAACTCCAAAAATGTACCAAAAGTACTATTTAGAATTGTTTTTTTTTGTTGTTTTGTTTAATGGTCCTACGACAACCCAACACTGGTCACAACAGGCCAACAGAGTCAAGTGCATCAGCCTCAAATAGAGCAGGGTATTCCAGGCACGGCCTACGTCCCGACCCCAGTACTTCGGTTCAACTTGGAGGGAAATCTCATGTTTTAAGAGAACTAGAGTATGCCCCTGAGGTAGAAAGCAGACGGGCTGGCTTATTTCTTCCTCACGAAGGGCAGCCAACAAACTGACAGCAGCTCGGCTCAGAACACTCCCTTGGCCCCTGAGAGCTTTTCTGGAGCCCTACAGGCTCCTAAGAGGTACAGCACAGGAACCGGCCTGTGTTGAACTGGCCAAGTAACTGGTTCGAGTTTCACTGATGTGTTTGCTTGTTCTCACATTTTCGTTTGCTTAAAACTTAAAAGAAGCTGTAGATACTGCTAACACCAAGAACGTCGCTCGCTCGGAGGTCAGCCGCCACCACCACCAGTACCTCTAAAGGCCCCACCTGGCGTCCTGGCAGAGGGCTGGGGCACCATCTGTGTAAACCCCTCCCATCTGCTAGAATCCTCTCATGCACGAGCTACACCTGTGCACGCAGTCTCTTACCATACAGTTCATGGCAAAGTGGTTGTGCTGCGTCTGGAGCTCCATCGCATGAGGATGGCTGGTCCCAATCTCAGTGTAGCTGTTCAGAAACAGGCCCTTGTTGTGTGTGATCCAGTCAAACATCTACCAGAACGAAAAAAGACAACCTGAAATAACCCCAGAAAGAGGGATGGCTGGCACAGGGCCAGGGCCAGGCCAAGCCAATCAAGGGCAGTGTCTTCACTCTGACAACCTCTCAGTCACTTGGATCCAAAGATCCTTGACTTATCAGTAAGCTGTTCTGAACCTCCACAATCCACAAGAAAGTCTTATCTCATGTGTTCCTTTGACTGATGAGGAATTAAGGAGCAGACAGGGAAAGAGAGGGATTCAAATCCCCCAGGCTAACTAAAACTGATCTTTGACTCTCAACCCAGCCTCCCTGCTGGAATGAACTGCTTTGACCGGCCACAGTGCTCTGCAATGAAAGACTCGTTCGGTGACATTAGGGACTTACGGGTATCTGGATGGGTTTTGCTATGCCCACAGATTACTGACAGCAATTCCAGTGACTACAAGATCATATATGCTTTAGAGCAAACAATATTTTAAAAACCGTGCAAATGTAAACAAGAAATTTTACCATAAAAATAGAAAGGACTGGAAAAAAATTTAATGATGACAACTTTCTCAAGGTTCAATACAGATGCTACCTGGAAAAGGCTGTCAATTATGTTGCTCACAAGGAAAACATGAAAGCAAAAGGAAATAACTATCATTATTTGGACTGGTATCGTGACTTGTAATCGAATCCTAGAGACAGTCACATATTTTTTTCTATAATTGAAAGGAAGATTTTTCCAGTGTCTTTGACAAGGCACTTCTTTAAACATAAGTGCACTGATGGATGGGTTAAAAGCTTGCCAAACAACAGTAGTGGATTGTCACTGTTTGAAAGGTCCTTTTGTATCGAAGATTTGTGATGTAGTTTTTTTTTAACTTTAGAAAATACTCTCCTGTGAAAAAAATTCAATGAGCTCAAATCAAGAGTGATCGGTTCACCCATGTTCATGGCTTGCAACACAGTCCTCTCAATAAGTGTCCTGTTTCCACACTGCTAAGGCAGAGTTAGCTGGTGACACGAGCATCCACATGGACCAGCTGTTTCATCTGGAGCACGAGAATAAAATGAGGCCATAAGTGATCACTGCCCATATTTCCCAGAAGCTATTATTTTTAATACCTTATTCATCTTTTATTTTAAAAGCATGGTCAATAATAGATCGGAACGGTGTTCTGTCACTGGCTTTATCGGGGCAAAACACATACCTACGTAATTATTGCTTTCGATCACATAAATTCCATAAGACTTTCACTCTTTTAACTCAAGATAACCTTCTCGTCCGTTTTATAGGCATGCTAAACCAAATTGTCTTTAAGAACCCAAAGCTCCTCAGACAGCGCTGGCCTGCACCACGAGGGAAGCTGGAAGGCGGATTTCGGGCAGATCGCTGGAGAGAACCAATGCCGTGGGCGTGCCTTCCTCTTCCTCGGCCCTCTCTCCCGACCGAAGCAGCCCCCCTAGCTGCCGGGACCCAACGATCCAGGAAACCCTCCGTGTCTCATTTCAACTTCCCTCCCCCTGCTCCTTTACCTTTTCAGCGTCCTGCTCAAACAGCCTGAGCTGAAAGCACTGGTCCAGCTTCAGTTTTCGTACGTGCCACATCTGGTGCAGATGCTGCCGCGTGGAGTGCAGCCTGTCCAACATGGCGGACACCTTGGGTAGGAGGCTCTGCAGGTCCGCATTGCCTGACCCTGAGTTCTTTTTGGGAAAGCTGTCACTGCTCTGAATCCTCTGGAGCAGTTTCTGTCCCTCTAAATCCAAGTCTTCTATGGGGGCCTTAATCACCTTCTTCTTCAGCTGAGAATGTTCCTCGATCATATTCCGAGCCCCCTCTAAATCCTGAGGCAATTCTTTCTTGGCTAGGATGTCCTGAAGTTCCTCCAGCCGAGAGAGCATGTGGGTTGCATTGCTAATGTAGTCTTCAAAAGCAACTCTGATTTCAATCCATTCTTCATGGTTGTATTCCAAGCAGCCATCAAACTCGGGAGTTAGCTGAGAAGGATCAACTACTTTGGTAAGGCCTTCTAAAGAGACCATGTTTGTCTTAAGGGGAAAAAAAATCATGTATGAGAAGATGAACCAATTTTCTGTGGCCTTATCATAATGCAATTTGCAATACTTACAGATTTTCAAATGCAAAGCAAGTGATCTCTTTACAGAAAACATACCTTGGTCTGGCCCCAGAAAAACAAATGTAGATGAAAAAACATGACCAGTATAGTCAGTGAAAGAGAAGTCCATTAGAACAACGCGTTAGTTAGAATACCTAAAATTATAGGACATGTATCTCATAAGAGCTAAAGAAATGAGATTTCTTTCCAAGAATATGGAAATTAATCCACTATCTTAGGCATGTTAACCGGGAAAGGTCCTAAATCGCAATACAGAGCAGATGATTTAGAAATTTTACTCTCATCAATGCATTCTTTCTTCTCCGTACCACTCCACCATCTCACTCCCAACAGAAAACTCTGGAGAGGCCTCCTGCTCTCTGCAATCGAGCGAATGTCATGCTTGTGAGCCTCCACAACCCTGTGAAGTGCCACATCCCTCTGAGGACACGTATTTGTAAGCTCCTTATTCAGTGATAAACACACTCCAACCAGACCACCATCACCTCCACCTCCCATCAACTAGCAGATACTAGGATATGAACGACTTTTTGAAACTTTCTAAAATATGCAAAAGTTAGCCAGACAGGGGGCAGACGCTCTTGCCATAAAGGTAAAGACAGAGGGGATATTTCATGCATTGCAATCATCTGTCACAATTCTGAAGAGTAGAAGAGTTGTACATTCCAGTTTTCACTACATTCCAATCTAACAGTGACCAAGTTTGAGTCCTTCACAATCTAAGCAAAAGTTTTACCTTTTGTGCCATGTGCCACAGGGTTACTATCAATATTGTGCCTCAAGGAAAACACTGGGGCTGGGAGAGGGGTCATTAAATGCAAAGACAAAGTTAAAGGAAAAAGATCTATAGCCTAAGAGCCAAAAAATAAACCAGAGAAAGGCTGATTTAGCCTCACCTCTGTCACCTCCAGCCTTAGAAAACCTAGAACTACATCAGCCCCATGCTGGCTGGCACAAGAACCTGCAAAAAGCAAAAGAGCTAGGAAGACGGGCTGATCCTAGTCCCGCACTTTTGCTTGCAATGTGACTGTAGGTTCATGTCTGTCTCATCTGTCCAGACTTTTAAGAACATCCATGGAACTAATCACTTCACAGAGAGAGACTGGTAACAATGTAGAGACAATAGAGAAGCTGGTGTAGGTAACTTTGAAGGCCCAGAGGAAGATACCAAAATTAGACTGGCAAAACTTGTGTGCATTCTATATTGCTAAGCCATTGTTTCTGCTTTAAACACGTATAATTAAAAGCAACATACTTTAAATTCTGCATCAAGGAAATAATAAGACCCAATAAACTGTCATCCAAAATGACTTCTTAGCTGTGTCAAGATAAAGGCTTATGGGTTTCATCTTTTACCTAAATCTCTTGAATGCAGTTTCAAATTCAGATTAAAACTGAATTCCGATTTCAGATTGAAAATCAGTACCGCAGCAAGAGATTTAAAAACGCCAAGTAACACACATGTGAAAACACTTTGAAAAGTTATCATGGAACATGAAGCTTAAGAATTAATATTGTGTGATGTGCTTAATACTACTGTTGTTGTTTACCTTAACGCCCATGAATACAATCACTGAAACCTACTGTTTGGGCAAACCTGGAGAAGCAGCTCAAGCTATTCAACCACAAATTATGAGATCTTATTAGAAAACATTCTATTACAGAATATGGCATGAATCAAGTTTCAAGCTGGCCAGAACACTTTCTTCCCATAATTATCTCCTTACGCTAACTGCATCAAAGCCCGGGCAGAGCCTTGGCAGCTGAAGGAGAAGGGACAGTAGGAAGGAAAAGAAGTTAGCAGGCTGAGGCCTGTTTCACACACTGTCTGAGAGACAGCGACCTTATGACCTAATGCACTACTGAATTCAGAACTCTGCAGAGTTTTTAAAGGAGTATCTCCCTTTCCATAAACAAAAGAACTGATGCCTGAAATACAGAACAGATCATTCTCTCCATTCTCAAGGACAAGGTGAAAACTCAGTTTCTTCTGGACACATGAAGTTGGGCATCTGTCCCTAACATTCCCTTATTTCCAAGCCTAAGGCAATGATGGTGAATCTAAGGCCACATAAAGCCGCCTGGACTGAAAGGTGAAGCTGTTTTATCAAGAGAAGAGGGAACCTCTTTCTATGGCACATGCCTTACACCTCAGCAGCCCCACCAGCCAAAACCAAAAGAATTAAAACCTAAATCGCCCTTGGGTGAAATAATCCAGTAGGGTAATGTGATAAATGAACCGAATTTTGTTTTATGCAGTAACTGATTTTGCATGCCATATGTACGTAAGATGTGCAGTTCCCACTTAATAATGTGGTTTTAAAAATCTATTATCTAAAATGATGAGGAAAAAGTCAACTTTTAATAAACCACGCCTATTGGTTTAACTGGTCTGGCTACACATGGAAGTTACCTCAAATTCAAATTTAGAACTGCCAAAATTAGTCCTCTGTTTCTGCCAAAAGTTGTCTGGCTTGATTATCAGTGCAACATGAATGCAGCAGGGAAAGGACTCTTGCAATATCTTCAGCAGAGGCTTAATGGAGTCCCATTTGGACCCACGCATGTCCACGATCACGGTGAATCCTCGCTTGCAGACCTCTTCACTAGAGAAAAAGAAAAAAACATGTTTAAGCCATGCAACTCTTTCTCTGATCAGAGTCCCACCAGGTGAGGCTGACTCTGCGTCCCTCACCCTGATGTCTGTGGGGCTCCGTACTGTCAGGTGGGTGGGTGGGTGGGGCAGGGGGAGGGGAGGGGGTGTCTCGTCTTTCGTGTATTAAATGATCACACAAATTGGCTAGGAACTATTACAGCACAGGTCCTTGGTGAGCGCTGTGCACAGAGCCCAGGTGGGGAGGGTGACAGACCAATGAACAGTTGTCACAGGAGCCTCCCAGGATCACAGGCACTGAAACCACCCGTACCAGTGCACTGATGATGGTAGGACGTTTTCAGTGTCCCGTTTTGTCCCCTTTAACTGGTTCGGGTCCTCAGCTATCTCAGAGGTTCTCCAAGTATGGTCCACTGATCCCTGGGGGTCCTTGGCACCCTTCTGGCAGGGTCTTTGGGGTAAAGGGATTTTCACAGTAATACTGAGACTTATTTGTCTTTTTCACCCGGTTGCACTGGTGATGCAAAGGCCATGGTGGTGATGAGGCTGGTCCTCAGCACCGGCCAACACAGTACTAGAGCCTCTGTGTTCTTCCCCTCCACGTTCTGGCCAATTTAAACAAAAAAGCCAGTTTCTCTTAACAATGACCCTGATAAAGCAATACAAATTATTAGTCTTATTAAATCTTAACCCCTGAGTACATGAGAGATATAGGCAATGCACCTCTCCAATAAAGAAAATCAGGAGTCAAAGTGTCCTTAAACACAGGTGAAAATACTTAGTCGCACTTGGTTAGAACTTCACTGTTCACGTGGAGGCTCTTAGGAAGGCTTTGGCACAGCCTTACACTTCTGGAACAACCATAAACCTGTCTTGTGGTCGATTCGCACCGTCCATGCAGGCTGCTGCTCCTGGTGCCAGACGTGAGCCAGATAATGACTGAGCGAAGGGATCTGGAAACACACCTAAGACCCCGAGTGTGTAATGACAACTTATTGACCCAGCGGGAATGTACTGGGCCTAGACAGAGGAAAGATCTTGGACGTTTTTCTGCCTCAGGAAATCACCTGAGAAACTAAAAACTATTTATAGTTATAAATTCATATTCAAAACTCAGAAAACTAATCTCTATCATTAAGTGTTGTTAAAAAGCCAAAATAAATTAAGTCAAAATTGAAACCAATTTCATGCTCTCTTGCATCAGCTCACCCCTTTACCCTTCCCCTCCTCATCCCCACAGGGACGCCATTCTTTTCCCTATCTTGAGGCATGCCATTACAGTAACTGTCGCTCCAAATTTCACAGACGTAAAGTTCCTGTCGCAGCTACATCCATGTAAGAGGCATGTCGCAAAAAAATTCTACAAAACAAGTCTGTGGGGCTGGAACCTGAGCAGACAGCAGTGCGGGTGCCGGAAACATGGTGTGGTGAGCCGTCTTGGGAACACAGACTGACAGCTGCCCAGCTTCTCACGCCACGGTGGAAACCGCCGGGAACGGTTTGATGGCCTCCCGTCTGCCCCCCCACATGAATAGGAACTCCAAATGAATTAACGCTGGGCTCAAGCACCTCTCATGGTATCACTTCTCCGTGTCCCCAGTAGGTCCTGGGCCATAAACCAGGGAACAGCACAGCATGGACCTCCTTCACAGATCTTAGAAGCAAACGGGGCTTCCAGAAAGGTCTCCTCAAATCTCCCAAGTCACTGAAATGAAGCATTCTGGGCCTCTTCGGGCTCTGATGGGGTCTGCAATCTGGCAAGACCAGCCAGAGTACAGGGAGCCTGCCCGGCGGAGACCCGCTACTCCGGATGCCCTATCGGCTGCCACGCTCCAAATGCAGGAGACCACACGCCAGGCCCGATGGCCTCAGGGGGTGCTGTCTGCTAGACGGACTTCAGGCACCGGCCTTCACCAGGTCCGGGTACGCTCCCGGGCAGCCTGTCTCTCTCCTCGCAGAGCGCGACACGGTGTGTACAGAACACGGCACGGCCCCTCCCCTTGAAAGGGGCTGGAAAGGCATCCTGAATAACTCCAGGCTCAACAACAGGAACACGTGAGAGACCACCACAACCGGAAGGTGCCTGAGCTTGCACGGTTCACAAAAGGACTCACTATCCACCTTCCTCCACAATCGAACCAACCACCAGTGACTTCTAAATAATGAAAATCACACGTGAACTAGGCTGGGAGGGCACGTCCTTTCACTCCGTCTCTTTACCCAGTTAAAAGGCAGCCCTTGTTAAGAAAGCAGTGACTTGCAAAGATTCCCAAACCCAGTTCTATTCAGGAGCAGAATAGGAGCAAGCAAGCAAGCTCTTCGCTTCCTCAGGAGCAGCTAAGGAACGTGGGCAGCCGTCTCCAGGAGAAGGCACCCATGCCACTCCTCCACCAGAAGACACTGCTCGCTGGGATGTGTGACCATCTACCAGGTATTCTGGCAGTTTCCTCTAAGAACCTCATTTCATCGTGAAATAAAGAAATGTTACATAAAATTAACGTCCCTTCTCAATGCTGGTCTCTGAAAAACAGAAACACTCTTTAGTTTCTAGATGAAGAAAGTACCTTCTAATATGAATGGTCACGAACAAATCAATTTAAGTCTCACATTATTTTGCGAGTGACGTAAGAGAGTTTATCCATGTAGCTACTATAAATCATCCTAAAGAAGGCAAAATGCTCTAAAACATAATTAGTATAAGTGTAATTCAAACAATAAGAGCAATAAACACCTAGAGATGTACCAAGACCGATGTTATTTTCATCACTGTATGGGAATCCCAATTAGACCAGCAAGAAGTTCTCCTGTGACTTGCTTCTCCTACACATAGTTAATGGAAAGTTTCCTTGCAAATTAATTCTATGAAAGTCACTCCATTACTCCAATTGCTTTATTTATTTTTTTTTAAGGAGAGAGGAAGAGAAGGGAAGGTGACCCAAGTAATAATACTCAAACTACTCACCACCACTCGGATCACACATACAATTACCTCCGAGGGCCACACTTTAAGGGGCACAGATGGACAGAGGCCATGCAGAAGAAAAAACAAGATAACCAGGCTCTAGAGCACAGGCCAAAGAGAAAAATAAAAGAAAGGAAGTACGACAAATGGAAATCATCGTACTTTTTCTGAGGGAGCTACTATGCCTCAGGCACTGCACTGGGCATGTGCATACGGGATCTCACTCCACACTCAAAATGCTCCCAAGAAGCACTCATTACTATCACATTTCCCAGACCAGAAAACTGATAAAAGGAACAGCTGGTCTGATTCTGCTGCCCATGTTCTCTGGATGGTGTGCTTCTCCACAGCTGGGAACGTGGGGCCCTGCGACGGTCCAGCTGGGGGGCGGCAAAAGGCCACCTTCACGGCACAGAAACTGTCAGGAGTAATGGACAGGAAAAGAAGTCTCAAGACCCCCAGGACGATTTATACGGCTCTGGAACTATGCCAACAAATAATCAGACTTAAGTGCAAGCCAACCCACAAGTCAAAAAAAATTAACACGCCATCATTTTGCTGATGATTTTCTTGGCCCTACTGCTCGGCTCTAACAAAACAATGTTCCCGCCACCAAGCGCGCAGTGGGGCAGAGCAGCTCCTGTGTGGTCGGGGAGCCCCATGGGTTCTGTTGCCACTTCTCTCTGTTTGGACCACTGTGAAATTTTCCCATTATCACTTGAGAAACGTATCATTCATGTGTTAATCCCACTTCTCTTACCATTAACCCAGGACAAGCAAAGTAACATTTCTTGTCACTTGGAATTATAAATACAAAAGCAAATTTAGACAATGAAGTGGCTGCGGTTGACAGTGGTGGGGTCACCCTAACGCTTAGCATTTATAAGAGAAATGATAGGAGGCTTGGGATTTTTTTATTCCAGGGGAAAATTAGAGAAAAACAAGACTGGCAACGCTGACTGGTAATCAGTGAAGCTGGATGACAGGTATGTGGACGTTTGCGGTGTTATGCTCACTACTTTTGTGAATCTCACCATAATGAAGTTTTGTGGGCTTAAGTGGGTCATCCAGGTGATCCAAAACATACCTAAATCCATTTTATTATAATATCAATGAAATAAAGGAAATTTTTAAAAGTTACAATCAACAGAGATTTTTAAACCAGAAAGCCAGTTGCCTCAATTATATACGATCATTCCATAATTACACTATATGACAAGTATCTCTCTGACTGGAAGAGATCTTCACATTGTCCTTTGTATTTCTGTTTCTTCTTCCATCATTAGCACAGTACCTAGCACACAGTCAGAACTCCCTAAGTGGTCATTATCAACTATATTGTTATTTATAAATGACGGTGAGTAGTACAGAACCTCGAAAGCCCTTTTTAATTCCATGGTTTCAGCAGTTCAAGTGCCCAAGAAAACACCAGAGTAAGAGGAAAGACTAAACTTTCCCATGCATGAACGCAGGGCTCTATCACGTTGTCACTGATGATGCAAAGTGCAGGTTTTCTCGTAAAGGACTCGCAAACAGGCGTCAGCAGGTCGGACAGTCAACAGCAAAAGCGGACTTGCCCCGGGCACCACAAGGGTGGGTCACAGCCGGGCGCTGCTGTCTTCCCTGGCTGGGGTCAGCCGAGGAAGGCCAGCAGTGTCCCAGCCTGTGTGCCGTGGCAGATGGAATACCCTCCCCTCAACCTTTGAGAAGCCATTAACACGGCTCCTGACCGCAGTTTATTACTCTCTTGCATAATGTGTTCATGCACATTACTGTCTCCTCGAGCCTATATATAATGGCCGGGTTTTCTTCCACACACCCCAGTTTCGTCTCGGAGGGAACGCCTCCCGGCTCGAGCACATCGATGATGCCCCCTTTCAGTGCGTGCCTTTCCTTTTCCCCACAGGCAAGCAAGCGCCCCTCCAACCAGACACGCACAGTTTCTCACTGCAGGCATGCCTAATTCCTTGGATTGTATCCCAGCAGGATTCTCTTTTCCAAAAAGTAATCAGGAAAACGAAGCTCTGCCTGGTCTTGGTGTTCTCGGCATCCGCATGAGCGATCACCCCATCATTAAGGGGGTCTCGGACTGAATGGGCGCTCCCACGCTTGGCATAGCAGCTGGGAAAGATCCTTAATGCCTCACAAACCTTGCACCACAAACCAAGAGAATGCTTTTCAGAAACTGAAGCTGAGCCTGAAGACAGAAATGTACAATCGGAAACAGCCCCCGTTTTCGGTCTCGCAGGGCGCGGTGTCTTGGCCTCAGAGTCCCCAAGGACAGGACGGTCCGCCCGAGGCGCCACATCCTCATCCCAGCCCCGCCACCCCCCACGAGGCTCTCCCAGCGAGACGCGCACCTTCTCGTGCCCACATCCACAAGTGTTGTAAACATGACAGAACGGTCACGAAAGGGAGCTGAGGGCGGAGATGACGATTCTCGTTCTGCACTGTCTGGTCGGCTGGGACCTCAAGCCCCCATGCGGCCGCTTCCGGAGAGCGCAGCGCCGCACTTGTGGGACGGTCGCAGCAGAGACAAAGCACACACCACACAGAACTCACCTGGGGATACAGGCTAGATAGGAAATGAGTCTCCTGAGGTCCTCCTGTCGTATTCTGTCGTGATTGCTGCGGGCCGGAAATGTTAAAATGGGACCTCCACGTTTATCTCTGCCACCTGGAAAACAAGCATTCGGAGCACACTTAGGCAAAACCGAGAGAGGACAGGACTCCACGTGCCCCTGGAGGTCCAACACCGGCACCCCGCTGCTCGCGCGACACTTTACCTCCACCGGCTGCAAGGCCAGGAAGGAGTGTGCAAACGGCGAGTCGGTGCCTGGGCGGACGCGGGGCTGGGCTACCTGGTCCCCTCCCGGGACTCTGGACAACAAGCCTGAGTGCCGCCCGCCACGTGGAAGCCACTGGAGAAGGCCCCGTCTTTATCTTCCTGTGGGTCTCCTCCGACGTCAGTTTTACGTGTGGAGAACCTTTCCATGCATATGGGCAGCACTGCCCTGAAACCACGGCCTCCTCCCGCCTTCCCAGGCCCTCCCGTCGCCCCCCACACTGCCCCCTCCTTCCCGCCCCGGCATTCTAAGCTGTCTCTTTGCTATCAACCAAATCGAGTTTTAAGTCTTGAAGGAAAGAGACAGGAATGGACTTCAAACTTTATGCTGATGATGACTTTCTGTCATCTGAGATCTAGGGCATCTTCCTCTCCTGAGAGCAGCCCCTGACCCCAGCGGTCAAGCCTCACCAATCTCTCACACAAAGCCACACATACAAGTAAAGAGACTGGCATTTAAGAATTTTAAAACAGAACTAAATTAGCTTGAGTTTAGAAAAATTACATCCCATACTAAGTACAAGTGTCGGGTGACTGTCTTGTCATAGGCAGATGTAGCCCTCGCAAACACACACATACAATCCTCGTGAGGCCTGTTGGTATCACTGAATAGTTCCCGTGAAACTTCCACAAGTATTCTATTACTCCACCAGTGTTTTCAGAAAATAAAACAAGAGAAGGAAAATCTAGCCTTCCCAAGTGGATCCTTCCTTAGTTTCACAGCTCTGGTCATCTGTCTTCAGAGGTAGAGCAGTAAGACCACAAAATTCAAGTCACAGCATGAAACCCCTCATTATTTTCTCATTTTATTTACTTCATCAGCAGAGGTAAAACTAAAAAGCAAGCCAACATTAACAACAGAAAACCAGATTCTTTCCGTTTAGAAAAGCCAAAGAAGGATTCAGCACAAGATGTTGGTATTTTAAAAACATATTTCACCAATATAGATTTTTACAATTTCCTAGAATGATTAATAGTCCCTCTGAACAATAATGAAACTCAATTTTGATTCTGAACACTTAAAGTGACCCACATGTACTGCTAGGTCATGCAATCCAGAAAAGTGTTAAATTATTTATAAATCCAGTAATTCACGTATTAAATGGGAACAACCCAAAACCACAGCAACTGATACCTGCTAGGCATGGTATCAAATCTTTTACATGTGCTCTGATTTCAACATCACAATGGCCCTGTTAGGAGGTTTTAACCTTCCAGCTTTGTAATTAAAGATACTAAAGTTCAAAGAGCTTAAATAAAGACGGCGGGTGTGTGTGTGTGTGTGTGTGTAATCAGGCTGCCTAGTAAGAAGAGCATGAAAATCTTGATCTCAGGGTTGTGAGTTCGCGTGCCATGTTGGGTGCAGAGATTACTTAAAAAAAATAAATGAAACTACAAAAAAAAAAAAAAAAAGACAAGGGGACTATGTCACATGGTCACAGGTGAGTCCTTTGCCCTGACAAAAACTTAGAAAAATTTTCAAACTAGTGTCTTTAAATCTCTCTAAAGTAGTAGAAATGTCAGGAAAACTGCATGATGGTCCCTGAGCTTTTTAACGAATGAAAGGTACTATTAAAAGTAAGCAGCAGTTCTGTTATAAATGCCGGAATGTCATCACCAAGTAATCTTCTGAAATATCAGATAGTATTTTTAGGGTAAAATCAATGGCCCCAGTTTTGCGGGAAAACCTCTTATCCCCAAGATAAGAAAGGTAACAATTCAGTATTTTTTTTTAAATTTCCCAACATCTTTGATACTTTCCAAAAAGAGACTCAGTCTCCTTGATCAAAAAATACTGTGTTTCGGGGAGCCTGAGTGGTTCAGTTGGTTAAGGGTCTGCCTTCGGCTCAGGTCATAATCCCAGGGTTCTGGGATCGAGCCCCGAGTGGGGGACTCCTTGCTCAGCAGGAAGCCTGCTTCTCCCTCTCCCTCTCCCCCTGCTTGTTCTGGCGCTCTCTCTCTCTCTTTCAAATAAGTAAAATCTTTAAAAAAAAATATTGTGGAATAACATATTCTACAAAAATTTGAGTTCTTAAAAATACAGTATGATATTTGGGTTAAAACATTCACCCCGCATTTGATAAACAGAATAGCATCTAACATTTCCCTGGATCACCATTCTGAATTTTTTAAATGCAATGTAACATCTGATTCAGTAGGAAGACCAGATGACAATGACCCATGCTCAACTCTCCTCCCTCCAGGGTCATCACAACTCACCAAGCAAGCAAAGGAATGCTCCACCAGGGGTGCAAAAAGTAGAATTCAAAGACTGCCCATCAGAGACACTCACGTGGACGATCAACAGGTGTGCACCCTGCATCCAGCCGTCTGTTCACACACAGAAGTGAGAAGGAAACGCAAGCGTGTGCACAGGTCCTGACCGCCTGTTGTACCGCTTCCCCTTTTAACTGGAGATTTCCCCCCAGCTGGTAGCGCTAACGAAGAGCCCCCTGAGAGCTGCCAGCAAGCTCATCCACCAAACAGGCTCTCACTTACATCCTAAAGAAAAGCTTCCATAAACCCAAATTTGACCTTTAAGAGGGAAAAAAAAATATTCACTTTATCTTTTTCCTTTTCCCAGAACAGAGCTTTGGAAAACTCACTAGAATAGTTTTAAAACGTCATCAAAAATCACTTATGAAGTAAGAACTGCATATTCTCTATTTAAATAATTTAATGATTGGCTTTCACTTGCTAACCTCCCTGCATCAGGGTGCATCTTCTGACCCGCGGTGTGTCACAGTCAGTGATGGGCAGGTGCCCATCCCCCATCTGCTGACCCTCCCAGGAAGGTTTAAAAAAGAAAAATCTGAGACCCGAAGAGACACAGTTTTAGTTCAAGGCAGCCTGGTCTCTGAACCTCAAGGAGCCTCAAGTCGATGCCACAGATGCATATGAGGACGGCGTTCGCCAAGCTCTAACATGGTGCCCACGTCACAAACGGGAAAGTACACGAATGAGAACCCTGTCCGGGCTGTGAAGCAGAAGAGTGACCACTTGAAAGTTCTTGTTCCTGAACCAGGAACAAGAATGAGGCTCCAGCTCATCGATACACTCAGACGGATGTGATGTCGGCCTGCAGGCCCGGGGTGAGGCAGGTGGGGCACACGGCGGTCCCGCTGCACACACGGGAAACCCAGAGCCTGGGTTTCTACCATGAAAAGGGTAAGAAATCCATGTCCTGCACCTACCAATGTCCAGGACGTCTGAGAGCGGCACGGCCTCTGGACTGCTCCACGCCTGTCAGCAAAAACTAGCAGCTCGTTAAGGATTAGCTGCCTATCCAAATGCTGTTTTAGTCAAACCAAACAGAACAGAAAGTGTCGTTTTTGTTCATAATGACACTGTTTTATTTTCGACTCTTACAATTCTCCCCACATACCCCATTGTATTTCTGTAAGGCACCTCTCATCTTCTAGTAAATTATATGATTTACACAGTCTTTTTCTTTGTCCTGCCCGCTAAATGGAAGTTCTACGGAAGCAGGCACGTCTCCTCATTCACTGACATCAATAAATACCTGCAAGGCCTCGGAAGAGACTGGAACAAACAGCGTACTCCATGAATACCTGCTGAATGAATGGATTCCCCATCTATATTCCACACAAAGTTAGTTAAAAATACCTACTATTGGGATCAGGAAGTTAAAAACAGACATGCCTAATGAACTTTCCTATAGAAACACAGAGGTAGGGGTGCCTGGGGGCTGCAGTCAGTTAAGCGTCTGACCCTTGATTTTGGCTCAGGTCGTGATCTCAGGGTCCTGGGATCCAGCCCCGCATCAGGTTCTGTGCTCAGTGTCAAGTCTGCTTGAGAGTCTCTCCCCTGTCCCTCTGCCCCTCCTACTTGTGTTCTCTGTCCCCCCCCCCCGCCAAATAAATAAATGTCACACACACACATGCTAAACAGGCTGAGGTTCTTGCCAACATAAGAAAGCGGAGAACGTCCTGCATTATGGCTACAGCCGTCTGTGTGACCCTTCCTCAAACTCAGTGATGCTTATTTTCTCTTCTGAAAGGTCAAAGTCCAGGGCGCTTGGGCTCCTGAGCAGCATGACCCAGAATGACCACAGAAGCAGCTAGATTCAGAGTTGCCCCTTTTTCTTTAAATCAGTTAAGAACTCACCTTTCATCCTTCTCTTCAAAGGCAGGCATACCTGCTTTGAGGAGTATGATGTCAATCTCAGTGAACTAACTGTATTTTTCTTGTATGGCCCTTGTTTGAATTTCTGGATTACAATACCAGGGAAAATGATTCTTTATGCCCCCGCCCCTGCTCGAAGAACGGTCTAACTCACTGATCATGAAAAGCAGACCTTTACAGAGGAAGCTCTGCAAAGGCACAGTTTGTGAAGGAGAAATTATGGCTACCATCTATGAAGGCTGCCGTCAACTAAGAAAACTCTGTTACAAAGCCCCTGCTCGAGGAGTGGCCAAGGAGCCACTCCACAGCCCCGTACCCTCCCACGCCTGGCTCCTGCCACCCAGTCCAGAGAACTAGTATTTGGAATGAAGACTCTAAGGGGACTCCTGATGGGGCTCTTGGAGAGCCTCTGGCAATTCCCAGTCTTCCAGTCTGTCACCGTGGCCTCAGACTGTGCTGGGGGCTAACGAGAACATCCAAGATGGATGGGCGGTGCCCCCTTCTCTTTCTAGAAAACGCAGAACTCTGCAAAACTGGAACAGGAAGAACTATGGTCAGTAGTCCCAGTCCTAACAGCAAACCCCTGGGTAATTGAATCCCACATTCCTGTCAATACCCCCACTTGCAAACGTGAATGATGTTCACCTTGCCCCGCCTCAAAAATTCCTTCTGAAAAAGCAACCCAAATGTCTATCAATAGGCAACCAACTGAACCAATATGCTATATACACACAGTCCAGTTTAAACAACCGTAAAAGGAATGTGGAATCTCTGTATGTACTAATAATTCTGTTCTCCAGAATACCGTTAAAATGAAACCGCAAGCAGAGAAAATGGTCCATAAACATGACTGTTTATCTTGGGGAGGGATGAGAGGAGATGAGATGGAGAGGGGGGAGCTCCTGTTTTACAAGTATAAGAAAAAAACTCAAAAAACTAAAGGAAATAAAAACAAAAAAAGGTTTCCTTTGGTGGAGGAAAGGGACAGGGTCAAAGAGGCAGGGAAAAAAACTACATTTCTTTGCACTTTAATTTTTTTTTTTTTTTAGTTTTTAACCCTGGAATGATGTATACATTTTACTTAATACTGAAGCAAGATTAGGTGGGTTTTTTTGTTTTTTTTTTTGTTTTTTTTTTTAGCCTTAAAACCATAAAAACTAAATGAAACATATGATCTGGAGTTTCAAGTTGTCAGGAACTTGACCCACACAGAGAGGAGCTATTCTGTGATTTTAAAGGATGGAAACAGGACCGTATGTTCCCAGGGGCATATACCCTTAGGACAACTGAAAGATTACATTTCGTAGTCACAGCGTGGCAATAACATCAGTATTACAATGTGAATAAGCAATTATGTTCATGAGAGTAGAAACTCAGATTTTTAGTATAAGGAAAAGGAGATACAAATATAAAGTCAAAGTAAAATACCTGTAATTCTAGATCTGAATTAGAAACTTTAATATGAAGTCATGATATCCTACTTAAAAAAAAAAATATCTACACACGTGTTTCCTAGATGTGTCCACTGAAGAGCACTGAAACGGTGACCCCGCCAGGAACAGCGAGCGCCCCTAGCACCCTGTGCCCTTCTCCCACACAAAAGAGCCAGCGCACTTCGGAGAGGTGGCTGGCTCCGGATGTGCAACGGGGACAGACGAACTGGGCCTGACATATGCTGTCTCATCAGCAAAAAGAGAACCTGTGGGGCTGCAGTGCATGCATTCAGAGCCAATCTGAAGACACTCCCATTGGGTCACAGATGAGAAAAATTTTAACTTCATAAGAGATTTTTAAAAATTGGCAATTAATTGAAACACATCAAACGTTAAAAAGCAAAAGTTTTTTTATCAGTCTGAAATAACTAATGGTCATTTTTCATTAGTCTGAAAACTGGTAAAGGACAAGAATCAATCATTTATCCTTCTTTTCTTATATTAACTGTGTTTCTCAGGATAACCAAGAAACTGATGATGGGACTTTTGTTATAAAATATCTAAGCTGATAAAGAAGAAAGGATGTAATCAGATTGTCACTATTCTGCAACTGTGAGAAAATACTAGTTCTAAACCATGATCATCAATGAATGCTTGACATCATAAAAAAAGAGACAGCCAGACTCCCCCAGTAAAACTCTCAGTAGGACTACCTACCACACCCATTAAGGACTTTTGCTTTCTTCCTACAAAATCTAAGCTAGGTCTGATCAAGCCTCCAGATCCCGCTTCTAGTTTACAGGAAACACAGGGGAAGGAGAACGTATTAGATGGCCACCCATGGGTGCAATGAGCAAAAGCTAAACTGTAGGGAAGCCTCCTAAACTGCAGGAAAACACAGTTTCCTCACGTCATCATTAACATAAGGGCAGGAGACAAAAAGAAGGAGAAGGAGTAAGAACCTACAGATTGAGGAACACAGAGAGATCAACCAACTGCCATGCATATCCTGTGAAACAAATTATGACGCAAGCAGGAAAATTTGAGTATCGATTGGCCCTTTTTTATATTAAAGAATTACTACTCATTTTTTAGGTCTGTTAATGGTATTGAGGTTTTTTCTAAAGCAGGCATACAGATGACACGATTATTGAAGTGAACCATGGCACATGGAAATTCATTGTACTGTATTCTCTCCTCTTTTGGATGCTAAAATCTTTTATTACCAAAGGTTAAGGGGAAAAAAGCATTCTTAATTCTGATGGTAGTGTATGAGTTCTTTTGGGGCCCAAACCCTACCTAGCCCCTAGTGGCACAGGGCTGACATTATAGATAGATAAGATGATGTCCACACTACAATATATATAACACAGCAACATATATATTAAATAAAATGCTAAATATAAACTATCAAACACTTCTTTCACTGCCCCTACTTCTGATCTGAAGGGTGAAGTTAGGTTTTACCTGCAGGACTTTGCAGGAGTTAGTAAGTACTTTGCTGTCTTACCTACATGCAGTGGTGATTGCTTTCTACAGTACCTGGAGATGAGACTGAGGATCAGAAATACTCAAGTTCAAAGAATCCCCGCTGGGTTTTTAGAGCTTTTGACCTAATAAGTATCTCAAGGAATCACTGATCTTCTGGCCTGGTTTTTCCAAGCCCTAGTTATTCCACTTAGATTGACTAAAAGCTACTCACACAGAGAGCTTTTACAAACATGCCACAATAAATATCCCCTAATATTTTTTTTTTTAAATGGGGTCAGAGCAGAAAGTAGATTAGCGGTTGCCCGAGCCAGGTGGTGGAAGAAATGGGGACTGGGCATGGGATTCCTCTGGAGGTAATCAAAGTGTTCTCGGATTAGACCATGGTGATGGTTTCACAACCTTGTGAATACCCTAAAATTCACTGAATCACACACGTTTAAAGGGTAGATTTTATGGTTGTGGATTATATCTCAATAAAACAGATTTTAGAAATCAGGATCAGAGGTATAAATTTTTCAAAAATTTATTCCTTCGCTATAAACCTTTAACACACATAAAGAAATCACCATGCAAGTAACAAATGTGTTTTTAGTTTAGTGGGGTTTCTTTCCCTTTCCCTTCCTAAGCAAGCCTAAAAAAATCAGCAAATGACATCATGCTAACATAACTTGCCAATTCTGATCATAAAGTAGGAAATACTATAAAATTGTCGTGGCACCTACCAACCTCATTGAACCAACACGGCTGGCCAAAGTCCTACCGTCTCTATATTTAGAAACAGTTCCAGATTGGTTTGCTGCAGTGCACAACTTCCCTCCCCACTAAAGAGACCCGACTTTAATTAACCTTGCAGAATTTAAGGTTTGAGTAAAGAGTCATGATAAACTCGGAAAGACCAAAGAATTTATTTCGATTAGTTAAAAGGGAAATAGTTTTAATTCTGATAGTGACTTAGACAAAAATGACATCAAATGAGACACCCTATACTAAATGCCTAAGAAAGAATGAGTACAAATAAAAATCATCCACCTTAACGTTCCCCTGCTCTTGACATGCCCGTCTCTGGGAGCTTAACCAAAGAAGCAAGTGCTCTCACCGAAGATCCAAACTTTAAACGTAAAAAAACTGCGCAACATGTGGAATTGGCTTTAGGCCCTCCTACGGATGCCTCTGCTATTTATAAGCAGAGTCTTTTCACTATATTAACTTTAAAATCCATCTGTAAACTACAAAACCAGGAGCTGACAAAGCCCGGCACGAGTGCGCTTCACACAGTCTGTTACTCAGTGATCAGGAAAGGGCAGCGGCTACTTCTAAACCTCGGCGTGCTAGAAGCCGGGAGCGGCACTTTTTGCAGCACGTGCTCCCAACTACCAGAAGCATCTTCTTCTTTCCATGAGCTTCTATTAACAGCCCAAATGCATTCTGAATTAGACTCACTTGAGCCAAATCATCAAACAGTGTTCATGAGGGGCGCCAAGAAACACACTGGCCGGCAAGGTGAGATTAGCAGCAGCACCACAGGGAGCTGTGTCCTAAATACAGCCCTGCTCCTCAAGCCTTTTATATGTGGGACACATCCAACATATAAAAGCAGCTGGCAGTGTTATACATTTAAAATAAAATGTGCTCAAAAGGAGACATCAGATCAGCATATTATGCCTGTTTGAGAAAGATAAATTATCAGAGGAAACACATCCAGGAAGACTGTCTGAAAGCACATGACAATCCACACATTTACTTCCTGCTACAATAGAGCACGAAACTCTGCAGACCTTTGTTTTGTAATAAGTGAACTGGTGCCAAAAAGGTAAAACACCCAATGGCTCTTCTGTTCGTCTAGGAGGGAGGCCCCAAAGAAACAGCCCCAAAAAGCCCAAAGCTGACCCTCCGGTGCCCTAAAGCCCGAGAGACTGGCTGAGACTGTCCCCACCCCACAGAAGGGCCAGGTTGTACAGGTAAGCGGGGGACCCAGTTGGCAGAGATCCCGGGGACTTTCACAGTCCGTAACACGGGTTCTAGGAACTCCAGGGTGAGGGGACAAGAAACCAAGGCAAGGAATTCAGGACACATCCAGTAAGGCCACATTCCCATCACCTGCAGGAAGATGATGGACTTTTAGTTTTTTTTGAGATTATATTTATTTATTTGACAGAAAGAGAGAAAGAGAGAGAGAGAGAGAGTACAGGCAGGGGGAGCAGCAGCAGAGGGAGAGGGAGAAGCAGATTCTCCCCACTGAGCAGGGAGCTCGATGCGGGGCTCCATCTCAGGACCCTGAGATCATGACCTGAGCCAAAGGCAGACACTTAACGGACTGAGCCACCTAGGCCCTCAGATGATGGACTTTTCAACTTTTGAACAATCAGTTGTTTTACTTAATTGAATGGGGAAAAACATCAAATGTTTGTTGAATGACAGATGCAAACATACCTTACTCCCCAGTGCTATCTGACTTGTAATGTGACTACCTGCTAGGAGAAAATGCTTTGGGCACTGCTTTCTCAGGAAAATGCAGAAGAATAAAGCAATTAAAAATCCACTGAAACGCCAGTGTTTTTATGTGTGTGGCAGGTGAGTTAGTGTGGTATTTCAGACACTGACACTGTATCAGAAGCAGTCAGAAGAAACAGTAAGCAGATTAGAAAGTTCAACTTTACCTGAAAGGTATGCAACTTTTTCCTTTAAAATTGGCAAAACATCCATAGCTTTCATTTCATCGTTTTTTCGAAACCCTGAAATACATAAGGAGAAATTCAAATTACTAGGTTTCTTGACTGACATTTAAACTTCTTACCCAGTCTATCCGATGCCAACACAGCAGCTTTACTCACACTCATTAAATCAGCTTTAGAAATAGCATTTCAAAGCATCTGAATTCTATGAAGGAAAGGCTGTGATCACAGAATTATCTTCTATTTTAATGTCAAACAATGATTTGCACACAGACCCAAAGGCTCCGTTACCAAGCAGGCTCCAGGCCATCTTGCAGCAATAAAGATCTGGTCTCCCAAAACATAGGATATGAAATCAGTCCAGATCGTTTCAAAAATCTTCATCTGAATCCTGGAGATGAATGCAAATGAAGCAGCAATATCATGTTTTAAAACACAGACTGGTGGCACACTGAAGCCTCTAGGGGGAGCTCAAAGCCGCTGCCACTGCTGCTGCCGAGGCCTCCTCCTCCTCTTCCTCCTCCTCCTCCTCCTCCTCCTCCTCCTCCCAGAGTCCAGAGTGGTTAAAAATAAACAGTGGCAGTGAGGAGAGCAGGGATTATAAATAGCCGGGGACTGGCCACAGTTCCCTTTAGGCTCTATCCTTCCAGGGTTTCTGGGTCATGCCCCCCTGGAGGAATGTCACTGGTTACTGGGGTAAGATGGTCCAATGCCACCTGCTTCGGAAGGTGGCTCAGACCCTCTTCTCACTGTGAAACCAACTCTCCCCACAACCAATATTGTCAAAGGCAAGTGAAGAGATAGATCATGGAAGAGAAGCACGAAGCAAGCAATTTAGGCCAAGCCCACATCCATCTAAGATAAGGAACACTCTCAAAGCCCGAACGTGTCTGGCCCAGCTCACCAGGGCAAAGGCCCACATGGGAGTCTAGGGTCCAAAACGTTCATGCGCATAATAATGCCTCGGGATGTGTCTCCTGGAGGTCTCAAACAGGAAATTTAGGTTCAGGATGCTGGCCATCCTCATCAAAACAAGAAACTATCATTACTGGCTGAGTAATCTCTAGGAAAAATAAAAGACCACTGCCCCATTGCTATTTTTCTGTTTGTGTTTGCCAAAACAGTACAAGGAATGCTCCAGAACAGTAGCTTGGTAACACAACAATGCAAGGTGCAGACCTGGATTGAGAGCAAGGAAAGCTCTCTCTCAGTGAACTGGGGCTTTCACCTGTGACGTGTCTGAGTAGCCCCTGGGGGACCAGCCCTGCAAAGAAGTTGACCGTCTCAAGGCTGCAGACTAACCCGAAGTGGAGACATACTTGGGGAAAAGGGAATGGCACCAGAGCATGCCCTGGGGCTTTCAGCCTGAGGACAGGGCGCAGCCTAAGCCAGTGGATCTGCCCACACAAGAACAAGGCACAGCTCGGGGCGACCTCGGCAGCTGAGGAGAAATTGTGGAAAGGAGCAGGGGAGCCCCAAATTCTGTGTATAATCTTGGCCCAAATCTCTGGCTCTCCCGTGAGCCTCGCTTGTAAGGAGGCAAGCTCCAAGTATCTGACTGAGATGCATGCCGAGGCCCACTGCAGAGGAGACGGGGTTTGTAGCTTGAATCCCCCAAGTTAGCAGCCTGCCAGAGCAAGCAAACAACAAGATCAGCACTTTGAGGAAGAATATAACAGAATCCAGCCTCTGCAATACATCATTTGTAGAAGCAAAGAATGACAAAATTAATGGCGTGATTTGATTAAGTAAATCTCTCCTGTATACCAAGAACTCAGTTTTAACAGGATTAGCCGTGATAGTGACCACCACCAGAGACGCTGCGCAAAGACAGCAGCAAACACATCCTGAGGAGGACCCCAAGGTCCAGGAGATATAGCGGCATGACCTCTCTGGTCATGTAAGGGCTCAACACAGAACCCATACCTCTTTATCATCAGGCCATTTTGCTTTCCAATATACCAAGCTTTGTGCTGGCAACACACCAAGCTTTTAAAAACAGTGGCTATTTATAAAAGGCAAAACAAGAGCCAAGAGTTCTGCAATTTCATCCTTAAGGCTCCTTCAAAACTCTTGAATGGATGCAATCTAGTCTCAGCAATTCATTGCCAGACGTTGGGTAATTCACCGGACACATCTACAAAGACAGATTACATCTCAATTCTATCTGAGGTGGACAGAGATGTCAGCAGGGCAAATAAAGAGGAATTAGGCAGCACAGCGGCCCTCGTGAAGACAAGTTTATAAATACCTACGGCAAGGCACAGTATGAAACATTCCACAAGCAGCACAGAGTGCTAGGCGGCCTGGACCAACGAGGAGGCAAGTCAAACGATAGGAACAGAAGGAAGGACTAAGCCTTAACTGTGGATCCCAAGCTACAAGGATTTGAAAAGAGGATCCTCCTTCTATTGCTACCAGAGAAGAAAACACACGCTTTCCCCCATTCGAACACTGCCTCTGCCCCCACAGATGCCCTGGTCAGGACACAGCCAAGCCCTCCAAGAAGGACCACCATTGACTACAGTCCTGGACTCCCACACACAGAAACCAGAGCTCCACTTGAGGGTCTCGCCCGTCTCACACAACCCTCAACAAGGAGAATGTCCTAAGCCCAGTGCTGGCCCCTCACAAGAGGACTACATGACTTACATGGTAACTCCAAAGCATCCTTAGCAATTCCCGCTGACTCTCGGAAACAACCCATCTATTACCAGCCTATATGGAGGGGATGATGGAAGTTAGAGCTGCCATGGGAAGAACAGCACACTGACGTGGAAACAAGGTGAAGTAAACAAAACTTCACAGCGAAAATCTCAATTTCCTATGACCCAACAGAAACCACAGACTCACTCTCGTGTTTCAGTTTCTAAAAACTAGAGTTACTTTAAGCCCATCAGTTCCTGCACTTCTCCCCTAAATTAAGTAAGACTCACAGTCTTGTTAGAGGAGGGAAGACACATAAATCCAGGGTTAAACTGGTGCTGAAGTGTATTATGCTTCTATTGTGATATACATACGTGTCCAAACATAGAGTAGAATATAAATTCTTCAGTTTTACCACAACCTTTTTGTTGAATATGTCAAGAAAAAGAGATGGGAATTTCATTAAAATCATCAAAACTTTTAAAATAGAAAACTTTTAGAAGCACAAATATAAAACTAACCACAAAGAAACTGAGTTTCTGACTATTATGACAGTCACCACGTATTATCTTTAATCTCATTTCCATTTAAAAAAAAAAACATATCCCATAAGTAAAAGGCTAAGGAAGCATGTATACATACCATAAAGCTAGATTAAATACATCATGTAACTTTAATAAAAAGCAGGCAGAACTTAGCCATGAAACATCCTCAGATCAAAAAGACAGATTGGGTTCTATGCCCTGAAGAGCTATTTATGAAAGCAGAGTGTGCAAGTATTACCAAAAAAAAAAAAAAAAAAACACAAATACATGGCTTCTGTGCTATTCCAGTGAGACTAGATTACACTGTAGATAAAACAACTTCTACTGTGTTCCTTCCTTGTGCATTAAAGGAGCTAGCTGTGATGTCTAAACTTTTAGCTCAACAGGATACGCTCCATGACTATCCCTATAAGCACAGAGCTCCCCCCGTCCCACCATGCTTATGGGGAGAGAAAGGGATGGCAAATACCACCTTGGGGCAATGATTCAGAGGTCTCAGACCACAGCTTTGTGTCCGAACCAGCAGCAGTTTTACTTCTAAGTGCCACCAAGAGAGTTTGAAAATGCCACTAACGGGGGCTCCTGGGTGGCTCAGTGGGTTAAAGCCTCTGCCTTCGGCTCAGGTCGTGATCTCAGGGTCCTGGGCTCTCTGCTCAGCGGGGAGCCTGCTTCTCCCTCTCTCTCTGCCTGCCTCTCTGCCTGCTTGTTCTCTCTCTCTGTCAAATAAATAAATAAAATCTTAAAAAAAAAAAATGCCACTAACAGGTGAAAGGCGGTGCCAGAGACAGACTTTCAGTAAAATTCGACGAAAAGAAAACCAGCTTGAAAAATGATAACGAGGGGTCAAAGTCAGAGAACATTTAGTTATACCCATTTCTTAAATTAGATACTTTTTAAATTACACGGAGCCTATCAAAAGACTGCAGAAAGGCAGACTAGATTCTTGTTACAATTTATAAGTTTCCCTGAGACAAAGAAGCCAATGTGAATTAAATCAAACACTAGCTTCAGGAGACAGTGACCAAAGCATAAGGATGCAGTCGGCCGAGGCTCGTTTGTAGGTGCAGAGGATGTTTCCCAGGGGAGCCCTAAAACACATGCAACAACCACTCTTTTGAGCCAAGTCTACAAGGAACCTGACTGGAATGTTTACATGATAACGTCTGCCATTACTCTAAGATCTTGCTATTAATATTTGTTGAATGAGATTGAAGAGAAAGGAGTGTGGGTTAAAAATCAGATGTTACCATTGTTAAAATAAACATGCAGTCAGAGCTTGATAATTTTCTTTGCTCTTTCCTGGTTCAACACAAATAATGCCTAAAACAATAAAATTTGAATATATATATTCATGAATATAGAGGGTTTAATATATTCCTTTAAAAACATCTCAACTCAAAGGTTCACATATTACTTGCCAAAATTGATTCTGTTATCACCTTTTATTTATTTTTAAAGATTTTCTTTGAGAGACAGAGACACAGCATGAGCAGGAGGGGCAGGAGGGCAGAGAGAGAGAATCTCAAACAGGCTCCCGGCTGAGCATGGAGCTCAACACGGGGCTCGATTCCACGACCCTGAGATCCTGACCTGCGCTGAAACCAAGGGTCGGCCACTTAACCAATTGTGCCACCCAGGTGCACCCTGTTATCACCTTTTAAATTGCTATTTGGTTCAGAAGCTTGTCAATCTGGGGTACATTTTACACCCTTGCTTCAAAATTGCTCATATTTCTTAACATGATAAGCATTATGTTGCCCATCAAGAGGAGAGTTTTTCTCTCTCTTCCTCTAAATTGTCCTGCTAACCAAAGGATGGGTCTCCTTTGTTTCCTGCCACATACCAGATGCCTAAGACAGGACCAGGCACAGGGTGGTCAACAAGCACGGGAGGGTTGACTGGATGAATGAATGAGTGAGTGAGTGAATGAATGAATGAATGAATGAACATACTTCTCCAGCTTCTTGCCCTTGAGTCCCTACTCAAACACTCCAATGTTCTTTAGCACTTTGTATTTTAGGGTTATGAAATATAAGCTCCGTGTTTTCAAACGGGCACTCCTAGAGTATGTATTATTATTTATAACAAGGAAATTAACCTCTCTACCCTGAGAAGAAATATTCCACAAGTTAGCATTCAGCAATGGGAAATCTTTTAGCTGAATCAATGGTCTGAAACTTCGACTAATACCCGCCTAGTCAAATCAATTTCTCATTTTTCACCCCGAGACTCTGTGAGTAGATGCTGTATTGTTACTGCTATCGAATGCCTTTTGGAGTAGGTCATTGCTGACCACAATGCTCATTCATTTGGTATCTTTTTGGTATTAGATTTAAAAAACAAGAACAATAAACAAAAGGAACAACCCCCAAGTTCTCTTAAGAAGGAGGGGGGAAAAAGCACCAAGGATATATTTTTACAGTGAGAAAAAGCTTTTATATACATTATTCTGATAGTATTTTTTATATAAAGGTCAAAAAAATTAGGGTGAAATAAGTCAGATGAGGTAAAAAAGTGAATCAAATTTAAACTTTTTAAACTAAGAAGTCATTTTTTTAAAGGGTCATTTTTTTTTTAAATCTCTATTTCTCCCAGGACTATGTGGCAGATATTAGTAATCTGAAATTTTATGTAATCGTCAAATTAAACTAGTCAAATGGTTTGGGTTTTCTTTTTTTTTCTTTCTTTCTTTTTTTTTGAAGTAAAAACAGTGTTAGGAAAAACCACAGTAATCTCTTGGTCATTTGGGCTGAATGGAATGAACTGACGCCTTGTTCTGAACAATCTGCCTCACCCCCTGCACTGGGATTTGTCTTTAAAAGACAATCCACAAGACAAACTGTGCTCTTCATCCATTTTCAAAGGTCTCATTTGCCTGTCAGCTACACTACTTTAGTACTTGATGGGAAGATCGAAAGTGGGAGTATCTGAAAAATAAAATTCTACACCTTCAGAAACACAGGTTGTAGCAATAATAAAAACGTGTTAATAAATAAAGCAGCATTCTAAAACAACAACAAAAAGGAACACTCCAGTAAGCTGGAGGGTTACTATTAGTACCAAGTCTTGGTGGTAATTACCCAATTTTACTCATTAGTTTATTTAGGGGGAGCGAGCGCGCGCACAAGCACCCCCGAACACAAAGAGCAGGATGATAAATCTCTGCACCAGTGGGGCTGCGCGTGCGCAAATGGAGGTGACGTCACCCTTTCCAGGCAGGCCCTCTGCAGTTCCGACTCCCTCACCTTTCTCTGCAGTGCCTGCAGGATTAGTCACAGATCACAGGGAGCGCTGGTGCGTGGCATACAGTGTTTGTGCTATCAAGGGTTTTAACTAGGCAAGCAGTTAGACTAGCGTTGTGTAGGAAGGAAGCATTTTTAACTAGCCTGGATCCTCTATGAAAACGTTTAGGGGGAAAGGAGGTTATAAATCAAATGACAGTAATGTCATTTTTACCAAGGCATAAAAAAACATCAAAATACAATGCAATGCTTATATTTTTACGTAAACCTACAGCTACAATGCACACATATAAAATGTTTATAAAATGCACATGAAGCGAATTACTTATATCAAGAATATGGGCATGCACACGGACCACCACACAGGAATACAGATGGGGTTTCATAGTGCAGTATTACAATTTTCACTTAAACCTTTATGGTTATAACTGTCAGAGTTATAACAGAGTGGTTAATTTATTCCTTCGCATAATTTTAGAAGCAAGAGCCTGTAATGTAACACCATACCTTTAAGGAAGAAAAAGCAGCATAAGTTTGATTGATCCAAGGAACTTCAGGGCATTTCAACTTAAAATAGCTCTGGCCTTTTAATGTTTTGAGCACAAAACACAGAGGACAAACCAAAATAACCAAAACACCATAACAAAAAATATTTTTAAATTATTACATATATTTTAATGTAAATGAAATAATGAATTTTTAATGTTTGATGATTTAATTATGTATTAGCTATACATTAGAATTTAATTAAAAACCATAACAGACCAATGGAAGGGAATATTTTAATAGTCAAAAAAGTAGTAGTATCATAAAAGAGGATTCTACCTTCCAACTATCTCGTACACCAAAAAAGAACCATGTGCCTAGGTGTGCTGTTCATGTTTGTATCCCCAAGGACCAGCCAGCGCTAAGTGCAGAGACCGTATCCTCTTGTTTGCCAAATGCCAACAGAAAGAACACATATATCTGTCTGTACCTCTAAGAGTATCAGGAGATGCCTCTAGGGAAAGCTCCCGCACTGTGCTCTGAGACTCTAGTCACCCATCCCAAGCCACATGTGTGTACACACACACACACACACACACACACACACACACACACACGTGCCTGCTTATGGTTCTGTGATAACTACTCCAAAGAAGGCTTGCTTTAAGTCAAGCAGCAGTCTCTCAGGAAAGCTAGTTAGAAACTTAGTTTCTATCAAATGAACCACAAAGATATAACTGATACAATTTGGTCACTGTCAAATGATTTGATCTAGAACAAATCATCCAAGATTGACGGCTAAAAGAAACCACATTTAATCATTACAACAAACATTTCATACATGTTAGTACCCTTGCTCTCTATCAAAATAGAAAAGAAAAAAATCTTATGCCTTCATATTTTTTAATGTAGATCAAAATCATTCTTATAAAAGGCTTTGAAAAATAAAGCTATATTGTAATTCTCCTTTTCCTTTACGTACAGATCTTTTTGATTATTATAAAGAATAAAGGTGCAACTGCAGAGAGGCAGTATAAATTAGTGATACTGAAACTTTGTTCAATGTACAGTGATTTGTCGTTTTGGGGGGACGGGGGGGACTTGTACATAAACTACTAGAGCGCCCGTGTTACACTCAGTCTATTTGGGAAAGCAGCACCTGAGTGTTCAGACTTGGTGTGGAAAAACCAGGACCAGAAAGATCACAATAGGCGAAAACACCCTGTTAGATCTAGGATGGGTGGGGTGAAGATGATTATGGTGGGTCTTGATGGCCAAGCAAAAGGCTCCCACTGGTATAAAAAGGTGTCAAGAATAAGGGGGCAACCTGCATGCCTATGATACAGCCATCTCCACCTGTACTCATCACGGGTCCCGCAGACCTGCTCGCCATAAAGCTGCTCCCCACTGCGTGGGTCCCAGCACAGTACCTGGCCCCACAAACCACCTATCCAACAGCCAAACCAGAACCCGGGCTTCCCCCTGCCCCTCATCCTCTCATGCATTCCTGTAGGCTCCATACTTAACTGGAGCACTGCGTCTCCCCGCCCCACTGGCCAGCATCTCTCTCGTGTGGGTCCCTCCAGCAGTCTCCTCAAGGAGCTGCAGGACTCCCTTTGATCCATCCTGCCACTCTCCCCTAACCCACATCTCATCATTTTACTCCCCTCAAATTTGTCAATGGCTCCTCAGAGCCCTCAAATAAAACCGAAACTCCCTGGCATGGCACAAAGTCCTTCATGATCCGAGCCTGCTGACCTCTGCACCCTGCTGAGCTCCCCATTCATTACCCCCTCCCTCACCTACTCCTGCAGGTGCCACAGGCCCTTGCTCCGCACTGCCTCAAGCATCCCCTCCCCTGCCCACACATTCGCCCACACATTCTTCACCTTCCTGAAGACTCAGAGCAGACCCACTCCTTGGCCGAGGTCTTGCCGTGTTCCCACTGCTGGATCTGATCCCCCACCCGGCACTCCCGCTGCACCCACAACCTCATCAGGCTGCATGGTAATTACCTAAGAAACACCTGTCGGGGGCCCTGCCCCC
Organism: Potos flavus; assembly: GCA_028534135.1. Lineage (NCBI taxonomy): Eukaryota > Metazoa > Chordata > Mammalia > Carnivora > Procyonidae > Potos > Potos flavus. The sequence goes on from CM052895.1 coordinate 124,413,749, forward strand.
ACCCCCATCAGAAGGCAAGCTCGTGCCTCTCCTCTCCCAGCGCGGTTTCGCTGTGGCAGAGCGCACAGCACACGGGAAGGGCCTCACACCTAGCTAGGCGACCCTGGGGTTCCGAACGCTCCAAGCAGCCCGACATTTTAAGGGGCAGTCTACAATGTGGAGTTCCGAGCAAAGTACCCGCCTTATCACATGAAGCAACAAGTCCGAAGCAGTCAGCCTGCCACACACGCTCATTTTGAGGAGGCTGACGTGACTGCATTACTTCTTCGTCTGGTATATTTGGTGACGAGTACATAAAATCACATTTATATATTCTTGGGATTTTTACAGTGTAATTAAAAAGGTATTTTCTGCCCTAGCCACCAAAATTTTAATTATAAAAAGCTTCTCTGGTAGGAAGACCAGGCTGCGATTTGTGAAAAGAGCATTCAGTGGCTTTTCGTTCTACGTCCCTGACAACCAAGAGAATGCAGGCCGCCTTCAGGGCAGTGGTTTCTAAGTAGGAAACACAGGCCTCGGAGCCCTGCCTCTTTGCAGCGGGTGGGGTCGTGGTCATGTCTTCACTTGAGGACTCCAGGTTACTCAGAAGCACCTTCATCATGAGATTTTGTAAACAGAAGAACACGAGGGAACCCGCAAACTAAGTACATGCCGCGAAGTTCCAAACTGCACACCTTTCTGTCTTTGTCGTCTCAAGCGCCCCGGTACCAGCAGGCCAAGTTCAGCCTGAGGCAGCCTAACCGAATACGCGAACAGCAGTGTCTTTTGCCACATTAATTAAAGACAAGTTAAGCCTCCGTAAGTGTCATAATCACAAATAGTAACAATCTTAGAGCACCTGCATTATGTCACTGACCTCTTTCCTTGCTACTGACCACAGTATGAAGGGAACAGAAAACACATAAAGCATATTAACAGGCAGAGCCAAAACTTTCTGGCTGGTCTATAAATTTAACATAAATGGACAGGATTCCTTTCAATGAATCAAGACTTGGGTTCAAAATTTGGTTTGTTTCAGCTGCTCTGCACATCAATATTCCCCAAGCCAGCTTTCCTTCTGTCCACCCTACGATGCTAAGGCTCTGCTTCTGAGTATTTCCTCCTGCCCAGATAGATTAGAAAGGGTGTAAGCATGGGGAAGGCACCGAAGCCACTGAAGCCATGTCCTCACCCGGAGGTTTTCCTCCAGGCTCATCAGCAAACGCCGATCAATCCCGTCTACCTTTAAGACACTTGATTAGTGTTCCATTCACGGAGAAAAAATAAACCAAGGTTGAGTGTCTTAATAAGCTATCAATTAACTTGACTGAGCAGTGATTATGTTCAAATGGAAATATTGTATTTAGGAACACTAAATTACACACACATATATACAAAATCAAAATGTCTCCTAAAGTAGCCAGCAAAGTTATTGTGTATCTAATTTTGCTTCGAAGCTCTTCAGTTAATTCATTTATCCTTATATTAAGGTATCATCCAAGGGAAATGCCACAAAAAAACAGTTTTTAACCCAAGGAATGAAAAGTTATTTCCACTTGGATTTAATTTCAACATAAACTCACTAGAAAGATATATCTTTAATAACATCAAAGAATTTGGCAGAACTTTCTACCAGTCAGTCCTTTGATGAAGCTTAGAATTGTGTTTTTAATCCCTTGGCATTCACAGAGGACATATACACACAGTGCTCTCTTAAGTCCTAGAGACTTTCCCCCTAAATGCTATGTTCTGATTTTAAGAAGCTTATAATCTAAAATAAAATAAAACACACATTTAGACCAACAGTGGCCTTAACAATGTGTACGCAACAAGAAAAGCCTGGTGGAGATGGACAAATGTCTTGCAAATTCGTGTACTGTTATTTTTAAAAGAGATGTAGATACTGCTGTGATTAGACAAACCCATCTCGAAGTGTTGCTTTTGTCCCTGAAATTTCGTATCAATCACGGGCGCTAAGTCCATGACATAAAAAAAGGATGTTTGGAACCATTCTGAAAGGGTTAGAGATCCTCGCTCCAAGGATTAGGAGTGAATAATATGAGTAACATGTTCAAAGATGAACATTGTGATGTTTCAATCATTATGAACCCATGTGACAGTTTGTTTACACGCAGCTGCTTTGCCTAAGTTATTCCATTCCCCTACTCTGCTTTGACAACTGTTTTCATCTTTTTCTGAACATATCAGAAATACGTCTGAAATACATTGTGATACACCTGATGCTTGAGGACACAAACCAGAACAAGCTAAGCCCTGACCTCAGATGGCTACTGACCAACAACCGACGAGAGCCTCGAACAGTACAGGAACCCTAGGAGAAGCAATTCTGTCACAGGACATGTTGCAGAAAGGGCCAGGCTGACTCTGGGCACAGACAATGTGACCTCTTTTACAATCTGACCACTGAGGGCAAGCTCAGCCTTTAGGACTCACCAGCTTTTAAGGTTAAAGTGCCTTCTCATTCAGGTGCTGGTGTCCTGACTTACCCCATTTCCAAGCAGAGGAAAAAAACCATTCTAGAGAAAAGGTCCCTACCATTTACCTTCCTACTGGATTCCTAATAAGAAATTGAAGAAACTACCAGAGTTGAGAAAAGGAATGCCACCTGCTATTGTAAAAAAACAAAACGCAAAGTGAAAGTCATTGCCACCCTCTAACTGCCTCTCTTCCCACCTCCCCCACCTCAAATCCCCTCTGCATATACAAACAAAAGTAGATTTTTTTAAAATTCTGATTTAAACGTATTTATTAAATCAAATAATTTAGATATGCTAATGAGAAAACAAATTTTGACATAAAAATGGATTTAATGCGGATTGACTCGTCTCCACTTACATTTTATGTATATGCACTGAAGAAGAGAAAAGGGTGCAAATTCCCAAGTGTCTGAGGGGCGTGAGCCCTCAGGGAAGGAGTGCAGGGTGGCACGCTGGAAGGAAGTCACTGTCAGGCACTGGGCTCATGGAGGAGATTACGAGCCCATCCCTGGTGGGGGCTCCGCCTCTGAGTCACTGGAAGTCATGGTGGGAAGTCAGTAAGCAGACGCCAGCACAGCTCAGAGGAATGAACCACAAGCACTCCAGGAGGGCTATGACCCCCACAAAAGATGGAGAAGCTCCACTCGTGGGACCGTCACTCACCATCCCACGTGGGACACTGCTGAAGCGCTAAGGGCAGAATGGACAGGTGGCACCTGGGCCTGTGCTGCGGGGCCTCCTCTCCACTGCCACGGGGTCCTGCGGGACACGACCTGGGGGGAGAGGGGCAGCTTCTCCTCTCTGCACGTTTTACCTCTTCAGGCTTGTCCTGCGGTACCCAACCCAAGTGGGGTCAAGCCCAAAGGCGTGTGCGTTGTAGGCTGGGGAATCCGCTTTTCCTTTCCCCATTCGCTGATTGCTACATTCCTGACAGAGAAAAAGTAAATGTCTACCAAGGAACATTTTTTCCAAGTTAACTCAGTACAGAAATGCAAATGGCTATGCAGTAAGGACATTTCAAGTAAGATGCGTAGTACCCCTTCGCCAGCTCCCGCACCTGCAGGCCTGCTGCAGTACTCGGCACGGACCTAAGTACACCTGCCGCCCAGGTGCTCGTGCCCGAGGACAAGACAGCACAGGGTTACAGAAAACCTCCTTCTGAGGGAGACAGGAGAGACACAAAGGGTGCAGAGGGGAATCTACCTCTCACTTCTGTTAGCATTACACTTTACGGACGTCACCTGAAAGCGACAGTGCCACAACTCAAACGAAAACTGTCAGGGGCGCCTGGGTGGCTCAGTCGTTAGGCATCTGCCTTCGGCTCGGGTCACAATCCCAGGGTCCTCGGATCGAGCCCGGCACTGGGCTCCCTGCTCGGCGGGAAGCCTGCTTCTCCCTCTCCCACTCCCCCTGCTTGTGTTCCCTCTCTCGCAGTCTCTCTCTGCCAAATAAATAAATAAAATCATTTAAAAAAGAAAAGGAAACTGTCAAGGTACTACTACATCTGGTAAGGAACCCCGGCCGAGCCGGCTGCCTGGTCTGCCAACTCCCAGCGGGGACGCCGTGTGCGAGCTCAGTCCCTCCGCGCCTCTGTCTCCTCATCTGCACAATGGGGTCCCGACGACACGGCCTCACAGAACCAACAAACAGCGCCGAGACCACTCACTGTGACTGCCACTGCCACCTGAGAAAGCCACTTATTCTTAGATGTACGCATCTGGTGGCTGCTTTACATAAATGGATTTGAGGAAATTTTGCCCATTCACCTGCCGTTTCTGCATTCTATATAGAGATGCATATTACTCAAAAAATTGAGGATTGACATGTCCAGTTACTGTCAAAAGTCACCAAAAAGAAACCACTTACTTTTGAAAATCAATAGTCACGACAGATTAACCTTGGCAATTTCCTCCTCCCAGACTGACTGGAAATAACTCAAGTAACTGTAAAGTGATTAAAAAACCAGAACACTCTCCGATCTAGGAGCTTCAGCAGTTCATCCGACCCCTTAGTCTCCCCCCGACCCCATAGCAACACCCCCCGGGGAACCCGAGCACTTTCAGGATCCTGCTTATTAGCCTGTTCCCTCTGTGGGAAGGGGCAGATCAGAATACAACAGAAATGAAAGCAGATGAGCCAGAAAAGTCACCTCAGAGGAAAACATTTTTGTAAGAGATCACCTCCTCTCACTAAAACGGTGGCAACAAAAACCTGAATAACCCCAAAAGGGCTCCCCCTTTTTGACACCTCCTCGTTCACACCCCTCTATAGTCGAGACCTGTCTGTTGGTGCAAGAATTCCTCTTCTGCTACTTTGAAAGTGGGAGGGGCAGGGATTACAGCAAGAGCCATTACTGGCGGGGTGGCTCTGCCAGCTGGGGCCTTGAGCCGGATCGTGACCGTGACCGCTGGAGCTGGAGCTGGTGGGGGTGACAGGCGATGCCGGGTTGGCTCCCACATCCAGGGCCCACCTGCACCTGCCCTTCCCCGCCCTGCCTCTGGGACGTCTGCAACCAAGACAAGCTCACTCTACCCCTAACGAGGCCACTTGAGGCCAGAAGGCACAGACAGAACACACTCTTTCCCTTCCATCCTCATCTTCCACCTTCCTGCTGTTTTTAATGGATGATCAAGAACAAACAGGATTTTCCTATTCTGCCTAGAATCGCAGTAAACGGTCCAATGAGCAGCCAGCTGTGCACATACAGAAACGCGGGCCTCTGCACACACACTGCCCGTGCCTGCCGGGCCCTCGGCCCACGCGGCGGAACACAGAACGCACGCCAAAGTAACGTTTTACAGTGATGAGAAACCACTCCACGTTTTCCTCCTTTGTTCCTTGCAGAAGCCAGCCAGCCCAGGTGCATGCTGACAGCGTGACATCAGTCACCTCTGCAATGGTACCACCCCAGCACCTCCAAACAGGAGAAGGACGGCAGGGGCTGGTATAGGAAATAACATCTAAGAGCCCCGATGGGCGTTTAAATACTCAATTATTCACTTGATGGTAATGCAAAAAAGGCTTTCGAATCCATTTTCTAATTCTTTCAGCTACTAAAATGAAAGCCCAGGCAACACGGGCCCCCCGCAGAAGAGAGGGCCAGTCTGGTCTGCACGGAGGCATGTGTGTGCCGAGTGCACACTTGAAAGCAGCGTCCCGTTTAAGAACTGGGACCAGCCAACACCTCGGAAGCCTCCTGTCCCTGCCAGATGCTACGCGGCCCCTGACATACCCACGGTGCTGGCACCCAGGGTAAGCATTCCATTGCTTTTTTTTTTTTTTTACAGCTTTGCTGCTTACTGATCTATTGCTACCTGACATATGGCTTCGGTTCCTTGTTTTTGAGCTTCACATGAAGGCAGTCATACTATACGCATCCTCTTGTGACCTGCCATCGGTCTGTCCGGTTAATGTACACTGATGTGCATCCGGAGCTTCATTCAATGCTCCATTCCATGACTATCCCACAAACTTACTTAGGCAGTCTTATTAATGGACATTTGCCCCGTCTCCCATGTGTGCCATTATAAATGATGCTCCATGAACGGCCTCATCCAGCTATCCCAGGGCACACTTCTGCAGCATCTCCAGGCCTACGGGGAAAACTGCTGGGTCAGAACTGACATGCCTATTTAAGTTTACAAGGTGATGTCTAATTGTTTTCCCAAATGGCTGTGCTCCACCACATTCTCTCTAAAGCCTGCATTATCTGTCAGATGAATCTATGTATTTTTTTTTTTTTTTAGTTTTCTTTTTTTTTTTTTTTTAAAGATTTTATTTATTTATTTGACAGAGAGAGAGAGAGATCACAAGTAGGCAGAGAGGCAGGCAGAGAGAGAGGGGGAAGCAGGCTCCCTGCTGAGCAGAGAGCCCGATGCGGGGCTCGATCCCAGGACCCTGGGATCATGACCTGAGCCGAAGGCAGAGGCTTTAACCCACTGAGCCACCCAGG
>CM052895.1:124420677-124482036 GCA_028534135.1 Potos flavus
TTTTTTTTTAAAGATTTTATTTATTTATTTGACAGAGAGAGAGAGAGATCACAAGTAGGCAGAGAGGCAGGCAGAGAGAGAGGGGGAAGCAGGCTCCCTGCTGAGCAGAGAGCCCGATGCGGGGCTCGATCCCAGGACCCTGGGATCATGACCTGAGCCGAAGGCAGAGGCTTTAACCCACTGAGCCACCCAGGCACCCGTATTTTTTTTTTTTTTAAGGATGCAACCATTTGGTACTTTCTACCAAAATGAGTTGAAGAAAACAACAAAAACAAGCATATTAACGGACAAGAAATCAGTTTGCAATTAATTTTGGGTTCTAATCTCTCTGCACCGATAGAACAATAAACTAGATTTTCACATTTCGTCCTGCAAGTTTAAGACTGAAAGAACAGGATACCCCAGATGTTTCCCTTTCTGTTTCTATCTCAACTGAATTCCTCTAATAGTTCCTCCTATTTAAGAGTCCTGCAGAGTAACTGCCAAAAAGGAACCGCTGTGGAGACCTGCACAGAAACTCAGTCTCTAAACTCCAAATGGCCTATGTTCCAAAACTTTGTCAAATCCACCGTTGCTCAATTACAGGAATGGATTTTCTCACAGAAATAATGCTACGGATTGGTCTTAGGGTCTCAGGGGTTCCCACAAAAGCCTATTTCATGCCCAATAACCCATCTACGGTGCCGGCATGGGTTAGAGCAGACACAGGGTGTGTGGGGAAGATGGAGCCCAGGCAGAGGGAGAGAGACGGCCCCGGCGTTCGCCCTCCCCTCGCCGGCTGAGTGGCCCTTCCCCAGGCTCCTCGCATGGCGTGACACTGCACGACCTGGACCAGTCTACCGGACCTCGACCAAAGCAGTTCTCAAAGGCTTTGGTCTCAAGACCTCTTCACGGGCTTAAAAATTACTGAGGATGCCAAAGAGTTTTCGTTTATGTAGGTTCTTCCTGTCATCTATACCGTCCATAGAATATCTAGATATCTAGTGTGGATACTTAACCATATTAAAAATTAAAACAGAAAAATTTAAAAGATGTCTTTAAAAAACCATCACAGATTAGCATAAATAATACTTTCTATTAAACTATCTGTATTTTCTAAAAAATTAGAAGGCTGGCATTGTTTTATACTTTTGAGACTAGCTTCAAAGTCTGGCTGAATAGAACACATCTAGATTCTCCTATCTGCTTCTGCCTCCAATTTGTTGTGACATTATACACCGCGCAGACCCTAGAAAACATCACTATACAGAGAAAGATGATTATCATATGATCTCTCTGATATGAAGAATTTGAGAGGCAGGGCGGGGGGGTGGGGGGGCAATGAAACAAGATGGGATCAGGAGGGAGACAAACCATAGGAGACTCTTAAACTCACGAAACAAACCGAGGGTGACTGGGGGGTAGGGGCAGGTAGGGATAGGGTGGCTGGGTTATGGACATTGAGGAGGGTATGTGCTATGGTGAGTGCTGTGAAATGTGTAAGCCTGAGGATCCACAAACATGTATCCCTAGGGCAAATAATACATTATATGTTAATAAAAAACAAAAAATAACAAAATAAATATCACTTTGGGAAGGAGGAGTGTGAAAAAAAAAAATCTGACCATAAAGTGCCTGTTGTGGAAATACCTGTTACTCACAGATCCCCTGAAAAGTTTGTGGGAAGCCCAAGGGATCCTGAAACCACATTCTGAGAACCAGCGCCCTAAAGCAACGCTCTTCAAGTGCTTTCGCTCAAGAGTCTTATCACCAGAGACTCTTACTACATGCCCTAGATCATATGTTATCAATGTACTACTGTACTAGTATATTACATACCCACAAATAGATGTTTGAAGATAAGCTTTAAATAAATATCTTTGAAAGGCTTTTGATATTTTCTCCTCTCGCTCAGGAGATCCCAGTGCACATCCCCTTTTGGCAAACACAGAGCTCCGGAGCTCCCTGGAATCAGCATTTCCTTTTCTTCGGCAAAGTTCCTCGGAAATACCCCTGGACATGACAGGTTAATCTACATCCGTGACTAAGAAGGGCGCTGACAGGGTGTTTCCTTGATCCGGTGAACGGCTACTCATCATCTCAGCACAGGCACCCCGGGAGATGAAATGGTGGCAGCGTGCACAGTCGAACCCCAAGTCCAGGAGCCTTGAGGGTGCGGCCAGTGCTTGCTGGGGGTCTGTGCTGCACCTGCTCCCCACCCGCTCGCATCCGCCGTGAGCTTGGCCCAAGCAGGGAAGGCTGCACACTGTCTGGGAGGGAGGACCTTGTCCCTCTGCTCCCCTGGCAGTGAAAAGCAGGGACCACGCCTTCCAGTCTGCAAATAAAGCAAAAACCTACACTGGTCCATGCACAGGCAACCTAATCTAAGGGGAGTACTTTAGACGTGCAGAGGGCAATTTTAAAGAAGAGTTCAAGGAATGGTTTGATCGTGTCTCGGGCTCTCCTGCCATCTTTTGTTCTTTCTACAGGAGGTGGCAACAGAAACCACAGGGCACCCCCTTGGAAGCTGCGTCCAACAACAGGCCCCCACATCACAAACTGATGGGAGTCCCTCAGTGACACAGATGAGGCCACCTGAAGAGTCCAAGTTCAGCCCTTCGGAGGGTAACTGACACCCTGTGTGGGCTAATGATGGGACCTGGTCCTCAGCAGGTACAAGACAAATCAGACACACTGCAGTCAACGAGGAGACTGAGCCTGGGGCAGGCAGTCTGGGGAGGCGGCCAGGCGCTAGCAGGACCGTGCGTAACAAAGGACTAGATGCACAGTGATCGCGAATGGAAAAGGAATTAAATCTGCCAATAGACTTGTTGGGAAAGCAACAGCCCTAACATACTAAAAATGTCTCCAAAGAGTCTTGCACAAAAGATGCTTAATTTTGGGGGCACCTGGGTGGCTCAGTTGGTTAAGCGTCTGCTTTCTGCTCAGGTCATGATCCCAGGGTCCTGGGACTGAGTCCGCATCTGCTCCCTGCTCCCTGATTCTCCCTCTCCCTTTGCCTCCTCCTGCTTGTGCTCTCTGTTAAATAAATAAATAAAATCTTAAAAAAAAAAAAAAACAAAAAAAAAGATGCTTGATTTTTAATGAGACAAAAATCTTAAGACAAAAAAATCACAACTAAGTATACAGTAACAAAGTGACTTTTTCCTTTTGTAAACAAATATAACAAAAGCAAACTGACATTTTTATTTCAACATCTTATTTTACAGGATCTGGTTAAAGATACCATGAGCTAGGGAAGGACCTCTTTCAAAGGCCGTCATCTCACAGGTTGGCCAAATGGGGTCAGCTGCCTGGATCCACCATCCCCAAGCATAAAACCACACACCTGGTGAACAATCACAACGGATGGTCAGCCCCGAGGGCGCCTGTTCTCACCCGCTGGTCTCAAGTTCTTGATCTCACTCACCCATTCCTCTGATATCACTCCTTATTTCACCCACAAAAATGAGATTTTAAGATACTAACTCACTTGATACTCTTCCCTTCTGACTTTTGAGAATCGATTCCAGCGTTTCACGAACCACCTCCTCTGATCCCGTAGCTTCTGTCGGCACGTGCCTGGTCTATTCATGAGGCCACTGCCACCACCACCACCACTACCCCCCCCACCGCCCCCGAGACAGATCCGAGGCCTCAGCCTTCCTCTGCAGGGAGCTGCCACCTCTCCAGGCACTGGGAGGAGTCCATGAGCTGATATAAGTGAAGCACCAAAAACTGCTGTGCACTGGTACTCTGTAGATGTGGGCTCAAGAAACAGACACCACGCCTCTGTTTGCCACCACCCAGGCCTCAGCCTGCAACATCAAGAGCGAGAGAGGCCTTTCCCGATGGCCGTCTCAGCCTGAGGTGCGGCCAACAGAACGGCTGCCGGGAGGAGAAAACGAGTGTGCATGGCAGGCATGAGCATGAATACATGCTCCTGTCTCCCCATCCACCCCATTTCCAAATTCTCCAAATAATAGGGCACTTTCAGAATCTGGGATTGAGGTGCAATGATTTTTAATTATACAGGAGTTATGCCCTGTCACCTTATGCGCAGGCCATAAATGCACAGGCAGCACTCACACAGTCTAACAATAAGGCCCTCAAAGGCATCGGGCCCCCAAGTCAAGGAAATTCTGTAATTCCTTAAACGTTACGGGAATCACGGCGCTCACATCACCCAGAAACCAGGTCCAAGAGCGCAAAGCTGGCCTGATGTAATTAAGCCTCAGCGGCCGGGGGCACACACACCCAGGGGCTCTAAATAACTGGCAAGAGAACACCAGGGTCACTTGAGGAAAAGAAAGGTTCCAAACCGAATCTTTCATTAAAAAAAAAAAAAATCAGGATAAAATGGAACACGCTCCCCTCGCCTGACTCAGTCCATGCAGCCGAGCATTCCGTCTCCCCAGCTGCAGTTCCCTCGTCTGAGCCGTGGGTTTCAGAGGCTGGTGGCAAAATCTAATGAGCAAATACGCAGGGAAGCATTTAACCCAGAGCTGAACAAATAAGGGCACAGTCCACAGCAGCGATTACGTAGCTGTTACTGCCCTAATTCAACAGGACAGTGCGAGGACCACGTAGGAAGGGCAACTAAAAGGCAGAACATGCGGCAGGATTCACTCCACTGAAAAGGACGTGCGTCTATGTCTACGCAGCTGAACACAGCCGTCTTCCTGGGCACGCCGCTCCAGGTATAGGCGCAGGTAGGCTGCTGTCGGAACTCACAAAAAAGCAGTGGGAGAAAGGGGAAAGCCGAAGCTCTGAGCATTTCCCCCCACTAATAAACAGGCAAGTGGTTGCTAATGGCAACGGAGCATCTCTTCCAATGTTATATCTGCACACACACACGGCCCCCGCGGCTCCCTACAACATGCTACTCTGGTCAGCTTTCTGCAGAAAGTCACACCCGCTCTCCAAAAGCACAAAGGCACGAGTGTGTACCCACAGGTGAGGGACGGCCTTGGCAGGAGGGCAAGGCACTGCTAGAGGAATGCAATTTAATTCCAAACGCACAGTCCTTCCGAGCTGCTAAAGCGTCAGCAGCGCAGAGGGAACCGTGTGAAGACAGTGGCGGCACGCTGGCCACGTGGCCCACAGTGAAAAAGATTACATCATCTCCTTTGTGCAAAGCTGAACTGCGGGAGAAGCAACTGCTCGCTAGTTTAAGCACCACACGGAGCTATGCTACAGACGGCTGCAGATTTCTTAAGGTGAAAATCATTCCTATTTCTCCTCTGTGTCAAAAATAAAACATGCCCCCAAAGACAATAAAATCAAGCAGCGTGGATTTCCTAACAAATTCATATTCATCATTTCCCTATGCCTTCTCAAGCATATTGTTTAGCAGGTTAATTCCTAAAACGGGAGAGGAAAAATATATACATAGGTCTTTTTATGAACTAGGTTAGAAAATTCCTGGAATATCCATTCTTCCTCCAGATCTGCTTCAGCTTCCATTCCGCGCAAGGTGGCACGCGTACGGATGTGCACCTGGGGTCCGCATTCTCTCCCACCAGAAGACAGAGCTGCTCTGCACAACACCGAGCCAAGCCAGGAAAGTCCTTAGCCAAGCTCTCGGGCGGGGCTGCCCCCGGGGGCCAGAACTCCGCTCTGCTCCTTTCAAATGATTGTATTAAACAGGCAAGTCAGGAGTCAGCTCAGACTGACGTTATTACCAAGAACCCTGCTCCCAAAACGTGTCGCCCGCCCCTCACAGCGCCACTAAACCTCGCCCTCCAGCCTTGCCAACAAAGTAGCTGTACTGAGGGTCTGTCCAGCTGCTTGACCAGGACACATGCAAATCACACTTACACAAAGGAACAAATGAAGCCTGAACCACATGGATACATTCTCCATCAGGAACTCCCTCCTCTAAAGCCCAGAAAGTTCAGCTGTTTTTCAAGCTGAAGTAATGACCAGGGCTTCTGCCTCAGCCCAAGTGATGGGCAGTCAGCAAATGGGTAAGACTCACCAGGGGTTATCATAGGCCTCAAAATGACATCTCTCCCCCAGTTTCAGGATGGCTCCAGAACCCAGAAATCAACTGAATCAGAAACCGGCGACGTTTCCAAGTCCGGGGAACCAACAAGGTTCCATTTATGCTTCTCTCGTACATTTCCACTGCTTTCTTCAACAAAGAAGCCACATGTCCACTCCTGAGAAAGCACAAGTCAAGCCTGCTCACTGTGGCCCTCGAGGTCAGCAGTTCCATGACCTGCCTGTCCCCAGCTGTCAGCAGCTCAGACCAGGAACTGGGTCTCGCCCACCCTCGCCCACCTGTGTTGAATCAGAGGTTCAGTAGTTTTTTGAGGGGGTTCAGAACAGTGGGGAAGATCACCACCTTCTGGCAGTCAGTCAGCCTTGGAATCAAACCTCAGAAGGGCCATCTCCATGACAGTCAACTCCTTAGAGCATCGGGGTTGTCTATCAAATGGGAGGAAGAATTTATGTATAGGTTTGCTCTGAGGATTTAAAGGAAAAGTCTACTGAGAGCAGTGCCTGGGACCCCAATTGTGTTCAGCAAACGTCAGCTCTGCTGACGCTTATTTGTTCCAGATCAGAGCCCAACAGAGCGGTTCCTGGCCATGAGGGAAGATGGACAAGAGAGGTACCCACTGGCCGGGGCAGCCATTCTGCACAGGGGCAGTGCTAACTGGGGAGGGACTTACCCCTCAGGGGGGCTGACTTATTCCCGGCAGGACCCGGGGATCCTGTGACCCCCTCACCTGAGGCACTGCACACAAGGACGCTGCCCGGGGCCCCCGCCCCAACCTTTCTCTGTGCATTTCATCTTCCCAGTTAACATAAAATTACCATTCAAGTAATTAACAGTTCAAATCAATGTATTTTGCTTTCCTAATCTACTCAATGTCACTTTGAATTGGCAGTGGATACTGGTTACTAAAATGCATTCAACACATTTCAACAGTAACTGTTTTAACAAAAGGGTACAACATAGGCTTTGTTACCTAAGGTTTGACATTCTATTTCTTTCTAAAATTATTTTTAAATGTTAGAAGGCTGTAACAAAGGGGATGCCTGAGTGGCTCAGTTGGTTAAAGTGTGTGACTTCTGCTCAGGTCACGAGGGGGGCGGTCCCTGGGATCAAGCCCTGAGGCGGGCTCCCCGCTGAGTGGGGAGCCTCCTAGTTCCTCTGCCCCCTCTACCCCCACTCTCCCTCTCAAATAAATAAAATCTTTAAAAAAAAAAAAAAGGCTATAACATAAATTCATGATTCCTTCAAAAGCTATTTTGATCATTTTAACTTGGTATATTACCAGTTTCTAACTCTATGATTTCCTAATACATCATGAAGTACAAGATCTATTTAGATTTCCCACGCTCAAGCTAAAAAAGTAAAAAACAAAAGCAAAAAAGCAACAGTCTTTTTTATTAACATGTCACAGATTCTAACTTGTGAACTTTGTTATCAAAATGGTATGCTGTCTTAGCATGAATGTAAAATCTGGAAACAAAATTAAGATGTATTTTAATTTCCACAATGGAAACTTTTTCACAAATCCAGACTAAATATATACGTGTGTGCTTTAAGAAACCTATAAAATTCAGTGAATTTTCCAAAATAAGGTTCAAATAATCAAGAATTCCTGTGATATATAACTTCAATTTCTGAGTTAACCTTTAAGAATGGATTCCTTAAAAGACTTATTTTTTATAAGGTGCAAGAACAAAATTGTTCATGTAAAGGTGTGTATAGCTACATTTGAAAATATGCAAGTTACACATTAAAAATTTTCATAATTCAGACTGATCTTCCCTATAATTCTGAGGTTTATATCCATACATCAAAACAACAGATTACAGCAGCGAAGTCCAGATCCCCAGTTGTGACAGGAACAGTCCTGTTGTCCCGAACTTGGCTCAGGCCCGAAGCCAAGGGAAGAAGGGGGAAGCGCCCACGCCCTCTAAGGACATACCTCAGGCCCGCCATTCCCAGGCTCCCTTGGAGGCACTCAGCCCGGCAGCAGCCTGGTGCCAGCCCCGGACTCTGCGGCTGTGGTGGGCTGCAGAGGCCAGAGAGGCTCTGGAGGGGAGCAATGCCAGGTGACCTAGAGCCTCACCAGGCCCTAGGAACGTTCCACGAGGGAATGTCTCTGAAGAACTTGTGAGACAGATGCAGAGAGAGGGAAACAACGCACAAGAAAATGGTAGACAACAGCCCAGGTCAAAAGAGGTGTCACCCTTGTCCTCTACCCGGTTTCTGCCTCCCGCCAGGAGGGGTCAAGAGAAAGGAGGGGGGGATGTGTGGAGAGGAGAAAGCAGAATAAACAGACATGGCCCCCTTCCTGCCCTGCGGCTGACCCACAGGAAGGGCCAGGGGCACAGACCCGAACTGGGGAAGAAAAGGGCTTTGAGTTGGATAAGCGAGGAATGTTTGGGTTTAGTCCGGTCTGGTCCCTTCACACATAGAGCAAGACCTTTCTAACACTCCGAAAAAACTGACGGCTCTAGGGACTGCAGGAAAAGCTACCAAGAGGTGGAGGCAGGTGGGGGCAAAGCCAGCCCATTCCTGGTTGTGCCTTCCCACAGTCTGACAGTTTAGTAAAGTAGTGATGTGACTTCATAGACAGACTTGCTATTTTAAAATACTGGCAAAGATACTAAGTTCCAGGAGCACATGAACCTCCCAGCCCTGGATGAAACTGCACCTGAGAATTCCCACCTAGTTTAACACCTAGTAAATCAAGTTTCAAATTTAAGAGAAATGAGGAGTTGAAACTTTAATACCACTGATCCTATAATTAAGTTATATTTTATTTTTCTATTCTTAAAAAGGGATTCTGTTTATTTTGAACTTTTGCCTTCTGATTTAAACTGTTTCAAAGGGTACAGTGAAGCAGTGCTTGTAACTGCTTATCAGATTAAAGAAATGGTTTGAGAGGGAAAGTAAAATTTACAAGGGATTTAAGTAAATTAAGGGGCCAGAGAAGGCGTGTTTTCTCATTGTATCATTAAGAGTTACTCTGCAGAACAATCAAGCGGTATTTAATACACACTCTATCCCTAAGTACCTCTACAATCTTTTCCTGCTTGAAACAGATAGCAAATACATTTAGTACTCAAAATAAATAGCTAATTCCATAGCATGCATCATTTACCTGGAATGGGAATCATTTGGCGAACTGGGCTCTAGCCCAGGGGTCAGGGTCAACCCCGGCCTAGTTGTGCTGACAACAAAACCACAGGCCACGGGTTATCCTGGATTCTGAAGCACTGGGCCAAAATACCAAGCTCCTGGCACACCCTTCACCCACTTGTTCCTCCCAGTGACCTCTGTGTGTGCGGGGGGACACAACCCTACAACCGGCTCCGGGTGCAGAACGGGTCTGTTGCAAAGGCCATTGATCTGCACGGAGAAGCACTTCCATGCCGAGGCATCACCCATTCATGGCCGTACAATTGTCACCAGCTCGGTCGCACATATACTATCATTAAGTCATGACAAGCACTGCCCTTAAGAAAGCAAGATTTTTGTTAGCAGCTGCCTCAAAAATAATCGAAGCCTTTCTGTTCTTAATTCCACTCGCGGAGGAAGGGAGTGAAAGCACTGGGGCACCCCCTGAATAAGAAACTTGTTGTCGCAGAGAAAGACTGAACCATTTGAAAGCTGTACACTGATCCTATCACACGCATTTAACAAGAATGTTCTAGTTGAAATAAGAAACTTCAGTGAAAGAAGGGCTCAGATTTCCGGGGTTTACTAATGTAGAAATTATGCCAGCATTTTCAACAGGTGCAAACGAGGTCTCACAATAACCTAATTTAAATACCACGAACAAATGGATACACCGCACAAGGGCACATGGGTGTTAAAAGCTGAGAATGGTTACAGCCCAGGGAAGAGCATTCGAGAACAAAAGCTCACTCTTCACCCAAAAGGCTCACCGGCTTTTTCAAACTTCACGTCCATATAATCTCTTAGTGCTTGCTTGAGAGGATTTTGTACAGGTAAGCCCTCGACATGCACACCCAAACCTCATCCTCCCCGTGCTCCGGGAACCCCGCCTCTATACAAGAGCCAGCCCCGTAACTGATGCACCCCACCTGAGTCCCCCAAGAACCCGCCGCCCCCTGACTGATGACAGGGAGCAGAGCGCGGGGTCCCCCCAGGCCGCTGGGGACACTGCCGCTTCCTGCTTCCTGGGCTTCGCTTGGACACAAATGTGGTCCCGCTGGCCCATCAGACCGTCAGATCCACTTGGATGCTCATTTTCTCCAATACCCTTAATACTAAGATTCAGCAGCATGACAGAGTAGGTCAACTTCTAGGGCCTGGCCTGAGAGCTTAGCCGCTAGTAACAATTCTACAGAAAAACACGTTCAAGAACGTAGATAAACTAATTCAGAAAAGTTGGCCGTAAGTTACTTCTAAGTATTTACACAGTAGTGTGAAAACCCCACGTCGCGGATGCCTTCAGAAGAAGCATCAATTTTCACCTTCTCTGCAACTTCAGGGAGGGAGTTCAGCTCCGTTTACACAGACGCGGCGGAGCCATCAATCAGAAAGCCTGTGCATTTTTACACGGAATGCTATAAATTAAAAAGGAAATCACAATTTCAAACGCCTTCCCAAAAATGGCAACTTCAGATAGAAAACAGCCATCTTCGTGAAAAACAGGTTTTATTTTCCTAATATATCAGAATCTCTCTCATGAAAAGAAAATCAACCCCTATGCTAAAATACTCTATCCAAAGACTCTACCAACTTTAATGAAACCAAAGCACAAAATGCTAACTGGCCGGCTCTGTGAGGCAGAGACTGAGGAGCGGACCCGCAGGCCCTCAGGCCAAGAGCCGAGTCCCCTCTCCCTAAGGGGACCCTTTCCCCTCACACAGTGTCAGGGTCTGAGCTGATCTGCTGGACAGCTTGTGGAAAGCTCAGACCCGGCCTGTGCTATTTTCCTAGAAAATATTCTCTATTTGATGAATTAGGAAGCTCTAGGCTACCGGCGTGCCTAGTCTGAAAACCAATCGTACAAGACAAAAACTATTAAAAAATGTACACAATTAAGGGGAAAAAAAACTACCAGCATACAAAAGTCAATACGGTCTTTTAATGCACCTAATTATTTTTATGATAGGTTTTCCTTATAAATGTATGAGAAAAGCAAATGCTGGGGAAAGGACTAGTCTGGCTTAGCTCCTCCTGCTGAAGACCTTCTTTTAAACCCAGGACACAACATCCGTTATGATAATCTTTCTAGTTGAAGTATATCTTTCTAAAAATCATTTTCTAATTTATTATTGACATGCATAATAAAAGTGGTCATTATAGCAGGTACATGGAAACTTTAACCAAGCTCCACAAACATAAAGAAAACAGAAGGAGTGGGGAGAAAGTTTACTATATTAAGAAATAGAACCTCAAAACAAACTTAAATTTAACTTAAAAAAAAAAAACACCTCATTTCTAAGGTATGGGCTGAACATTAAGGGAAGAGGGTAAATCCCAAGGGAGAGAGAGAAAGAGAGAGAGAGAAAGCGAGAGAGCGAGAGAGAGAGCCCTGGCTGAGGCAGGACAAACACACCAGCACCCAAAACACCACCGGAAACCCCGACGGAGAGAAGCCCGAAGCCCCAAAGAGCCTTGGCGTCGCGGCCAGAGTGCCCGTAAGTCTCGGCATCCCGCCCGAGCTCCCACTGAGCTCCCACTGAGCTCACATCCCGGGGCGGGAAAGACCCTCTCGGCCCAACACCCGCCCAGCTGCTGCTGTGGCCGGGGGCTCACCACCACCCGCGTCCGCTCTGCAAGTCCCCTCTGCTAGAACTCACTCACGGACCAGGCATCTGGAGGTTCGCCCATCATCTACCTCCCCAAGTACAGACGGAGTTTACAGAGGGTGGGGACTGTGTCTCTCGTTTCCAGTTTATTCTCCAACAATGCAGGCTACGGCGGGAATTTAAGGACTGGCTGACTTCAAGCAAGCAAAGAGTAGGTTTAAAAAGCCCCCACGTTATTGTCTTTTCCTTATAGCATTCACTTGTGAAAGAGTGTGAAGCAGAAACTTCTCTGTGCCTGGCAGGCACCGCTCTATTTTCTTCTCGTGAGAACTCAAGGGAAAAACCGCACTCACGTCAATAATATTTTTAAAGTCAGAAAAACGGACCAGACTTCAGACTTGCACTGGCTTGGTCTCCTTTGTTAACAACCTTCACTCTGTGTACAGAGGAGCAGGTTGAGAAAAGATAACGATTTAGCGTCTCTTCATTATATTCAGAGATGCATATATTCTGATTCTGAGGCCCTGTTAACACAATGGAGGAAGAACTTCTTCTCCGTGGGCTGAAAACATCGAGTCCGTGTGCAGCACGTGCTCAGGAGCACAGCAGCAGGACCACCGCTCGTGTTCCAAGGGCGGCTTTGCCAGCAGGAGCTGGGCGGCCTCGCTAACTCGCCTCACGTCTCTGTTTCTCGGTCTCCACCTGTAAAACAGTACGTGCGCCGGGCAGCGCCACAGGGAGGACAGTCAAGAGTTGACACCAGTGTCTGGCGCAGGGGAAGCAGAGTGAGGGGCTCTGGTACCCTCGTCGTCGTCAGCAAGATGCTGTGCAATGGAACTTACTTGTAAATGTAGTAAAAATTACAGTACTCAAATGCACGGAACTGCTACACAACGTATTCCAAGCTTTACATGGAATATACTTTATCCCACATTCGGCTCTTCGAGGCTCTGCTACTAATACAAATGGCAGACCCTAACAAGT
The DNA here is from genome assembly GCA_028534135.1 of Potos flavus. Classification (NCBI taxonomy): domain Eukaryota; kingdom Metazoa; phylum Chordata; class Mammalia; order Carnivora; family Procyonidae; genus Potos; species Potos flavus. The sequence goes on from CM052895.1 coordinate 124,433,392, forward strand.
ACAGCTAGAAGGAAATGCAATCATAGACAGTGTGTGGGGTAAGAGAGAGGAAACAAGAACACTGAACAAGCAAATACACGTTTTAGTTGTTACCGCTTTGCCTTCCCCAAATTATGCTATTTAAAATGATGAAATAAAATGCGAAGAATGCTAAAATCAGACTTTTAGAGCTGAAAATTTCTCTGGATCCACGATATAAAAATCAGCCTCTAATACAAATCAAGTTTCATAGAAAACCTAAACGAAAAACTTTTTAAAAGTACATAGTCTTAAGTAGGGACCGACGGCTGATTCCGCTTCCTCTCAGCTCGCTCCCATGGCATCAAAAAATCCTGAATACTTGTTCTATTATGTACAGATTTTAATGATCACACTAAACGATTACTAAAAGATTACAAAATCATCTACCAACTCTAATTTCTACCTGGTTTCCCTAAGTCAATATCATTTAATTCCCAATTATGATACAAGGCAAATTCATAACATTCAAAGAATAACTACATACTATGAATTGAATACAAGAGACAGGCCCAAAACAAGGCCTGCATTTCTAAGTTAAGTTAATACGAAAGAAAGGTATTTAGAAAATATTCTTTGAATAAACCCTCAAACTGTTTTAGCAGTCTTCACCAAAAATAAGTTGGGACTGAGTGGGGTTCCTTCACTCTGACACTGATAACAAAGAAAGAATCCAAGTGGCATTTTTGTTTCTTTCGACCTACAGAAATGCATTGCTATTTTCAAAACAAACCAACAACCACAACTATCACCAATACTTTCATCAGACAGTCTAAGGATCCAAGAACTACTCTTAAAAACTTCTGTTTCACAATTCATGGAAACTTAATGTAAATTTCAAACTTTTATCATATTATATTCCAAAATGGGTTTTGGCAATAACTTTAATGAAGAAATCCCAACTTGACTGCAAAAACAAAAAAAGTAGGGAGAAAAATTCACATTTTAATATCCTTTCAAATGCAAACCAATTAATAGATTTGCAGAAGCTCATCAGATATTGATAACTGGGGGCCTGTTTTCCAACTTTGGTGCAAAGTTAGTCTTCTCTCCTGTCTGAAAGGCCGCCCCGGAACACGTGCAGCAGGAGCACACAGCATGCAGAGCCGCTGTCCGCAGCTGAAAGGGTTTTGGAAAATGTCTGGCTGGCTAACAGATGCTTGGCTTGGATTTCCTTCCAAATATGTTTTTAATGCTGATAATGCTTAAATGCAACTGTTCAGAGCAAGGAAAGGAGTGAGGAGAATGGAAATCTGCTGTCACGTAAAAAAGAGGAAGGGGGATAGCCTCACATTAACAGCTTAGCGAAAATTTTACAGTGATTTTTGCATAAATACATCAGCTGTTTCCAATCTTCTTGCGACCAAGAACCCCTTTTTCTTCATTTACCCCAATAGATAATAACTGATCCCATCTTTAGAAATCATGTATCTGTTAGAATAAACCAATGTAGCCACACTGCATTCATAAAAGCAAACAAACTTCAAGCGTCACCTAATTTCTAAAGCCTTTTTCCAGACATCTGCATGATTCGTATTAACTGTTTTATTATTTTAAAATTTATTACTCACAGACCAAAGATAAAATCCTGAAAAACAGCAAAATTTAGGTTGCAAAAAAGGGCAAAGAGTTTAGGAAGGAATCATTGGAGAAGGGGAAACCTTGGTAACATTCTAGCCAGAATGATGGAATACTCTCAAACGATTTGCCAATTACGGGTGAATTACTTCAAAATTGAGAAAATATTCCTTCTGCTCCTATCATCTCCCCTCTCCCCCAAAGCATCATTCTTTGAAGGCCAGTCTCAAACTTCATGAAGCCTTTCCGAATAACTGGGAGGAAATGCTCTCCTTGGAGACCCTATGCAGTACCTTACCCATTGTTCAGTATCTGTTGAACTGAATCTGGTACTCCCGTCATGAATTTCATAGTCATTTATGTTCCTGTATCATCCCCTCCACAAAACATGAAGACAGACAATGGTGGAAAGAAGGTAGATTTTTTTAGTTTGCTCAACCTGATCAGAATTCAGTTCTGCAACAGGGTGGCCCCATCTGTGGAATGGGGTGGGGCATCTGATAAGGTCGGTGAGGACGAAGTAGGGAAGTCAGTTCCCAATCAGGCACCTAGGGGAATACAAGTCAGTTCCCTGGTTATTCGCTACAGGAAGGTTATCTCTGCATCTCCAGGTACTTGGGGGGATCCGGGTGGGAATGAACACTGCAGCTCCCATGTTGCTGTGCTTGCATAGATCTTTTTGGGAAAAAGGCCAACAACCCAAACTTTTGGATGCATAAAAGCCCTCACTGCAGACTGGATTACTACATAAAATTCTTATTCTGTACATTTCAACTCAGTATAGGAGGAGGAATAACCAGTTGCATATTGAAGAACACTCACAATCACCCAGAAAGGCCTGGGGGAGGGAGGGTAGAGATGGAAAGAGGTCTATATCACTAACCAGAATACAACATTACAAAAGAACTGCTACTCTTCCTATCAAAAACAAACATGTAGACATAATATGTCAGAATGCCATTTATATACAGGTGTCCCTTAAACACGGGGTCAGGGGCACTGACTCTCACATAGTCAAAAGTTCATGTATAATAACTTCTGGCTCTCCAAAAACTTAACTACTAATAGCCTTGGCTGACTGGAAACCAGAAGACAAACAGGTGATTACACATATTTTGTGTATGTATCATATACTGTATTTTAAAATAAAGTAAACTACAGAAAAAAAATTTAAGAATATCATAAGGAACAGAAAATACATTTAGAGTACTGTACGGTACTTACCAGGAAAAAAGTCTACGTAACAGTGGACCTGCCCAGTTCAAACCCATGTTGTTCAAGACTTACCTGTATACTGGAATTATTCCTGGCAGTTTAATATTTGAGTTTTCAATATTTTTTACTCTATTGACTATACAAAACATCCTTGCATAATGCACCCTATCTCCTCTATCGCCAACAATTTCAGATGATGCATAACCTACCACCATCCTGTATGGAAAATATGGCCAAAACATCATTATCACCAGCCCCATGAGCAGGCAACTCCAGCGGTCCCACAAAGTGCTTGTTTTTATACCGACCTTCCCTCTGGAGATGGACATTTATGGGGTTAATTCACTTGCACAGGTGCCTGAGAGCTAGGACCTGAAACCAGGGACTTCTCAGCTCTACACAACACCATTCAGTCAAGACCAAGCAGAAAACACTGCAGTTACTCTCCCGGGCACTTTAAAAACTACGCAGCGAGATTTAACTTAAAGGACCACTCTGTGAATTAGAGAAAAAAGGAGCAGAAAAAGTTACAGTAAATAAAAAGGATGAACACTGAATTCTCTTTAGTCCTGAATTATACGCACATGGGACATAAAGGAAAATGATTCTCAGACAGAGCAAGACACGGTGCACCCACACACCTCTCCCTCCTGCACCACGAGGGGTTGTGGGAGGCAACGCACCCACACTCGAGCCCATGTGGGGTGACAGAGCGCTGATGCTGGGAATCAGGGTCACGAACACGGTAAAACAGATACCTGGCTTCAAGTTTACCTAGCACTGCATCGTGCAATAAGGACGAGACCGTGTCACTGACATTATTATACATGTTTTAAAGTAAAGAGCCAATTAATGAAAAATTGCGAACCAGCATTTTTCACCAGCTAATTACCTTCTTACAGAAAGTCCTTCCCAGGACTCCGGTAATCAGTCCACCTCCAGCACTGGCCACACTCCTCCAAAAATAACACCACTGTGCATCTCTTCTAACTTTTACTCCTATTAAAATCTACTGCATGCCCACTATTGAAAGAAATCTGACCCAAACGCTACTTTCTCAATGTAAATATCATTCTGTATCTGACTTCATTTGAACATTACGATTAACTTGAAAATTCACCACAGATGAAAAGGAAAACATATCCTGTGTCGCTTAAGTCGATCACAGGCAGGACAGGGCTAGTAGCTATATTAACTACTTACAGTAACATTTTTAAAGGTACTTTTGTCCAATAAATAATAACAGCACTAGTGCTAAGAAAGACTAAAAATCACTGGGCCATAAATTCTACTTCAGAGAGTTGCTACCTCTAGGTTAAAACGAGGCAAGCCGGTTTTCATTTAGCTTGTAACCAGTCTCCCTGTTTAACACCCAGCCATCCAGACCTGACCGGTACTACTGGCCACGTCATTATCTCTCAGTCGACGGGTGGACTGAGAGATGAAGCTGCGGAACCGAAGCATCGGGCATTTGAGGCCCCGCGCTGCTGAGCCAACTCGGTGGCCGTGCAGAGGGCTTGAGGGCTCATACTTAAACGTGTCGCGTTCGCGCCCAGCTGTGTCAAGGCTACAGCTGCGGGTTCCCACCCAACAACTGCTGGTAGCAGCAGGTGTGTGCACCACGTGTGCGTACACGTCTCCGACGGAGCCCGTCAGCCGGCCGCCCTGCTGTTCGGAGCACCACGCAAGCCTCTCCCTGCAAGGCCACATCACACCACACAACAACAGCACCACAGTATCACCGGACCTAGTCCTTCTTCAACCTCTGTATCCGCAACCACGTTAGCACCCAAGGAAAGGGAAGTTAACTCCCAGATACTGTCAAAGGGCAAAGGACTCTGTAACGCGGACAAGAAGGCAGGTAGAAGGCCCCGGTCCTCTCCCAGATGTTTGTAACGATACGGCAGGTCACCGCATGGTGCAAGAGCGGACGGGCCTAGAAAGTCTGACTGTCTTTCTCAAGTTACAAAAACAGGTTGTTTGGTAGGCAAATCTGTAGAGAAAAAGAGTGGCTTAGGATGCATGGGACTGGAAAAAATGAGAAGCTTGGAAAGATGAAGGTGAAGGGGTGTGGGGTTCTTTCTGGCGAAGACATCAACTGCCGTGATGGCTGTACGCCTCTGGGAACGTACCAACAAGCCACTGAATCACACACATTAAATGGGTGATTTTTACACTAGCTCAGTTATATCTCAATAAAGCTGACCCAAAAAAGTTGTTGAGAAATGTTTCAAAAACATTCTACATAAAACATGCCATAAGTGATTATTAAAAATATTTATATGGAATTGAGGAGAGGTCATTTTGAATAGAGGCAGTATGATGATTTCTTCTCTCCTAAATGGACACAGGGTTTGGGTGTATTCAATAATTATAACAGTACTAATGTTTAATAGCTTTGTTAAATACTCCTCTGGGAAATAAGTGCATACATTCTAAGTTAATCCATTCGTGGTCCTGACAGTTCAGTCAGGTGTACTGAATAGAGAGAGAGAATGCTATCTAAGTATTCCTCATCTCTGCTTTGACCAACAGTCCACTACAGGACTAAGGCTTAAAGAATAAAAACACAGATTTTATAATTAAGAAAAAATTGTTTTTCGTAAAAGGTTTTTTTGTCATTGTATAAAAAAAAGCAGGCATTTTAAGATTTTGAATACATTTAAAGGAAATACCTTCAGTCACCATTAAGTTTTTAGTTTTGGGGGACTTTTGATGTTCTGGGAAAAAAGGAAACAAAAAGCTGTGTTCAACTGCCTTGTGAAGGGCCAAACCACCATAATTCCATATCATTGCGCCTTTCACCCTGAGGAATCAATAGTTCAATAAAATTAGGTTCGCCTCTCATAATAAGTCATTTGTCAATTAGGTCATCCATCTAACCAACCAGGTCAGCTGGTTGAATCCACAGTTTTAAGTTTTAGGTTTCATCAAAAATGCATAGTTTTATCAGTAAAACCACAAAAAAACTTGCATCCCTACCCAAAAGCTTTTGATGACTTGCCAGTGAACTCATCCTACAAATACATGTTTATTGATTAGAATGAGTATACATTAAGTGTTAAATTTCATTCATAGGTTTACATTTTGGCCTTGGAAGAAAAAGCTTTCATTTTTCTAGAAGATTTCCAATTTACGTAAATTAAACCGCCTTTGGGCCTAGCAGAACCATCACTGGCCAACATCTCACCTTTAAACTGTTCGAACTATTAACACTTTATATAGTTCTTTACAGTTCTTAAAGCATTTCCAAACCTAATTAGCTCACCCATTGACTAAATCCAGCCTGTAAGATAGATACATCTATTTTTTATACATTTATGGTCTACACTTTTTTTTAAGATTTTATTTATTTATTTGACAGAGAGAGAGAGCACATGCGCACAAGTAGGCAGAGCAGCAGGCCCAGGCAGAAGGAGAAGCAGGCTCCCCGCCGAGCAAGGAGCCCGACGTGAGGCTCGACCCCAGGACCCTAGGATCATGACCTGAGCTGAAGGCAGATGCTTAACTGACTGAGTCACCCAGGTGCCCCTGGTCTACACTTTAGAAACCAGGGACTCAAGGGTCAAAGATATGAAATCACCATTTGCTCAGGATAATTCAGCCAGGAGCCATAATCAAATCTAGGTCTTCTGTGGTTTTTGGAGCATTTTTTGTTTCTTTTTGCTATACTCAACGCAGAGCCTGAATTTTTTTTTTTTTTTAGGTCTGATCTATTTCTAGAATGTGTTAGTTTATACAAATGAATTAGACTGTATTATGAGTTGCCTGAAATACACTTTTAAAGTATCAAAAATTATCTGAAATATTTTACAAGTAGCAAAATACACATCCTGGGTTTCCCTTACAGTCTGAATATATTATGAAGAATGGATAACATTTTGTTTTGGTTTTTCAAAAATACCATTTTCCCTTTCATTTTTTCATAGATCACAGTTTCCTCAAAAAGAAGACATGTTCTTAAAGTCTTCATTAATATGTTACTTAGAGCAAATCTTACAAATTACTGGAATGTAATTTAGGGCAAAGTAAAATCCCTTTTATACCTTTTATTAAAATCATTTAAAAAGCAAAACAGTGTATTTTAACCTAAAACGAAATCATATTTCCTTATCATCATTTGGTATCACATTCCTTGAAAATCATCTAGCTTTGTAGATTAGATCAAAAAATTTTTTAAATAGTCATTTCAGATCTTTTTACAAATCAAGCACTTTTTAACATGCCCCACACCTCTGTGTGGGGACTACATGTGGCAAATTCATACATTCCTCTTAACAGACTGATATTATCTTCTTCTGCGAAAGAGGCTAAAACTCTCTGCACCATCACGATCGGCAATCGTTACAGTGCGTCCCCTTCTACTTACAGGTACTCGTCACACGAACAGAAACACTTTTCACTATTTCACTACAGTACAGCACACATGATTTTTACGTATCGATGCTCTAAATACAGCTCTCAGAACACTTTCCCTCCACTTAATTGTGGTCTAACCCTTCCCCCGGATAGATGGACACTGAGATTACAGAACAGGCTCCTGGGGGCCCCCTGCCCCCAACGAGCACCAGGCTCTTCACCAGCATTGCCGCAGTCTTCACAGGACACACAGTTGGACAAGCCAAGGCGACACCACCCTACCCACAGATAGCAAAGGAATCGGCGTCTCCCCCTCCACTGCGCCGGCCACCAGCTTCTAAGGTCACAACTGCCTGGTCCCCTACCCATCACCCAGCTCATCCACAGAATTGTACTGTTTCATCCTCTGCCATTCATCTCACCTCTGAAACTACTGGTATTTCTCTATGGGTTTCGGGCAGTCCGTGGCACGATGCTGACTGTATATTCTTGACACAGGAACCTTGTCGCCGTTTTCAATGATAATGATAGGCAGTAAATCTTCAGGTGGATGTGGTATAGAGGAGGGAAAAATTAGCCAGGAGCTTAAGAAGGGATAGAATCAATGGAACATTATGTCTGCTACATTCAGAGATAAGAGAGGGAAGGAAAACTATTTACTAAATGTTGAGAGGGGTCAGTTACCTGCATCCTTAAGAACTCGATAAGCTGTCATTTCCAGATGGTGGCGTCTTACACACTGAACACCATCCGACCACAATCCTAGCCCAGCCCCAGCCTTTGGGATGAACTTTATTTTCCACGATCCCCCATAGTCCCGGAGCATCACACTTCACGTTCAGCTGCTCACTATGCCCTCCTGAGCCCAGCACATCCCCCTTGAGACCACACTCTGACCAGCCCACCAGCCAATCCCAGCAGGTGTTGAGGCTTATTTAGTGGCTGGCTGCCCCCAGGAAGCGCCCCCAGCACCCCCAGGTGTAAGTGGGGTAAGGTCCCCTACACCAGGTGATACTTTGACATGCAGAAAAAAATACTAGCAACTCCATGTTTTTAAAACTTTTTCATCCTTCTTCAAGTTCCAATTTTATGACTTTTATAATACACAGCATTAAGCTAAACAAACACATGTTGAAAATATATACTCGATTTTTTAAAAGATTTTATTTATTCTTTAACAGAGAGCACAAGCAGGGGGAGCAGCAGGGGAGAGAGGGAGCAGAGGGAGAGAAAGAAGTAGGCTCCATGCTAAGCAGGGAGCCCAATGTGGGGCTCGATCCCAGGACCCTCGGGATCATGACCTGAGCCGAAGGCAGACACTTAACTGACTGAGCCACCCAGGTGCCCCATACTTAATTTTTTTTAACCGATTTAGTACACTGTTTTTTAAAAGTCTGTTGCCCATGGCTCAAAAAATGCAGTCTCTCAGAGCATCTCTCACTTTCTACCTTGTGTAGTACATAGTGAACAAAAGTTTGTATATCCACTTAATAAATCTTTGTGTCTCCACCATGTCCCGTGCCATGCTAGGCAATGATGACAGACAGTTCCTCCTGCCTTCATGGAGCTAAGAATGGACCTAAGTATATTGCAAGAGTCCATAAAACTAAAACCACAAATGCAATCAAGTGTGAAGTTGGGGTTACAGAAAGTAAGGGGACATACTGCAGAAGTGGGGGGGGGGTGGCATACAAAGGTGGTGTAGGGGAGCAGGAAATGCCTATCTGTATGGAGTAGGGGTCTGGGGGTGTAGAATAACACATTCTCTGAAGCCAGAAAAAAGTGGGCAGGTCTCATTCAAGGAACTGAGAGCAGCCTAGTTTGGCAAAAACGTGCAGTGAAGAAGAATGGTGGCAGATAGACACACGCTCTGCCCCCACCAGCCATGTGACCCTGACAACCACTTAGCACCTGTCGTCTCTGGCCTCCAGCACCACCAAACGGCAATAAGGAGATCCACCGCAGCAGGACCGTCAGAAGGACCGGATGAGATAACTCAGGTAGTGCTTATCACAGGTGCTGGCAGCTGCGGCCATTGCTGTCGTAATTAAGCCCTGACGTTCTCAACGGGACTGGAAAACCCGTAAGACCGGAATCTTTACCTGAATGAACTTGTACATGTAGATTCTCAACAAGTATTTGCTTCCCTGACTCCTTCAGTGACCTATGATCGTGTGACAAGATACAGTAGGCCCCCCTTACCCGCAGTGTCAGTTACCCACAGTCAACCACGGTCCAGAATCCAATGATCCTACTTCTGCACTGTTGCCAGAAGGTCAACAGTGGCCAAGGCTACGTCATGTCACCTCATCGTGCATTACACCATCTCACAGCAAGAAAACTGGGGACAGCACAGCGAGGTATTCTGAGACCACATTCATGTGACTTATATTACAGTGTACTGTTTAGTCCTATCCGTGGTTTCAGAGACCAAAGGTCCTGGATCGTAGTCCTCACACATTAGGGGCACTACTGTTACTTAAAAAAAAGATTCGGATGCCTGGGTGGCTCAGTCGGTAAAGTGTCTGACTGCTGAATTCGGCTCGGGTCAGGATGTCAGGGTTTTGAGATGGAGCCCCATGTTGGGGGCGTGGAGCCTGCTTGGGAGTCTCCCTCTGTCTCTCTCCCTCTCTCTCTCTCCCCGTCTCTTAAAAAAAAAAATCAGTCCTGTTTTATGCCTGTATAAGACTGTCCAAAGGAGTTCAAGTCCCCAAGATCAGAAAGGATCCTATTATGACTCTACAATATATGATTTCTGTAACTTTGAATAATACAAGTTTTAAATAACTGATCATAACACATTTTGTTCTTGCATACTTTATGTTCTAACCACATTAAATTATACTCATAAGACCAGAGAATGAAGCCGATAAATAGCTCTCTCTCCTTGCAGAGAGGACAGGAAAAAGACGCACCTAGAAAGAGGCCCGCTCAGGAGAGCCGGGCAGGCCCAGGAATAGGTGTTAACAGATTTTCAACTTAACCCCAAGGGAAAGTTTTCTCTCCTTCACTTATAGCCGGGAGGGTCTAAGAACAAAATGCATCTACTCTCTGGCTTGAGAAAATTAGAGTGATTACGACTCATTACTGCTCAATTGTGAAATTTATAAAAGTCAACTGAAAATAGCCAAAGTTTGTTCATAAAATATAACCTTAACTCTTTCTTGGTTCAGACATAACAGTAATAACAGCACTCCTTCTAACATATGCTTTCTCACACCCACAGGTCATCCAAGGATTCCCCCGCCCACAGATGGGGGGATGGAAAAGACAGGGGGCCATTACTGAAAAATGGACCTGTTCAGCATGTTAGATCCAAATGCAATGGATCACAAAGTGAGAGAGACAGAGTTACTGAAGCAAAGCAAATTTCTGCACCTTTGGACTTTAAAATTCCAAACAACAGTAAACATGACAAACTATTCTTTGTTTTTCCCTTCTCTGTAACAGTGACCACTGAACACATTTGGTGGGTACTGCAGTGCAAGTAATTTGAAAGTATGGTCTTGCAAATTTAATCCTCAAGCAACCTCATGTGAAAGGCACTGATGTAGCCCATTTGTAGAATTATGCTATGCATGAGCCTTAACTTTGCCACTTTCTCTCCAGCTCCGGGAAAACACAAAAACAAAAACCAGCCAAGTGATTTTGGAAAACATATATCGCAAACTTCAGTGCTTTACTAATTATGGGAATAGATGATTCTCACCACACATGACAAATGATTAGGACTCAGCAGTTTGTTGGAACATCAAGATAAGAAACTTTACCTTAGGGAATCATACCTGGAGAAATGACCAAGTAAAATGGGGGCGGGGGAGATAAGGAAAAGATAGAAAAGGAGAATATAAGAAATAAAGAGAGAAGAGATTCCAGAAAAAGCACTCAGGAGTTCTGAGAAAGCTGGGGTGGCCCTCGAGCTGCTCCGCTCACGCCCTCAGTCCGTGTGCACCATCAGAGGACAGACAAGTGTCCGTCTGCACATTTAACCACGTGCTGAACGCCCTCCCCGGATCCTCACCTGATGAGCCCTCGTTCTATTTTATATTCGGAAGTCCGTGCAGGCACTTGTAATTGTCACAATGATTCAGGGGAGCATGACTGGCCTCCAGAGGATGAGGGCCAGGAATGCCGGACAGACCTCGCATGCGACAGCCCCCAGCACACGCACGCTTCATTAAACATCTTGCCTGACTTTCCAGTGTCTTGCCAGATATTCAAAGAATTCGAAATCCTGAGCTTAGAACCGAACTCCATTTTATGCATAAACAGAAACAAATTTTTGGCACAGTTTCTATACACTCCTTTTATATACACTTTAAATATACACTATATTTATATAGTGTATATAATATACATTTGTTTATAAATACAAATAAAAACAAAATACATTTGTTTATAAATATAAACAAATAAAATTTGTTTATAATATACAGTGTTTATAAATATACACTACATTTTTCAGGAGAGAAACTATCTTGTAAATGGAGGAAATCTCTACTTTGGCTTGGAAATGTACCAAACACTGTTCAGTTCAGAAAATCCTGTCACGAGCACCAATTTGGCTCATGGCACCTGAGCCACCAACACAATACGCTGGTAGCAGTCGGCCTCCGTGGACGTCCCGTCCGTGGAGATGCTACGTCGGGTGCTCCCTCTCCCAGAGTGCTCCCTCTCCCAGAGAGCTCCCACCAAAGCGTGATCCCAGGACCGACCGCAAGTCCTCAAGTCCATGAGCACCTGTCTGCGCTTAGAACAGAGCTCGTCGGTCTTCTGCTGACCTTTCTTTTCCACGGTGAGACTGTCAAGGGAGGAGGCTACCTGGTGGTTTACGGATTGACATTCTCCAAGCAGATCGGCACCTCCAGGACCATGTGCTAGTGGTCAAACAAATGTTTGTAAATTAAGTTTCTCTCATTTCTTCTTTGTTAGTTTTGACTTAATTAGGTGCTAATTACATTGTAAGACAGTACACTGAGCTTTACACAACACTTTATCAGCAGAGGAGCTGTGGCTGATGGAGTTAAGAACCACCGCCGCAAAGAAAGAGAGGAACCACCGGAATCCAGCTTGGAACGCTGTCTTCTGAAATGCTCAGGGAAAGATCAAATCGGGCCTGATTATTTGGACTATTCCACGGTGGTCAAAATTACATCACCCCCAAAACCTAAATTAAACTCCTGGAACAGGTTCTAGAGATTGTCTGCTAATATTTTATGGTTTCACTTTATTCAAAAGTAATAAAGAGAGACCTCCTCTCCTCCCAAGCCTTGAAACAATACTGCAGGAAGGGCCCGACCAACAAGGGCCTGCAGGCCAAGCCCAGCCCTCTGCCACCGTCTGCAATAAAGTCTCACTGGAACACAGCCAAGCCCCTTCTCTACAATTACTGCTTCCCTGTTCTCACTGTGGAGCTGTGAGACCCACTGTGTGGTCCACAAAACCTGAAATACTATCTGGCCATTCAGTTTTTAAAAAGTGCCAATTCATGTTTAAGATCAAACATACCTTGATGTTTTATTTTTATCGTATATCCATTTGAAATATATAAAAATCTATAATATCCATAATTGATATTACCAATTTCAATATATAGAGGATGTCTGAGATAAACAGGATGCTCTCAACTCCCTTTGATACATTTGAATTTTATGCTTTCATTTTATGAACATGTATCTAAAATTTACTGTCCAGATTTTGGTCTGTCACAGCCTACAACTGGAATGGTTTGACCCACCTATTATAATTTGATATGTTCAAACAACCTTAATAGAACTTTTTTTTTTAATTTTTTATTTATTTGACAGAGAGAGAGATCACAAGTAGGCAGAGAGGCAGGCAGAGAGAGGGGGAAGCAGGCCCCCTGCTGAGCAGAGAGCCCGATGCAGGGCTCGATCCCAGGACCCTGAGATCATGACCCGAGCCGAAGGCAGAGGCTTTAACCCACTGAGCCACCCAGGTGCCCCCTTAATAGAACTTTTCTTATCAAGTAAATTCCTCTAAAGTCAAACAGTTCTAGGAGCACAAGTGGTGATAAAGGAGATACAAATTTCATTCTAAAGCTTATTCTAAATGATGGGATTTGTGCCCACGCAGACTACCTGTACTTAAAATCCACACGCAGCCTCCTGAAAGCTCACATGGTCGCCAAGAAACGAGATGGGCTACACTGAGGTCCTTCTCCTCCTCCACAAGTGTTTAAGCTGTCTGCGCTGCTGGAGTTAACACGGTGCACTCGCCGACGTTCCTGGGCCACGCATCTGCTTCCCAGACACGCACTGATACCCCTGACACACCGTCAATCACAGACTCCCACGTTCACGGCAGCAGATACATGTCCACTTCAAAAACAGCTTCAGCTCACCAGTGCCGCGTGGACTGCAGGAAGACCAAGCAGGAAGTAAGACTCAAATTGTGGGCAGTGCTCTCCTCGTGACCGCTACCAAGAAGGGATTTGTGTCCTTGACATGCCCACACCAAACACCCTCAGAATTCAAGCTCGAGGTGCAGAAAACCACATTAAAACACACAAACATGATTTTCCCCCAAACCCAACCAGGTAGTAATGAAAGCAAACCTGTTTTTCCTTGGTCCTTTATTAGTGGTGGAGGCAGCGGGTGGGGTTTCGTCCATTCCAAAACTGGCCATCAGAAACTCTGCAAGGGCCAGGTCTCACTGGCCCCACACCCCGGCCCTAACACCTTCCCTCTGAACTCAGGGACAGCTCAGATATCAACCCTCTGGGGCCTCTTATTATGGAATACTTTGCTAAATATTAATGATGAGCTGTACTCATCCTGAGTTTCAAATATAACAAATATGGTATTAGCAAAACTGAATTCTAACTTTATTCATAGGAGACTTTTCCAGCCCACAGAAAATGAACTTTATTCGTATACCATAACCTCTCAGCTGACATGGAAGAACAAAGCTAAAGGCGTATCTCTAGATTTCATACCAGAAGTAACCGAGGGTTGGAATCCTTCTCATAGGACTTAAAACAAGCCCCTCCACCGACTTCGTCACATTCAGCGCAGCATCGTTTACTGACTCGCACCTGGTGGAAACCCACAAGGAGCTCTCGGTACCTCTCCCACACAGGCCAGCCTTCCCAGCCCAGTTCCTCCGAGGGCGCCACCTCCCACCTGCCATTTCCTACAGCGCTCCGAGGGACACGGTCCTGAGAACACGGCGGGTACTGAGAAAGTGCTCCCCGGCGGACTGCGTTAAACACCAAAGCCCAGGCACGCCTGTTAGTAAAATAAATCTTCCGCTCGGAACCACACACGAGGAAGCCTGCTCTGTAAGTGACGACCTACTTGAGGATTTAGTTTCACACTGCACACAAGGATGGATGCCCCTGTCCTTTATCACAAAGGTCAAAGGTGTGCTGTTTCTTGGCTTTCTCATCGTGCTATCCTTTATAGAAAACATCCTCATTTTAACTCAAGTGGCCATCTCTGCCAGCTCCCTTCACTTTTGGGACACGGTCTGAGCTGCTGACAGCAACATACTTCCGGAAGGCCCCAAAGGGGGATGACCAACCAAAATGCCTGGAATTCCTCAAGGACTTCGGGCTGTGAACGAAACAAACCTGGCCTGCAAGCTGAGTGCTTAAAACAATACTGTATTGATTTCTACCTGTTTTCCCCAAAGCGCTCTCCCGTGCCTCAACCCTGGCATCACAGAGCTGTGGGTTTCCTGCAAGTCCCCAGCTCTGAGGACACTTAGCCTTGTTACTTACTGCTCTGCCTGACTCTCACCCTTAAGCACGAGGCTAAGGGGATGCCAGGGAAGAGCTTAAGGAACCACAGTCTCTCCTATCCTCCTGACTCCCAGCCACTTGCTCACTCGGCCCGCACCTGGGGGAGACCTGGAAACACTCCCCACGGAGCCTCTGCTGAGAGTGAAGGCCTTTCAAAATACTGGATTACCCAGGCAACTGACTAAACAGGTTGTTTAAATGAAGACAAAGACAGGAGCTTTCGCCAAGCTTCACGGACAACATAAAACTATAATGTTCATGATTACTAGAAATTCCACGCGTTAATAGACATTGCCTCTTATAAATACATAATCCGGAATAAAACAATATTGTAAAAAAGAAACCTACTTCCGCAGACCTTTCCATCTGGATATGCTCAGCCTCAAAGACACCGTGCAGATTCCTGGTTGACTAAGCTGAGGCACACCCCCAAGGCAGCCAGGTAAATTCTCTCGGGACCAGAGGGCTGCTTGCACCCGGCATCGGCCTCATTCTCAGACTCCACAGGGTCTTCTTAAAACGTAACTGTAGGGGCGCCTGGGTGACTCAGTCAGCTGAGCGTCCGACTCTTGATCTACGCTCAGCCCTTGACCTCAGGGTTGTGAGTTCAGGCCCTGCGTTGGGCTCTACACCGGGTATGAAGCCTACTTAAAAAACAGCCTGTATTAGCATGCTGGAAAGGCTGGGATTTTACAGGAGAAAGGACCAATCTGAGAACATTCTTGCTGTCATCAAATAACCCGAGAGATTACAGGCACTGGCACTTTGGAACTTTCTGTGCTGGCCCACTGGAGACCCTCCCACCAGAAGGAGTCCTCTCCAGTCTGCACCACCTCCGCCTGAAGCCCAGGGCTCAGTCGGCTCCTGCAGGCTTCCAGCACCACCACGAACTGCCTCACCTTCCCTCAGATGGCTCCCCTCCCATTCAGTCTCACACACACACTGTGCCCTGATGAGGGGGCGGGACCTGTTGACGCGGCAACAGAAATGCAGGCGCCTCGGTCCTTGGTCCTTCTTAGGGTCTTCCCCTAAGCAGGCCTTCCGCCTGCTTTTTCTTTTCTCAGAGAAGGGTGCCTAATCTCCTCCCTCCCCTCTGCGCCACCAACCTCACCCCCATCCACAAAATGGCCAATTAATGTTTTGATGAGCCAACAACTCCACACTGATTCTCTGTAATTTAAGCAAAACTTAAGGAAACACTCCATGCTTTCGGTAACCTGTGGCTTTTAAAAGTGACGAAAACTGCTCGGGACTTCTCTGTTGGATACGATGATAGAGCACAAGCCCTTCATTCTTGGAAATGAGGACAGAGGCTCAAAAAGTTTAAACATTCAACGGCCAATTTTAAATTCACAAACTTTAATTTTCACACATGATATCAAAAATACACATTTATGTACTTAACATAATGTTACAGATCTTAACCTATATACATGTTTAACATTCTGGTATTCTACTTTCTCTTTCATTTAAAAATTGGTAGCAAGTCCTATTTCCTGGGTCTTTATTATTCTTCCATATTTATAATTTCCACTTCCATGTCTGGATGCATTAGGGTCAAGCCCTAGAAAACAACTCAGGGCAATCGTTTTTGTCTGCTGGAATATATCTTACTCATGGGCTCCTTCACTCTGCTTTTTTCTGTAAATCTCACCCATTATTTGTTTGGTATTGCTGCTAGCAACTTGTAGCTCATCCACAAAAGCAAGCAGCCAGCCATCCTTCCAAGTTACTCTCTATCCTTTAAAAACAGTATAAAAGCAAATGTTTAAGATGGTACTAACATTATAGACCTCATCTTCAGTGTAACTTTCAACATATACTTCACTTTATTCTTTCTTCACCAAAAGGCCATAGGTTAACTTAGCTATATCTCCTGGTACTCCAGGAGCAACCTAAGTACTAAAATAGCTTTTAACTCATCAGCCCTGCCCCATTTTAAATTCTATAAAAAAGACAAATGCTGGAATTTCTACTTAAAACATGCAACACAGATAAGGTTAACCTAAAGATGATATAGGATATTGGCCTCACATACCTTCTGAAAATCAATTGATAATAATTATTGTTTCTTCTTGCATGAAAAAAATCAAGAAAGGGACAAACATATTGACATTAAACAAAATTAAACATGTACATTTTCAAAGTACAAATGTGGTTTAGTGGGAAATCAAAGAAATACAGCTGCAACTTATGCCTGAAAAGCATTTACTTCTGTAAACACTATTTTCAGGCCAAATGTGGGTTCTGCCTCTCTCTATTCTCCAGGATATCAAGCAGAAAGATAGCAAATATAATGACTTGCAGACCCAAGTCAAGGGCTTGGGTATATTAAGCAGCGAATGATCGTAAAATTATATTTTGAGAGGGTATGCATCTGCATAATCCAACTTAGATTAAGACTAAAATTAGATGAGAATTTGAGCATAAAATGTCACACATTTAAAAAGAGAAGGAAGTGCATATGCCAGAGGCAGGGAGGGAAACGATAACCTTCAAGTTAAAAATAAAGTGGCTTTTTAGGGCCACAAAATGCACAGCTACGCAGCGCCAGCCTAGCTTCCCGGAAACGTGACCGTTTCCTCTGGTTCTCACAAATCCCACTGGATAGAACTTCCCACTTACATCCTATCAGAAGCAGCTGCCTCGTCTTGAAAGATAATCATCCTCCCTTTCTTTATATAATGAGATTACGCTGCGGCCCGTGTGGTCCTAGGGAGGGGGTCTCGCCCAGCAGGGCCGAACCCCGTTCCAAAGCCAGTGTGACGGGCCAGAGACCGAGGGACACCGCCCGCTGTAAAGCAGCGCTGTTCCCCAGGAGGGGCTCTGGGAGTGAGTGGCCAGGGACTGGGGAGTGTGACAGCCCAAACCGGGCGGCCGCGCCCCAGTACGTGACTGTCCTCTCTCAGAACACTTCCTTACATTCAGGATCTCTGGCAGGGTAGGAGACAGGAAATACCACCTTTTCAAAAGATAAAATCACAGGATTTACGATCTGGAAGCACTCTCAGGCATGGAGGCAACCCTCTGGTTTCACAAAGGAAGCAGCGAGAGCCCAGCAGCTGAAGCCGTGCCCTAAGACCCCACGGCTGGACGCAGGGCTGGCTGGGAGGTCTCGCACAGGACCTTCCAGCTCCGTGCGGGAGCGCCCACCCACCTGAGCAACGACTTCTCCTATGTCCGCGTGGAGCTGGGAGCACAGGGGTCTAAAAGCGGCCGAGAAGCCGCAGGGACAGGATCTGCTTCCGAGGCAGAATGCTTCGTGCCCCATCTTCTCTCTAAAACTCTCATTTTTGAAACAATCTTACCTTCTTCCCATGAGGGCAATCCCCCAATCAGGAGTGTTTATCCTTCACATTTCATGCCCCCCCCCCCCCCCGATTCCCTCTGAGTTGGGAGGGCTGCCCAGGGCCTTTAGTATCTCTGCGACACCCAGTAAATCACCAAATCAAATCAATGTGAGCTGTAATGTGCTTATCTGTAAAATTGGGAGGGGGGGGATATCACCTCACAGACTTGTTACATGGTTTAAAATATAACATGTAAAGGGTCTGCACAGGCCCATCCATATTTCCTCAACAGGGGTCCCACAAACGCCCGCCTCGGAATCATATGGGACACTTACTGAAAATGCAGGATCCTACGCCCTGCCTGGTGGCTTCTGAGACAGACGGTCTGGAGTGGGGCTGCATTTTACTCATTTCCCTGGGATATTCCAATGTGCACTGAAATTTGAGACCCACTGCCAAGGATGGATTAAAAGGGTCTTCCCTGCATCTTTTATTTTTGAGGTTCCTCACAAAGTAGATAATTTCCTGGCTGTGGCATGGGCTGAGGGTTGCAAACAATGCAGGGGGGTGCTGTGAGGAGTAGGAACTCAGAGACAATACCTCCGCTACTGGTTTTCAAACTTCACTGACCTTCACCCACAGTAAGAAATACATTCTACGATGTAACCAAACCGGAACACATGTCAGACACAAGGATTTTTCACTCTTACCAAATAACCCTCGATGTGTGCAGTGAACACTGATATTTCCTGTACTATTTTATTTTAGTCTACTCTTATTTTTTTAGAAATGTTAGTAACAACCTACTGCTTGAAAAATACCAATCTATTTTATTTCCTCCAGAAATGGTTCCCGAACATTAGTTCTCACGCGGAGATCCCGGCATAATGCAGAGTCCTGAGCCCCATCCCAGATTCTGGTGCGTCACCCAGGGGGGCTCCAGGCGATGCTGACACGTGTGAGCCCTCACCGCCAGGGTCCTCTGTGGGGCAGGCCACCCCAAGGACGGCGAGGGACCTGTGGAGACAGAATCCTCCAACCTGGAGGGTCTATCTCCTAGAGCCTGAAACAGCCACAGGCTCTGCCAGAAGCATCCAAGCAGCATTCCCACGGGGGCTGGTAAGACAGGTGGGGGGTAAGACAGGTGGGGACGTGAGGGAAAGAAGCAAATTGGAGGACTTGGAGGACGGAAGACTCCCGGGACTGAGCACTCTGAATAACAAAGCAACTGCTCACAGAGGCCAAAACAGGGCTCCAGAGGAGCTTCCCTACTCCGTGCGGGAAGAGGATAAAGAAGAAAGCAAACCCCATAAAAAAAAATACGAAAACAAGTACTCTCTCTCTCTCTCCCCCCACCCCACATATATACCCAAAGCCGCTAGCCCTAAACTTTGTTCTCATGAGCCACAGGGTCTGCTAAAATCCTAGTACTTTTCCATGTAACAAACATTCCCCAATGTCAGGCCACCACATTGGCCATGACCTATTTCTGCAAATTCTGGGCCACCTGCTGTCACCCTGGACCACGTCTCTCTTCACCTCTGACAGCATCAGAAACTGAGGCACTCGTCTTAAACCTTGCAAACTTAACAGGCAAGGGCAAAGCAACAGCCTCCCTGGGGAAGCAGCTACTGACCGACCACAGCGACGGGCTTTCGGTGTCTAACACCGCAGATGACTGCCCCGTGCGGCTGGCACGTGGACCCCACTTCAACAGTTCCAGTCCCTTTTGTAGGATTCTACTCATCTTGGAAAGTTTATCAGGTTTTGAAATGACAATTTCCCATGTTTCACCAGCAGTCATGCTTCTGTTTGATGCACAACATCTGGTGCAGGGCCAGGAAAAGGACGGTGGCTCTGGTTGGAGCCCTGGCTCGAGCAGCTGTGCAATCTGGATGTGCCCTCGACTCAGCCTGCTGTGAGGACTATTGGGGCCAGTGTGCTGGCAGGTGCGGTCCGGCGCCACTGCAGCCACGGTGAGTACCTGTGGCAGAGCCCCGCCCAGAGCACACTCCCCCACTGCCCTGTCCAAGGGGACAGAGATATTATTTTCCCTACAAATTACTGTTCAGCTTTTGTATTTGGGTATCATTCCGGTGGTACACCTGACTCGCAGTCAGTCAGCTCAGGTCCTTGAGTGCCAATTACTGAAAAGGTTGTTTTTTTGTTTTTCCAAATTAAATGATGTCACAGCACTGGAACAATATTTTTTGGGGGGTCTTAATACCAGTCTTCTTATGTGTGTCACTGTGGTTTTACACGAAGATAATGAAAATCGCTTTCTCAATAATTAGACACTTACTCTCTACCAGACACCGTCCTAAGCTCTTTATGCAACGACTTCACTGAATCATCCCAACAATGTACCATGGTGGGTCAGTGGCACCGGGAGGGCAAGTGCTCCCCAGAGATCACATGGCAGGAGGCTAAGAGCACAGGTCCATACCAGCGCTCTGCACACAGAGCACAAGGAGGAGTCCTGCACATCTTTCCTTACATAATCTATTAAGGAAGAAGATACCAAGTACTCTATTAAAACAGCATGCTCATGTTCCATGTCATTTCTTACTGAAGCTTGTGATTGAGTGTGATGAACTAAAAACATGTGCCTACGGATGGATCTTATTTACTTTTCCAAAAGTTATATTTAAAAATCCAACCACCCAAGGGTGCCTGGGTGGCTCAGTCCATTAAGCATCTGCCTTCGGCTCAGGTCATGATCCCAAGGCCCTGGGATCAAGCCCAGCATCGGGCTCCCTGCTCAACGGAGAGCCTGCTTTTCCCTCTCCCTCTGCTGCTCCCCCTGCTTGTGCGCTCTCCCTCTCTCCTGCTCTCAAATAAATAAATAAATAAAACCTTAAAAAATAAAATCCAACCTGCTTGGAGAAGGTAAAGGAGAATCTTCTTCCTCCCTCAAGAGACACAGATGATAGTTACATTAAAAATCAACTGGTTAAAAATACCTTTGTTTGTTGAAGAAATGCAGAATCTTGTTCCTAAAAGTTCCTGAATGTTTCAGGAATGTTTGATTTCAAACTCATAAATACCATTTGTTCATTTAATATTTTCCCAAACCCAAGACTATCTCACATTATTAGCATTATAACACAGAAAAAGAAGCTATTTTCAGATCGCCTTTCTCAATACGATTCTCGGTGGGAAAGGGGACTGTGGTGACAGCTGACACGTCCTGCCGGGCCCCCAGTGCTGTGGACACCATGGGCCCCAGACCTTCTGAAATGTTACCCATATCCGAAATAGCTGCACGTGGTTTACCTCTACCATTTTCTAATGAATGCAGTCAAGTGTGCCCTTGTCCTCTTTGAGAAAAGACAACTTTCCTATACGTCAGAAATCTAATTTGAACTGAGCACATCTGTGACTGAGCACACGGCAGCTGAGGTCAGGTGGCTGGGGAAAGCAGTGCACTGGAACCCTAATTCCCCGCCCCCACACACGGACAGCAGGGGCTGCATGTGTGTGCTGGGGGGAGACGACAGTGAGGATGTGTGGACACGCAAACCTGAGAGGGAGCAAGAGAAGGGCGATGGGCAGGGTCATGACCAATGGTGAGAAAGGGACCCGAAGAGATTAGAGACGAGAGATCACCTTTCCTTTCCGTGCACTCTTCTGGCAGTCATGTGACCAGACAGAGTTAGGGTGCCTGGAAGAGCGGACACTGAACGGCCAGGGTTTAACCATCACCTACCCTCTGGTGGCGGGCATCTGGGGTTCTGTTTTGGCTGTGGTTCTTTTTAATTCCTGAGAATCTTAATAATGAACACCCATAAGTCAAAAGTAGAAGGAATGAAGTACATAAAATACATCAAAACAGATGCAAAATCAGGACCCTCTATATCCATCCATTTAACCCCTCGGTACCCAATGCTGGAAAAGGATGCACAATTTGGTCCTCTAGCCACACATCCAGGGCAGTTCACCCCACTAACTCCATGAAGCGGGGTGGCCCCAACAGTCCTCCGCATCCCACAGGGGATTTCTGATTGCTTCTGCCATCTCAAGGGAGGTGGCCCCACAGGGAAGAGCCTGGCCCCAGGTCCCAATGCTTGACTGGAATGCTGCTTCCCCTCTCCAGCCCTGGGACCTGGGGCAGGCTCCCTGCCATACACGGTGACTATAAGGATCTGCCTAAGCAAGACAAACGGGCCCGTGATAAGAAGAGAGGAGAAAGGAATGTACTGACCCATTCAGGGCGCATTCAGGCAGTTTTCCCCAAATCACTGAATCATGTTAAAAGATAAACATGCTGGGGGTGCCCAGTTGGCTCAGTTAGCAGAGCATGCAATTCTTGATTTCGGGGTTGTGAGTTAGAGCCGCACAAGGGGTGTAGAGATTACTTAAAAAATAAAATCTTAAAAAAAAAAAAGATAAACATGTCTTTATACTGCTCCTGTACTAGCACATGCCAAATGTAATTACACAATTAACAGTCTGCCATATGATAGACACAGTCTTTAAAATCCAAGAGGTTTGGCTGAAACCAAAAGTTTACACAATGCACTGAAGAAAAGCCCATTCATGATCAAGATACCTCAGTGTTGACATGATAACCTGGACCACAGGTTATTTCTAAGAGACCATCAATATGCCAACGACCATTCAGTTCTCTGTCAATGGTCAGGGTACGTACGAGACACCAACCCCAGCAGTCCAAAAAAAAGGTGCAGCAAATACATCACTTCTTTGCAAATAATCATATACATAAGTGGGCAGGTGAAATTAACAACAGCGGCTAGACAACTGCGATTCTACGGACAGCACTGGACGAAGCAAGTATAGGGACCTCTGCAGAACAGCATCAAACCAGGGCATGAGGCAAGTGCTGAGGGCAGACTGAGGGAACTCTGACAAAGTCGTGGGAGGAAAGGCTGCAGGCTGGCCACAACCACGACCCGGAGAAAGTCACTGCTGCAATCCAGACAGCCAACCTCTGTGAAGCTGTGGCCACAAGCCAGTGTCTGCACGGCTTCTCTCACCGAATGCTCATTAACATCAGGAAGCAGATTCGATTGCTGCTCCTAGCTCACAGAGCAGAATGCTGAAAAGAAGGAAAATTACACGTCCAAAATCAAACAGCTACTGAATGAGAGGGGATGGGATTCAAAGCTGACCCCCGAACACAAGTTCTTCATCACTGAAGTGCAAATTTAAAAAGTAATCAAGTCAGCATAAATCAATGACCAGTTCTCACAACTAGCTTCAATTCTCAAAACTCAGTTGCCTATGTAGAAGGAACAAGACTTGTGATTCAGTTGCTCAATTTCTACACGCTTTGCAGCAGACACTGGTAAATAAAGATTTGGCACACAAGTGAGATCACACGCCTCACGGGATCACTGGGCCTCAGAGCTAGAGAGACCTTAGGAGTCATGTAGTACCAAGCCTTCACTTCATGGATGAAAAATCAAGGTTCAGACAAGTTGAATCGTGTTCTCAAGGTCGCATATGAAGAATCCAGGTCTAAATGAAGAAAGCAGTGGTGGGGGAGGAGGGGATCAAATTTTATCACTAGCACACTCACTAAAAATATAAAAACATAATAAAATGTGATATGCTTCAGATCACAATCAAATTTGTCACTGCCACCAATAGTCATTAATAGTGTGTGGCAGCAAACACTGATCACAAATCCACTACAGAAGAGCGTTCCTAAAGAAAATGTGTCAAATATTACAGTTCAGGACTCTCTTACTTAGCACCATATAAAAAAGATGCATGCTTTCCAGGTAGATCTGTCGGAGACAAATCAGTGAAGCCCTTGATCAAACTGAAACATACCTCTCAGTTTACCTCTCAGTTTAATCCATCCACTAAAAAGTAACTAGGTGAAATAAAGGGACGACAAGATTGATTTCTGGTTTTTAGCGTAGCCAAACACCCATAAGACTTGGACAAACAGCCTCCGTTTCCCCGCCCAGGAAAGGACCACACAGTCTCGTCATTCCTCCTAGGTGACCAACGGGACCTGCTTCGCTTAGGCCTGGAAGTCCATGTGCTCGTGAACACCTGACGCTTACTGGTCTGCCCCGTTAGCCGGAGGACGAGTGACACTACCACATCATTTGCGGCCTTCATGATGGCCGGTCCCCCCCAGCCCTCTTCTAGTCTTCTCCACGCGTGATTCCAACAGGGAAACCTACCACCCTCCAGGTTGCACAGCGGACGCTCCCCACCCCACGAGAGTCTCCGTCTGGGGCAGAAGCCCTCTTTCTCAATGTGATCACTAGTCTCTGGTCAGTTCGTTTTAAATCAAGTCAGTTAAAGCAGAAAGCCTTTTAAAAAGACGCAAGTTAAGTACTCTGTTTCTTTCCTCCTCCTGCTCAATACAGACACTTTACCCACTATACCGAGTCCACCCTAAGAGTTCTCCTTGCTGTCATCTTCGGTCCTGGGCTGAGGTCCTCCCTCGGAGTACGAATCTCAAAGGGACGGGATGTTGTCATCATCTTACCAGCATACACCCTCATATGCCAATTCTAGTATTCTCCCTTCAGCGGAGCTAGCATAGAGAGGCCCCCTGAAGAAATGTAAGAAATGTACAATGGTCTCTTCCACATTTAACTTGACAGTTATTTTAAAAGGATAGCCTTTATCAAATCTTCCCAAATCATTCGATTTAGCTTTTACAGCAATATTTTCTTTTCCCACTCATGTCTGAAACACTTAGATAACATTTAATTGCATTACATAGAGATAGTAAAAGCACACCCAGCATAGACCAGTCTGAAAGAAACACAGCTAAGTTTTGTATAAACGAAATAGTCAAGTGGGGCGAGCACAGCGCCCAAGCCCGCTAGGGTAGCATGCTCTCTGCTAGCAGCTAGAGTTCATCGCAAGGTTAATATTTATTTTTAAAAGGGACAGAGGAAGAGGAGAGAAGGAGAAAGAGGAGGGAGGAAGGAACAGGAGGAGGAAGAAAGAGGAAAGGAGGACGGATGAGGAAAAGGGCAGGAAGGAGGGAAGTGGAGGAGGGAGAAAGGAGAGGAAAAGCATTTTCCTTTCCCTTCACTCCACTCACAGGAATCCTTCTGCCTCAATTTAAAGTACGATATTCATAAGAACAAAGCAGACTTGTTTCCCTCTCATCCGTATCAGTGTTTGCTTGGTTATTTGTACAAAACACACAATGTCCAGGAGGGAGAACCTCTCCCCTGCTCTGAATTCCTCTAACACATACCGTTAGCACTACTCAATGGCACACAAACCTCTCTTAGGTTGGAAGCAAGAGATTCGAAACAAGAAGATCAGACTACTAGTCTCAACTCTGTCACTAGACTAATTGTACACTGAAATTTTAGTTTGCCCTATTTGGTGTTTTTGACTGCTAGAAAATAAATGAACTAGAATGAAAATGCACAAATAAAAGTCATGAGAATCACTTTCTCAAAAGGTCTGACCCAAATCAAAGTTAAATACAATAATTAAAAAATAAACCAAACCTTATCTTCCCAGCGACAATCAGCAGACTCAACGGACCCTGCTCAGGAGTCACTTGCTGCGTCTCTCAGCAATTCGGGGAAAAAATGCGCTCTTCCTTTTTCTTCAATAATGCCAACAACTCCTACCTACCTGCTCCAGCCCTTCCCCTGGCCCTCTGCTATTCGGCTAGCACTGAAACTTCGGACAGCCTCAGTAAAACACACTGCACGCCTGAGACGTGACTTCAAGGACAGCAGCACGTGCCCGTTTCTGCGCATGTGTGCACGTGTGTGTGTGTGTGTGTGTGTGTGTGTGCGTGTGTGTGTGTGCGCGCGTGCGCGCGCACCTGGATGGGGAAGGAAATGGGCAGGCCAGGGCCTTCTGTCAATCAGTGCTGAATGACCGTCTTCAGAGACTCGAACAACTGGGACACAAGCTCTTACAAAGAACAGTGGCTTTCCTTTCAAGATGAAGGGAGGAGGCAGCCAAACCAAGAAACAAGATTAACAATGTTTTTTATAATAATTTTAAGAACAGATGTCACCTTTTATATTTATATTTAAAGAAGTATTACAAGCAACTAAGAGTATAATATGCACCAAGCAAAACATCATTTAAAACAAGCAATTCAAAACTGTTTCAAATATTTAAAATTTTAGTATCAATATTTTATCTAAAAGATCAGTTCGTTCCTCTCCCATTTACTGATTTCTATGCATTCCACATTCAAATACCAGATTATGTCAGAGAGAACATATACAAAGGAATAAACATTGTAGCCGAGCAGGGGAAAAGTTCGGGTATGGTTTTTCCTTTTTTTTTCTTTTTCCTGGTCACGGATTAAGGGCTATACTGCTAATATCAAGCTGCTTCTTTGGTACATTATTAATAGTCCTTTAGACAGTAGAAAATAAGATCTCAAAAGCACCTTCGTGTGTTTCATGATAATTCTATCTTATTTCCAGGAATCGCAAAGTAGGCTTCTCTGCACACAGCACTCCCTTGCACCCCCCATACGGAGCATCCAACAAATAAATGTACTGACTGAGAGTCTTTTAAGTGAAAAAGACATCTAAGGATACAGCCGGTCCTCCTGCCCTCTTAGAATTTAGTCCGGTCAGGCCGGAGAAGCTGGTCTGCTGTGCTGGCTGGGGCTCATGAGTGAACCACAGCCCACACCCTCCCCGACCGGGGCCCCAGGCCCACGCGAACCCTTCTTGGCCCCCAGAACCCTGCCTGTGGGTTTTTGAAGGGATGGAGTTGGCCCGTGTAAACTATTTGATTTTTTTTTTCTTTTAAAATTTATTTATCTGAGAGAAAGAGAATGCTCAAGTGGGAGGGGCAGGAAGAGGGAGAGAGGATCTCAAGCAGACTCTGTGCTGAGCTTAGAGCCCAATACAGGGCTCCATCTCATGACCCTAAGATCACGACCTGAGCCGAAACCAAGAGTCGGGCCCTTAACCCACTGTGCCATCAGGCGCCCCAACTATTCTGATTCTTTCCATTCTGAGCACTCTACGTGAGTATAACTAATACTCTTAAACCACTATTTTACTTTCATCTGTTACATTTCTCTTTATACCTTTCATTCCGCTGGGAAAAAATTTGCCCTCATAGTACTGATTTGATCAGAATATTAAAAAAAAAATTTCCCCATTGTTTCTTAAACACCTATCTATTCAAGAAATCTATTTAAAATCACATCTACATTCTGATCTAGCCAAGAGCAGACACACGTGACAAAAAGACTTCCTAGCAGTTGCTAAAGAGATCTTAAATTTGCATAATAAAAAGGAATGTAACAGGGTTTGCACAGTCAAATCCTTATATATGCTTCAGGTGGAAAATGCTGGGTCTAATGTTGTAAACCTTCAGTCACACAGGGCAAAATATCCCGTTGTTTTAAAAAGATTTTTATTTTTTAAGTAATCTCTACACCCAACGTGGGGCTCGAATTTACAAACCCGAGATCAAGAGTCTCTTGCTCTAGGGACTGAGCCAGCCAGGCGCCTGGTTCACACTTTAAATTAGCATATGAGTGAGTATGTTCCACCAGAGGTTAATTCACAGTAGGGGCGAGTTTAGGATAATAATGACCACTTCTGTTGTTGGTACATTTATAGTCAGTAATAGTAAGCCACTTCGAGGGTGGCCTTCATGCCAGGTTCGTTTATAGATAGATCTACGGTACTCATTACTCACATTAAGCATTTTGTATGCCATTAAGTATTACCTGTTAATCCTCACATGCAGCAAATCTTTGAGGTGACGGGTTCTGTCTGAGACAGTAAACATCATCTCCGGGATTCCTCCCCTCCTGAGGAAATGATTTTGTTCCTGTTACAACTATCAGTCACTGGTCTGACCACAATCTAGAGTTCTCTTTTGAAGTAAAAAAAAATCTTTTTTTCCCCCAGTCACAGGGAATCCTTAGAAGCTCTAATTCCCTTAGTGGCATGACTACAAGTGGCCACCATTCCCAAAATGTCAAGGGAAGAGATCCAAGCTTTGGCCTAAGAGCTCATAAGAGACTCATGAGAGACTCAGGTGGGAATGGGCAAAGGGGCCAGAAAGGAAAGAGCTAATGAGCGGCAGGCAAAGCGTGAAGGAACAGAGGGGGTTAATGCAAGGGCAAAGAACAGACAAGTATGGATCATTCTTGGATATCCACCTCATTTTTGTTGACCTCAAATTTTAATTTTAATTTAATTCAGAACTCACTGGACAACAAACAAGGCTGAACAGAATCAGCTGGCTTTTTAAAATTATACTGTTATAATCGAAGAAAAAATGAGGGTGATAGTATCTATAATTTGTGTTGAGATAAAAATTTGACTATTTCCTTTTTCTTCCATGGTTTTCCCCTCAAATAATTACAAAACAAGAAACCACGGCTTCCAAAAGTGCTTGGAAGAGATTTAGAAGAAGCGAATACTGCAAAATGACCTCTCGACGGTCTCCGCGGGTCTGGGAAAGGAGACCAGGCAGTGGCTCTGGTAAATGTGTGCCTAAGTAAAAGGAGTCTAGACAGCGGTGTCAGAGGCTAAATATACACTGCCAAACAACTGGCTCCAGAAGAGGTCGACAAGGAGGCCCGTGGCAAGGGGTGGGGGGCTGTGGGGACACACATACCACCATCTGGCAGTTCACTCAACAACTACCTATGTGGCCTCAGACAAGCCACTGCCTCCCTAGACTCAGTTTCTCCCCACATAAATGAGGAAATTAGAAAAAATATCATCCTCAGAATGGATATGTGGTTTCTTTAAACGATCATGCCATTTCATGCTTCCAACCTTCTACACAGAGCCAGCCCCGTCATCTAACTTGTAATCTTACTGCGATACTCACCTAAAGGGTCCGCACAGTTCCTCCTCCCTTGGGTGCCCATCCCCCACGTGCCCTAGCCTGGGATCATCTGCCCCACCCCCTGCCAGGCTCCTCCACCACCCTGGGGTTCCACAGGCCTGATGCCTCCCCCAGCACCCCCCCCCCAACTCAGGGTGTTCTGCCAAGGGGAAGAAAGGAAAAGCGGCACCCTGGGGATCCTGTCTGCTGGGGGCAGGGCAATACTCTTCCCACCCAGGTCCCCCTCACCGAAAGAGTGGAGACGGATCAAATTTCCTGACAACTGAAGGACTAACAACTTGAGAATACTGCCAGGTATTCTTTTTTAAAGACCTTCAGTGTGAAACTTACAGTTTTGCTCAAAAGACAATCACAAATGTGAGCAAAAAAGGTGGGGGCGGGGGGATGTGGAGCATGAATACCAGTGATGCCTCTGTTTCCAAGGAACCAACTACAAACAAAAGAGAGAGAACCAGCTGGGCTCTTTCACTGTGCACGTGTTCTGAGACAAGCAAAATTACCTAAGGGCTACTTTTATTGTGAATCTTACTCAACTTTTTTTTAAGTCAGAGTACACTTTAAAGCACTGAAAATCAAAAGCATTATTCCGTAGCACCCCTCAAACAGCAGCATGGCGTTCCGCAGGAAGAGGGCTGCTCTGAGAACAGACACGAAGATTTACCGGACGGGGCGCCTGCTGCGGCCTCCTTTACGAAAGCGATACACAGCACTCACCCCAAAGGACCGACGATCAACGACTGGTGTAACACCTTACTCTACAAGCAATGGAATGGTAGTCGATCGCTTACAAATAAGGATACTGAAGTGTTTCCAGGAGAAAAGATGATGACTGGGGCCTGCTACCGTGTAGTCCAGGCAGTAAGAAACAGACAAGCACCGAGACAGGCCAGGGGATGATCGCGGAAGCCAAGTGCTGAGCGCTGGGTGGTCACGACCAATTCTATTTTTTTGAACGTCTCAATGTTCCAATTTAAAGAAATGATGGCAAATATAGTTGCAGGCATAGAAAGATATTCATTAGATGTTCTTTAAAATGTGCCATGAGGTATTTTCATGAAGTAAAATTTATATACCATAAAATTCACTCCTTTTATCAGATGGGGCGCTATGCTGAGAACGCCTGGATGTGGCCACCGGTTCTGCCAGTTACGAGCTCTGAGACCCGAAAATCATTTCCCATCCTTGGTCCTCAATGTCCTCTTCTGGAAAAGGGGTACATCACCTACCTCTTAGAATTAAATGAAACAAATGGCAGAGTGTTTCTGCACACGGCAATTTGTTGCATCAATTTTGATTTCACTATTTTTTGAAATATTCACCCACTTTAAATGAACTGCTCAGTGAGTCTGAGTACACTGAGAGCTGTGCAGCCACCACCATGCTCGGTTCTGGAATACTTGCCTCACTCCACTGCTCCCCTGTGCCTCTTCGCAGGCAATTCTCTTCCACCCGTAGGCCAAGGCAACCCCTGATCGATCTGCTTTCTGTCTTTATAGTTCTGTCTTTTCTAGAAATTTCACATCAACAGAATCAAACAACAGGTGGTATTTTGTGTTTGGCTTCCTTGACTTAGCACAGCATTGTCGCGGTTCATCCTTTCTGTAGTAGGGGTCAGAAGTTTTTTCCATATTGCTGAATTCCACTGTATGGAGAGGATTTGTCACATCCTGCTGGACGCTGAGACCTTCGTTCTTGGCCCTCAGGAGTAACGTGGCTGGATATTTGTATGAAAGCCTGTACAGGACCGTAGGTTTTTACTTCTCTTGAGGCAGACACCTAGGAGTGGAATGGCTGGTTCATGCAGTAAGCATATATTAAACTTTTTAAGAAACTACAAACTGTCTTCCAAAGCGACTGCACAGTTTTATGCTCCTACCAGCAATTGATGAGTCTCCAGTTCCTCCACAGCCTCCCCTCCCCTGGGGTACTGTATCCATCTTTTCCATTGCAGCATTCTAGTATGTGGGCAGCGGTCACTGAGGCTCAAATTCACACTTTCCTAGTGATTAATGATATTGAGCATCTTCCTATGTACTTATTCCCCCACCCCACAGATCCCCTTTGTTGAAGTATGTTGAAATCCTGTGCTAATTTTTTTTTTTTAATCTGTGGGTTTTTTTTTTTAATTTTATTTATTTGACAGAGAGAGAGAGAGAGAGATCACAAGCAGGCAGAGAGGCAGGCAGAGAGGCAGGCAGAGAGAGATGGGAAGCAGGCTCCCTGCTGAGCAGAGAGCCCGATGCGGGGCTCGATCCCAGGACCCTGAGATCATGACCTGAGCCGAAGGCAGAGGCTTTAACCCACTGAGCCACCCAGGTGCCCCACTGTGCTAATTTTTAATTTGGTTCTTTACCTTCTTGAGTTGTAAATATTCTTCTTATAATCAGGTCCCTTATGGGATATGTGATTTATGTGTATTTTGTCCCAGTCTGTGGCTTGGATTTTCACTTTCTTAATGGTATACTGTAAAAGGCAAAATTTTTAATTTAATATTCATCAAATGTTTCTTTTGATGTTTATGCTTTTTGTATATTATCTAAGAAATCCTTTATTAACCCAAAATCATAAAGATGGTCTCTTACGCTTCCTTCTAGAAGTTTTAGTTTTACGTTTGGTTTTGTGATCTATTTCCATAATTTGTTCCTTGCTGGAGAAAACCAGTGATAAAACTGTATTGCAAAATGACCCCTTTAAAACATATGTTAAATATGATTATATCTGCTTCTATGTAGTTACATTCAAACATACAAACATAAATAGAAAAAGAAAAGCCTGAACAGATATACACCAAAACAGCAGATAGGTACTTATGTTTTAGAGAGTTTTATTTTCTTCTTTTTTGGTGGTACTAAGGAATAACATATAATAAAGTGGTTTCAAAATGCTACACTGCAAACCGTAGGCTCCAGAACAGAAGCAGCAGCCCGAGGCATCCTGGGGGTTAGCAGGACAGGAGGGAAAAGGGGCTACTGAGACCTTGGAGAGTCTCACAGTTAGAAAAAGAGTTGACCGAGCTCAACTTCCAAAGAGGAGGAACATCTGGAGAGCCTGGCCGCAAGCTGGCGCACAGAATGCAAAGTACTCAGGACCGCAGCAAGAATCGGGATGAAGCGAAAAACATGTTTAATTTTTTAGAAAGCTCGTTTTTCTAAAAAGTACATTTTAAAAGGAAAAACTGGTATATTCTAGAACACCAGTAATTCTTACATGCTGCGTTTTTAACAATACAGTGGCCAGATAACAAAGATTAATGAGTTACAGAGTGTGGTATGCAGTTCTTTGTGAACTAAATTTAATTACAGCTACCACTGGAAGATTTCTATTTTTGCCGGAAGCTTTTTCTTCTTCTATCCTCGGCCAATGAACTTCAGATACAAGATAGATCTTCATTTTGAATCAATTGTAACAAACAGCGTTACTTAATTGTAAGGTTATTTCAAATGCTGAAGAACTAGCGTCTACTGCTGTGAGCACCTCTGACACCGTTCGCGGCTTCATTACGCAGGTGAATTTTTAATTCCTGTTTCTCTGGATCACATGTTGTATTTTCCAAAGACTTTCCAATCCACGAAAGAAACAGTGAAGGCGGCATGTGATGGCTGTGTTCAGTCCAGTCCACCTACTCAGAGCTCAGACCCAGGCAGACACTTCCTGCAGCTGCAGCCACACAAAGTTGCTCTTTGGATTTTTCTGGCAATAGCTGGTAGTTGAGGACAACAAAATCCTGTGCCCTCCTTAACCCACGGGCACTTCCCCTTACACCACAAATATTGCCATTTGTCTCCCCTGAAGTCATGTAATAATGCACAGAGCAGGGGAGAAAGCTTGGAAGTGAACATTTTAAAGAGGGCAACACCGTGTCCACCAGGCTTCTAACAAGTCTGATGAATAGCCCTGACAAATGTCATTAATAAGACGTACACAGCGCTTACGTGGCATCAGGGCCTGTTCCGGGCACTACACGACAGTGAGTTAATCATCACGAAAAACCCGAGTGGGTACTATGACTATCCCCGCTTTGGGGTGGGGAAACTGAGGCAGGGTGCGGCGCAGTAAGTTGCCAGGTCAGGGTCGCTAGTGTATCACAGTGTCCCCTGAGGGCAACTCTCAGGCTAAAGCGCACCCGCTGGCCTACCTCTGCTCCCACACATCTGAACAGCATTCTGACGGAAGACGGCTCTTCTTTCAGACAACCTCTTCCACAGATCTCGTTTGAAAGGACGCTCATTCATCTCTCCAAATCTCTACTCCGTTAGCCATGTGAGCACGTTCCCATATGACCTGCCACCCTACACTGGCCATATAATGGCCGGGATTTTGCTCTGGCTAAGGTGCTAGTGATCATAAAGACAGGGGAAGAGGTCATACTGCACTGTGCCCTCCAACAGAGAGGAGAAGCAGCTCCTCCTCCTCTCAGGTGTCCCACACACTAGCAAGCCGGAACCCCATCCCCTTCCTCCTTTGCACTCGGCTCCAAACCACCCAGTGCAGTAAAAAATCAGGCTGATGCCTTCAAAACCAGTATTTTATTGTGTGAGGTCAAGACGAAATCTAGTAGTAGCACAACCACAGATGACACTTTTTTGGCTCCAAACAAGACAAATTCCAAACAGGCAATTTCCCAAGAAATAAAAAGCATCATCAGCTGTTAAAGTCTATAGCTACTGGTAGGTTCTGGTGCTTTCACCAAGGTCTAAAAACATTCAAGGTATCCATCAAGACCCTAGCAAGAGGACTGCAGTTCTTTTACTTAAAGCACCAGATTGATTTCTGAGGTACAGATAACGTAACAATAACAAAATCACTAAAAGGAAAAAATTACCAGTTTTACAGCACAATCAACTAGAATTCACTTTTCTCCACAAATCGTGTGCTCCACTCCTTATGTCTCCGCAACAGCTATCAGCCTGCACCCTCCCCACCACCTCCAGTGTCACCGGCTTCAGCCCAGCACAGAGCAGGTGCCTTTGTCCAGAGGGACTGAGGCTCCCTGGCCCCGAGCTCCCCCCACCCCCACCCAGATGATAGGGCCATGCTGCGCCTGCGCCAGACTCTCCCAGAGAGGGTGGGCCACAACATCCCGCCATGACTCAACCACATTCTTGAGGAGACAGAGTCACACCGGATAGTTAACAAAATTTTTTTAAAAAACTGTTTCTTAGAATTTATTACTTTTTATACTAAGAATATAAAAAAGGCAATTTGAATATAAGATCTTATCTTCATATCCTTCCATTATTAAGTACAAAGCCAGAAATATCTGACCAGGAAACATGTTCTGAAAAATACCACCTCCTAAACTGATTCTGAGGAATCCTGTCAGAATTAAGATAACATCTGCAAGGCTTTTGTAGTCCTTGGGGGGAAAATGTTTCTGGAAACGAGGAATGAAGCTTGTTATTTTCCTCTTATTTCTACTTATTTTTAACAGAGATGCCAGTGAAGACTCTAGCACAGTTACCTTCTAAGTAACCACCTTGGGAAGCTACAGACTTATTCCGGCACACGCTACAGAAACACGGCCAGTGCTCAAAGCCATCTGGAAGCTCTCTTTTCAAATTGCCTATTATAGCCTGTGGCACATTCTCTAGTGTAGTAAACTGTTATTCTTTCAGAACCTATTACAATTTGGGAAATAAGTAAATTATTCCATGCCAAGTATAGGTGAATAGAATAATCAAACTTGGCTACTCTGTTAAAAAAAAAGTCATGAATGTACTTGGTAAATCAGGTATCTAATTATTGCATAACAGACCTCCCCCAAAACATAGAGACCCAAATCAATGACTTATTATTTCTTATGATCCTGTGGGTTGATTAGGTTATTCTTAAAAATTATAAATAAAATCATTAAAAATTATAAATGACTGAAATGGAGTACCGGTATTCACAATGCTAGCCATGGTATTTAAAATTACTTCAGCTTGTGTACCAGGCCTTCAAAGTGCCCAGAAATGTTGGGCTGGCTACATGCTACTCTCACAAGATGATTAACAGGACTTTTATTTTTATCTTTTTTCCTAAAACTGTCAAAGCAAATTTGACTGCCAGGTAGGTCCACCTACACCTCTGGGCCCAGATTTCCAACCACTTCTCTGTTTTTGTTTTTACTTAGTATAGATCTTGTGACTTGCAGACAACCTATATTTTAAGAAAAACGAGCAATTTATTCAGAGTTCATATATGTATAGAACTAATTCATTAATATTTTCAAAGTAAGTCTGACTAAGTGAAGCAATAAAAATCAACCTCTCCCTTTCACCAAGCGATCATCTCAGACCACAGCTCCTCCTACCCTCCAGGAAAAGGTTCTGTTGTCACAGTAGTCATGCTTAATCCTCAAAGTTAACAAATAATGCAGCTAAACACAGCAGTCTAAAAACTACAGGACATGACCTGAGCAAAGTAGGACACTCAAAATGCAATGTAGTTATCTGTAGTCAACTCTGGGTTAAAAGTCTTATTCAAAAGCAGGTTTTAATCTTTAAAAACTGCTGTAGCTACAGGTACAATTTGAACTCTTACTATACTTTTGTTGTTTGGTAAACAGAAGCAAAATCTTAAGTTACTCTAAAACAAACGCAGATCAGAAGTAAGTTTTCCTCTTGGATACAGTTATCTTTGAAAGAATACTGATTTTTAAAACATCATTTAAATGTAGAAAATGAGTTTTCAGCTAACTTTAAAAACGCAAAACCTCAGTCATTTAACAACGGAGGAAAAATTAACTCAATAAGTGGGCAATTTGTTCACCCGCTGGAACTGAATATATAATCTACCATCAGTAACCACAGGAGAGCAGAAACTGAGAGGAGCACTCTTAATGGACCAACGGCTCTATTACATGCTATGAACCCAAAAAACCCAGCAGCTTTCAGTTAAAGCATCAAGGCCCTCCACTTACCGCACTTTGGTCTGCCTCTCCCGAAACTCCACAACTGGAAGGTTCTGCAATCTCTACTTGCAGATCCTGCCCACCCGTTTCTAGGTTCAGCA
This sequence comes from Potos flavus, assembly GCA_028534135.1. Lineage (NCBI taxonomy): Eukaryota > Metazoa > Chordata > Mammalia > Carnivora > Procyonidae > Potos > Potos flavus. Next base: position 124,469,422 of record CM052895.1, read on the forward strand.
GGACCAAGGGGGGAAATACTACAAACGCGCAGGCCACTTAGTCCACAGATAGGCCCTGGATGCTTACAACGTGCCATCACATCCTAGACCCTGGGAGTCCAGATCTGAAACACAGATGCACACTCCCTGACCCAAGGAGCAGACCCATCCCACAGGGGAGGCTGAAATGAAACATATAACGGACACAGGAAGTGTCAAGTTCAAGTGACAAATGCAACGAAAGATTAAGCATAGGGTCCTGTCAAGGGGTCAGAGAAACCTCACAGCGAGTGACCCTCAAGCTGAGAACACAGGGAAGAATGGCGAAGAGGAGCAGGGCCCTGCAAAGGGCAGGAGCATCCTCCACGAACAGAACAAAGGCGCCCACAGATCGCAGTGAGGGGCGGAGTGGCGGCACGGACACCTGACTGAATGACGCAGTACGCAAGGCCCCTAGGACACCATGGCTGGCTCCCGGAAGTCACTATTGCCACGGCTGGTTCTCCCGCCCTATGGTGGGACAGAGGTGGGGACAGAAGCCAGGGTCTGAATCACTGGCCAGCGGCCAGGGCCCTGCTTTTAGGACCCTGCTCCAGTCAGTCGGCAGAGGACTGTGCTCTAACTCCTGGATAACACTACCTCAGGTGACCTCCTAACCACAACCATTTACCTTGGGAACCCCAATGCTTGCTACATCCTCTCCTACACGTGTGTCTGGACCCCTTCTGATAGCTCTAACAGACCCAGTCCGAAGCCCTTCTCCACAACTTCCTGTCTGGGCAATGGTATAGCACTACATCTAACTTTAGAAACCAAAATTTAGCAAGGGAATGGCAGAAAAGAGATGGTAATGAGTACACATAATGCCACAGCCCCAGTGAGCTTCTCAAATATCCTCTCCAAAAAGCCCAGCCAACAGAATGACATCAACAGTAGAAATAATCCTTAGTAACAACAGTACCTTCTTAGTCAAAGAAGCTGGAACTTGTTTGACTGTCTGAAGGCAGCACATCATTATAATTTTCCAAGAACTAATAGGCTTAAATCATTCAACAAAGAATAATATTTTCTTGAAAGAAGATAAGATGGCTTTGTGCCTTTCAAAAGAAAGACACCATTCAAAGAATATTTAGGAATTCTGCCTTAATAATCTAAAACCTAATAGTACTGATTTTTTTTAATCAAGGTAAATTCTATTTATTTAAATAACTCACAACTGTTTTTAATGGAACCTAGAAATGATGAATATTTAATATCTCGAGTTCAGTGTTGGAGGATACTTTTCAAGAAAAGATTTTTCCATAGTTTTTAATAAATCAGAAGAAGTGCATGTCTAGAAATGAACTATCTTGCCACTATTCACAAAAACTTGAGCTTAATTGGAAGAAGAGTTTTCAAAACTAACTCCTGTTTGGGCAAGTACATCCAAGGCTCTGTGCCACTTAGTCCCATGACGACCCACCTGATTCCAGAGGGGTTCTGAGTTTACAGGTATTAGCAAAAGTGGTTCTTGGAGTTCAATCCATAGTAGTCAACTGTGGGCTTGACTGACCAAGATCAAGAGGGCCAAAAGGTTCTAAGAACACAACCTAGCTAGAGAGCTTAATGCAAAGTTGTTCTTACTTACGGCACGATGTCAAGAATAAAATCACCCAATGCAGCTAATCCACACTTCTTACAACACCCCAAACTCTCACCATTACAGTTTCATATTAAGGTTGTGTTGTGGCTTCCATAAGGTCTCAGTGAAATGTTAAATGAGAGAGTTAACACCTTACATGAAAGGGCAGGACCAAATGATCTGAAATCTCTTGGATCTCTAAAACTGATTCTATACTTACTACAATTAAGTCTTAGGCAGAGAGTAGGGTCTAAAGGATCAGCGGACTGGGCAAAGATGACCTAGGAAGGCAGGAGAGGGAAACGGGCTTGATAAATGCTATGATGACTTTAATATCCAGGCCCTGCGCCCTGGGGTGGGACCCAGATTCAGACACGCAGGGATGGGGCTGAGGGTCAACACTCAGTCACGGTCAGCACACCATGTCAGCAGGTCTTCCCGGGTCCTGCGTCCCTCGGGAGGCAGGCAGCAGTCCTGCAGAAGCTGGGGGGCAATCGGCCTGCCACTCCCCCCCCCACCTCCAGGAGAGCTAGCTGGGCTAGTTAATTATAGATGTCTCAATCTCAGGAGAGGGGCATTATTACCTAACTCACCAGGGAAATCCTAGAAGCACTTGTGGGGATACAAACTGATTAAATTACTACGCAGTGTTATCTGGCTTTCTTTCCAAAAGCCACAGGTGTCAAATGAAGAGGTGTGTATGTAAATTTGTCCCAGAGTAGACCAGGCCAGCCATTCACTTCTGTGTGAGGAGGAAATTTTTTTTTAAGATTATTTATTCATTTATTTATTTGAGAGAAAGAGTGAGCGAGAGAGACAGAGTACAGGAACCGGGGGCAGAGGGAGAGGGAGAAGCAGGTTCCCTGCTGAGCAGGGAGCCCAATGTGGGGCTCAATCCCAGGACTCTGGGATCATGATTTGAGTCGAAGGCAGACGCTTAACGACTGAGCCACCCAGGTGCCCCAGGAATTTTTTTTTTTAATTCAGTGAGTTCTTCCAAGACAGGGGAACCAGGTATTTGCCAAGGATCAGAAGTGCCGCAAGTCACTGCCCCAGGCGTCTCGGTGGGTCTTCAAATGAATAAATAAGGGACAGAGAAGGCAAATTAAAGAAATACTTATGCTGAAATTTCATGCGCCTAAAACATTTAAACAGGCAGGAACTGAGTAAATCCAATACCCCAGCCTCAAAAGAGCACGTGTGTCTACAAGAAGGTCACAAGAATGAAGCTTCAAGGGAGCTAACACCAATCTCTCCTCTGGCTCAAATCTCCTATAGGAATAGACATTTTTTTTCCCCACACACTTTTTAAAAGTAATCTTTTATAAGCAAAGAGATACATCAATTTTTCAAATATTTGTGTAAGCTGCTGACTTTATGCTTTTCCTTTCAGATCGCCTAAACTTGATATTACGTCTGTCACTAGGCTTCCTTACACAACCGGCTGGGTTTTCCTGCGAGTTGGCCGGGTCTGCCAAGTGCAGTCCTCACTCTCGCCAAGTACCCCACCAGGGCCATGTGTTAGCAAAGACCACTGGGGATTAAGGAAGCAATCCCTTTAAACAGTCATCTTCCCTCTATTCAAAATTTGCAGCCTATATTAGATCAAGCCTGTAACTTTCCTTTTCATAGGTTCATTCACTAACTACTATGTAAACTAGCTTCTGTTGACCAAAAAAGGCCAATCGTCTGTGCCAGAAAGGAGCCAACTTCTGAACATGCTCAGAATGGCAGTATCTCAGCTCTCTGCAATCCCAAATGAACTACAGACCTCTTTAAAGCCTAGGCTGGCAGAAATAGCACCAAATACATTCCGGAGAGCATGAAAATGAACGGCACTCACACGTAAATCTACCCAGTGCCCTGGTCATGTGTCAGGCTAAGACGGGAATTATCCAAAGTTCTCCAAGACCACATACTTAGGATAAAGAGGAACTGCTATTTTTGGGTTTTTCGGGATTAACCCTTTCCCAGCTCTCTCAAATCCAGTTCAACAGAAATACCGGGTGCTTGGGAACAGACAAAAATTTCAACAACATTCCACTTGCAGTTGGGCTAGAGATTTTAGTTCAGATTTGATAATAAAAACAGCACCGAATATTGAACTGTGAGAGAAGTCCCAGACTTTTATATGATATTCAAAAATAGACAAAGGCTATAAGTCCTATGCCAACATCCTCACTACAGAATAATTTCACATATAGACATTTTACAGTACCATTATGATAGAGAAAAATACTAAAAATAGAAATAAACATAATTCAAAAGTACTGTGATTCCATAACTCGTACACCAAACTGGCAATTTGTATGAGTTTTTCAAAAGGAGAATCAGAGCCAAACTTATAACATCTGTAGTAAAAGCCCAAGACCAACATTAAAGAATTATTCACGGAAAAACATTTTCACTACAATGAGCCAAAGCTCCATTGCTAAAAATACATGTAATGTGCACACAAGTGCATGGGTTTACTAAAGTATTCATTTCACCGTTTTTCAACTTGAACTACATCACTGGATTCTCCCCACCCAAACTTTCCAGGCTAAAAAGCAATACAGGATTTAATCCACAGGACAAACCTGGAAACTGGTGAGGAATCAGCAGAAAAGCTGAAAACCGCCGAAAGGTGGAGGAGGAGCTAGAAGTCATTACGGGATGGGACTGCCTCCTTCCTCTCCTTTACAATCCCTGTTTATAGGTTATCTGCACCGGTGCAGCGGAAAAGGATGAAAATGAAGGCAGAAAGAGCATTCAAAAAGAGGAAACACCTTTCAAAACATTAGATTCTGTGTAAGGAATGGAAAAATAATGGGTCTGATTTTATAGGTCACCAAAAATTAAATTGTATTAATTTATACTCACGTCTACTGAACTGTTCAATTTAAAAGTTCCAGCTGGGCAGGGGCGCCTGGGTGGCTCAGTCAGTTAAGCGTCCGACTCTCAATTTCCGCACAGGTAATGATCTCGGGGTCATGAGATCGAGCCCCAAAGACACCCACTGTGGAGCCTGCTTAAGATTCTCTCCCCCTCCCCTCACACACACAAAATTTTTTTTAAGTTCTAGCTGAGCAGTTCCACGCAGGGACCAGGAACTAGGTTCAAATCACCCACCCTTAGCCAACTCTTGCCTTGGGCTATTTTAACTACTCTATACCTCAGTTTCCTCATCTGTGGAGAATACCAGTAGTACACTTATTAAATAAGTGATAGCGACAAGGAGCCCAGCAGGTAGCACAGCAGGGACAGTCAGGAAGGGTGAGGGGCACCAAGATCGCCAGAAACTGCATCAAAGATTTACTCAACTCTAACAAGTGCACAGTTTGGCCTTTTCACAAAAGTGTGTTTTATACTTTTTATTTTGGGTCACCTAGCAGAAGCCACAAATAAAACGCAAGTGATTTTGTAAAATTTGTATTCACATATCAGAAATTATAGTCCATCCTGATGTTTCCAGTCTAACTTCTCAGCTGGTGAGGAGAAAAGCGAGGCTATAATTATGAAAAAAGCAAAGATGGATTCAAGCTTACTATCAGCAAACTAAAAGAACGGGGTCTGCTCCCAGCTCAACCAAGAATGGCTCTGCAGCAGAATAAAAATTTCAATGACAAAAACACACTTATCCCTGTAAGAAAGGCAAAGCCCTCCTTTTATTATTTTAATAATTCCTCCCCTCCCCTGCCCCTATGTCTCTTTCTCTCATTGTTTTACAAGAAAATACATCATTTTAATAATCAGGAAACCCACAAAACGTAACACCTAAATAACAATAATTCCTTGAAGCATTCCATATAAAACAAGCATTCATATCCTCTTTTATTCTATTGGAGTTCTATGCGGACTCTACTTTAAATAAAAAGTCAAATGCAAATCCCAATCCTAATGTCCCTTTTTTCTTCATAAATTCAAAAATTCTAACAACAAAAGAAACAATGTGTTCAGATTAAATAGGACTGACTGTGATTGCTATACATACACACTCCTGGATACAATGATCTTCAAAAACACAGTTTCAAAGGTACATCCCAACCAGGAGCCAATTAGATGCCAGATACAGTGCCAAGGATTGTGCGTAATAAAAGTGAATCAAACAAAGCCCATGACACACGTTTACGCAGACAGAGTGGCAATTCTCTTTGCACTTTAGAGCCTCAAACACCAACAAAAACCACCTGGTAATTTTTACTTTTTCTTAAAAATCCTTCCTGCCCCTATTAACTGTTTGTTGGAGAGTAGGTCTCCAGTCCTTGCTAATACTATATACTACATTTTGAAATGGTGGGGGGAAAATAGCATACAATACGTTCCAGAACTTACCAACTTCTTGTACTTTGACATTATAATTACACACATAAGAAAGAGCAAAACTGACATTCCATAAAATACTATCGAGTTCCCATTCATCAAGGTAGGCTGCTCTGGCCAAGTGACTTTCATCTCATGACTTGCCCACATGTTGGTATACGTTTTGCTCTTACCAAGCACTCATGCTCCAATTTGTTCAAATATTACTAAACATTCCTATAAATCTTTAACCATGGCTTTATTCACCAGGAAGGCACTGTTGGCTCACAGCAGCATAACAGAACCGTGAGTCGCCAGGTCCTAGAGTTGCAAACAGCAGATGCTGGTCACTGACACAAAGGACAGGCCACCACTTCAGACCTGGATCCAAGTAAACCCACGCGCCTCTGTCCAGGTGAAGGTGACCCTGCCTGTTCCGTGGCAACTCAAAGAACCACCAACCAGAATGTTCTATCAGGGTACCTAGGCTACAGCCTTTCACTTCAATTTCAAATGAGTCCAAATTTAGACTGTGCTCTGGAACAACATGAAAAACTATCTTGAAGCATGTTTTTATAGTTCTCTAATATCCATCGGATGACTCACAGTTATGTATCACAGAGGCCAGGTACTTTTATTTCTAAAAAAGGAATATGTTTGAGTGTTGGGGTGTGGGGGTCGGCCTAGTGCTCTAAAGCTTGGTGACTAAGCAAGAAAAACAAGAGAGAAGCTGGTTCATCTCCAGCTCAGGAAAAGTGATTTTAAGGACCAAGGGCTTATTTAAAATGTCACACTTAACTCAAGTTTGCCATTTATTTTCCAGCATAGTCTCATGAATCTAGTCAACATTTAAACACTACTCAGTAGTGCTAATTGGTTCTACCTCTTAAAAGTCTGTTTAACAAGCTATTCAAAACTCCCTGGTCCCAAGTTGCCTAAAAAAATATTTTGAAAGCATTTACTAGGGCACAACCAGGAATCAGTTTTTCCAGCAGTTCTTCCCAGGATGAAATACTCAGAACAGCAAAACAGTCTTCTCTGATTGAAAGAAGAAAAACTTCACACTCCCCACCTCCGACTCCATGTCTACCACCTATAAGGGGTCTATTCACTGGGGAAGGTTTCAGAAGTTTCAAGGAAGTAACAGTTGTCTATCTCACTTTACAAATGACAGAAATCAACCCGTCTGTAAGAGGAACAGGACGGATCTGCCCGTTGCAGTTAGATTTTCTACACATGAATACTCAGACTATGGGATTATTTCCTAACTATCCATAATTTGTCTAATCCCATCAAAGCACTCCTAATACATTATGTCAAATATAATGCTCCCTTTGCTAACTCAAATCACCTGCAGGAAAGAGCAATTTAAAAAAACATGAACGAGCCCCAAAAGCCATCACATAAACCCTGGAAACAATTATATCTCCTGTTAAAAGTTCTATTACTGGCCATAAAGTGCTTAATTACACACTCATAATTTTAGATAAAGCAACATAAAATGTCAGTGATATTAGACGCAAGGCTTAAAAACTTACCTGGCAAAAGTTAAAGCTACATAAACAGGCAAATGCTTTTTTGCAACTGGCGTAAGAAAATGCTTCATTTAAATTTGTTATGAAAATACATGTCATGAATTAGCCAAATTCAAGCAAGTTTACTTCTAAGTAATTAAATCAGCTTCCAAATATTATTTTTTAAATTTCCCCATGTACCCCAGAAGTCACCTTCCCATCAATTTAGTCTTTTTCCCCCTCTGTGTTCTCCCAATCATTATTTCCACTTCACTTTTAGCACCGCCTCACCCTTTCCTAGGTGTCTGGCATCAAAACAGCAATACCTATTCCTTCCTGCTCTTCAGCCTGGAAGCCGTCTCTGCAGCCACAGGTGCGGCAGGCAAGTGGCACGGGGCAGGGGCGCGGGGAGAATGGGGGGGGCAGCCGGTGGGCACAGGATGGGGCGGTGACACAAGGGGGGCGGGTGCGCATGAAGCGCGGATAGGCACGGCGGTGGGGAACAGGCGCACATGCGCGACAGGTATGCGCCTGGGCAGGTGCGCACGAGGGGCACATGAGCACACGGGTGGAGGGCAGGTGCGCATGGAAGGCGAGTAGCATGGAGCCAGGTGTGCAAAGCACTCCACCAGGGCGTGGTGGCCAATGTGGGCCTGGAAGCTTGCTCGGAGCCCAGCACACCTGTTCTCACTGCCATGTTTAATAATTTTATGCTGATCATGTCTTTCAGCTGTTCATGAGAGCTGGCCCACCATGAACAGAACGTCTATCCCACTTAGGACTGGGAAGGGCATGCACTGTCAATGTTTTTATGTAGTTATCTTTCAGTGGATGTCAATAGTCTTCAGGATTCAATTTGGAAGAAAACAACAGGACCAAGCTCTTCCATAATCCTCTGTAACTTCATTTTGTTTTCACTTAAAGTTTGAGAACACTCACTATTAGCCTTTTTAGGGGCGAGGACAGACAGAAAAGGATGGGTAAGAAGGCAGGGAGAGGGAACCCCTAATTTTATGGGGAAAAAGGAGAAAGATCCAGGTGTTCTGGATTCAGTCTCTGAAAATGACTAAAGTGCCTCTGAGATCTGGCAGCCCACTTATATTTTAGGGAAATGCAGCCACCCCAGTCTCCCGTACACACACACAATCTCTCCACTCCATGATCTATTGATCATCTGCCTGAGAATCATTCCCAGGGCAGGGTTAAGCAGATTGCTTCATTCTTCTTTAAAGCACAATCATTTCAACAAATCAATTTTTTATCTCTTTGACTAAGGATGCTATAGAACGTAGGATGCACTAAATGTTTAATAACAGCTTTTTATTGGGAGGAGAGAGCATATTAATGCATTAGATAAACATCTGTATTGAAAGATGCACAAAGATTTCAGAAAGTTACAGTATGTACAGTTAATTATCACCTCAGATACTGACACAGATAGACACTGGGCTTATAAAAGTATTGATAAATTTTTAGAATAAGTTTTATAAACACTGGAATTCATAGCAATGACCTAATGAGCAGAGCCATGAAAATCTAAACCACAGGAATCGTGGCTGTAAACATCTATGTACTGAACGCTGGGAAGAAATTTTAAGTATATGGGCCAAAAGCAGCTCATAAGTTTTAAATCATGACGAAAATCACTGCAACTTTTACAAATAATTATCATAAATGGTTTTAAACAAAGGATCTTTCCCCCTTCCAGATGTCTGTATTTGTCACTTCACTATACTCGTCAACATCCATGACTCCTTAGGTGTTTTTGCAATCACACACTCAAAACCTAAGGCCCAAGAGTCAAAAAAAAAAAAAAATATTTTAGGGGCGCCTGGGTGGCTCAGTCAGTTAAGTGTCTGCCTTTGGCTCAGGTCACGATCCTAGGGTCCTGGGATCGAGCCCCACATCGGGCTCCCTGCTTATCGGGAAGCCTGCTTCTCCCCTTCTCTCTGCCTGCTGCTCTGCCTACTTGTATTCTCTCTCTGTCGAATAAATAAAATTTTTTAAAAATTACAGTATTTTAAATTCCAAACGAGCTTTATGATGTAAAAATGTTGAACCACCAAAGGTTACAGGGTACACTCACAGCAACAGAGTGTGACGCCTACCCCCCGGTCCTGGGCCCCATTTACACCCAGCACTGTCCGGGAGCCACTGGGGCTCCTGCACGTCGAGACCCCGCATCCCAGCGAGCCAGGCCTGACGCAGGGACCTCACGGAAAGGCCTGAGGAAAGGAGGCTGCTTGCAGGACGAGTCTGACCTTTGGTTAGGATTCAGAACAGCAAAAGTGACTAATGAACAGGAAGATGACGAGTGACGGAAAAACATGGAAATCACAGGTAAAGCACAGTCGTGCTTAAAGAGTGTCAAAACACATGAAAACTGACCCACAAAGTGTCCGCTCTCACTCCCACTAACCGAACTTAAATATTTTCCTGAAACACCAAGAACTTGCCACATGCAATATGGACTGAAAAGAACCATGAGAGAACAAGGGTTTTACAGCAGAAGTTTATTTCAGGAATATTTATAAGATACTAATATGCAATCTTTCCTCTCAAATGTATACGTTCTAATCTTATGAGGACATAAACAGCAAGGGAAAGAGGACTCCTCCAAAGCAATGAATTCCTGAATCATAACAGAGAGCTAATATTAAGTAAATGAACACATGATCCAGTACATGGGCACCTTCTAGTTTTCTCAACATGACGAAAATCACAGGTTCAAAGGCTCAACAGCATTGTCAAGTGCCTTTAGTAGATCAGAGGACAGTGAAAGGCACCTTGCAGAATCGAACTCTGTGATCTGAAGACTGGACAGAGGCCATGGAGCAGGGGACAGCCTTGCAGCCACAGGACACAGCATTTCCAGCAGCTGTCAGTTGTCTTTTTGCCAAGGGAACTCACAAGCAGTGTGCGGTATTCTCTGCAACTCCCCAAACGTTGCTACTGCTGCTAAGGTGAGCAGCAAAGCTCTTCTAACAAAAACATCTCAAAATCCCCAAGGGATGAAGTCTGCGAGGCATTCAGCTAGCAACAGGCTGGATTTGAGGTAGACATGGAACCCCGCTACCTGAACACAGGGCATACTCTGGGACAACTGCCCGTCTGGCTTAGGAATCTAAAGTCAAGGTCAATGAGAAGTCCTCATTAATAAACTGTAGAGCACATAGAACACTGAACTGAGAACTGTGCATTTTTTAATTTGGGGGGCTCCGTCTTTCCTTTACAAGCCATATCCTCTTGGGTCGTAGTTTTTAAAAACAAGTGCATTCAAGTGAAACAGCCACCATTTGTCTAAGGCGAAGCTGGCAGTGTCCCACAGGACCCCAGTTCCCCAGCAAACAACCCTCTGGAGAGGCTGAACACGGCGCCGGGGATGGCCCCAGCTGGCCCTGTGTGCCTTCCTCCACAAATGAGAAGGGGAGGTGGCACTAAGCTTTGTTTCACCCAAGTTTGAAACCGATGCCACCGTGGAGGAAAAAAGAGGAAAAAAAGAGACTAGTGGTTAAGTAGCTGCGATGAATTGAATTTTTTTCTCTTTTTAACTATTTAGGGTATCTTCAGGGTTAGGGGTGTTGGGGAGTTTTTTATTCAAATAAAGGAATATTTAATAAGTACTACTTTGTTTAAACTAGTAACTTTTCTTATGAAAGAACACATTACATTTTTTAGTAAATTGATGGCTTTGTAACAGTCTTTTAAAGAGGTCTCCAAGAACATTATTTTTTCATGATTTAAATTACCACACACGTACCACTAAGTTCCACACGGGTGCAGGGGCCCAGACACTGCATGACGACTCTCAGTCAAGGGAAATTAAGGAAGCTCCACTGTGACTATAGCTTTACAGCTTCTGTAAATGTCCACGCGGCCGCCCTGGCTCAGAGGGCAAGTGTCACAGAGCACTAAGGCCTTGTCCTTGAGCATACCTGTGTTTGTCATCCTGGCTCTAGAAGGAGGTAAAGGGCAAAGCAGAGGTTCTCAGCAGTGTTTGGTCCCACCTTCCTTACCAATCCTCTAGAAAATCAGGGGAGATTTTTAAAAAATCATCAGAACTTCAAATTCATACCCAGAGAGTGCTTCACCTATCAGGAAAAATTAAGTGAATCTTTACATTCTAGTGAGCTTTCCAACAGGTAACTTCCTACAAAGAAAAAAAATGCAGAAATCTCGTAAGATTTAATCACAGACAAAAAGACAAAGTTTAACGCTGTCCTTTCTAACTAGTGCTATTTTCTTACAAACCAAGCTCCTACATGTAACTTTCTCACTAATTTTTATACTTCAATCTTTATCAAAATCAAGGCATAAAATTTATACTACCATTTAATCATATGCTATTACAAGGGAGCCTTTTAGCCCACTCTGTGGGCAAGTGAAAAGGAACTGCATTGTATTTGATAAGCTAATCACATCTAAAACAATGTCTCCTCGCTTTGAAAATTTCACTATTTTATCCAAGCTCCACAATCCTTTCTACCATTTATAAGTTTGCCCCAAAGTTGAGGGATCTCCATCGGGCATTCCTGGGACTGATAACAAGATCCACGGGACCAAAGTCCTGTTTTGGTCCACGATGGTACTGGCAGAAGTCAAAGGGGGTCGGTCAGCTGGTAGAAGGTGTCCCACTTCTCACAGAGCCTGACACAGGGGACAGGGGACAGCAAACAGCAGGTGCCTATTCATTTCACTGATGGCCCCTCTCCTTGGCGCTTGCTAGCAGTGACTCAGATATCAAGATAGAGGAGTCCTAGTTCTCAGACCTGTAGACCACACAACTCAGGGAAATCACTGCTGTGCTGGGTGAAAAAAGTACTATCCAGAGATCTGAACAGGAATAACTGAAAGAAGATGAAATTCAATGATATGTGTGAAGTTACATTTACACTCCAAATACGTATTTTTTTTTAGTATTTTTTAATTTTTTTTTTTTTTTTTTTTTTTAATTAACACATAATGTACTATTTGCCCCAGGGTACATGTCTGTGAATCCTCAGGCTTACACATTTCACAGCACTCACCATAGCACATATCCTCTTCAATGTCCATAACCCAGCCACCCTATCCCTACCCACCCCTACCCCCCAGCCACCCTCAGTTTGTTTTGTGAGTTTAGGAGTCTCTTATGGGTTGTCTCCTTCCTGATCCCATCTTGTTTCATTTCCCTCTCCCACCCCCCACAACCCTCCACCCTGCCTCTCGAATTCTTCATAT
>CM052895.1:124482536-124507212 GCA_028534135.1 Potos flavus
GATCGAGCCCCACATCGGGCTCTCTGCTCAGCGGAGAGCCTGCTTCCCCCTCTCTCTCTGCCTGCCTCTCTGCCTACTTGTGATATCTCTCTCTCTGTCAGATAAATAAATAAAATCTTAAAAAAAATAAAAAAGAATTGGAATGCTGAAATAGGGTCAAGTTCCAAGAATTCCTCATTACCATAAACTACCTAATATTCCATCTTCATTTCATCAAATGCTGAAACTGTATGTCAAGCTGAAATAGCTATTTAAATTTTTAATTTTTTTAAACACAAATGATTGGAAAGTGACAAAATATGTCTATATATATAATATTCTCTTTCAAGAACTTCAAATCAACTTCAAGGAAAGTTTTACTTTTAGCGACTGCACGTAGGAGCTCAATAAATGTCTCATGCATGAATGAACAAGTGAACGTTAAAGACTGTATCAAACAATGATTAAGGTAAAGGGTAGGATTTAGCTACCAGCTAAAGATGACCAAAAGCACATTTCAAATTTTTAAATAAAACCCAAACTTTCTACCCACGGTATATACAAACTACTACACTCTCTGCACTGATTGTAGTTCTGTAATTTTAACAAGTTAATAAATACTGTAGACATCACAAAGCTATCACAAAAAAACTCTTCTATTATCACCTCCCTTGTATGTGTCTCATATGAAACTTATAACAAACTTCCAAGCATGTTACAACAACAGGAATCTCTGGTTTGGGTAAAATACAGAAAACATAGCCAGGAGTGTAAATGAGTTCTATAAAACATTTCCTTAAGTCCCTGATACCTCCTACCTCCCTCTCCCCAACTTCATCTGCTTCTCATTTAATCACCCAGAATCCTGCTTTTCTCAACTGTTTTTTCTTTTGCCTATAAAAACTGGCTACCATTTGTTTTAAATAATAAGCCCTTTCTAAAATGCTATCTAATTACCAAATCACTCTACAGCTGGTGATAAAACAATTGTATGATCCAAGCACTATCAACTTACAGATATTTCCAAGCTAATCCTACAATTCCATTAAGTACTTATCACTTTTAATTTTCCAAAAGTAGATTTGAATCTACTGATGGGTGATCCTTTAAGAACTCACTGTGATTCCAACATGAAAAAAATCAAAATTAAGAAGTTTAGATAACAATTTTATTACCACTAGTGCACAGAATAAACACAAACAAGTTACAATACATTTCACTGATAAGCATTTTATGATAGTAACTGAAGCACTCCAGTCGAATAAAACAAAGAAACAAACCGGCTTGATAATTATCCACAACAGAAGCCAATGTATAAATAATTTATGAAACAAGGCGGGTTATTTCCTGGGAGTTAGTGGTAAAGCCAGAGCAATAACCCAAAATTTCCACCTTTAAAACAAAATCTCTCATTTTAGTCACAATTAATACCTATAATCAAAAGGGAGATATTCAGGGGCGCCTGGGTGGCTCAGTGGGTTAAGCCTCTACCTTAGGCTCATGATGCCTTAGGCTCATGTCATGATCTCAGGGTCCTGGGATCGAGCCCCCATCTCGGGCTCTCTGCTCAGCAGGGAGCCTGCTTCCCCCTCTCTCTCTGCCTGTCTCTCTGCCTACTTGTGATATCTCTCTCTCTCTCTCTCTCTCTCTCTCTGTCAAAATAAATAAATAAAAAGCTTCAAAAAAAAAAAGGGAGATATTCAGACATACCAATTAGTGATCATCAAAAATGACATCGTCCTACAAAAGTAAAGAATGTGGAAATGTGGGAACACTTTATTAAAAATATTACTGTTGTACTGTCGAATAAAACTGTGAGGGAAGATCATGATGTAAAAATAAAAACCGGGACCTTTCCAACTATAAGAGAAAAAAGAATGAAAAAAGACAATCTTAATTCCCATTAACAACGTGACAGAGGTGATGAACAGAGGCAGCCCAGGATGTCTTGAATGTCCCTCTAATTCTGTCCTACACAAAGAACAAGAAACTTAATCCATGCATTCACCTCAAATAACCTACTTAAAAAGTAAAAATCAAACAGTAGGAGTCAAAAGTCTCACCCTCTAAGGAGTGGCTCTGAGGAGGACTGACTGCAGAAGTCACCTAGTGACCCCCAGCACTGGCTGTCAGATCTGGATGGTGAAATTTGCAAGGCCTCCCTGTTCCAAGGCTCTTTCTGTCCACTGGGGGTGGGGAGGCCACGGCCTGACCCAGGAGAGGAACACCAGACAAACTCCGATTTCTCAGTGACACTTCCAACCACAGATTTGCATTTAACAAAGGTTATTCCAAAAATCAGACTTCAGGGTAGATCAGTAATTAAAACAAGAAAGATGGAAATGGAGGAATCTGAACTTGAATATGTCTACTGCAAACGGTCGCATGAACTCACAAGCCCTGGCACCCAGCACGAAGTCCAAAAAGCCCAATAAACCAAACTTAAGGCTAGTTCAAAGGGCAGCCTTCCAAATCTGGAGGAGGAGACAATATGCACACACAAGCACTCCTAGCACTACAGAACAGTCCCCAAAAAGCACAAAAGCAAGTTTTTCTACTATGGGGAAACCATAAATTGGATTAACCCTCTTCGAAATCAACTACAAGGGAAAAATGAACAGACTTATACCAGGCTGTACAAGCCACATTCTGTTGCCAAATCATTCAGATTCACTGGAGAGTATCCCTATTTTAAAAATATGATGAATAACGTATTTGTGGAGAGTCTCTACTTACTCACCTATGTGGGACTTCCCTATTCAGGGGACTTCAGGGTAAACTTAAAGTGTATGTCTTGCCTTAGGCTATGTTAACAGTACAGAAAACTTGGTCATGAATTAAACACGTGGCACTCTTCATGGACGATAATAAAAGCCCATGAAATCAGTGATAGAGCATTTCACTGACTCCGGATGGCATGCCTGGGTGTGATGCCGTGAATGTTTATACCTGTGAATGTAGCCAGTTTCCACAGCTATTCAGGGTTCTTTTCAATTTTACGAACCTAACTAACAGAGCCCTAGAAACTTCTCCAAGGATCACGCCAGACATTATTACCATTATTGAAGGGTATCTACTCTCAGATAAATGCAAAGAACTCCCCTGCAAATGTCTCCGTAATTTTTCCTTTCCTGATTTGCTATGGCTTGCCGGTACCACACTATTACCAGCTGATTTCGATGTGTAGGCAAAAAGCACAATCATCAATAAAAAGAACTTATAGGAGAGATGTAACTCATTCTCTGTAAGCAAGAAATGAATGTTTGGTAATTAGGTCAAGCAAAAGCACTCGTCTGACTGAAAAAAAACCCATCTGCATTATCTTCCTTGGGCAGAAGTCTGCTCCCAATGGCTCCTCACGGCACACGCAACATCAGGCTGCTTCTCGAGGACCAGGAGCTCCTTACAGGTCTACACCTCGCACTCTCTCTCACAAGCACCTGGGCCTCACGCCATATCTGGCCCCCAGCAGCCTCGCGCCATGGCACCTGGCAGTTCATTCAAGGCAGGTCCCTGAAATCAGCATTCTCTAGTGCTGGAGTCTCAGGCCCTGGCCAAAACTCATCATCTTTCCTTAAAACACCTTTTCTTTAAAGGATAGAGTATTTCTGAATCCCTTACTTTGTAGAAACGTGTTGACCTATTTATGAAGAACTGGGTTGGCCTCATACTGATGTGTATAATTTTAAAAGACCCTGTGGCCTGCTTTCAGATTCATGTAAATAAAGCCTTAAAAGAGGTAGGGGTAGGGGTGGGGGGGGTCCCCAGAAACGGAAGTGACGCATGGAAAAGGGAAGACCAAGAAGGGCCTGAAACACGCTTAACAAGCTTATGGAAAGCCCTCCTATAAAAACACTGCCAAGAGAAAATCTTACCCGTGCACTTTGCCCAACGTGACCTTTCCACGATGTACTCAATGAGAAATCAACTCCTGAAAAAGAAAAACACTCAGAGGCGACTAGAGCTTCAATCTCAAAGGAAACCTGATCAAAGATGCCCCTTCACCGTCCACTGTGACTGGTCAAGCCCAGCAATCATTCAGCAGATACCAACCAGGACCCGCAGGGAGCAGTCGGTCTGGAGTCAGGGACTCCACAGCCACTTGAGGACCAGCCCCGCCAAGGAGCGGGGGTCCGAGCACTCACGAATTACTCACGTCCACCGCAGCAGGCAGACCAAAAGCAGCAGCACGAACCCAGCCTCCTCCGCTGCCGCCGGGGCCGCACTCCACCAGCACACAAGCACACCCCAGCGGCAAGAACGTGCTCTCTTCATCCTCCTCCTCCTCCTCACCCAATTTGCTACTGGAGAGGATGTTAAACCCTAAGAACGTCTGGGCCTCCAGCCCATGTTTGCCGACTTAATAGTTACCATTTCACGGCAGCCTCCTGCCATCGGATATGGGGAGGCAACATCCACTTTCTCATTCATTCGGCAAACATCTAGTAAGCACCAGCTGTGTCCTAGGCGCTGGGGACACACATATGAGTAAGATCAGCCTCAATGTAGATTACAGCTTAGAAACTAAAATCTCGAGGGGAAATTATATGATGCTAGGGCCACTGTGAGTCAATGGAATTATGAGGAATAATGCACCACAGTTTAGGGAAAGGGATTAAATTACCCCCAAAATAAGAACCACCAGGTTTATCTGCTAAACCAAGTTTACTAATCACCATAAAATGCAAATTAGATGAAACTGTGGCACAGGAGCAGACAGGATGGGACCGTGTGCATCGGGGCAAAAGAGGAAAGGGGGGACCCCAGGGCAGCACTTTCCCCCCAGCTGAAGACTGTATTTAGGGTGCCAGTGCATAATCCAGACTCTCCACGGGGAGCATCCCTGCCCCAGAAATCAAACTCTTCGGCCTCCAGCCTCCACTCTAGCAATGGCCGGGAGGGGCACTATCACTCTCAAGTAGTCAAAGAAGGGAAACGAGAGGAATGCAAGATAAAAGGAAGAAATGAGAAAAAGAGGGATTCAAAAGAGAAAGATAAGGAAGGAGCCTACTTAGTAAAGAAAGGCATTTGTCCATTTTAACGAGTCTGGAATCAGTGTGTGCGCCCCTCGCAGCCGCCAAGCACCCCTTCTAGCTGACTTGACCAGCTCTGGAAAACCAGAGGCTCGTGGTGAGAGTTCACACAGTCTGAATGAGGGCATTTGGCAGCTATTTATAGGGTGCAGGGACCTTTTTGAAAAGCTCACTTCTGGGCAGGTGGGGCTGTGTCTGGGAAGGGCTGAGGCTGAAGAATGACCTCTGGGTGAGTCACTCCTAAACAGAGGAAAGTCCCTGTGAAGGGCACACAGAGCCTCAGAAAGAAAGACGGATGGTCAACAGGAAGAATACAATAAAAATATAGCTCCTGGGAAGTTGAGGGGGCACTGCTTTCATTCATGTGTTTTTCTTGAGCGCATCCTTCCTTTACTGAGAGGTGGCCCACTCCACAAACACTGCACACCCGAGGACCGACCGGAAGGGGCCGGTCTCTTCTGCTGCCCATGGTTTCGGGGCCTCATGAGCCCTTAATGCATGTAAGAAGCAATTCAATGAGCGAAATGACAGTGACACTTTAGGGCCTGGGCCTACGTGTGAAAAGCTGAATTTGGTTTAACCATGCAGACACTCCAATGAGGAAATGCCTCCTGCAGAGGCAACCGACATGGTAATAATTTTAGAAGAGGATTAAGAGGAAAAAGACAATCACACCAACACCAGTGGTTTAGCTGAGAGAGACGAAACAGGATTCATGCCAACTCTGACCAAAGAGTAGACTTCCCCCTAATGAGAAATAGGTTCATGGAAAGCTGCCCATGGACTCTACAGATTCAGTGGGCTGGGAGGTCATGGTCCAAACCCTCCAAAGAAGCCCTCTCAGGAAAACAAGATTCTGGGCTTTGACACCAGGAACCTTTCTGCCCTTGAGGCAAATCCTATCCTGGGCAGATTCTTAATGTCAGTATTATCTCCCCACCACAGCAGGTGGTTTTACAGGGCCAAAGAACCTCCCCTCAAGCCACACATTCTGCTAACTGGATAATCTCATCCCGATTTACTCAAGCCAGTGCCAACAGGCTGTGCAGCAGGAGGACGGGCCAACCTTCCTCAACGGTGTGCCATGGTTAGCAAGGGAAATCAGGCTTCATCCCACATTTTTTTCCTTACTCCTATAATGGCTCCGAGTCCTCTGATAAGATGGTTTTTCTGAGGTTTTTGATATAATTACCAAGCACTTTTTTTTTTTTAACTTTTAACTTTCGAGCACTGACTTGGGGGTGGTCAAAGGACTTAAGTCATCTGAATGAGTCATCCCAAAGAAGGAATTGCTACATCCAGTGGTCAGGTTCACAAGGGGCCTACGTGTCCCACTGCCGGGTGGCATCAGAAACCACCATCCACACAAGCAGCACAAGCTGGTGAAAAAGCACTCAGAGAAAAATTCAAAGAGACGTGCCCTGTACTGTTAACATCTGGACTCAGTTTAAAACACACATTTACACACAAACAAGTCAGGAATTGTCTGGAAGCTGCAACACTTACTTGTTAATTTCCTTTGTAAGTTACTATTAATGTATGGCACATGAGAAACGAGACTCATGAAAATGTATTTAGGGGCAGCCTGTCAAGATTCCTGAATACTTTAAGAATGTGCGAATAAAGCAATCTAAAAATTATGTTAACATATGTGCAACTACAAGAACCTAAAAAACGAGGTAAGTTTAACTGAATCTTTAAACTACCCTAATAGGATTATCATTCCGTTAATTTGAAGTAGGTTAGGTGTATATCCACCCTGGTCATTACACAATGTAAATGATAAGCAAGATAAGCAACTGTGTGTGTGTGTGTGTGTATGAGAGAGAGAGAAAGAGAGAGAGAGATGCCGAACCCCAGTCAAGCTACAGTTTCCCCCAAGAGACAAAGAATAACTGTCCTTAACAAGGGATACGATCTAAGAGTTGCACATCAGTCCACAGACTAAATCAGGAAAAGAGAAAAAAATTTCAAAGAAATGTCTACACCTTGGAAGTGAGTATATTGTCTGAATCTACGTGATCTTGTAATATTCCTTTGTGAGCAAAGCTCTGAGACCAGCTCGAGTACCATCAAGCCAGGAGATAAAAATTACCCCTGACTGGTACCATCAAAATAATAATGGAGAGTATGAAATCTGGAACTGGAACTGAAAAACACAGCAAATCACACATGGGTTCTAAAGCAGCGGTAGACAGGCCACTCCCACCATGCTTTCAATATTCTCCCCACCTTCCATCACTGCCATCGTGTACTATGTGTGTGACATATATTACACCCATTTTAAATCCTGGTATGAAGTCTGCCATTTTTACAGGTGAAAGAACAAAGTAAGAACTGATATTTTTAAATGTTCTCAAGTGTCAGTACAAAGAATATGGGCTAGAAGAGTGTTAGATTACGAGCCATCTGTTCTGATAATTTACGATGTGATTTCTCTAATCTCCTTCAACACTATACATCTCTATGGCAACACAGTAACTTCAGATTCAAGTTTGGAGGGCTAACTGTGCCTTTAGTCTGTTCACACAGCAGAAAGGCAGACTGGTTGGCAAGCTCCTCAATGAACCAGGATCTTCTCCTTCAGGAAGGATGTCCCTGTCATAAATGAGCTACACTCGCTTTCTCTGTTACCTCCAGATACGTACATAAGATGATTCTGCAAACTGCACAGATCGTACCTTCTACAGAATTGGCCATGGCCCAATAACCCACAACCAGTATGTATGCCTTGGCATAACTCAGTGGTTCCTACCCAAGCTATGCACCTGAATTACCAGGAGGACTTTATCAAAGCACAGATTCCAGAGTCCTATTCTAGAACTACTAAGTCAGGGATTTAAGGATTCTGTAATTTTAAAAAAACTTTCCAGATGGGGCACCTAGCTGGTTCAGTGGGAAGAGCACTCGACTCCTGATCTTAGGGTTGTTGAGTTCAAGCCCCATGCTGGGTGCAGAGAGTGCTAAAAATAAAAAAACTTAAAAAACACCCCAGCTTTCCAGACAATTCTGATACAGTCCAGGTTGAAGAACCACAGGTATAAATCACAAGCATTTGCCATGCCTCTATTTGGGGTCCCTCCTGCTATGACAGCCCAGCAGCTCACACTCACAGGGAATTATCACCACCCAAAGACACCGGAACCAGAACGCAGTCTACACAAAGTGCCAGGCCAACACTGACAGCCACTGAGGCCAGGAGAGGAGGGGACAAGGGTGGTTTCCCCAAAGGAAGTGATCCTTAAGTTGGGCCAGGCAAGAACAGCCAAATAGAAGAGGAAACACCCAACACAGAAACAGGTGCAAGAGCACGGACACAGAATGGGGGGCTTACGGGGACCAGACAGGCTGACAGGGGCAAGACACCCCGAGCTCCCCTTGAGGCTGGCCCAGAGGGCCTGGGTGGGCTGAATCTCAGAAATGTGTGTCTGTGACTCATGCATGGCCTTGGGCTCTAGACCAGGCAAAGAAGAAGAAGAGTGTAGGTCATGGAGAACTGAGAACGGTTTCGGCCCTAGTCTGTACGAAATCCTCATCCGTGACACAGGGAAAACACCCCGTCTGTCTTTTTAAGAGCATCTCAGATTTCATTCTCACCTTGAGAGCAATTCCAATTAGATAGACTTGAGCTAGTTGATCACCTCTTATAATTTTAATTTCTACATTATTCCCCGGCTCATTTTTAAAAGAGGCCAAAAAAGAAAATCTGCCTAATCATCTTGCCTCTTTAGTATATAAACTCCCACTGGCCAGAATATTATTTTCGTCTTCTCCAGCTGTATGGCACCTGGCATGTTGATGCTGCTCAAAGGATCAGCAGCTCATTCACTACACAGTGCCATGCAGACTGAATAATGCCCATAAAGTCCTTTGAAGATGAAAGCCACTTCAAGTGCTAAGTAATTCTGAGCTAGGCATTTGAGACTGGGAAACAAAGATGACAGACCAAACACCATAAAAAGGTCACCAACCAGCAGGAAGGCTCTTGTTCTGCCAGAC
The DNA here is from genome assembly GCA_028534135.1 of Potos flavus. Lineage (NCBI taxonomy): Eukaryota > Metazoa > Chordata > Mammalia > Carnivora > Procyonidae > Potos > Potos flavus. The sequence continues at coordinate 124,491,548 of CM052895.1, forward strand.
CTCTGGTCCCTTCGCAGGCATGCCACACAGCAGACCAAACCCCAACCTGCTCTACATGTTTCTAATATATATAATGGGGGGAAAGAACACAGTCTTCAGTGGTTCGGGGGTAGAAGGCTATTTTCTCTCCGGTTTTTTTTTTTTGTACATTTCAAACAGTGACAACAAATGAGTCCTCTTAAAAGTCTTCAATGGTTCATTTCTTTCAGGGACCATCCCCTCAAGTAATTTCAAAGCCCCACAAATTCTTCTTTCCGAGAAGTCTCCTTTTAAGTGAAGCTAAAATACTCTGCATGGAGTGTCAGCTCTGCTCTAAAACAGGCACACTGAAAACCACAGCAGAGCACATGCGATTTTATGCAAAGTTGCAGTCTCTGCTTAGAGTCCAAGGAGTACTCCATGCCTCGGTCGTGCACGCGAGTGAGCAGAGCGGACACCGACGTTCACGAATACAGAACTCACACTAGCAAGGGCACCCTGGCTGCAAGTTTCAATGTTAAAATCATTTTCAGTAGGAGCCCGGGAGAACGTTGCCTCCTCCTTCAACTTCCCCAGGATGTTTATTAGAAAGACTAAATTACCACCAGCCTGAACTATGTCAGGTGTGCCCTCTGCTATCCCCAAAATACATCATCCATGGGGAAGCAAAAGATGCCCTTTCCTTTTTGATGGAAACTCCCTAAAACTTTCACTGTGATGGTTCATCTAAAATTTCCTAAGAAATTACCAAATATACCATCAAATCATGAAGGAAGTCCAATCAGATGTTAGCCATAATGCTCTCTTTCAAAAGTGATTTCCTTGTTTTCCCTCCCTGACACCAAAACAAAGCAAAACAAAACAGGAAGTAGAAAGCTCCCTAATGAACCAAAGAGCTCAGGGTGATATGCACAGGAGGGCAGAGGAAACCATCAGCAAGTGAACCCTGTGTTCACCCAGACACCCACTTTGGAAAAAACATCACTACGCACTTGGCACCCTCCTGTCCGTCCCTAAGAGCTACCTGATCTGCAGCAAGTTAAAAAGCCTGAGCTCCCTTCTTCAGGTATCAAATAGATGTCACTGTCTACTTCACGGGGGGCTAGGAAATTTAAATAGCTTGTGTGCAGTAAGCATCCCATAAGTGAAGCTATTTAAGAATATGAAATGTGGGGGCACCTGGGTGGCTCAGTCGGTGAAGCGTCTGCCTTCGGCTCAGGTCATGATCTCAGGGTCCTGGGGTTGAGCCCCATGTCGGGCTCCCTGCTCAGCAGGGGAGTCTGCTTCTTCCTTGCCCTCTGCCTCTGCCCCCAACTCCGGCATGTGCTCTCTAATAAAATAGCTAAAACCCTCAAAAGAAAAAATATGAAATGTGTTACCAATTTAGCCATGACCTTTCTTCTTTATTGATACAATAAAATTCACCCTTTTAAAGTATACCAGTCAGTGGTTTTTAGGATATTCCCAATGTTGTACAACTATCACCATGATCTAATTCCAGAACACCCTCATCACCCTAGGACTTTTCCCAGAATGTCTGACCCATCAGCAGTCATTCCCACTCTTCCTAGGCATGACCTTTTATTCTCCAAATTTTCTGATTATCAAAAGCCTCTCCTTAAAATATTAATAAGCAAATTATGATTCTTTCTTGCTAAAATGTCTAGTTGTAGGACTTCTAGAAGTACAGAGGCCAAATTTTCCAGAACATGATCAAACAAGCATGAGGACATTTACAGGAAATACAGAACATAATATATGAAATCAAGACTATCACCCAAAATCAAGGGTGTTCTGTCATCATTTAATGGAGAAAAACACTGAACAGCAATTCCTCTGTCTGTAACCTAAGATCTGCACCCGCTGTTCCATGATTTCTAGAACTGAGTACTCACAGACCCTCTTCCGGGAAACCTGCACTAAGGCAGAAAGTACGTAGCCACGTTCAATTTATTGCAGGTGGTTTCTGGGAAGAAACATTTAGTCAATGAAGGGCAGCAAGCAACAGTCTCCCAAGTCATGACTCATGACTTACTCCAACATGGGGACCCCGCTCCTTGCCTTACTCACTAATGTGCTGGATTCCGAAGATCCCACCCATCCCCGGCCTCGCATCCTGGCATTCCTATGCTACCTGTTAGAGCTCCACATTCATTCTTTACATCTCACCACTTTCCTTTCTTTTCCTCCATTCCGGCAATTAGTACATTGAGATGAAGATGATAAACTGTCTTTCCTACAACAGGTGTCATCTTCATAAACTGTGCTTATCAGAGATTAATCTCCCTCTTTTTTGGCAACTCCTTTATTTTTCAGTTTTGTGCTTCCCCATCACCAGAAAGTGAGCTGCTGATGGAGTCTGGCAGCTCTTTCCTTAAACATGCCTCTGGGGAGTTCCAGCGCGTGACTTCATCTGTTTTCTTTGGATGATTAACCGACAAAGCTCTGAGCTGCAAAGCTGACCACTAACTGCCGATGTGAACAGTTTAAACTGGAAGATGTAGGTTCGCGTATCGCAGTGCTGTGGCTGTGGGCTGGAACCAAAGGCATGAGTGTAAACTCATGTTTTTATTTTAGACAGGTGCAGAAAGAGCGTGATACACGCGCATATGTGACATAGCATATGCGTGTGTGCACATACATGCATGTGCGTGCACACACCTTCTAGCTCTGTCCACTGAAAGGTTCTAGAAGCAATGAACACACTGAGGCCCACTGTTTCTAAAGACCATTTCTCTGCTAAAATGAGAAATGGCTGGCCACACGACTGCAGTAAGAAAAGTAAAACATAGGCCTAGAACATCTTATTGTGTCAGAAAATAACTAAGTGCTCAGAAAATGATGGGGACACGGGACGCCTGGGTGGCTCAGTTGGTTAAGCGGCTGCCTTCAGCTCAGGTCATGATCCCAGGGTCCTGGGATCGAGTCCCACATCGGGCTCCTTGCTCGGCAGGGAGCCTGCTTCTCCCTCTGCCTCTGCCTGCCACTCTGCCTGCTTGTGCTCTCTCTCTCTGTCAAATAAATAAATAAAATCTTTAAAAAAAAAAAAAAAAAGAAAAGAAAATGATGGGGACAAGTCACAAAAGATAAAGGAGCCAGTCTGAAAGGACTCCCACCGGCCAAATCTTGGAAAATTTGAGCATCAAACGGAATAATGACAGCAAAGGATTATAACCCACTGAATAAAATAGAAATCCACAAGGACATATTTACATAAATAAATAAATAGAGCAGAAGGAAAATCTCTTCTTACAGTAGAAAGCCAGGGACCCATAGAAGAAATAATGAAGTCAGAAAAATCGCCATTTCACAAACAACAATGTGATCACTGATTCTGGCAAAAATATCAACAGATGCTACAACTAGCAAATGAAAGTCAGAAAAGGAACAGGATTTTACATGGTCTCAAATTATCTTCCCACAAAACACTAATTACAAGGAAAAACTCAGTGGAGAAACCTGGCAGTCACCACCTGAACCAAATGACTCACGTGGGACTGCCGACAGCTGCGTCCCTGACAGGGCACTCTGGGACCTTCTGCCAGAAATTCACGACCCGGATCTCGTCAGGAGGAACCCTACAACCCACACTGAGGGATGGCCACCTGAAGAACTGACTGGAATCTGCGAAACACCCAGATAACGAGAGACTGGGGGAATGTTCCGAATTAAAGAAAACCTACGAGGGGCCCCTGGGTGGCTCAGTGAGTTAAAGCCTCTGCCTTCGGCTCAGGTCATGATCTCAGGGTCCTGGGATCGAGCCCCGCATAGGGCTCTCTGCTCAGCAGGGAGCCTGCTTCCCCCTCTCTCTCTCTGCCTGCCTCTCTGCCTACTTGTGATCTCTCTCTCTCTGTCAAATAAATAAATGGAATCTTTTGAGAAAAAAAAAAAGAAAGAAAAACGTACGAGACAACAACTAAACGCTGTCTGTGGTCCTGGATGGAAGGCCAGAACATCAGTATCTTTTAATTGCCAAAAAGGACATTTCTGGAACAACTGGCAAAATTCTACTAAAGTCAGTAGATTTACATAATACTATTATCAAACATAATTTCCTGATTTGGATCATTATGTAGGAGAACACACCACTGCCCTTAGAAAAGAAAATACATAGCAAACCACGTGTAGAGGTAAGGGCATCATCACCTCTGCAACTGAACTCTCAATTGTTTCAGAAACAAAATACTATGTAAATTTTATACGCATACAAAATGCACACACACACACATAGAGAGGAGGGCAGGGAACACGTGCACACACATGCGTGTCGTGTCGGGGAAACAGTAACAGCGAGGGGATCTGAATCTGAGTTCTTGCTCTGTGAACAGGAGTTAAAAAAATGAAAGACTTACCTGCCCCCCAAATAAACCCAGCAAACTTTAAATGTAATAAACAATGAAAACAGGAACCAACTAAATAGCCAAATATAATACAGTGAAATCTCAATTTAAGTTGGTAACGGATTCGAGCTTGGTACCACCTTTGTTGGTTTAAAAATCAAAGATAAACTGTAACAACATGTCAAAAGTAACCCATAATCTCACAGTAAACAGCAAACCAATCCTATTTTTTAACTCTAGAAATTCTTAAAAACAAGAATTAAATAGGGGCGACTCAGTCGGTTAAGCGTCTGACTTGACTCAGGTCATGGCCTCAGTCAGGGTGCTGGGCTGGAGTCCGGATGGGGCTCTCTGCTCAGCGCAGAGCCTGCTTCTCCCTCTCCCTCCGTCGCTCCCCCTTCTCAGGGTCATGCTCTTTCTCTCTCAAATAATTTTTTTTTTAATTTTACTTATTTATTTAACACAGAGAGTGAGATCACAAGTAGGCGGAGAGGCAGGCAGAGAGAGAGAGGGGAAGCAGGCTCCCCGCTGAGCAGAGAGCCCGATGTGGGGCTCGATCCCAGGACCCTGAGACCACGACCTGAGCCGAAGGCAGAGGCTTTAACCCACTGAGCCACCCAGGTGCCCCTCTCTCAAATAATCTTTAAAAAAAAAAAAAATCCAAGAATTTGGGGCTCCTGGGTGGCTCAGTTGGTTAAGCTTCTGCCTTCAACTCAGGTCATGATCCTGGGGTCCTAGGATGGAATCCCAAGTGGGGCTCCCTGCTCAGCGGTGAGTCTGCTTCTCTCTCTCTCTCCCTCTGTCCCTCCTCCCACTAGTGCTCGCACTCTCTCTCTCTCAAATAAAATCTTAAAAAAAAAACAAGAATTAAATAAAAATGAAAAAACTTAAGACTTTTAGAAACTCTTTGGGCAAACCAGGAGGAAATAAAAAGTGTAGATTTTTAGAGGGCAATACACCTTCTGGTTATTTAATGTCTACACTCAAGACACCAGCATTTCAATCATCCCCTGACTGAACTGTTAAAAATCTAAGGGAGACATGGAGTTACTGAGACACACACAAAAACAGAACATGTTCCCAGTGTGGGAATTATACTGGGAGTTCCCTGTGGGGATAAACCTGACCAAGCATCCCATCTGGTCAGGCTCCAACGCTGAGGGGGCCAGAGGAGGTGTAACAGACAGAAATGCACCCCACAGACAGAAGAATCTAAAACACACACCCGAGTTACCTCGCTAACAGAGGATGGTGGAAAACAATCCTATTCCCCAGGACCACGGCACTTCATCATCAACGTGCACATTTCCACAAATAACAGCAAAGAAACGAGAGGCTGCCAACAAGATCGCTACACGGAGAGAACCCAAGAGTCACCACACCCACCTTATAAAACTGTCCCCAAAAGAGCAGCTGAGCAGCTTCTGTCCCCCACCTCCCCACCCCAGTTCCCTTCCTCGGTTAGAAAGGAAGCCCCAGTAATCTTTATAATGTGTCAGACACAGCATTCGGCTGACAAACTTCCCTCCCCAGCCCGCCTCCCCGCACCCTTCCCACACTTCCCTCTGCCAACCCCAACAGCCGCAGAGATTTCCCACCCAGCCCTTCAGTCCAAGTGCACAACAGCCCACGAAACGGAGGGCCAGCACTCCCACCAGGACTCCCCCCAAGACCGAGACAGGTGAGAGCCAGTCAGACTCACACAGCCAACACGCCTCAAATGAAAAGCTAGGTTACGAGGATTATTTATGTAAAAAGGACCATCGCTTTTAATTAGGTGAGAAGAGGAACGACACAGAAACTAAATTATAGGGCCCAGACCAACATGGAAAAAAAAAAAAAAAAAGCCGGCTATATCCTGGAATCTTTCTCTCAACTTTTCTTGATGTGTGACTTGTAAATTACAGCTTCGATCATTAATACACAAGGACATACCTATTCAATTTTAAAGATCTAAAAATTACAACACAGAATCCTATGGGAAGTTGTACAGAGTGAGGGTCCTTTCTACCCTCTCCCTCCTTTAGGGAGGGCAAGGGCACGTGGGGCTTTGAGGTTAGGCACCCCGGGCATGAATTCCAGCTCAGGCCCTTACAAGCAGCACAGACCGGGGCAGGTCATTCAACCTCACCAGAGGCTGAGATCCTCACCCTAACACGGAAGCATCCACCTGCTGGACGTGGGCCTGGGGGGTGGGCAGGAGGATGTGATTTTAAACAAGAAAAAGTCTATAAAACACCCTGCACAGTGTCCAGAATCAGATACTCAAGATGGTGGTCAGTGCTGGCAGTAAGTAGAGATAACAGTTAACAGAAAGACTTTACCAGGTTTTCTTGAAGGACAGGAGTGGTATTAACGGTATTTGAAGGAAAAAAATAAACATGATATTTTAAATATCATCTCCTGACCTTCCAAGCAAGTTACTGCTTTCTGGATGCACTTGTTTTACTCTCTTATGAAGCAGGATTCCAAAGGTGCTATCTGACCCCTGTCAACCAGGGGTCCTGGACTCTCACACCAGTCTGGCAGCGGCTGCTAAGGACTCACATTACAAGAGCAAGGAGGACACGGAAGAGGCAGGGGACCATTTCAAGTCCGCCATCTTCCTAGTTTCCGAAACATGGCAAATGGCCCCATGTCCCCAAGGAAGTTGTCACAGGCAATTTACAGTGATCCCTCCTCAATCCTGGGACCCTTTACAGTCAAAAGGTCCCAGCAATTTGGTTCAGGAGACAGGTGTCATCGCGTATACGGACTGATCCCCTCTGGGAGGTTGGCAACCGGCAGAGTTCAGAGGCACAGAGTTCAGAGGCACGGCCGTAAGAAAGGAGAGAAATGTCTAACAAGGAATCCTGCAAAGTTTGTGTCTCAAGGACTGCAGTTAAATACTGGGAGAGAAACAAGTACACAGGCCAGCTAACAAAATGCTGAAACTTCATGACTCTGCCATGAGGCCTGTCCCATGAGGAGCTGCTCTCCTGTCAGGGGCCATGTGAACTCTGCCGCCACAGGAAGAAAATGCATGGCCTGGAAACCGGCAAATTAGCACCGGTTCTCAAGGCTCCTCCTGAACCCTAGATATATTAGGACAAGTGCAACAAAATTTAGATGGAGGTGGAATAACTCCAAAATAAATGTGTGAAATATATTCTGCCTCTGTGCAATCTGGTTTTTCAGTTAGCAGTGGTCCCGATCATGCCAACTACCATCACTGTGGTACTGAAAAAGGCAGCGGGGGCTGGAAATCATTTCTCAATATCAAAGAGGGGTAAAAAAGCTACCTACAAACAAGAAACATCTCTATGTTTAGCACTTGGCTAATGAGAAATTTTTTCCAGTTATTTGGATGCCAAAATATTAAATAATTTAAACTTTAGAGATTTCACTACACGACACTAGTCAGAAATATTTATAACAACGTTCTAGTCAAAGTATTGTTTTCCCAATATCTGTGTGTGCCTTCAGAATAAATAATAAAAGAATTGTACTTTGGGGCCCTTACTAAACTAATAAAGTTATCCAAGAACTAATAAAATGTACATGTTATTCCCACAGATCCTAGCACATCCATCATGCAGAACAAGGATTAAGTAAAACTAAATGCAAGTAAGAAAACATAAAACTTTAAGAATTCCAATGAGCCAGGAGTACCCTCCCACAGGTTTACAGAGGTGGTGTTCCAAACAGCTGGCAGTAAAGAAGGAATCCTTGAAATATGGATCAATGTCAGAAGAGGAAGTGATGTACAAGGAATAAAAATGGAAAACAACCTCTTATAAAATTTTGCATGCATAATTCGCAAATTAAAATTAAAACACTTTGCCTTAGGGGCACCTGGGCGTCTCTGTCGGTTAAGTGTCTGCCTCCAGCTCAGGTCATGACCCTAGGTCCTGGGATCAAGCCCCCCATAGAGCTCCCTGCTCAGCGGAGAGCCTGCTTCTCTCTGTCCCTCTACCCCTACCCTCACTTGTGCTCCCTCCTTCTCTCTCAATAAAAATTTTTTTAAAGATTTATTTATTTATTTATTTGACAGAGAGAGATCATAAGTAGGCAGAGAGGCAGGTAGAGAGAGAGGGGGAAGCAGGTTCCCCGCTGAGCAGAGAGCCCGATGCGGGGCTCGATCCCAGGACCCTGAGATCATGACCTGAGCCGAAGGCAGAGGCCTTACCCACTGAGCCACCCAGGCGCCCCAAAATAAATAAATTTTTTAAATAATAAATAAACAGTGCCCCCTAAAGCGTACATGTCCTTTATACGTGTCACTTCATATATACTAGGGGACATGGCTTCTTTTAAAACAGATTTCAAATATCAGTCTCTGATATATTCACTCATACGTTCCTTCTTGCTCTGAGACCACCTCTTCCACAGAATCCCAAAATGAGGTGTTCTGTTACTTTTCCAAGATCTATACTTACACACGCATAAAAGAAAAAGATACCAAGAAACCCTATCTAAAAGTACTCAAGGATTATACTTTCAAACTTGAATTATGTTTTTCTTAAGTTCACAAATAGTTTTATTTTGTGGTTATGAATCTTAAATGTGGGGACTAACACTTTATAAATTCCTTCATTAACTATCAGTACCGCAAAATCGGTAGCTAAGTCAATTACATGCATGAAGGCCCAAGAACAGAGGGCAAATGACCTCACACGGATACAAATGCAGGAACACCACTGTCTCCCCCCAAATGGAACTCATCCCTAGAAATTCCTTCTTTGGCAGCAGGATTGTTGAGACAGTCTAGACCATCCTGCATGTACTACTCTTCTATTTGGACAGCGACAAAAACTCACCACAGTGGGAAAATTTGAAATAAGAAAAATGGTGACTGTTCATATCTTTTTTTTTTTAAAGATTTTATTTATTTATTTGACAGAGGATAGAGGTCACAAGTAGACAGAGAGGCAGGCAGAGAGAGAGGGGGAGACTGTTCATATCTAAAGATAGGGTTTTCTTGGGACGCCTGAATGGCTCAGTTGCTTAAGCATCTGCCTTCGGCTTGGGTCATGATCCCAGGGTCCTGGGATTGAGCCCCACATCGGGCTCCCTGCTCAGCAGGAAGCCTGCTTCTCCCTCTGCCTCTCACCCAGCTTATGCTTTCTGTCTCTCTCTCTCTCTCTCTCTGACAAATAAATAAATAAATAAAATCTTAAAAAAAAAGAAAGATAGGGTTTTCTTAAGTCAGCAGACTTTGACTTCCATGCCATATGGATTCCTCAAGTTAACCCTTCTTACAGAACCCAAGGAAAGGATCTTTATTTTTCCATAACTAACTTTGAAGTTACCCTAGAAATTACAGGAAGTTTGGTCCCACCCATTAGCAGTCAGAGTGACTATTGTTATCTTTCAAAATCAACAGAAAATCTTTCCAAAATAACTCAGTTTTGTTCTAGTTTACCTAGAGAAATAACTTCTATTGGATTTTGGTTTTGTTTTAAAACTATTCACATATCATTGATTACTAGCGGAGCTGACATTTATTTGTTGTGCTTCTTAGAATTATCTGTTTGCCTATTTTCCTTATGGATTGTTTTACTGATTTGAGGAAGCCTTTTTCTTACATGTATAGAATTCTTTGATTTGTAATAAATGTTTACTCCCAGTTTGCTGTTAGCCTTTTTTTTTTTTTTTAATAGTATGTTTTAAATTAACACACAATAAAACTGATGGGGGGGGTTATTGTTCTATGAAGTTTAATAGATATAATCAGCACCAAAGCCAAAATACAAAACAGTTCCATCATCCCCCAAAATGCCCCTCATACTGACCCTCTGTAGTCACGCCCTCCCGAACCCTAATTCCTGGCAACCAACCAATCTGTTCTCTGTCAGTGTTCTTTCTGAGAATGTCACCTAAGGGGAATCAGTGCGTGGCCTTTTGAGACTGGCTCCTTTACTCAGCACTGACTGAATGGATGCAGCAGTTTATCTGTTCACACCTACACTGTTTGGATACTAACAGCCACATCCGACCACAAAAGGCATCCAGCCCTTCCCAGCAGCAGGACAAGAACAGAGCCCATACCAGGTACTTCCTTTCTGGAACCGCAAGGAAGGAGGGGAGGTTTACAGACCCGGCAGGATGCTGCAGAAACCCCTCCTAAAGAAAAACCAAGTGCAATTCATCACTGTCCACAACACGCTGATTAACTACATGAACGCCACTAACCCAAAGTACCCTAGACCTAGAATCTATTCTTCACTTCAACTAACATCTTCATTAAAGCTTTCTCTGTCAGCGTAACCACTAAAAGGTATTAATTTATGACAAATCCCAAAAAGAGTAATGCTTACAAAATACAAGATTTGCTCTACAGATTTCTCCACATTCCTCACCAACCAGACAAGAGTAGACATGTGGCTAATTAAAATAGACGGTAATCTAAAAGTCCAGTGTATTTATCACCGAAACGAAGTTCTTTTATTTCCACAGTACATCTGGTGTTAGACCAAATATTACAGAGTCACCCTGACAAATCCCCAGAAGCTACACCCTTTCTCCACCTTAACCATCTAAGCCTCGTGCTTGCAAAGACTGCACACACTTTGCTCTCCCGTCCTGGTCTTGTAACCTTTCCCAGAAGGCAGGTGGTTAATAGTTTGGGTTTTGAGGGGCTCCCTCACATGGAGAGGAACAAAAAAGAGGAAATCAAGGTAACAACTAGTCAGTAAGCAAACTAAATGTCCCCACAAGTGAATGAGAAGTGAAAAGGAGTACTTAAGCACTTGCCAACCACTGAACAGGAGAGAAAGAATTTCCCAGAAACAAGAATGTCTGCAAGAAAGGCTCGATAAGGTCAAAAAGTTGGGAGACGATACTGGAAATTCTAGCCAGATACCTCCTTTTCCTCTTCATTAACTGGCAGGGATGGAGTAAAATTGGGGCCGTCCAGGAGCTGGGAACAGTGGTGAGTGAGGAGGCAAAGGTCCCAAGAGGAAAGGCCTCTACCATGGGCACAGGAGGTCCAGCGATGGTGGGGAGAGGGCAGATGGGAAGGCAGCAGCAAACCAATGCCTTGCAGGGCCTTGTCCCAATCTCTACCTTCTTTTCTGCTTTTTGGTCCTTTCCCCTCCCCTCCTTTCCCCAGTACCCTCAGGTACTGCGACAGGAATCCCCAGAGTGGCTCCAGCCGAATAGGGCCTCAGCCAGAATTCCTGAGTGCCAGGGTCACCAAGCGGACTCCCCATCCATGCTCATTTCCGTGCACACTGCTCTGCCGAACAGCTCATCAGCAGAATCTGCAACAGGATGGGAGAGAGAGAGAGAATGAACTCTGTCTCACTTTCTAATCCTTCCTACCCCTCTCTCCAACTGTGGGCCCACCGGATCACTGCCTGTGAGCAGCTTCAACAAGACTGAGAAGCAAGGAGAAGATACAAAAGACCGCATTCTTCATCCCCAAGGCAAATAACACAGTCAGCCCTGGCAGTTCACCCAAGTGCACTCAGCTGAACACTTGGGAGAGGAAGGACAGAGAAGGGACATCAGAGCGAGCCACCGCCTCCCACCAGAACGCACTGGGATTCTCCCTCAAATCAATTCCTTCGCTGACCATGGAGGAGCTACTGTTCCTACCAGTGGCACTACTAAAATCTGTCAAGACAATGCACTTAAGGAAATAAAAACCAATTCATTATAAAACTGAGGAGGAATGAAGGGGGTTGTTAAGACCGCTTTTTATAGTAATACACAATTCATCCCTATCAATAGAAGTGATTTTTACTAGGCAGTAAAGTGTGGCTATTGATTAAGAATTTGACTTTTCTCTGAAATTCTGCCAAGGATATGAGATAAAATTTTATTTTCTCAGTAGAGGAATCAAGTAAATAAAGTTAAAATAAGTACCAGATACGGCTGATTTACATTACGACAGCTTCAAATACATCTTGCACTTTCGGTTAGAAACAAATCCCGAATTTATCATAACATTTAAAAGGTCTAGAAAGACCACCTAGTCACTTATTTTTAATATACATTGGAGGAACATATTTAAACCACAGGCTTCATTTTGAACAGAACCACTTGTGTCACTTATATCTTGGTTAATCACTGAAATCATTACATGGCTTCATTTAAATCTTCATTTGAATCTTAGACAGTTAAACTGCAAAGGGAAAAATACAATATCCCTTGTCAATAAGTCAATTCACGAGGTCTCAATGAAAAGTTTCTTTTAATGATTATTTTACTGCTCTTTGATTTCTTGAAAGTCACTTACAGGATTATTTTTAACTATCCACTTTCTTCTAAAACTGTGCCTCATTGCCACAGAAAAAGAAGAAACTGCCATTCACTCTCAAATTACATTTTCAATTCCCTTTTTCAAAATATTGAGGGTAACAAGGACCAAATTTGTAAAACAATCATTATTATTGGTGCTCACAAAGACCAAAGCTTCTAAATATGCACAGATGTAGCATGGCAAACTTGCAGGCCAGCTGAAGACCGCTCCACTTATGTGGTGTTAGAAACATGAATATAAAGAAAAGCTTCCCTCAATGCTCCATGAGGAAATCATCATATCAAAACACAGAAAGACAAGCACGCTGCTCTGTCACTAAGGAACAGACTCAATTTTCTTCATGTATTCCACTGGAAAGAAAGGCTGTAGCCAGGAGTCCAGAATAAGATCTACTAATGAAAGAAACCCAACGGGATGGGCTGTGAGGCTTCAGAATAACCACAAACTTTTATTCTCTGCACATTCATCTAATGCCAACCTAAAACATGCCAGGCAGGTTAAAAATAATGCATTTATGTAAGCACCCCCCACACACACACACACTCTTGCAAGGTTAAATAGAGAGCTCTGAAAGAATGATTTATTGCCACAAGAATAGAGCCCCAAAATAGATTGGCAATAAAAGTGATTGGTCCCAGTGGGGTTGAGAACTAATGTAAGCAAAGTCGTGGCCATGAGAGGCCTCCAGGAAGAGTACCAGAGTTGGGGAGGGGAAGAGCGGGGGAACACGACTTCCCGACCCTGACCCCACCTCTACCAGAGCTCCACGTTCCACTCAGAGCAACGCACTCAACCTCCTTAGAAGTCTGATTCCTTTTCTGGAAAAACAAAAAACAAAAAAACCTGAACTAGCTCATATCTGTCATTCTCCACCCCTCTCCCTTTCTTTTTCCTTTTAAAATCTCCTTTATCTTTTCTGGAGCTGAGGTCTATGCAGAGGAGAAAAGTGAAGTTCGAAATACACAAAACGTGGAAAATCTTCAGCTGCCCTTTAACACACCATCACCACCTACTTCTGCTCAATCCAATTTGACACTAATTGACCTGCTTGCTGGTGCCAGGTTTATAATAAGGAGAATCAGGACTGTCAAAATGGATAGGTAGTTTCTGGGCCAAGGACCTGAGTGGGGAATGGAATGACAACAAATGAGGTAAGGCCTTGAGCGAGGGGACGCTGGGTGCCACCAAGCCGAAGCCCTACTCGAAGAAAAGTGGAGAATAACCATTAAGTGCTGGGGGCTCAGAGGGAACCACAGAATCTGAGAGAGGGAAACAGCCCCTGAGCCATTTCCCCCCAGCCCCTCTCCAAATGCAAAAGTCCTAACCCCAGCACCCAACTCAACTTTGGCAGTTGGTGGCGCCCCTACTTGACACTTCCAGCAACAGAAAAAAAAAAATCACATGGCAGCCCATTCTATTCCTGAACTGCTCTAATTGTTTAAAAAGTTCTATTAAGCTGAAGTCTTTCTACTTCTTTCATCCAACCATGGGTACCAGTTTTCAATCCATGACTACAAAGTTAAAATTTAATGCAGGACTGGGAAGGAATAAGAAGAACGAAAGAAAATAAGGTAGCCAAGCAAAGAGTTCCAGGACTGAGAAATGAAAGGCAACCAATAGAAATGCTTTGTCTAGGACACGTTGGCAATGTGGTGCCAGGCTCTTTTTGGGAAAATGTTCACACCCTAATCTGTCCACTGCAGTCAGTGAGAACCCTTTTTCCGTGTTTCTACACCTTAGAAAAGAATTGTCGGATTTCACTGATGGACTTGGCCTCTCCATTCAGCCATCCATACTGAATCCAAGTTGCGGTGCAGGCTCCCCTGCCTGAGTCACTCCACCAGGTGAGGGCCCCACCCACATTCCTTCTGCTTCATATGTCCTGACTATCCAAACCCCCCACCCTACCCCCACCAATCCAACTGAATGGTCCCTCTCTACCCTCTGCTAGACATCACTGTCCTAGATGCTGCAGCCAAGATCTAGGTCAGGGATTCAGAGCTGCCCAAAGTAGGGAAAAACACTTTAAAAAGATGTTCCAGACTACCCCTGGGATGGGCCAGTGCAACTGCTGCTACTTAAAATCCGCTCTGGCTCCTGATTCCAAATGAAACAACTAAAAGCATGGTTTGTCAAATCCTTTTGGAGAGTGGAAAAAAGGAGCAAACTGGTTAGAGTACTCCCTGCTTTTGCCCAACACTAAGCATAAACAGGAGCCGGGGCATGGAAACAAGCACAGGGCATAGCCATCAGGCATGGCCACCTTACCACCTTACGACTTACTGCCTCAGATAAATCCTGGGAAGAGCTACACTGACAGGGAGCAAGTTTTCCGTGGGCATCCAGTCCAACCCGATGTCTTGTGGGCTCTTTTGAGCAAAAAAAGTAATTTCTCAACTGCGCATAATAAAGATGTAAGAAAGTCTGGTTTCACAAGCACCAAAAATTCCATCTCCGGGGCACAGGAGCCTTTCTAACAGAGGAGCTGAATTCTGCACAGAATCTATTATTCTGTGACAGGTGGTAGAGACAGAGAAAAGACAGGCTAGACTTTAGCTTCAGGGCATGAAGGGAAGACGTCCCCAGTTCTGCTATTAAGAGGTAAGACGAGGCTGCTCTATCGGGCTAGTTGCACCCCTCCACCCCCGCAAAAAGGCTTTCATTTGAAGGAGTTCATGTTTTCTTAAACCGTTGCTTTCTGCAAGTACCTCACGCGGAGAGGGAGCACTCCCAAGTATATTAACCCCAAGCTGACACTGTAGAGTCGGCGTATGTCACTCCCAGCCACATCCAATCTGTTAAAATGACTCAAATATAACCCCGCTTGGCAAAGATCAAGAAAACGAGGGGAAGCCAGTACTACATCAGGTTCCTACTGGCACGGCTAACTTCTGCCTCTGACCATCGCCCTCCCGCAGCAAACTGCTCCTTGTGACCCGGATTACCGGATTTGAAAGGGGCCACGAAAAAACGTGAGCAGCCGGCCACCAGCGCGCGCCCCATCCCAGGCCGCTCCCCCGACATCCCAGCCCCATCGTCCTCCCTGGGGCTGCCACCAGCACCCAGCGCGCGCCCTCCGCTCGCCGGCCCCCCACCCC
>CM052895.1:124507312-124541296 GCA_028534135.1 Potos flavus
ACCCGGGCCGCCCCCGGAGACAATGGCTCACCCACCTCCCGGCCGGCCGCGCTTCATCTTCCCCACCCCCCTCCCTGGGCAGCGGGTGCCATGGCTGCCCCGTTTCACAGAAGCGTAGACAGAGGCCGGGGAGGTGACAGGCTAGAGGACCGAGCAAAGAAACCCGGTGCTAGTAGGGCCGAGGAGGGGCCAGGCACAAATCGGCCAGAGACCTGCCCAGATGAGAGTCGCTTTCCCGGGTCCAGCCCCGCCACCCCAGTCCCGGGCAGGGGCCTCCGCCCTCACCGTCCCCGCAGCCGATTCCTCGGCTCTCCCGCGAAAGAGACAAAGAGCCGGCGCCCCAACCCGTTGAGCGGTGGCCGCCGGGGGCGGGAGACGGTTAGATTTTTACCCTGGAACGAGGGGCGGGCGCAGGGAAGGGCGAGTCGGAGGCGGCCGGGCCGAGCCACGACCCACGGGGCGGCGCGGGCAGCGGACACGCCGGTGTAGGTCCGGGAGACCGGGCGTGGGGGTGCAGTAGCCTTGGCCAGAGCACGCCGGGCCCGGCGGACGGGCGGGCACCGGGCGCCCCGGGACTCCCGGACCGCGCCTCCGCGGCGGGCTTGGCCAAGAGAGCGGGCAGAGCCGCAGCTGCACTCACCGGATCGGAAGAAGGCCGCGATGTCGGCCAGGTCCTTGGCAGCCTCCTCGGCCCCCTCGCCCGCGCCGCCCCCGCAGCCCGAGCCCGCCGCGCTGGCCGTGGCGGCGGGGCCGGAGGACGCGGCGGGGGCGGCGGCAGCGCCGCCGCTGCTGCCGCTCATGGCTGCGGCGGCGCCCGCGGCCGCGCCCGGCTCGGGCCCCGCGCCCCTAGCGCCGCGTGCCGCCCGCTCCGCGCCGGGCCTGGCGGCGCCGAGCGCCCAGCTGCCCGCGCCCGGCGCGCGGACGCAGAGCCCCGGGGCGGCAGCGGGCGGCGGCGGCGGCTCGGCCGGGGGAGCGCGCCCACATAGACGAGGACTCCGCCCGGTAGCCGCGAGCCGGCCGCGGGGCGGGGACGCGGAGCCACGGCCTCGGCGGCGCCGGCCGGAGCGCGGGCAGCAGCGCGCGCCGCGCGGGACACGCAGTCGCAAGGGCGGGGGCCCGTGGCCGGCAGGAGCTCCGGGATCACGGGCGCCGGCGGCAGCCGCGAGCCTCCATCTTGATTTCAAATGGGGAAGGAAGGAGGGGGAGGGGGAAAATCACGGCCGAGGGAACCCGGGTGAAAGGAAAAGGGAGAGCAGGGAAAGGAGAGGAAGGAAAAAAAAGAGAGGGGCTTCGGGAATTTCCGGCGAACATCGTCAGGGGCCCGAGCGTGGGCTCGGTGGGTGGGCGGGGCCTGGCGGGAGGGGCGGGGCCGCGCTCGACGGCCAGACGCGCGGAGAGCCGGCGGGCGGCGGCGTGACGGCACGGCTGTGCTCCTTGTCCTCCGCCCGGGCAGCTCCAACCTTTGGAAGGAGCAGGAACGCTCAGACCAGCTGGGGCGGACCTTTCCGGCAGCAAGCACCGTCCTCCGAGTGCTCGAGCTGTTTGTTACCGGTCTCGCCCACAGAAACGGGTGACTCGGGCTCGGGGCCGGCACTGGCACATAGAGCGGGCTCCATAATAGCTGTTGAATGAACAGAGAGCTCATGGAAACAGTCCCAGAGGCGAGTAGGGACAAGCCTCCGAACTCCTGGGGGTACAAGTCTTCTCGTCTGTAAAATGAAATTCCATAGTCACAGCTCCTCTGTCCTTAATCCACCAAAACGTTGAGAATGGGGAAGGTGATGGGGGCTGGGAAAAGCGAAGGAAACGGAGAATGGGTGACACCCAGCTTTATGGAAGTTCTGTGTCAAAGAATCGAGTACAAAACGTTTTTGACGTGGCTACAAGAGGAGGGAGCAGAAGGGATGGATGTCAGAGGTTAAAGGAGCCAATGCTGGGAAAAACAGGAGAGACAGAAACAAGATGGATTTTTTAAAAATGGACAATTAAATTACTGTAATGCATACTGGAAAGGAACAATTAGATGAATGAAAGGCGGATGGTGGGCACCAGTTTTATCACCGTGGGAGAGGGAGGTTACAGATAAGAAGAAAAAGCTAGAATGAGCCCTGTGGTACTGGGTTATAGTTGGTGACATCTATGTCTACCTCTATGAACCCATGATGAGCTTGATATAGACAGAGATGGATAAAAAGATTTACAGAAATCTGTATATATGTGGGTTAGTACACATACATGTAATTTCCTTGCTGTGTCAGCTGAGTGGACTCAGAAAGAACCTCCAGGAACAAGGAGTACGCCTGGCACTGAGCTCTTGTTTTTAACACCATTCTCCAGTAAAAGGGGTCTCCTTGGGGAAATGGACTGCAGTACAGAATCTACAAGCTGCCCCTGGAGCATCTTGTTCTGCCAGAAGGTAAGGAAGTGGTCAGAAATTTTTTTTTAATCAACAACAACAAGGAAGGAGTCTGTCAAAGGGACACAAGAGCCAATTGAAAGGCTTCCCAGTGGCCAAAGCTGGAACAATTTGAGCAACAAAATAAATAAAACAAGACTTGATTATAACCCAAAGTATAATATAAATATCCACTAGTCCATACTGACACAAATGATTAAATAAGTAAATAAATGGAGGGATCAACTCTCCTGTGAAGAATTTCAAATCATTTATGTAGCTACTCCGCCCTCATTTATGTAGATACCCCTAATACCGTGGGATTAGTAATAGAACTCTCCTGTCCTTAATGATGGGCGGCACATAGTGATTTCCTTCCCCAGAGTAAAACATGAAAAGGGGGGAAAGTGACCTTACAGTGAAGAAACCTAACAAACACTAATTTAGCTAATGATCAAGGTTAACGTCAACAGTGAGAAAGCATGTGGATGGTAGTATGTAGCCTTGATATGATGTGAAGAAAATGGCACTTTACCTCTGTGGTCTAACTTCCAAGAATATATAACCCCAGTTTAGTCATGAGAAAAACATCAGACAAATCTGAATTAAGGAACATTCTACAACCTGGGTGACCAGTATTTTCCCAAACTGTCAAGGTCATCAAAAATAAGAAGAGTCAGAAAAACCATCACAGTCAAGAGGAGCCCAAGGAAACATGACAACTAAATGTAATATAGTTTTTGTGATGGGATCCTGGAACCAAAAAGAAAGAAGGAAGGAAGGAAGGGAGAAAGGAAGGAATAAATTAGGTAAAAACTAAGAAAATTTGACTATATGAACTTTAGTTAATAATAACATGCCAATACTAATTTATTAATTGTGCATAATACAGGAAAACTCAATGTTGCCTATAGGGGAACTCTACTATCTCCACAACTTTTCTGTACATTTAAATCTATTTTAAAATAGAAGTTTATTTTTAAAATTTTTAATTATGCGTGCAGTATCTCAAAAAGGAAGAATGCAATAGGTCCAAATTCCACATGCCATCAAATGTTTCTTTCCTATTTTTCTGTGGGGTAATTTTTGTCTCCATCTCCCATTCCTCATGGCAGAAACTTAATCCTAGTTCAAGGAGAACTTGATCTCCGGAAATGTTCTTTGTCAGTTGAGTGTTTCCTCCTCCTACCTTCTCCTGAAGGCAGCACCCAACCTCCCAGACGTGTTGGTGATAGCACGGGGTTGGGTAGGGAGGTTGCATCTGGTCCTTGGTCATCATGGGTTCATACTGGCACCAGGGCAGAAGGGTGTCCCACTTCTATCCCTCTCTTTGACACTCCTACTCAGACAGTGGAACATTGCAATGACCTTGCTGCCTTCTGCTGTTTTATGCTCCTCACCTAACCATGGGGCATCTTCAGTTTTGCTGGCTATCAGCACCCTCCTGAGATACTCCCAGCCATGTAGGAAAACATTCAGGTGCTCACTGGGGGGCTCAGACCCATTTTCTCCCCCAGCACTCCCCCAGAAAATGAGGCCAAATCCTCTCTGCTCTCAGATCCCTCAAAGCCTACCTGGGCACAGACTTCCTTTCTCAGAGACATCAGGATCTAATGCTATCCATCTCCTCTCCCCCGAACTGCAGAATCATTTTCTCTGAAGGAGTAAATCTCACTCCAGTTTCATCATGCTTTCTTCCAAATCTATTGTTTTTGCCATAACCTTTATGTTCTTAAGGAAACTCAATTTTAATACTCAAAAACCCTCTACCTCTGATGATTCCTTCTGCCATGGGTGCCAGCGTGTACCTAGAAATTCAGAAACCAAGTGCTGATTTCTTTCTTTTCCTTTGCATTCCACCCATAGTAACCCTCCCCTGAAGGTAATGAATACAGAGACACCACCCCTCCACCCCCACCTAAATGGGGGAAAGGTAAAAAATTTGAAAAATAAAAACCACTGGGTGGGGGGAGGCAGATTGGAAATCATGCAGCCACAGAAAGATCAGCAATACCTCAGTGCTGGTACCCTTGAAGGAACAATTGGAAAAAGCTAATTCTGTTGGAGGGTTCTTGGGTGGAGGCAAGCTCTGGATGTTGGGAGTTGGCTTGATAGGGAATGTGCCTACATGGCATTGACTGCTAAGGGTGTGGGGAATCAGGGTGGAGAGGGAATATATTTGGGCAAAAAGATCTCTCTAGGGTTGAGGTCCAGGTATCCACCAATTCTATCTCATGTAGAGACATTTCCAAGACAATGATACAGAAAATCTGACTGAGTATGGGACATGCATGAAGGCTTACCCAGCCTGCAGTAAGAAAAGGAGACTGCGCACAGGTTTTTCCCTTCTGCCATCTGAGTGTGTGTAGGGGGATCTAAACAGGGTTTCATGACAGCTGCTGTTGATCCTACCCAACCTTCAAAATTCAGCTCAAATTTCACCTCCTTTCTCGAAGCTCCTACAGCACTCAAACTCATCTCTCCCTTCTCTCTATTCTGCAGCCCCGGGCATGCTGGTCTTGGATCACGTGCTGCATTATATTATTCACGTCGTTTGTCTTTAATGTCTTGCCTGCAAGATGAAGAGATCCTTTGCAATCAGCATGCAAGCATCAGCATGTCTCCTGTGTGCCTAGAACTGAGGCATAAAGGTGTGAAGCAGAGCACACGGAGAAAGCCAGCTGGGGAGACCCTGCAAGTTGTCTACTCACCATCCTTTCCTTCTTACCGGAACTCATGGCTTGCTGAAAAACCCCACTCTCCCAGCTACGGTGGTAGTGAGACAGGGTGCTGGCCACTGAAATGTAAGTGCAGAGGACTGGGCAGGGCTCACAAGAAGGAGTTTAGATTCAGCGTGTGCACACCCTTTGCGCTTTATCCTCTCTGGAACACAGACGAGATGCTGGAGGTGAAGAGGCCACCGTGTGACTCCAAGAGGGTGAACATGAGGACAGAAGCACATGGAACAGATGGCTCAGGGAGCTGCCCGCCTCCAGACTCCTTATTACACAGAAACACACAAGAAAAAGAAGACCCTGAGTTAGTTAAGTTGTGTGTCCAGTTTCGTGCCCCCGAACCAGCTTCTAATAGATAGACCAGCCATGGTTCTTCTTCAGTGCTTCTCACACTTTTCCACCAAAGAAACTCTGAAGATGGAGGAGGGTGAAGAGGATGGTGAAAGTTACATCCTGGAGAATCTTGTGCGGAGCCCAAGCAGCCCTACAAGACGAACACGTCCTTGAAGTCGCTGGCTTTTTCTTAGAAATGCATGTGAGTTTTTCCTTCTTCTTATAATCTGTATTTATTTTAATATATGGTTAATGTGTTAACTCATTTACCAGTTGTTTGGGGTTTACTTGTGCCCCCCAAAAAAAGACACATTGATATGTTAGCCCTCGGTACCTTAAAATGTGATAGTATTTAGACATCGGGTCATTGCAGGTAGACATAGTTAAGATGAAGTCATACGGGAATAGGGTAGCCCCTAATTCAATATGACTGGTGTCCTCATGAGAAAATAGCCATATGAGGACACACGGGGAGGGTGGCACATGGAGATGGAAGATGGGAATGGTGCATCTATGAGCTAAAGAGGACCAAAGGTTGCCAACAAACCACGAGAAGCTAAGAGAAAGGCAAGGAAGGATTTCCCTACAAGTTTCAGAGGGAGCACGGCCCTGACGGCAACTTGAGTTCAGACTTCTAACCTCCAGAACTGAAGCAAGGAAGCCCTATTTCTAATACATTTCTATTGTTTTAAGCCACCCAGTTTGTGGGACTTACAGTTATGGTGGCCCTAGGAAACACACAAGCTAATCCACTCCCCCAATTTTTGAGAGAAAATTCTAGAGAGAAATTTATACGTTGATCTTATAGATAATATTTGATGGATGGTTAAAATAAAAGAACAAAACCGAGGGGAATGTGGAGAGTTCCAGTTTGATTAGCTGTGGGGGGTTAATTAATATTAACGAGGGTGTACCATGGAAATATCCAGACGATTACTTGAGATATGATGCTTGACCTCTGGCCAGAGTTGAAACTCAAACTCTAAATTTAAGCTAAAGAGCATAAACATACTTGGAGCTTTAAACCTGAAGAGTTTGCCAAGGGGATGAGTATAAAAAGTGAGTAGGGTATGGGACCACAGGCTGAGTTTTTATGCTGTGCGGTGGGTAGCACTGGATGGAAGTGTGACTTGAAATGCCCAGAGAGGGGCGCCTGTGTGGCTCAGTGGGTTAAAGCTTCTGCCTTCCGCTCAGGTCATGATCTCAGGGTCCTGGGATCGAGCCCCACATTGGGCTCTCTGCTCAGCAGGGAGCCTGCTTCCCCCTCTCTCTCTGCCTGCCTCTCTGCCTACTTATGATCTCGCTCTCTCTCTGTCAAATAAATAAATAAAATCTTTAAAAAAAAAAAAAAAATGCCCAGAGGGACCCTGGTTTGTCCTGAAGCAAATTAAGAAGTATGTGGAAGGGGAAAACCAGACTCATAGGGCCAGGGCCTCTAATCCAGCCCAGGCTGTGCTAAGTTATCTCACAGATGACTAGAAATGAACTCAGCTTCTTGGATTTCTTTGATTTGGAGGGACCTTCACTAAGCCAGAAAGATCCAAGCCAGAACCTTACCCTGCTCCCAACCCATATTCACAGGCATGGGGCCCCAGGAATTGCTGACTGGCCTTGAAGATTGATTGGCAAGAGTCTCTCGACCCCTGCACTCCAGGATTTTTCCAGTCATTGAGATAGCTCTGAATATCCAGTGGGAGGTGAAAGAGGGAATTCAATGGAATAAGCTTGGAAAAGAAATAAGATGGAATTTGGGAGGATTTGAGATAGCTAGGGGGCAAAAGATTGTGTGTGTGTGTGTGTGTGTGTGTGTGTGTGTGTGTGTACATCTGTGTATACACACATGCCTTTGCCTGCCTGTGTTTGGAATGGGTGTTGATGAAGAACTTGAGCGGCTAGCAAGGAAGCCCAATAATGCAGGAAAAAAAGTTAAAGGCAGATTCAGCTTTGGAAAGCACTCAAAATTGAAAGTCATAAGTTTTTTTTATTACTGATCTATAAACGAGAAGGGTATATAGAAGAAGTGGCAATGTCTGTATTTGCTGCCTTGGCTTCAAATTGATCAATGTTACAGGCTAATTTCTTAATAACTGCTATCTTTCTGTTCCTGGCCAGTAACTCCAAGAATTCTAAATTGAGCCCCAATCCCAAAATATACAGGTGAGATTCACTGATTCTGATCCCAGCCAACTTCTGGTCTTGAAGATTTCTCTTTAAAGGATAAGTACTCCTGGGAGTGCTAACACCTTAACCCTTTATCACTTAATGCCTTATAGAGAGGATTAGGGGATTAGCCCAGTGTTGGCCAGAGTAATGAGGGATAAAAGAAGAAAAAATGCAATGGCAGGCACCAATAGGGGCACCTGGCTGGCCCCGTCGAAGACTGTGCGACTCTTGATCCCAGGGTTGTGAGTTTGAGCCCCACGTTTTGTGTAGCTGATACTAAAACAAACAAACAAACAAACAAAAAAACTTAAAAAAAAAAAGGAAGGCACCAATAAAAGAGCATGTACTTTGCTTTTTCCTAGAGCCGGTCCTTTTGCCTCAGTCTAGTACAGACTCTGAGAAAATTCTGACCTCGTTCATTTGCAGGGATGGTGAAGAGCTATATTTTAGGGTCCTCAGTTATTCACTGGAAGCCTCCCATTGCACACAGGAAGCCAGGTGAATACTCCATGTCCAGTTTGGGGGTGCTCTAGAGGTCTCAATTTATTCATGCACTGAACATTTATTGAACCCCTACAATATGGCAGATAATCTTTTAGCCTATAGAGACAAAACAAGCAAAAATGCTTGCCCTCATAGAGCTTACTTTCTAGTGGGATGGGGCAGAAGACAACACACAAATAAGTAAAATGCATGATGGTCCAATGACAAGAAGCACAACAGAGAGGTATTAGTAGGAAATGGGGAAAAGGTTGGGATAAGGGGCAGTGAGCCATATTTGATGTGACACTTGAGCGAAGATCAGAACGAGAGAATGAATTGAGTGAATATCTAGGAGATGGGGATCTAAGGGAGAGGAAAGAGCAAGGGCAAAGGCCCTGAGGCAGCCCAGCATTCTCAGCTGCCTGAAGCATACAGGTGAGGGCACTACGGTCAAGTGTGGGTGGAAATAGGAGACCCAGTCAGCAAAGTACAGGAGCCTCATCATGTAAAATCTCACAGGTGCTTTGTAAGGACTCTGCCTTCTCATCAGAATGAGATCACAAGTGTGAATTCTTGTATGAGAAGGTTCTAAGTGATTTCAGGTTGAAAGTGGGAGGTTATGTGAACTTATCAGAAGGTTTGGAAATAAAGCAGAAGTTCGTAAAATGCTTTGTAGAAGATGGCAGTGGAGAGAACCTAGGAAACAGGGGTTGTCGCCCCCCCAGGGAGAAGGCTGCGGAAGAAGCACGAGCGTGTAAGACCCCCACCAAGCACAGAGATGGCCACCTGCAAAGGGAAAGCAGGGGACCCCTGGGTGACAGGCCCTGGCCAGCACTGATCCATGTGTTCTGGAGCCATGCTTAGAGGACTTCTTCCCTCACAAGCCGAGGGGCCTGCCCATGACTTCCTTCCTTCTCCCACCCACTCACCTGTTCTTAGCGACCTAGAGCTGAGAGGAGACAGGCAACCACTTCTTAGAGAGAAACTGGAGCCTCTTTTTCCTTCCTGTTTCTTTTTCTCTGGCCTCAGAGTAAAATCAGAGGTTACTCAGAGCAACAAGCGACCCCAGTTAGTGGATTGGGTTTCTTTTCAAAAGCAGTGTAGCTGAGTGTCTTCTGTAGTAGACGTCGGCTCAGAGGGAAAAGAAGCACTGACAGGACCTGGTTCTCAGTGGCAGCTCTAAGGCCCACTAGCTGTGGGATCCTGGACAAGTGCGGTGGGGAAAGGAATGTTGTCCGCCTGCTTCAGGAGCCGCCCTTCCCCAGGAAGACCCCACATGCAGTCATTGCTTCTCCCAGGTAGCCCATTTTCTCCCTCCTCCATCCCTACCTCCCTTCATCGGAGGGGTAAAAAAATATCTGCACACAAGCCAGACCGAACTCATTGCCACTCGAATTAGGAAACGTGGGGACAGGAGCCTAGCAATGGGCATCTGGGCAGCTGGGGAAGTGCAGGGAGTGATGAAGTGATGAAGTGATGAAGCCTGGACCGCTGCCCTTACTCTGGCCTGGGTGCCTGTCCCCTTCCCTGGGCTCCTACAATAAACACTTTTCCTGAGATCCCCTGGCGGTTCTCTAGCTAGAAGCACCTCACTGGAAAGAAAAATGAGTTCCAGCTTTTCACAACCTCGGAGAAGCAAGGAGAGGAACCAATACTTATTGATGGAAATCTATTATCTGAATTTTTCCAAGGTAGTGGGACATGGCATTTATAAGCCATGCTCTTTCATCCACTCCCCTCCCGCCCAGTCCCCACCTTGGGAACATCTTCTGGGGTTCCTGGTTTTCTTGCCTCCTGTGTCTTCCACTCTCTCCGATATTACCTAATTGGTATCCCTCTATATTTACTTTCCTGAGACAGAATGAAGGAGAAGCCAATGATAAGGTGAAGGTGAGACTGTATTGAATGACAGGGAAGCAGTAAATCACACACTCCTGGGCCCTCCCAGTGCAGAACTCCAAACCCACTCTACACAGAATATGTCCAGATTATTGTACACCGGAGTCCTACAGAAACAAGGAAGATTTAACACGACATACTCTGCCTTTATTGGGACTCCCCTGCATTCGAAGATGCTAGCCTTATGTTATTTAATTTTCCTTTAATAAATAAAGACCCATGTGTTAGCTGTTTTAGGATTTGGTAGTAGAAAAGTTTGTCTCTGCTGACAGATGGCTGTGCTTCCTTTTATGAGCTAACGCAAACTATGGAACTCACCGTGTTTCTTTTTATTCCTTGGAAGTCAAGATGCTCAGAATTAAGTGACATGCTTATTTGCATCAGTTTTACAATAATCTACTTGTTACATGGCTTTTATTCTTCTTATAGTTTTTACTTCTCTCTTTTTTAAAGTTCTCTTCTGAAGGAGGTTGGATGGATGGATGGATGGACAGACGGACAAGTAGGTGGTTAGATGACATATAGTTAGATAGACAAACCAATCAGACAGAATTGTAAGGGAAAGACTGACTCTAGTACAGTTCCTCTCCTTCCTGATCTTCTTTTATGCCATAGACCTACCTTCTCTTTCAAGATTCCAGTGCTTTCTATATTTATCAAAACCTTCTTGAGAGGCTATGTAGCATGGTAACTAAGAGTATGTCTCTGCAATCAGAGTCAGTTTCAAATTCCAAATTAGCTACTATATCTGTGTAAATGTGAGAAGCTTGCCCTCAGTTTCCTCATCTGTAAAATGGGGATAATAGCATTTCCTGCATCGTACGGTTGTTCTGAGGTTTCAGTTAGGTAATACATGTAAACTGCCGAATATGGTCTAGCTAGCACATTGGAAAGGCTCAGCGAATGTTGTCATTATCATCATTATTATTAGCTATTATTATTCAATTATGTGACCTCCTTGTCATCTTCGATGCTTTCCTTTCCACGCATTCATTATTGTACTTTCGGACTTTTGCAGTAACCTTCTAATTTGTCTTCAGATTAAGAATCTTATAGCTAGGGCGCCTGGGTGGCTCAGTGGGTTAAATCCTCTGCCTTCTGCTCAGGTCATGATCTCGGGGTCCTGGGATCGAGCCCCGCATCGGGCTCTCTCCTCGGCAGGCAGCCTGCTTTCCCCTCTCTCTCTGCCTGCCTCTCTGCCTACTTGTGATCTCTCTCTCTCTGTCAAATAAATAAATAAAATCTTAAAAAAAAAAATCTTATAGCCAAAAACGATTACCTAATCCACCACCCCCATTTTACAAATAGAAACTAGAGACACTTGATAAGAGAAATGTTGTGTCTGTGTGACATCGTCGCATAACCTGGATTTCAGCAGATGGGGGTGCTTAGCCACGTCTAGGTATAACCGGTGAACCACTGGGAATCTTCTATCTTTAAGCAACCACCAAGGAAGAGAGCTGAGCGGTATGCACAGCTTGGGTATTTCTCCATGCCGGGGGAGTGGCCTGTTGGCAGAGCTTGTCTGAGGAGCCTCGGGGGCCAGAACTCATCTGCAGGGGAGAACGATCCAGGTGTGAGGAGCTTGAACCGGGAGCAAAACTGTGGGCAGAGACTGAAAATTCAGAGAATGGGCTTCGGTCCAGCCTCCTGGATGCAAATCTGGCTCCCACGTCTGACCAGAAGCGAAAACTGAAGGCGCCGGTGACCAAATCTGTTACACGTTAGAGTTCAAGTCATAGGCGGCTACTGGACTGCTTGCGGCCAGAGGACGATAGTCGTCTCTCTTCATTCGGTTGCAGCCCACATTCTGGCTTTGGCCTCCCAGGGCTCTGGCAGGTGGCTTCAGAGGCGGAGCTTCAAGAGGGACAGTGGCAGCAGGTGGGGTGCACAGGACAGGGGCAGGGCCTGCTGAACCCAGTGGGAGGGGACATACACCTGTGAGACCCCCTGGAACTCCTCCAAGTCCTTGGGGCAGGGAGCTTTGCTGCTTTGCAAGAACTTGAGACTCTGTGTGAGAGTGGTGAGTTTAACAAGCCAGTGAAAGTTGAACATACACAATAGCGAAACATTGGTCTCTGCAAGGGCTTAAGGCTAGGGAAGGAGGGGGTGTATCACAAAGGGGCACAATGATTGGGGGAGGAGGCATCTGTCTCTGGGCTCTTCCCCTGGACCTTCTCCACATTTCGGTGTCACCCCAGCTATTGCTCCTTTGACCATAATCCCGCCGATCTTCTTGAAGCAAAAGCAGATTGTGCCACCCTTTCTCAAAAACCTTTGATTCATTCTCTGGCCTTTAGAACACTCTTCAGACTCTTCGCATGACATTAAAGATCCATCTTGTTAGGGTCCCAAACCTCAGAATCTCCTGGAGCCTTTATTTCAAATTCACATCTTAGGGAGCCTGCTCCAAGAAGGTCTGACAGTGTCCCAGGGCCAAAATCTTAATATCCATGCCTGGTATAGGATCTGGGCAGGAAGGCCTCTTGGAGTGCCGTGATCCAGTCAGACCAGGACCTCAACTATTTGTCTGGAGGGTCTGGAGGGCTACATCCAGAGACCACGCACCATTCCGGAGTCTTCCACTAAACCTGCACTCACCACAGGGCCTTTGCTCTTGATGGCCTGAGGCGAGCACCTCTCACCAACACTACGCTAACTTCCTCATCATTCTATCTGTAGTCATTTCTCCTTACAACCCAATGAGACATTTAAATGACTGTCTCTCCCACTAGTTCCTCGAGCTCAGCCCGGTCCCTCTGTGCTTTGTGTCCTTCACCGCATCTGGTACACTGCTTCCCAGGTTCAGTAAATGTTCAAAAAATGCCCGTTGAAATAATGAATTGCAAAATTGAACATTTTGTCACTTATTCTTTAAGTAGGAATGTTAGTCAAGCTCCTGCCTCCCGCAAGACAATTTAAACCTTTTCTCCAATTATGCAGCTGAATGTTTTAAAGAGGTTCCCCACATGAGCAGGCACCGAGGTCTGAGGAATCCTGGAGGCCCTCTCCAGGACCATGGGAGCCACACCAGCGTGGTCCAGCATCCCTGTAAGCCACATCCCCTTGGAAAAGAAAGCAAAGAGCAAAGTAAAATCTACCAAAGCAAGACCTCTTCGTGGCTGGTTTTCACCCAGCCCAACCACTCTCCTTTCCTAAGCTTCCCTCTTTTCCTTGCCCTTGATGATGGCCTCCAAGCCAGCAGCCAAAAATATAGGATGTGGGAAAACTTGAGTAAGAGAGCAAAACCAGAATGTTTTCAGCCTTTGGGAGAAAAGCCTTTTGTTGTTGCTTTTGTCTTCTGCATCTCTTAAATTTCAAGATTTAGTAGGCACCAGCTGAATTGTTCCATAGATATTTATTGAGCCCCACTCTGTGCTAGGTATTGTGCCTTGTGCCTCTAATGAGTTTATGCCATGGATCATGACTTCCATTTCAGCGGTATTTATTTCTTTAATTTAAACATTTGTGCCTTTCTTCAAGGCCAGTGAGGAAGCACCTTATTGATGTGAGGGTCTCATTCTGTTATGGATTCTGCTGGAGCTCCCCAGTGTCCATTTTTCCCTGCTTCAAAGGCCCACACACTCTAATTCCCAGACGTCCTTGCTGTTGGATGGGGCCATGTGACTCTGTTCTGTCCAGTGAGATAAGGACACCCCGTTTGTGAACTTCCGTTCTCTGCTCCACCATTCACATCAGCCTCGGGGGCCACATGTCCTACCCGGTGAAGGTACAAGATAGAGCAGACCTACTTGAGCTGTGATAGAGCAGGTAGGACATGAGGGAGTCATACCTTTACTTTTGCTAAGCCACTGAAACTTGGGGATCTATTTAGAAGCACAGCTTTTTGAGTAATATATGCTCTTAATTCAGTTTAGTGGTGCTTTCTTGGTTTGTTTGCTTGGGTTAAAGTCTTTCTGAAAAAGGGTCGCCTGGCTGGCCCAGTTGGTAGAGCATACAACTCTTGATCTCAGTGTTGAGCTCAAGACCCATGTTGTGTGCAGAGATTATTTAAAAAAAAAAAAAAAAGATTTCTGAAAAGCTCTGTATTCCTTTTCTCCATTTTATGAATCTGGCTCAATGAATAATCTTGCGAAAAAAGACACATGCCCTAAATACCAATGGTCTTTCCCAGCTTTTCATTGGCTTCCCATGATCTGACCCCAGATAGAGTCTCCCTGTTAGTAAACTGGCCACAAACCTCACAAAACGTATTTCGTGCTTTATTTCTTCTATCTTTCCCTGGGAAGTTCATCAAGACCTTATCTCAGCTCCTCAAACTTGAGTTATCCTAAAATGCGCCAATGCGATGAAACTGAACTCTATCAACACTAGCCCATCCTAAAGGAGTCGCCATTGTAGTCCTGTGGCCTGGTTGTCATCTTCCTCACCTGCTGTTCCAGCCCTAGCCTGCTGCAGTTTGCTTTTCCTCCCCACCGCCCCCACGGAGCCCACTGTCACCAGTATCACCCAACAGACCTTTTCCAGTCCTCAGCTGTGTAGGGGTGAATGGGATGGGCAAGCAGACCATTTGTTCCCCAATCCCAGTGTTTCTTTCCATGCGGGTGGACCTACCAGACTGGTGACTTTGGGAAGGGAACCGGGCAGGTCCAGTCTTGCTGCTCCCTGTTTTTCTCTTGGGAGCAGTTGCTGCCAGAGGCTGGCCTCGTGCCCTGTTCCTCATCCACACCTAAATGAGGAGGCCCATGGTGCTCAGTACTGCTGTGCCTGGGCCATTTAGGAGTCTAGGTTTCAGTACTGGGGTTAGTTCATTACCACCACACTCCGAAGCCACAGTGCTGTTGTCAGCTTGATCAATAAGGAAGGTGGTTGCCTTTGAGTTCCTACTTACTTATTTATCTCTTATCAGTTCAGAAAGCATTTAGGAAAACCAGAAACATTTGTTGAGCTCCCAATGCAGTTTACCAATCTTCCTTTATTATCACTAGCTGCTCTTGGTTTGCATTCACCCATATTTTCTTGCTTTTCCGGCTAACAACCCAAGTCTTCTCAGGCTCTTCTGTGAGGCCCCTCTCCATACAACCATTCCTTAAACTTCAGTGCTGCTTGTGGTTCTGGTAACTCCAGGCCCCATCTCTTCTCACGGTTCACGTAAGTCTGCAGGAGGCTCCGTCTACTCCTAGGACCTCTATTTCCCCCAGGAGTGCAGATGACTCCTCTTTACTGTGTCTTTTTTTTTTTTTTTTTTTTTTTAAGATTTTAGTTGTTTATTTGACAGAGAGAGATCAAGTAGGCAGAGAGGCAGGCAGAGAGAGAGGGGGAAGCAGGCTCCCTGCTGAGCAGAGAGCCCGATGCGGGGCTCGATCCCAGGACCCTGAGATCATGAGCTGAGCCGAAGGCAGAGGCTTTAACCCACTGAGCCACCCAGGTGCCCCTTTAGTGTGTCTTTAGAGCAGTGATCACTCCTGAGCTCCACACCCATGTGGAAGCCGCCTGGTGGACATATCCTCTGGACATCAACTCAACATATCCATAGATAAAGTCATTCTGCTTCGCTACTCCTTTCCTCAAAATCTACCCCATCTCAGTCAATGCCATGGTCATCCATCCAGAAACCTGGCCATCATCCTGACTGGTTTCCTTGTTTATACCTCCTACTTCCAGTCCATCATCTGATTCTCCTGATTTTGCCACCTGAATATCTCTTGGCTCTGTGCACCTCCTTCCATTCCTCCCGTTCACCACCCTCTCCTACCGGGGTTACTACAACATTCAACGTTGTTAGGCTTCCCCTAGAGCTACCCCCACCCCTTTATTCACTACACTGTGTGTATCTCAATCTCTTGAACTACACTTCTAATTATGCCACTGCCTTGCTTAGAATCCTTCTGTGGCTCTCTACTGCTAGTCTTAATCTTCTTCAGTAAGGTCGATGAGAACTGGCCCATATTTCTCCTTTAGCCTTGTCTTTCCCCATCACCCAGAGCTACTTGTTCTTTGGCCCTTTGCATGTACGCTTCCCTCTTGTGTCACTTAGCAGCATCATACCTGTCACAGCTCAGCACCATGAGATTTTCCCCAGAGGAGCATCCCTCATCCTCATACTGTGTACAGTAAGTCAGTTTGATGCCTACAGAGGCCCTGTATCTAACCCTATGCTGTTCTGATCACAGCGCGTTATGATTTACTATGTACTTGTTGGAAGTACAACTTCCTACAACTCTCTCAACTGGACGGTGTATTTGTGGTGGGCTCTGTGTTGGCCATCCAGATCCCCCTCAATGACAGATTGGTTGCCTCAGCTGCTGGGGACAGTGGCAGCAGGCAGCCTTCAGCTGTCACCCTCTTCAGGGAATGTCTCCATTGCCAGAAGCAGTCATGCCCCTGCCTGGGGAGCCTATATCCACATTGATCCAGGGGTATAAGGGCCTGGCCATCTCAGCCAAACTTAGGGCAACACTTAGGGGCCATTCTAACTCCTTAAAGTTGGCTGAGACTGTCCTTGGGCCTGCCTTGCAGCTGACAAATAGGACAATCTTTCGTGTAACTAGTAGATGCACAGGGTCCTTCACTTACATGTAAAAGGTCATTCTCTCTGAATGTCGGACACGAAGGTAGAGGGGCGCCTGGCTGGCTCTGTCAGTAGAGCATGTGATTCTTGATCTCGGGGTCATGAGGTCAAGCCCCACATTGGGCATAAAGCTTACTTAATTAAATGTTAAAAAAAAAAAGGCATGATG
Source organism: Potos flavus (assembly GCA_028534135.1). NCBI lineage: Eukaryota > Metazoa > Chordata > Mammalia > Carnivora > Procyonidae > Potos > Potos flavus. Next base: position 124,524,022 of record CM052895.1, read on the forward strand.
GGCAACTGGGTGGCTCAGTCAGTTAAGCTTCTAACTCTTGATTTTGGCTCAGGTCATGATCTCAGGGTTGCGAGATCGACCCCTGCATCGGGCTCTGCTCAGCATGGGGTCCGCTCAAGATTTTCTCTCCTTCTCCCTCTCCCTCTGTGCTCCTGCCCCTGCTCACAGGCATTCTCTCTTTCTTTTAAATAAACAAGCAAACAAATAAATAAATAAATCTTTTTTTTTTTTTAAGGGCATGAAGGTAGAAATAAAGAAGCTAGTGTTGTAATAACCATCATGTGATCTTCAAATTAGGTAAAATTAAGTCTGCACTAAGCAATACTCTTGTGAAATAAAACAGATCTGTTCTCCTATCTTGCAGCAAACTAGTTTCAAGGTAAGAGGTAGGAGGAGCTCTTAGCAAGGTAAGAGTTTCTGCTCTGAGTTCTATATTTTGGCACATGTCTCTGTGACTGGTGTAGGGCCAACTAACATTCATTTGACTTAAATATTGTAAGTGATTTGGTAAACTTTAGTTTTCAAATATCCGTAGGCGAGGACTGGGTTCAGAGGGACTCACTTAATGAAATAACAGATGTTGGCATATTAAGGGTGATCATTTGAGGGAGGGAAGCAAACCATGAGACTTCTTTTTATCTAATATATTTACTTATTTTAGAGAGGGAGAGAGAGAGCAGGGGGAGGAACAGAGAGAGAAAGAGAGAGACTCTCCAGCAGACCTCCCTCCCCACTGATCCCACGACCCTGAGATCATGACCTGAGTTGAAGCCAAGAGATGAGGCTTAACCGACTGAGCCACTGAGGCACCCCAAACCATAAGACTCTTAATGATAGAGGACAAACTGAGGGTTGATGGAGAGAGGCGGGCAAGTGATGGGCTAAATGTGTGATGGGGATTGAGGAGGGCACTTGTTGGGATGAGCACTGAGTATTGTGTGCAAGTGATGAATCACTAAATTCTACTGAAACCAATATGACACTATAGGTTAACTAACTAGAATTTAAATAAAAATTTGAGGGGAAAAAAAAGAGTGATCATTTGATTTGAATCCAGTTCTTTTTTTTTTTTTTTTTTTTTTGAATCCAGTTCTTTTTAAAGAGTAACAACTTCCAGGGCAGTTGGATGGCTCTGTCATTAATTGTCCCACTCTTGGTTTCGGCTCGGGTCATGATCTCAGAGTCCTGAGATCCCAGCCCTTCATGGGGCTCCTCGCTCAGCGTGGAGTCTGCCTGAGATTTTTTTCTCCTCCTCCCTCTCTGCTCCTGCCCGCCCCCCACTCTCACATGTTTGCACACTCTCAAATAAATAAATAAGTAAAATCCTTTTTAAAAAAGTAACAAGTTCCTATGAAATGGAAGATGAAAAATGTAAACAAGGACGATGATGCGAAACGTAGAAAACAAGGCACCCCTAAGAGTTGAGAGGAGTTGGCAGTGCAGGCGCCCAGGGCGTCTCCCTTAGAGTTCTATCTAAAGACACATTCTGAGAACTTCCCGTCGGAAGTAAATCCTTCAGGGGGCAGTCTGATTATGTCACAAATAATGACGAAAGTGCAGGATTTTCAAGAAAAGCTAATCCCAGTCGGCTGCAGTGTGGTCAAGGCCCGCTCGGGGATCTTGGTGTGGACCTAGGAGGACTTCTCGCTTGCAATGTAGGGTGTTGTGTGGGGCCTGTAGGGCGTCCTGCTTTCCAGAAAGTCAACATAAGCACAGAAAGATACTGCTTCCAGGCTAGGCTTCCGATTAAAATTGGGCCAGCGCTTTCCTCTGGTGTCATCATGTCTCATATTTCTATGTCTGTTGCCTTCTGGGTGACGTCCCTACGGGCGCTGCCTTTTAATGTGAACCCCTGCAGGTCAAGAACCCGCTCTGCGCCCCCACGCTCAGGCACGCCTTCATTCAACTGCTTTCTTGGCATCTGCGGTGTTGTATTGCGTGCAACCCGCGTAGGGTGTGAGAGAGAGAGAGAGAGAAAGATCATCTCCCACACTCATTCAGTCATTCATCTAATGCGAATGCTGTGCGTAACGTGGATGGGATGCAGGAGAAAAAAAAAAAAACTTATTCAAGGATTCTGATTTGAATGAGGTTGGTGTCCACCAGGGGATAAAAACCTAAGTGAAGATCAGTAATGGACTGTAAGAAGAAAGTGATGGTTGACACAAGACAAGCAGTTTGGAGGAGACGGCGTCCGTCTGGCCAGTGGGGACGGCACCCTTCTGGAGCAGGTGAAAGGGCTGTGGCCAGATCGCTTCTGGAAAAGGAGCCTCCTTGACGCTTGGGGAGACCAGCTTCTCTCTGGAGAGTGACCGTTGGCTTTCTCCTCAAAGCTCCTGCTCTTTTTGACATCACACTTCTCACAAGCTTTTTTTTTTTTTTTTACCTTTCAAACTTAATAGCTATGTAACCTTGTGATACAGGAACAACACGGGCAAACCATATGCCAGTGACGTAGGAGACAGTATTAGGTGGACAGTGGTTCCCATGGGACTTTTCAGTTACACAGATCTGGCTTCCAAATTTATGTTTGCCACCTTTTAGCTTCTAGGCTCCTGAGTGAATTACTTAATTTTTCTAAACCTCAGTTTCCTTGCCCATAAAAGGAGTCAGTAACCCAGGGTCAGAGCCCATCAGGATTGCATGAGAAGCCCGTAGCTTAAAGCCTGGCCCATCTGTGTGGAAACATTGTTTCTCCCATACTTTCTTTGCTCAAAAAACCCCAACTCAGTTAAGAGATTTAATACTGATTGGAGACAGCAGAGGAAGGGAAATTTTCCAAAAGGCCCTTTCATGGAAGACCTAGTTCTTCCCAATGCGTTTGAAGGATCTCAGAGTCTTGGCTCCACATTGTCTAATATTTAGCCTACCATTCCTTAGTTTCTTGAATGTCCGCTGCCCTAGACTTTTCTTTACACGACAGAAAGCATAACACACACAATTACTTGCACCTTGGTGACTTTATGGTCTGAGGAAGTCTTAAATGGGAAAATCCTGCCATTGAGGACATGTGTAAGCTTAGAGTTGATACACAAAAAGATCTGGATGGTACCCTGTGGGGCTGCATTTCTGGAGGGTGCCTGGGGAGAACACTTGGGCACCTTGGCATTGGGCACGTTCCAAGAGCTATTGTCTCAGCCCTCTGGCTGGAGGGACACACAGGGGTGGGGTTTGTGATGATCGCTATGAACTGGCTGGGGCAGATTGGCCCCTGGAGAGGCCCACTCTTGATTTTCAGCAGTGGCATGGTTGGGGGAGAGGAGGTGTAGGGGGAAGAGGAGTAGCACTAGGAGGGTTTGGAGCAGCAGCCCTTTCCCATCAGTATGGAAGTGTGTCATTATTTTATTTTAGTTATTTTTTAAGATTTTATTGACACAGAGAGACAGCAAGAGAGGGAATACAAGCAGAGGGAGTGGGAGAGGGAGAAGCAGGCTCCCCACTGAGCAGGGAGCCAGATGCGGGGCTCAATCCCAGGACCCTGGGATCATGACCTGAGCCAAAGGCAGATGCTAAACCACTGAGCCACCCAGGCACCCTGCGCGTGTCGTTATTTTAATAAGAGATAAAGCTTCAGCAGACCATGCTTTCCATATACCAGCCCCGTATATTAGGACACTTGCCAAGACTCTTCCATGCTAAATGCCCTTTACGTTTTTGCAATTTACCACGTTCTAGATGGCCAGCTCTGCCCCTCACCCCCATGGTGCACACTCGCCCACAGCCATGCCTGCGGGAAAGCCAGCAGTAGTGAACTGCTTTCACCTCAGGGTCTTAGGCCTGCAAATCAGACTTTTGTTACAATGTCCTTCAGGTGTGTCTTTAACTGAGGAGCTGTTAAGATATGTGAGGCCTAGAATTCCACCTATGGTGGTAGAGGGAATGTTTGTGTGTGTTAGTTTTGTCTTAACTCGATTTTGCTCACCTCTTCTTAGTTGTTTTGTTTTGTTTTGTTTTAGGAAGCTTCCCCTCCCCTAGCCCTGAATAAAAATAAGAAAGCATCACGCTGAGCCCATCCAGCGTGAGGTCATTCCCAGTTTTAATCCTGGAGAGCGCTCCCTGGGCCCCCGTCCATGCCAACCCCTGGGCCTGACCTTTTGCCCCAGTGGCCCACTTCAGGGACTGGTACCACCTGTCATGTGAAGGTTTCTGAGGAGCTGCAGAAACCGTGAAGAGAAAGCTGTAGACAGCAGCTTGGAGATGATTTTTCTTTCTAACGCTCCTACGAGGCCCACTTCTCTCTCACGCGTGCTCGTCCTCTTCTTCCAGAGTTGCTCTGTGTATGGCTGTCAAGTACCCGCCAGAGGCGGTGACATGGCGTCCGGCCGGGAGAGCACACACCCAGTTTTGAACGGTGCATATACATTCAAAACTCCTTCTCCTTCCTCTGCGCCCTATGGTGCAGTGCGAGGGGGTGGATAAGAGAAGCCAGACTCTGTACTCACTCGTCCAGCCCGGGGGGGGAGGGGGGGGGCTGCAGGTGCCTGCCGGGAAGGCTTCCCCACCATTGACGACGGTTTGCAGGGAATCTGGACGGGAGAGTGTGGGACGTGGGGTAAATGCCAACGCTGGGAGGGAGAAGGGAGGGAGAAGCCACAGAGAGCTAATGGCCCATTGTCCATGCCTGTCGTGTGGTCTCCTCAGGGGCCAGGCCCTCTCCAGACAGAGCCCCAGCTCTTGGCAGCAGTCCCTCAGCTGCTCCGTCCGCCACTGGCAGCCACTCCTGGGGACAAGGCGCTTCTGTGTCCCTCCCCACTAGAACGCTGCCACGGGCCAAGAGACTGACCCCGGAATCAGCAGCAGCTTTCAACTTGAGCCTTTTGTAACTGAACAATGGTTAACTCTGGCTCTCAGAGGACCTCGGAGGCAGCTCCTTTCACAGTGGGATTTCCTTCCTTGTGGGTTTTCCCAGCTGTCTTTGTCTTGGGTCGTGTCTAACAGATGTCTGTGGCCTTGAAGAGCCTTCTGAAAACCCAGTGACAACTAGACCTGGGGCCCTTCCGGGGTCAGCTGAGGCCTTGGCAGGAACAGCCCTGGCAAATCGCAGGGAGAGATGCCTCTCTCCCCAGCCCTGTCCTCTCGGAGCAAAAGAGCACGTTCAGGGAGATTGAAGAGATAGATTCTGGGGCAGTCAGATGGAGATAAAAATCAAATTCCAAGAATTCCTCTTCCTGGGGCCTCCTGTAAATTTATTAAGAGTTCCTCAAGCATGTGAAATATGACACCGCAGGATGAGATGATTTTTTTTAACCGACGTGATAAACCTCATACATTCAAATCAGAGCGATCCTTCAGAAGCCTTCCCTGAGAATCCAAGAACTTGCTTCACACATAGTTGAAACTCCTCTTTTGGAACTTAAGTGATTCACTACTTAGGCGTGAAAACAATGCAAACAACCCAAAGAGCTAATAACAGGAATGAGTAAGTAAAGAAGAGCACGTTATATGATCATTAAAATCTTGTTTATATAGACTGTGGGACTATGATTATGGGCAAAGTATGAAGTGAAAATGAATATATGAATATATCTTAATGATTTCAATTTTATAAAAAAGTAAAATAGGGCTGGCTGGCTCAGTCAGCAGAACGTGTGACTCGATCTCAGGGTCATGAATTCGAGCCCCACATTGGGGATAGAGTTTACTTAAAAAAAAAAAGGGCAGACAAAGAAAAGACAGGAAGAAAATCCCCCCAAATGCTCACTGTAGTCCCATGAAGCCAGTGGAATTATAGGTGTGTGATTAATTTACTTTTTTCTATTTTCTAAGTTTTTGGCTGCCTGACTATGTTCCTATGTAATACAAAAAAATGTATAATTTTTAAAAGTCCTATGAAAATTGTCTGGGAAAGATTAGGTACAGACTTAGGAGAAAAATCAGTACTATTAATTTATAATTGTGACTTTAGCTAAAAATTGCTATCATATAGTTAATTGTATCTTCTCTGACTTTGGGCTCTTTCTAAAAATCAGATCTACTTTAAAAAGTGGTAAAATTTGCTACCACTGGATATTTCCAAGGATTTTTGCCTGTTTTGCTCAGTGATATATTCCCAGGTCCTCACCCAGCACTTGGCACATAGCAGGACTCAGTAAGTATTTGATCAATGAATTAACAGGCTGGAGGTTATGGAAGGAGCTAGAATGAAGGACAAAGAATGGGGACCGTAGAACAAAAAGGCCAATAAAGATAAGAATGACAAGAAATTTCTCACAGAAGACAGCTATGGCACACACTGCAGGACTCCCCGAGCTCCCCACAGGACCCTCCATATCCCTGCTCTCTCCTCACAGCCCAGTGCGCTCTTTGTTTCTCAAGGCCCACACCTGCCGCTTGTCTTGGAGGACGGCCCTTGGGCTACTGATTTGCCTGTCAATGAAGACAGCTAGCAGTGCCAGGGAATTCTTTCCCCTGGGAAGCCCTGTGCCCTTGACGATGGGTGCCCACACTCCCAATTCCCCTGCAGGATGAGGCTGAAGCCACTCTCCTTGCAACTCTGCCTATAATCAGATCCCTCCTTGTCTCAGAGTCTGCCTCTGAGAAACAGGACCCAAGGCAACAAGGATTCAACGACAACAAAGAAAGCGTAACCTTTACGGGCTGCTTATTATGACCCAGGCACCCCGCATTATCTCATCGAAATAGGGGTTATTATCTGCATTTTCCCTTGAGAAAAAGGGGACACTGAGTGGCCAAATAACTCACTTCTATGCATTTGAAGACTCAGATCCACCTTGAAATGGATGTTTCTGACTGTCTTCCAGGAAGGGCCTGGAAGTCCTTTTGCGGTCCTTTCTCCTGGTGTAAAAACCTGTACGAAAGCCAAGGCTAACCTGGGGAGTGGAACAGGTTAGGAGCAACATGGGGAGCATGGACAGGGCCCCCCAGCCCCAGGGTGGATGAAGCAAAACCAGAATCAGGAAGGGTCAGCACGGAAGTATTCACATCTGTGAACGCGATCAAAAGAGGCAACACTGAAGGGCCAGTCCCAGGTGTGGCTGCTGAGGACATGCCGGCAAGATGATGGAAACCAGGGTCCTCCTGCAGAAGCTACGTTTGGGTCTTCGTGGACCAAGCCTTGGTGTAGCTCCAAGACACATCTCTTCTGGTCTTCAAGGAGCTGAAATCGGGGCCAACGTTGACATACAATGCTGCTTTCTTTGGTAAGCTAATTTTGCTTGTGGACCTAGGGTGATTTACTATAAATCCAGAGTTCTGTTAAAACATTCTTTTGTTTTAGCTTGGGGAACTATGCCCAGTCAATATTTGTTGGATTAATGAAATGAATGAAGGAATGGGTATGCCTGAACACATTTCCCTAAAGACGAGTGGGCCCTTTTAGAGGCCTTGGCCATTAGAGACAATGACAGTCTAATGAGAATGACATTCCTGGAGGTTCGGTCCAATTCAACACATGTCAACACAGGAACACCTGTGATGTGGGCGGTGTTGTGCTGAGTTGTGCAGGGAATGGATGCAAAGGTAAGGGGAGGGAAGTAGGCAAGCCGGAACAGGACTGTGACTCCAAGAGACAAGGCAAGAGTCAGGGAGGTTCAAAGAAGAGCAGGGTTACACACATTTGGCAGGGAAATCAGGAAAGCCAAACTAAAGGAAGTGGCACTTGAATTTGCCGCGAAAGAAGTCGTGTTTTGGTAAATGGGGATATGGGAGTGGCATTCGAGCTGGGGTCGGGGGAAACAGGACTGGGGCAGCAGAAGAGACAAGGTTGAGAAGCATAAGGTGACAAGTCCAGTTTGATTGGAACATGGGTGCTGGTGGCAAATATTGGAAAATAAGATCGGAAAGACAAGTTGATGGTGAACTTAATAAAAAAGAGAGTTACTATTGTGATGGATTTGAACTCATCTAATTGACATGTTCTTGCCTGGTCTTCCTTGAGAGGCTGGGAACACAGACAGACACAGGACTACTGCAAACATAAATCAAACCGTGGTGGCTTCCCCCATGGCCTGAACCCCATGAAGAAGCTTATCAATGGGCTTAAATACGTGTTTGAATTAGAATAGCCTGAGGAGGCATAAAAGGGTATGAACTCATAACAACTAAGGCCTCAAATGTAACCTTGGCAACAGTTAAAAAAATAAATTGGATATTACTCTGTGCCCAATTAAACACAGAATAACAGTGTGGAAATGGAAATTTATCTGCAGCTGGAGCTTCATTGCAGGTTAATGACAAAACTGAGTGCAGTAGATCATATTTTCCAAAAATGGCTCCTATCCCACATGCTTTTCAGCAATGTGACCTTTCTACCCACCCCCAAGGAGGAGGGGCACACCTCTTATTTCTCCACACCCTGGAATCTGGGTGAGCCCTGTGGTTGCTTTCATCAATAGATACTGGAAATATCACCACAGTTCTGAGTAAAGCCCTTCCCTGGTTTAGCAGCTTCAGTTTGCTACCCTCTGAAACACTCACTCCTGGAAAGCTCCTCTGGAAACCCAGCCACCAGGCGTAGAAGCTCAGGTCACAGAGAGAGACTCACACAGGTCAAGAGCCCCAGCCAGGTCGTCATTGCTGTGGGCTGTTACACGACATGACAGGACCAGCCCAGTCGAGTCTTCAGGTGATCGCAGCCCCAGCTGCTGCGATATCAGACTGGGGACCTTGAGCAAGAACCACTTGGCTGAGCCCAGTCAAACTCGCAGAACCACAAGAGAGAATAATAGGTTGTTCTTTACGCTGTTGAATTTTAGAGTAGTTTGGCACTCAACAACGGGTACCCCAAACACCAAGATTAGGAACCATACCATGGGCCAAGGATAGCAGTAAATGGAGGCCCACAGTCATGAAGGGAATGGGGCAGTGGAATGTGAGTAGTCAGGGGACATCTGACTTCACAGAGGACAAGACACCCCAGGATAAATGCCCATGGTGGGGTGGTGAGTGAGAGGACAGGAGACTGATTTCTGGCTCTCACCTCAAGCCTCAGCTTTGTCACCTAAGTGGAAATAAATCCTACGGGGTGTTAGGATTAAACAAAAAGGCGTAAATGAAGGTACTTTACACTCTATGAGCCTTCCCCAGAAGGTATCATTACCATTTCCTACAGATGGTCGGATGCTAACAACTTGTTAGTATTTGAAGGTGGTGTATCCCATGCGGCTTTATCATGACTGGGTTTCTTCTTGGAATGGTCTGCTCATAGCAACTCCAAGGAGCAATTGTTAAATCAGTCACACACACACACACACCCCCCACCACCAGGGGTCTGTCGAGTTCTCCACATTCATTTAGTCCGTCATTTCTTCCTTCATTCACTAATTACTCGAGGGCCATGTGGTGTTGTAGGCACTGGGCATAGAACAGCGAGCAAAACAAAACACCCCTTCCCTGGAAGGGGCCTGCTGTCTAGTGTCAGTGTTTATGGTGATGCGGTGCCAACAGTTTTAAACTCCTGGAGGCAGTATGATGTGGGACTTAATTGTATGTGTTTGGTGGTCAGATGGAATTGGATTCACATGCCGATTCTACCACTTACCAACTGTGAGATGGGTCACAATAATGTAATTAATTATGAATATCACTATCTTTTTTTTCTGTTGGAAAATAGTTTTCCCATAGCTCTTCTTGTTTTATGATTAGTAGTATGCTTTCTTTTCCATTCAATGTGGTAATTTCCTTCCTTCTTTCCTTCTCTCCTTCCTTGCTTTCTGTTTCTGCTGTGAAAAGGATGATAGATGGTTCATGATATTCATTTACCTGCCAAAGTCATACCTGGCTTTCAGGTTTGAGAAATATGGCTTAAATTAGTCCCTCACGAGATAATAAACCCACTGATTGCATTAATGATTGGTCAATATTTGAATCTAAAATCAGTTTTTCACTTATTTCCCTGAGGATGTAGCCCCGAGAAGGTCAAGAGGGAAGCAAGAAACTCTATGAAAGCAGGGAGAGCTAGGACTGTAGGGTCCAGTGGACCCTATACACACTGTAGTCTATACAACTGAGAGGTGTTCCCTGGGCCACAATGTATAAAGTGTCCTCTGGAGTTATGGGACACAGAGGCCTTAGTGGACCTATTCTATAAAGTCAAGGAAAGGAGTACTGACCACACTTCTTCAAGAAGCAAAGGCAATTTTAAAGAGAAAATAAGGGGCGCCTGGGTGGCTCAGTGGGTTAAAGCCTCTGCCTTCGGCTCAGGTCATGATCTCAGGGTCCTGGGATCGAGCCCCACATCGGGCTCTCTGCTCAGCAGGGAGCCTGCTTCCCCCTCTCTCTCTGCCTGCCTCTCTGCCTACTTGTGATCTCTCTCTCTCTGTCAAATAAATAAATAAAATCTTTAAAAAAAATAAATAAATAAAGAGAAAATAAAATTCAGGGCACCTGACTGGCTCAGTTGGAAGAGCATGTGGCTCTTAATCTCAGGGTCGTGAGTTCAAGCCCCATGTCGGGTGTAGAGCTTGCTTAAAAAAGAAAGAGAGAAAATAGAGTTCTTAAACTCTAAGGGTCATTGCGCTGGCTGTATTAATGAGTAAATAATGAGAACCTTAAGTAAGAGACTTTCTATTATGTAAAAGAAATCCAAAGGCAGGCAGTTTGGGTGTGTGACAACCACATCATCACCAGATGTGTAGGTTCCTTTTTTCCTTTTTCCCACCACCCTCAGAGTGTGGTCTCCTTTCTCCATGTCTACCTTGAGATACAAAATGGCTGCTGGAACTCCAGCTGTCACATTCCCATTCCAAGCAGGAAGAAGGAGGCATGGGAGGAGCAGCAAAAATGTGCCCTGCCTATCTGAGTCAGCCCTCTTTAAGAAACTTTTCCAAGGACTCTCTGTCCAACAAGTTCCATTTGTATCTCACTGGTCATTTTAGAGTGGAGACATTGTACCTCGGGTGTCATGCTGACAGTGTTGAGCCATCTCTGATGAGGCTGAATGTTTTGGGGGACTGCAGTGTAAGCCCTGTGTTGGCTGAGATCTTGCCCTCAAAGTTCCTTTGAAGTCAAAACCCATCAGATACAACAGAAAATATCTGAAGTACTTAGTTATCATGACACTTCAAGTTTTGAAAGTAGGGAAACTTTCTCTGATTTCAAATAAAAATCATAAATATTTAAACAGTCTTTGTCTGCTTCTTCTTCCTAATTCCCCCCTACCCATCCTCCCACTTCATCCCCAAACCTGAATTAATTTTTTATAATGATCATTCGGCAAAGAACCTTAGCCTCTGTAATTTTTGTTTCTAAGTTGCTGTATTTCTTCATGCATTCCACATCTGGAATTTCAGATGATGCTTTAGGAGGATTTCTGGTATGAATTTTGAATCACAAAGCCAGAAAAGTTAGTGTTGCCCCTGAATGAGCACAGGAGTTTCAAGTTCTGATCCAAATAAAGCCAATCACTTTATTTATTGAAATAGAACTTACATGAACGTATTCCCGAGAAGCCTGTAGGTAATTTGCAAAATTAGGCATAATTAAAAATAAAAATGTTAGGGTTAAAACAAAATAGATAAATTTTAAAAGACAATTACCTTTCTTTTCTCTGACTTGTAAAAAGGAAATTACATGATGCTCCTTTGGCATAATACTGTGTTGAAATGTAATGAATATTTGCCAAGCGCTTTGAGGTCCACCCTGAAAGGTATTATAAGCTTCAAGTGCCGTGATTATTAAGCACCATCATTTTAACACAGCTTTTAGCATTTAAATCCTACCTCTGATGTCATGTGAGCTGTAGGCATCATCTTTAGATTCAAAGGACAAATAACTTCCTAATATAATAACACGTCCTGTCTCTTCCCTGACCTGCTAATTACGGGAGAAATGAATACAATGTGCTCTGACATATACGGTAGCCACTACGGATGGGCTTTGCTTTCTTCTTTCACGATCCCTTCACAAGCACTTCTTAAGAGGTGCAGATGTGACAGCCTTCAGAACCCCAAAGCCTGGCTGGCTCCTCCGACAGGAGTTATTCAAGCCAGCCTGGTGTTTGCATTGCCTTCTTAGCCTATCTTTAAAGGACCTGGACACAAAAAAAGAGCCTTTTAAGAAATCATCTCTTGCTGACACTGTAGGAGCAATAAATGGTGTTTATGGATGAGCAGCATCCTACAGGAAACGGGTCCAAAGGGTTGGATTTTAGTTTCTCTTTTTTTTACCAGTTGGCTGTGGTCTCTTGAAAAAGTCACTGTGATCTTACTTTTCTCATCTGTGAAATGCAATGGTCTCTTCTGGCTTCATTAGTTTATGAACTTAGGAAACACTGAACTATGTTAATTGTCCAGGAGATCCATCTGCCCCAGTGGGAGAATGGGCGAGGCTATCTTTCGCTCCCTGTGATGTGTCATGGTTTGTGTATTTCATGACTGTTCACTTCTGGTTTGTGATCAGGGCAAATCAATGATTAACACTTGAGTCAAGCTGAATCCTGGGGTATCTTCAGTTGAGTACTTCCAAAAATATCTGCCATTTGGTCAACAGTTACAGAACATTTAAAAAAAAAAATCTAAATGGAAGAAAGAAGTCAGTGGAGATGGGAAAAAAGTGGGCAGGACAGGATTTACTTTTCTCATTTTACTCATGAAACTTAAACTTAGGAAAGACAAGACATTCAGCCATGCATTACTGGTTTCTCATTCAACAGCACAGACCCGACACCCAGTCTGTGAGTACGCTGTATTACTTTTTAAAAATGGGGGTGCAAATGGAATGAGGTCCTTCAGATGTAACCTTTAAAAATGAACAGGTTGTGTTTTAAATCCAAGAGATTAAAAATGCTCAAGTGGTTTTGTCTTTGTTATTGGGGCCGAAGTTCCCGTGCTTTGGTTAGTGGGGGTTACTCATAGCTTCTGAGTGATTTACAGAAAGAGATACCTGAACCGTTTATTTATTTCTTGATCACTGGGAGGTTTCTGTAAACATGGCTTCTTTAAAATCTCCAAGGCTACAGAAAAAGCCCTGGACCTAACAGGAGATTATGGGCACACCTCCCCCTACTGGGCACAATTTGCAACTGCTTACTTGTCTGGTCCGCGAGGGCAGAGGTGTGTGGATGGTGGAGGGCTCCCCTGTCATTAAAAACCTTGGCATTCTAACTCTTGTTCAAGAGGCAGGGGAGAATAAAGATAGAAGTGGGGGGGGCGGGAAGGGGTGCACGTGCGCTTTCTACCAAACAGGAAAAACAGCATAGATAAAGGCACGGAAGTCAGCAAATAGACTAGTTAGCTGGGGAAGAGGAGTTGCGTAGGAAAAAGCATGAGAATGCAGCTGGACGGCCAGGTTGGAGCTAGCGGTGGAAGATTTTGAATAAACAGCTATACAATGGGAAACCATAGAGGCTAACTTTGAAGGGAGGAATTCACTTGTTTATCTACTCAGTGGCAGATTGCCAAGCGTGTCCCACAGGCCAGCTCTTGGCTAAATTCTGCACACCGGCAAAGATAAATCACGGTTGGTTCCTGACCTCAAGCAGACTAGAGTTTAGGAGTTGAAATTAGATACCTGAGTAACCATAATACAAACCAGAAAGTGATGTATCATCTCAAGTAAAACTAGGAAGCGAAAGGATTACTTTCAGCAGTGGACTAGGGCAAAGTTTAATAGAAGCTTGTCATGGTGAAGAGAAAGCTGATCTTGGCAGTAAGAATGTACTAGAGGCTGGAGTGAGAGAAGCCGGTTAAAGGGGACCGATTTTTTTTTTTAAGATTTTATTTTAGGGGCGCCTCAGGTCATGATCCCAGCGTTCTGGGATTGAGCCCCGCATTGGGCTCCCTGCTCCATGGGAAGCCTGCTTCTCCCTCTCCCACTACCCCTGCTTGCGTTCCCTTTTCTCACTGTCTCTCTGTCTCTCTGTCAAATAAATAAATAGAATCTTAAAAAAAAAAAAGATTTTATTTTATTTTATTTTATTTTATTTTTAGGTAATCTCTACACCCAACATGGGGCTGTAACTTACTACCCTGAGATCAAGAGTCGCTATGACCCACGGACTGAGTCAGCCAGCCCCCTCTCCCCCCAAATTTTGGTATGTCATATCTTCTATCGAATATATACACTTCACAATGCGACATATACACTTTCACAATGCGACAGTTTAGATTATATGTATGAAATGAATGTGGATAAAGAAATTGTGGTGTAGTCATACAATGGAATATTATTCAGCTATAAAAAACCCAAAATACTGATTCATGCGACAATATGGATGAATCTCACAGACATTATTCTGGGCCAAGAAACTGGGCACAAAAGGACAACTACATGATTCTGTTTATATGATAGAATTCTAGAAAAGTCAAAACAAACTATATTCCTAAATCAGATAGGTGGTTGACTAAGGTGTGATGGTGGAGTGTTGACTGAGTGCAAATGAGCAGGAGGAAACCTGGGGAGATCTTCTATTTCTTAAATGGGGCATTGGTTACACAGATGAATTCAGAATTCAGCCATTTCCACTTAAATATGTAAATACTTCCCCTTAAAATATGGACTTTTATTGTATGTAAATTATACTACAACAAAGTCTACTTAGAAATTAGGAAATGGTAGGGCACCTGGCTGGCTCAGTCAGAGGGGAATGCAACTCTTGATCTCAGGGTTGTGAGTTCAATCCCCATGTTGAGAGTAGATATTACTAAAAAATAAATAAATAAATAAATAAACTTAAAAAAATTAGGAAATGGTAAAGCGTAAGAACTTACTACGGTCAGCAAGGTATTTAATTTGTAATTGGTCATTCCTAAACTGTGTTAATTAGGAATTAAAATGTAATTTACTTTAATAAAGTAAATAAACTCACTTTAATAAAGAATTGTGACTTTATTCAAAACAAAGCAAAAAGAGACCTAGTGGAGTGAGTCATTCTCACACATTTCCTGAAGGGGTAAATAGATAGAAGGGAGTAAAGAGAATATTCAAAGAAATAGTGATTAGAGAATTTTCCAGAACTGGTGAAAGACATGAATCTAAAGAAAGCATAGCATACACCAAGTATGGATTATTAAAAATGCTTGTCTTCATTCATAGATTAATCTACCACAGAAAAAGAAGGAATACTAGGGATTTTAGTGGAAATAGAACTAAAAACGGACAAAACTGGAGGGATAGAGACAGCAGAGTGATAATAAGGAGAGGTGCAAAGACTGATCAATCGTTTCTCCAATCAAACCTTTCAAATGCTTCGTACATCTGCCCAATTTTTCATTATTCTTGGCACTTTTATTTGAGAACCACAGTCAGATTTTCTCTGGTTTCTAAAAAAAAAAAAAAAAAAAGTCACTTTTTCAAATGAAGCTCGAAAGGAGTATGAAATTGTAAGGGAGTTACCATGGGTCTGAAGAGCAGTTTCATTTTGTATTTCAGTGAAAGTCGAAAGAAAATTCCTTGATAGGCAAAATTTCCCATAAAATCTTGCTTATAGAAATGACTATAGCAGAATTTTTTTTCCCGTCAGTATTCAGGCAAGCTCCCTATAAACTAGGAAAAATGTTATAAAAATGAAATTGAGATAAAAGACCACAAGTAGATTTGGAGCTGGTTAAAAATAGAATGGGGAGCCTTGCCACAGGTTAGTGGTAATGGAAATCATCTACTCTGGACATCCGATGTTATTATTCTATAATCATTTATGTAACTGCTTAAGCCATGCATTTGTACATGTTCCTCTCATGCATTCAGATTTAAGGAATAATTTTGTTTTCTATAAATAGATAAGAAGGGGGAGGAGACAGATGAAAAAAAGGAGCACTAAATTCAGGCGCAAAGTATCTTCCTTCATCCTGCCTGTGTCCATATCCTTGTCCCATTCATCCTGCCATTGGCAGAGAGCCCAGAGACCACAGGTTTGGTTATTAAGCAAATTCCTTACTGATGACTCTTTAGAAGGGATTTTGGTTATGTCTAATCTGGGAGAAATGTGGTAATTTCCATTTATCTGTTAAAAAGCTCTACCGAGGCTCATGCCTATCAAGGTCATTCAGCATTCTACAAGGGAGTCACTTGACCCCTTTTCTCTCAAGCAATTAAGCTTCAGAGCACTACCTGCCTTTGAGCAGATTGATCTTTCCATAAAAGTGGATGGAGATCATTTCCTTTCCCTGAAAATTGGATCATGTTCCCTGACATGTGATGTGTACCAAATGGAGATGTTCTGAATCCTTTGTGAACAAGCTCACATAGACTCCATTCCATCACAGACCTTGAGTCAGTTTTATTTACTTCCTGTTCGAGAATTCCAGTTTCTTTGCTCATCAGTCAGTGGGGTCATTTTGAGAAATTCTCCTAATTATATTATCCCCCTGGCGGCCAGGAAGAAGTGAATAAACAGTAGGTTCTCATCTTAAGAATAAACCCTTACAGAGCTGTACTTTTCTTACTGCTGTGGAAAGATCCTTGCCTGTATCGGTACCTTGGACCAAATTTTTAGAAAGCATTTCATTGTTTTATATTTTTTTCGTGTTTGGGTTGTCTAGTGCCCATTTGCATTAGCGAATGTGACCAATTGTCTTCTTCTATGCATTAGGTGAATGCTTTTTTTTTTTTTTTAAAGATTTTATTTATTTATTTGACACAGAGAGAGAGAGAGAGAGATCACAAGTAGGCAGAGAGGCAGGCAGAGAGAGAGGGGGAAGCAGGCTCCCTGCTGAGCAGAGAGCCCGATGCGGGGCTCGATCCCAGGACCCTGAGATCATGACCTAGCCGAAGGCAGAGGCTTAACCCAGTAAGCCACCCAGGTGCCCCTAGGTGAATGCTTTTTAGTGTAATATTTTAATTCCTTTAGTGACTTTTTTCACTATATTTAAAATGTTGAGGCGTTTTTTGGTGGTTTCTCCAGAGTTTGCTTTATACATCTTAATTCAGAATTGACTTAAGAGTTATACTAACTTCATTCCAGTTAGATATAGAAATATTACTCTTAAATAGCTCTATTCCCAATTACTTCTTTTTTTTTTTTAATTTTATTTATTTATTTGACAGAGAGAGAGAGATCACAAGTAGGCAGAGAGGCTGGCAGAGAGAGAGGGGGAAGCAGGCTCCCCACTGAGCAGAGAGCCTGATTTGGGGCTTGATCCCAGGACCCTGAGATCATGACCGGAGCCGAAGGCAGAGGCTTTAACACACTGAGCCACCCAGGCGCCCCTCTCAATTACTTCTTTTTGGGGCTATTATTGATATATATATATAATTTATATTATATGTTATTTATTATTTATATATAATATATTTATATATAAATGTTAAATGTATTTGTTATATATTATATAATATATATGGTTATATTATATATTTATATATAAATAATACATATATA
>CM052895.1:124541796-124573928 GCA_028534135.1 Potos flavus
TTTTTTTTTTTAAGATTTTATTTATTTGATGGAGAGAGGGAGAGATCACAAGTAGGCAGAGAGGCAGGCAGAGAGAGGGAAGCAGGCTCCCTGCTGAGCAGAGAGCCTGATTCGGGGCTAGATCCCAGGACCCTGAGATCATGACCTGAGCTCGATCCCAGGACCCTGAGATCATGACCTGAGCCGAAGGCAGAGGCTTTAACCCGCCGAGCCACCCAGGTGCCCCAAGAGATTTCATCTCTTTACTCACTTACTGAGACTCCATTCTTGAGAAATTTGCTCAAATTTTGACTTGACTCTTTCATGTCAGTGGGAGAGTTCTTTGCATTCTGTTCTTCTAGAGAGGTTGTTCTCACTATTTCACACCCCTTTTGCTTCTCTCCTTAACCAGAATATGAAACAAAAAAGAGCATTTTTCAGCTTCGTGTACAATATCACCACAGCTATTTTAAACTTCAGTTTCTGCAAATAATCTTCCTTTTTTTTTTTTTTTTTTTTGTGCACTAGGGGGAAAAATCAGTCTTTCCTTTTAGAAAATAAAGTTGTGTTTTAGGGAATTGATCTTTATGTTTGTCTACCAGAGCTTCTGGGGGAGACAAAACTCCGATTCTCACAGTACTGTATTTCCCACACCATGCGTGTTTGCGAAAGCCGACAACTGAGCATTAACTTTCCAGTTTTCCCCCTTTTACTTTTTCTTCTCCCCCTTCCTCCCTTCCCTCGCCCCTCCCCCCTTCCACTTCATCTCATTCGAATGGATGCTGACAGCATTGTCCCAGAAAAATTAACAGTGGCTGCTTCTTTCACCAAAGTATGACTCTGCTTACCTCAAAGTCAGTCTGCTGGGAGACCCAGGCACGGTTGCAGAACCGAATGATGTGACCCCTGTGCTACCATTCTCGGCACTTGTTTGTCACGGGATTTGGTCTTGAGGTAAATGTAACTTAGAAAAAAATAATCTCCTTTCCTGAAAAAAATTCCTTTTTTATTGTAAGAGAAAATGTTTCAGTATTTTGGCAAAAATGTAGGAATCTTTTTAGTAATTGAGGAAAACTAACACACCCAACATAGCTTTAGGTTTAAGTGGGAAATTTGCTTTGGATCCGAAATTTAAGAACAGGTGTAATTTTGCATCTCGGGTTCTGAGGAACACTAAAACCAGAGAAGCAAAACGCCTAAAGAAATCTATTCTCCTCTGTCTTAGGACACAGATGATTAAAAACCCTTGCAAGAAAATTCACTCCGGTTTTTACAGCATTGATTTTTCCATCTGGCATTAGAGACTGGTGATTATTCAAACAATGCCTCTACTTCATCGCACTTGAAATCCATGTTTATTGAATATTTCTGATGGTTATTAAAGTTGAAAAATGGTGGCAGCACTTAACCAAGCTGGTAAACAGGAAGGTTAATTAAATATGCCATGGTTATCAATTAGTAAAACATGAAGATAAAACACACTTGCAATTTTTGCTATAATCATTTTTTATTTTATGATTCAGAAAGTATTTTAGGAGTTTTCAGGTCATAAATTACTGTTATGAATAATAACAAGGCTATTCCTATTTGGAAATGCCCCCCCCCTTTTTCTCCCAGAGAGAGAGAGAAGGCACAAGCTGGGGGAGGGGTAGAGGGAGAAGGAGAGAGAAAATCTCAAGCCGACTCCACACTGAGCACGGAGCCTGATGTGGGGCTCGATCCCAGGACCCTGAGATCATGACCTGAGCCAAAATCAAGAGTCAGGCACTTAACGCACTGAACCACCCAGGCGCCCCTGGAAATGCTTTTACTAATGGGTGGTGTGAAGCACACAGTTCTTGGTTGTTGAGCGTCTTGGTTCCAACTTTTATTCGACATGTGATTTCAGACACATTAGCTGTATCAGTTACCTATTGTCCCCCTGGTGTTATGTGACAAATGACCCTAAGACCCAGTAACATCTAATAACATGGATCCACGGCTTTGTTGGTGTTGGCTGATCTAGTCTGGGCTCAGTTGGGCCTGTCTTCAATCTGTGAGTTAGGTCCGGGCCCACTTCACAGACTTCTCAAGCTCCTTGGCCCAGCAACACCTACCCAAGACACATTTTTCTCAGAGAGATGCGGGAAGCCCAGAAGTGCAAGCCCCACCATGCAATCTCATTTTAAGCTTCTACTCATATCTTAGCTATGAACAGTCCTTTTCCCAGAATAAGTCTCAGGCTGCTAGCCCAACAAATACGGGATGGGGAAAGTATACTTTCCTCACTGAGGTTGGGTGTGTGTGTGTGTGTGTGTGTGTGAATATTCCCTGAGTAGTCATCTAATCCAACATATTATTTCAGCTTTCTAAACCTTCATTTTCCTCATCAGTAAAATTGGGACAATAGGAAGCTCCTCGAGGATTGTGGTGAAAATTCCATGAGACATTGTAATGTGAAGGACAGAGAGCAGAGAGGATGACCACTAGGGCTTCCTGAGAAGGAGCTGTTGTCACCATTAGAAGGACTATCGTAGACACAGCAGACAACACATAGGGGGAGATGTTCAAGCATCATTTCATAATTTCAAAGGTACAGAAGAGCAGCAAAAATAGGACAAAGAATTTTTTTTTAAAGAGAGAGAGAGCATGAGTGGGAGTGGCTGGGGGGAGGATCAGAGGGAGAGGGAGAGAGGATCTCAAGCAGACTCATGCCCAGCTCGGAGTCCAACTCGGGGCTCAATCTGAGGACCCTGAGATAACGACCTGAGCCAAAATCAAGAATTGGATGTTTAACCGACTGAGCCACCCAGGTGCTCCAGCACAAAGAACTTTTGCCTTTCACCCAGATTCATCTGTTAGTTAACATGTTGCCACATTTGCTTTTCCTGAGCCATTTGAGACTTAGTTGCAGACATTATGGTCTCTTATTCCTAAATGCTGTCAGTGTCTGTTTCCTCAGAACGAGAACAGTCTGTTACATAGCCACCGCCCAAATATCAAGTGTAGAAATGTTAACATGGATTCAATATTATTATCTACTATATAGCCCATATTCAGATCTCGCCAATAGTTTCATTAATTTTACAGCAATCCCTCTCCCCCCCACCTCCCCCTTCTGTCTCCAATCTAGAACCTACTCCAAAATCACACCCCGTATCTAGTCTTCAAGGTTTTTGTATTCACCTTTAATCTGAAACAGTTCTTCAACCTATCTCCCGTGTCATTTCTTTTTAAAAGGTCAGTTATTGTGTAGACCGTCCCTGGCTTTGGTTTTTTCCTGATATTTTCTCAGGATTACATTAGGTTATGCAGTTGGGGCAAAATCCTTCAGGAGTGGGATCGTGTGCTTCCCCGCTCATCAACGTCGGGAAACATGACGTCTGCTTGTCCTGCTATTGGCGAGATTAGCTTTGCTCCTCTGACTGAGGCGGTGTCTGTCAGGTGTCTGTACTGGAAATCACTATTTTCCTTTGCAATTTATGAGAAATCTTTTGTAAAAGGCTTTGGGACTATGTACATATCCTATTGTTCTTCATACATTCACCCTACTCTCTGCAGCCATTGATAATTCTTCCCCGAGTCGGTTATTCCTCTGACAGTTATGAAAGATTGATTTTCGAACTCCATTGTCTCTCCTACATTTACTAGTTCGCATTTTGCTACGAGGAATCACTTTCCTTTCATCTCCATGTATTTACTTAATCAGTACAGACTTGTGGATTTTTATTCCATCCCATGGATTATAGGATACAATACATACCTTTTATTATATTTGGATGTTCGAATTGTCCATATTTAGCCAGTTTGGAGCCCCTTTGTGCTGGCTCCCATGCCCTTTTGATTACATCCTTATTTTTTGGCGTAAAAGTTACTCCAGGCTCATGTTGTACCCTTTTTGCTACAGTTCTGGAATGAGCCATTTCCCCAAGGAACCCTGGTTTAATATGTTCTTTTGCCTTCAGGCTGAGTCACGTTAATTCAGATGAAAACTCAAACCATAAACTCAGTAACACATGTTTAATAACATGATGAGGAGCACTCCGAGGAACGGTACATTTAAACATGTTTTGCTGACTTTTACAGAAGATCTGCAAGTTGACAATAGTATAAAATAGTAGAATTTGGCAAATTGACTGATGCACAAAAATTGCATTATTCATTAACTGGCCATGCCAAGTACATTTTTTTTAAAGATTTTATTTATTTATTTGACACAGAGAGAGAGATCACAAGTAGGCAGAGAGGCAGGCAGAGGGAGAGGGGGAAGCAGGCTCCCTGCTGAGCAGAGAGCCCGATGCGGGGCTCGATCCCAGGACCCTGAGATCATGACCTGAGCCGAAGGCAGAGGCTTTAACTCACTGAGCCACCCAGGCGCTCTGCCAAGTACATTTTTAAAAATTATTATTGGGATATGTGTGTGTGTGTGTGTGTGTGTGTGTGTGTGTGTGTGTGTGTGTGTGTGTGTTTAAATTGAAGGTCTCTTACTGGCCCTGCTTCCATGAGTGGCCCCACCAGGGGCTCAGGGGAGGGGAACCCGGAAGCTCAATAGCATTCATCTGTGTCATCTCGACAACATTCCAGAACTAAATAGACAAGCACGGAGTCACTATTGTGGTTAGAAGTTGGCAGCATGGGAAAAGGCAGGAACAGGTGGGGAGTTGGGATGTTGTTAAAAAAATACAGCCTCTCTCCCCCCAACTGGGATGCCTGGGGGGAAACCTGGTTTGCTTCAATCCAAGGGGAATCAGAAGATCCAAAGTGGTTTGGGAAGGCCAGAACCCTCAGGAATGGGGGGAGGAGGGAAGTCAGAGGGAGAGAGAGAATCGTAAGCAGGTTCCGTGTTCAGCGTGGGGCTCGCTTGATCTCAGGACCCTGTAGCTGAAACCAGGAGTTGGAAGCTCAATTGACTGAGCCACCCAGGTGTTCCTCTCTCTCTCTTTTTTAAGATTTATTTATTTATTTTTAATTATTTATTTTTTATTTATTATTTCTTTTATTATTTATTTATTTTTTATTACTCTCTACACCCAACATGGGGCTCAAACTCACTACCCGAGATCGAGAGTTGCATGCTCTACGGACCGAGCCAGCAGGTACCCCCCCTTTCTCACTCTTTAAAAAAAAAATCACAATTAAATACACTAAAGAATCTGGACATTGCCTTGACTGCTGTATGAGAAAGGTGTCGTCTGTCTGACTTTAGTGACTATATTAGCAGAAATACGATGGCGTGAATTAGGGACTCAGAAAGCATGCCTATTCTTTAAACTTTCCTACTAACCAAACAGCCTTTTCATCGTGAAATCCAGACAGTCCAGTGGATTAGTCATTTATGAATTGATTCTTTTCTGCCTCTTTCTACTTGTCCTCTTTTCTAGTTTTCTGTTTAGATTCCCATGGATGTCGAACATAGCACCCTCTCTCCATCTCACATTCCTGAGGATGCTGACTTCTCTAAGAGGCTGGGTTTTTTGGGCCTCCGCAAGGGACAAAACACTTCGGGTAGCGATCTGTACCCTCTCGTGTGACTCCAGAGCCACCCAGAGAGTACAAGTGTTTGGATGGCACCAGGAGCAGCAGCAGTGAATTCCAGCCCTGGCCCAGCTGAGGGGCGACCCGCCAGCATCATGTGAGGGTGGGCTGCAGGCTTGAACTTGCCTTTAGGCTGAGGCCGGTTGAAGAGGGTGAGAGAGAGTGCACGCATGCCCACAACTCTACCGTGCGCATGACAGTCCCTACAACACCATCTCTTAGTGCAAAACCGCGTGAGACCTCTCCTTACTGGTGAATCCTAAGCACATTTTTAGGGCTTTGTCTGCAATTGACATAATATGGTCAATCGAATTTATATTATTGGTATGCGTGTGCTTTCCAGATTTTTAGGCGAGCACCTTGAGATCAGGGAGTCTCTAGCTCACCTTCACATACCTCATACGGTCAGTGGGCAATGAAAGTGTTCAGTTACTATTTGTTGACCTGAAATGTGATGATTTCCTTCATCCCCAATATCCAACTGTGCAATGTATTCATCCACAGGGTTTTGTTCCCCCAAATCATTTCTCCTTAAACAGACAACACTTTAGACCGACACTTTGGCCACATTTAGGTCCAGCTCGGACCCTCATCACTTATGACAAATCACGTTGTTTAAAACTGGTGATCAGAGACTGGAGCTTATTTTTATAAGGGAGCACATTCCACACTCAAGAGGGCGTGATGGTGGCAAGGCTCCCTGCTGGGGCAGGTCTGAGCCACCATTCAAGTGGGAAGGTTCCACAGAGGTCCACAGATAACCACCTTTCAGAATTAAATGTCTCATTGATGGTTCTAGAATAACGGCCTATTTATTTATATCTGTTTGATTAACTTCATTAAATCTTTAATCCCCAAAGCATAAGTGTTTAACATGCTTAGTCATTTACATGAGTGATTAAAATAAGAATTGAAGCTGTTCTTTTTTTTTTTTTTAAGATTTATATATTTATTTTGAGAGAGAGAGAGAGCGCGCGGTGGGAGGGGCAGATGGAGAGGGAGAGAAGCAAACTCCCTGCTGAGCGGGGAACCCTGTGTGAGGCTTAAACCTATGACCCTGAGATCATGACCTGAGCGGAAATCAAGATTCATTGGCTTAACTGACCGAGTCACCCAGGCGCTCCAAGACTTGGAGCTTTTCTTAAAAAAGAAATAATAGTTGAGTATAAGCCAGAAACACGAACTCTGCTCCCTCACCTCGTCGTCCCTGAATCTGGGACAGCTCAAGTACCAGGTTCTGGAGACCAGCCGTCCTGCCGGGACTCTCAGCTCTGCCACCTGAGTGTGCCGTTTGCTTCTATTTCCTCATCTTTAAAATGGGCGTTGTAACCATTCATCTAATCCCGTAACATTGTTGTGAGGCTTAAATAAGTCAACATGTATTAAAAGCTCCCCGTGGAGCCTGGCTTGACTGTGAGCGATTTGGTGAGACTAGAAGGTATCCGGCGAGCATACGTGACAAGGCTCCTTCAGGGGCACTCTGCCCTTTGGAGCCCATTTTCATTCTTCTCCCAATACTAAAAACAGCTGAAAGCTTTGCTGATTGTTGAGGGATGGCCAAATTAGCCTTTTGGGGCTTGGAAGTATTTCTGGGCTGAGGTTATAGGTTTATGGAATGGAGTTCCCTCCCCTTGGGTCCCTAAGACTCTGGGATTCTTGGGGGATCCAGCTGCTACCCCACTGGTAGGCAAGCTGCCCTCCGAGAGGACGCAGAAGTGAGGGGAGCCAGGCTCAGGGATATTTGGATCAGGGGACTCATGAAGAAGAAAGCCACTGGGAGGACAGTCAGAAGGAAGGAGGACCAAGGTACCAAATGTCAGGCTTTCAGGAGAAGTAGAAAGATGCTGCCGATGACATTAGCAGGAGCCGGAGCTTGTAAAGACTTACTCACCAGGCTTAAGTGCACATTAGGCAGATGCAGGGTGGCTCTGAAGGGCAGTGAGTCTCAAGGATGCCGTAAAAGCTCATTTACAGGGCTCCCCGCCCTCCCACTAACATTCCGTGGTCTCTCTTTAGAGAGCCTTGTGACATCTTACCCTGTGCTTTCTAAATGGGGGCTTGCCCGACCGTCGCTCAGCAGGTCTTGGGCAGCCAGGGATAAGCCTAAACCCAATGTCCATGAGAGGGAGTATGGCACCGATATGGACAGGGATAGCCTTCTGGCCACTGGCCAAGCCCTTCCGGTTTCTCCTGGGTATTTCCTTGGGATGCTTGGCAGTCTATAGTCTGCCTAAAGAGACCTCTCCTCGGTTATTGGGGCCCCAGATACTTGAAGAAACCTGAAAACAGGTTTTGATGTTCGGGCAGTTCTGCAATGAGTGAGTGGCACGGGGTCTGCTGGGTTATTCATTGTAGTTTCATGTCCATGCTCATATTTGTTTGCTTCTCTTTTGACCTGTTATGCTTCAGTGTATTTTGTTTTAGTTGCTGGGCTTCCTTGATCTACACCCAACATCTCCAACACTGTAGAAGTAATTAAAATCAAATATCATCTCTCTTCCGTAAGGAAAGGGATACATGCATTTTTTTTTTGCTGAGCAAATTGTGAGCACATTTACCTTAGTGCTGCCTGCATTCGAGAACACCTATTTCCTTCACCTCCCATCATAGGAAGAAAATGAACACTTTGAATCCTACAGCAGATTTGTGGAAAGGTTTCTAATTCCACAATGCTGAATTGTTAAAATGGCGTGGCCTATGAATGATCTCATGTCACTAATACAAAATGAAAATCCCCACAGGCAACTGCTTTTCCTAATTCTGTTTGATTTCCTGAGAACAGACACCATTATTCAAAGCACACATGAAATCATGCACCTGGGCATTTAAATTTGGGACTGAATCTCCTACAGACTTGAGCTTGAAAAAGGGTTTCAGGGAATTAGCATTTTCCCAGCAGCAGATTTAATAACCCCAAAAAAGGGTTTGTGAACCCTACTGTCCATCACGGAGCTCAGTTAGTTTAAAGCGCCATACAAGGGAAATAGATTTTATTAAGGAGATTTCTATTCCACCGACAAGTTATTTGAAAATTGTAATAGACATAAAAAAACCAATCATGTATTATGAGATGATTTGTCAGGTTTCTGTTAAGGTTTTTTTTTTTTTTCCTGGTTTATGCTATTTGGTGCTCCAAATAAGCAGTGCTAAAAAAAAAATATCTTAGATAGCAGCCTTCTTTGGAAAAATGCAATCCAATCTGTGTGGAATCGAGAAAGGAAAGCCCCTTTCTACCATGACTATGCTTTTTCCTTATGCATCACTCATTCTTTCATTCCTCATTTGGGTTCCATGTTGCTTTCCATGTTAAGTGCAAAATTCATGGCCCTTGATGGCTTTTGCGAGAATCTGGGAAGACAGCTGGAACATCTTTCTCTGGTGCTTCCTTTTCTTCTCATTCTAGGATCACATGTCCATGTGCTTATATATCTGTAGGACCTGCACCTTGTAGGGGAAATAGCATCTGTAGCATGCTGGGGGGTGGGGTGGGGTGGGGCCAAGGGAGGCAAGAGGGGGCTGCAACTGAACCATGGCACTTGGCCATCCAGTTGTGATCCCACACAGGAGAAGGCTGTGATTTCTCCAGGCTACTTGGACTCAATCTTCTGCTGGTGAGGAGGCGTCATCAGTAGAGCTCCTGGATTTTCTAGAATGATTGTTGCAGTTCCTTGCTTTGACTTGCCACTGGAAATTTCAGCAGCGTACATTTTATGTGCTTTTTAAATTTATAATCACCCATTTATTCACACAACAAGTATTTGTGAGTATCTACCATGAGCCAGGCATGTTTCTGGTGCTGGAGATAAAATAGTGGATACAGTTCCAATGATAGAGATGCTGGTTTAGTGGGAAGGAAGACATTATATAAAGAATCAGTTGGGGAGTGGGGTTGGTGAAACAGGTGAAGGAGATTTAGAGTACACTTATCATGATTAGTACTGAACAAAGCAGAGAATTGCTGAATCACTATATTGTACACCTGAAACTAATATAACACCATATGTAAAGTATATTGGAATTTAAAAAACAAAAAATTTTAAAAAAGAAGAAACACAAAATCCCCCATAATCTCAGTGTCTTATTTTAAACAATTAAAAGAGAACAACACAAATACATAATTACAGCAAGGGTTGGCTCTCAAAAAAAAAAAAAAAAACTCTGTGTGCATTGAGCGACTCTAGCAGGGAAACCTGTTTTAGAATGGCGGGGACCAGAGCAGACCTCTCTCAAAATAAATTTAGGAAGAGACTTGAAGAATGACTGGGCATTGACCAGGCAAAATGTTGAGCACAAGAAGGTTCCAGGTAGAAGGAACAGCATGTGGGAAGACCCTGTGTCAAAGGCAAAGGAAGGGCTAGTGGGATGGGAGGATAGCGAAGGCAATAGATGCTGTTGGTGGCCCCTTTGTTCTCCTGTGGCAGTCCCCAGTCGAGGTCATGTTATGGCTTCCTCCAGCAAGGTTCTGGGGTTCTCCATCCGAGGGTGTGTCTGGCATGCTCATCCTGTGTAATTCAGGGCAGCTGGGAAGTACTGGGTAGGGGAGGTCCTTGCGAGCAGCCATTAGCCAACGGTGACTAGAGTCAGAGGATGAATGCCTCAGCTTCCTCATCCCTCCAGCTGGATAACTTGGAGGCATGTCCTCCTGCACTTCCTAACAGATCCCAGCAGGCCTGAGCCCCGGTCTTCTGCAGGCGTGACAGCTCACGCACACACCATGCACTGCTCTCATTCTCCAAGCCACTTTCCCACAGCCTTCCCGGTTACTTCTTGGGGTCACCTCACCAATAAACTACTTGCCCCTGAATCCTTGTCCCCTGGTCTGCTCCTGGGGAAGCCCAACATAAGCTAGTGAGGGAGGAGGAGGCTGAAAGGAAGGCAGAAGTCAGAGTATGGAAGGCTGGGGTTCTCAAAGCATGGTCCCTGGCACCCCAGTGTTGCCTGAGACCCTATCGGGGAGTATGAAAGGTCAAATCAATTTTTTTACAATAGCGCTAAGATGGTACTTACCTCTTCCACCATAGTGATAGCTCATTGTCAAAATGCAAACCAAGCATAGGTAAAACCCATGGAGCTTTAGCACAAATCAAGGCTGTACTATAATTCATATTCTTCTCCACATGAGTTTCCAAAAAAAGTTCACAAGTTTTACTAAAAATGTCCTTGATGAAGCTATAAAAATGATTCCTTCATTATTAAATCTCTTCTCCTGAGTATACTTAAAAAAAAAAATCTGCGTAACGGAATGGGAAATATTCACGAAGTGCTCTGTGGACACCAACTCCAATAGTTGTCTTTTTTTTTTTAAAAGATTTTATTTATTTATTTGACAGAGAGAGATCACAAGTAGGCAGAGAGAGAGGGGGAAGCAGGCTCCCTGCTGAGCAGAGAGCCCGATGCGGGGCTCAATCCCAGGACCCTGAGATCATGACCTGAGCCAAGGCAGAGGCTTTAACCCACTGAGCCACCCAGGCGCCCCTCCAGTGGTTGTCTTGAGGAAAAGCACTTGAGTTGCGAGCCGAACTAGCCTCGTGCTTCATGGAGCGCTATTTTTGCTCGAAAGAATGACTGGTGGATGATCAAACGATGATTAGTCACGCTTGGATATCTGCCAGACACTTTCTCAAAAATGAACAAAGTGACATATTTGTTGCCAAGAATAAAATGTGAGCTTCCAAGTGAAAACTAGAATTTTGGAAAACCTGTATCTGTCATGATTAGGTTGAGAGCTTCCTGATACTCAGAGTCTTCTCTGGGGCGATGGGTGGTGACACTAACAGGTGTGATTTTTTGATACTGTGTAAAGGTACTATGGCAACTATTTGGAAGATATGACTGACTCAGTGAACCAGTATTTTCCAAATTACCAATCTGTGATGGTTCGAAGTCATATATGGTGATGGGGCACCCGGCTGGCTTAGTTGGGCGCACAAGAGACACTTGATCTCAGGGTCATGCGTTTGAGCCCCATGTTGGGTGTAGAGACTACTTAAAAAACATCATGTACAGGCGAAAGATCTATACAAATGACAAGAGAGCCCAGTGAATTTGAATATAATAGAGTATGAAAAGGTCGCTGATATGATTTCATATTCCACATTGCAACTAACCATTAAGAAGTGACCACATGCTCAGATTTGGTGTAGCATCAGAAAAGAATACCCATGAGGTGCTGGGTGGCCCAGTAACCAACTATATCTGACACTTGATTTCAGCTCAGGTCATGATCTCAGGGTGATGAGATCGAGCCCCATGTCGGGCTTGGTACTCGGTGTGGAGTCTGCTTGAGATTCTCTCTCTCCTTCTCCTTTTGCCCTTCGTCCTGCTCAAAGTCTCTCTCTAAATAAATAAATAAATAAGATCTTTTTAAAAAAGGAATACCCAACAGTGATTGGAAATGCCTATTAAACAATCCATTTTCCAACTGCATGTCTGTATGAAGCCAGCTTGTCTTCAGTTTATCAACATAATATATCACAACAAATTGAATGCATATCTGAGAATCCAGTTGTCTTCTATTAAGTCAGGCACTTAAGAGATTTGCAAAAATGGGGGCACGTCTGGGTAGCTCAGTTGGATAAGTGGTTGACTTCGGCTCACGTCATGATGTTAGGGTCCTGGGATTGAGCCCTGCTCAGTGGGGAGTCTGCTTCTCCCTCTCCCTTTGCCCCTCCCCTTGCTCCTGCTTGTGTTCTCTCTCTCTCTCTCTCTTTTTTTCTTTTAAAGATTTTATTTATTTTTTTGACAGAGACACAGTGAGAGAGGGAACACAAGCAGGGAGAGTGGGAGAATAGGCTTCCTGCAGAGCAGGGAGCCCAACTCAGGGCTCGATCCCAGGACTCTGGGATCATGACCTGAGCTGGAGGCAGCTGCTTAATGACTGAGCCACCCAAGCACCCTTCTCTCTCTCTCTCTCTCTTTTTTTTAGAGATTTTCAAAAATGGGAAACAACGCCACCCTTTTCACTAAACATGGTTTGCTTTGGAAAATAGAGTTAGTCTTCATAAACTTGTTATTTGTGTAAATCATATGTATCATTTATATTTATTATTTAATATGTAATGGTGTTATTGTTACTTAAAACATGTTCATAATTAAAAATAACATTTTCTCAGTTTAATTTTCTAATATGGTAAATGTTGATGGGTATAACCCACATACATAAAAATTCTTCGAGGCCCTTAATGCCTTTTACAAGTGTAAAGGAGTTTGAGATTAAGAAGTTCGAGATCTTCTGCTGTAGAACTTTGCCACTCCTCAGTGAGTTCCAAGTTAAAGCAGATTTTAAAAATCATTAACCTCGCATGTGTGTTTGTGTATGTGATTATGATCTGTTAACAACTTCTACAGCGATAGAAGGCCAACAGATCCTAACGGGGAGCCTACAGTCTGTTCCATCAGTCTCTGCTCGCCAGAGACACTTCTCAGTCCCGCTCTCCGGCAGACGCACACAGGGGGCAGCCCCTTGGTCCATGAGGCTGCATTTCTGAGTCTTCCATACCTGCCTGCAAGTCATCTGAGGCACGCCCCCACTTAGTTAGCTCAGCCACTTGGCAGATGCCCGGGAGGAACAGTGTGGTGTCTAAGCTGATGGAGGTTCCCTGAAAAGATTAGACCAAGTCTTCATTCTTGAAAAGTCTGAGTTTCAGGAAGGGAGGGCAAATCAGCTTCTGGAGGTGACCGATCACCGCCCTCCCCTCTGCCTGACTCGCTTTGACCCTATGATACTGTGTTCTCCTAAATTTCTCCCGACCTTCCTCTGCGCTCTGGAGGCTGTGGTCCCCTTGAGCCAAAGGAGGGGGAGAGGGAGAATTTAAATGGGGGAAGTGGGCAGGAAAAAGAAAAAAGAAAAGGAGAAAGGCATTCTGGCAAATGGAGGGAATTGTAGGTAGCAAGGCCAATGTCGCTCCAAAGTGGGTGCTAATGTTCTGGATTATAGCACAATTGGGTGACAAAGAAGGTGGGAGCCAGTGTAAACAGGGGCCACGTCAAGCCGGGCTCCAACAGGAGCACAAGCCCACGGGCCCCGTGCAGCTGGGGATCTGGAAGGGGTCCTTCCCCTCGCCTCCTTTCACTGGCCCAGATGGCCCCTCTTGAAAGAATCGATCCCTTTCCAGCGTTGTGTTTCAAAAATCCTTTCAGGGATAAGTACAAGGTTGCTTCTTTCTGACTGGGGAGGAGAATGGGAAGCAAATAAGTATCCAAGTTCCCCAGGAAGGGATGTGCAGAGGTGACCACGGCGGGGGAGGGGCTCCTGCCTCCTGGGGAGCTACAGTGTATCTGGTGGGGCCCAGAGCAAGTGTTTGGTGGGAGCACAGAACTCGCACACATGTCGTGGGAAGCCGCCACCTCCAGCAAGGCTCTGCTGTGAATTTTTGTCAGCCCTGGAGCTTTTCTCTCGCTCCTTCCGGGAGCAGTGCGGGACTCCTGGCGCTCTCCTGCAGCAGAGTGAGAGCGTGAAGTCTCCAGGGTATTTTTCCAAAATCCAATCCTTCCTCTGTGATCCCTTCGCAAAAGGGGGATAGTCCTGAAAGAGACGTTTCTGGTTCAAGTTTGCACCTTCACCTCCTTTCTAGGCTTCATTACTTCAAAAGACTTCATTAGCTCACGTGGTATCTGCAATAGAGATGGTTTGGACAAAATGATCTGGTTTTGGAGATTTTGCCTCATGAAACTTTGCAAACTCTTCAGAAGAATTTCTCCCAAGCAAAATGTATTCTTTTAATATCACGATGCGAAGCAATTGTAAGTCAGAAAAGTGATTCCTTTTCCTTCCCCTCTAGCTGTTGGTCTGATTCTACCTTGGAAAATTTCATCAAATGTGTTTCCTCCTCTCCACTGAGGTCTACTGTCCTGAATCACTTTTGTCTACACCCCCCTATCAGGGATAGTCAGGTGTCACAGTAGTGAGAGTAAGAGTCTCTTATGGTTTGTCTCCTCTCTGGTTTCATCTCGTTTCATTTTTCCCTCCCTTCCCCTATGATCCTCTGTCTTGTTCCTCAAATTCCTCATATCAGTGAGATCATATGATAATTGTCTTTCTCTGGTTGACTTATTTCTTTTAGCATAATACCCTCTAGTTCCATCCATGTTATAGCAAATGGCAAGATTTCATTTTTGATGGCTACATAATATCCCATGTGATATATATCTATATATATCCCATGGGATATATATAGATATATATAGATATATATCTCACATCTTCTCTATCCTTTCATCTGTCGATGGACATCTGGGCTCTTTCCATACTTTGGCTATTGTGGACATCACTGCTATAAACATTGGGGTGCATGTGCCCCTTCGGATCACTGCATTTGTATCTTTGGGCTAAATACCCAGTAGTGCAATTGCTGGGACATAGGGTAGCTCTATTTTCAACTTTTTGAGGAATCTCCACACTGTTTTCCAGAGTGGCTGCCCCAGCTTGCATTCCCACCAACAGTATAGGAGGGTTCCCCTTTATCCGTATCCTCGCCAATATCTGTCGTTTCCTGACTTGTTAATTTTAAGGCTGCACACATTTTTCACATTCTTCTGAGGTCACTGATAGCCTGAATGAAAGGAAATGCACACCAACGGAAGCCATGGAGCTGGCCGTTGGCCAGGCAGGAAGTGAATGATGTTTGCTTCTGCTTTTGGCATTCCAGTGACCCTCCAGCGAGGTTGTCTCTCTTCCTCATGGCCCTGGCCGGTCCCTCACTTGTCTGTTAGCCCTGTCTTGGCCTCTGGTGCCTAGGAATCTCCCTTCCTTTTCCTGTCCTATATCCCCAGGTGCCTTCTGGCTACTCAACAATTGGTTCATCTGTACACCATCTTCTTACCCACAGAGCCTTGATGATGACCTCACTTCCATCCTGCTTCAAAACTTTGTTCCACGTCCCTAAGAGTCTGCTGATCTGCTAAACCGAGTGGGCCTCTTAGAAACAGAACACTGGCGTTCTGGTGTCAACTCACCTGCCTTTTTTAGGCATAGCAGCAGCCCTGAGGGGATGAGCGCCATTGGAAAACACCTCTGTTCAGAAGGCTCTGCCCTCAGCCAATCCAGCTGCCAGGTTCCACAGATGAGAAATTCTTTTGTGTTTACAAATTTTCTTTTTTTAAAAAAATATTTTAAAATTGATTTTATTTACTTATTTGAGAGAAAGAGAGATGGAGATAGTGAGAGAGAGCAAGAGCAGGGAAGAGAGGGAGAAGCAGGCTCCCCAGTGAGCAGAGAGCCTGACGCAGGGCTAGATCCCAGGGTCCTGAGATCATGACCTGAGCCGAAGGCAGAGGCTCAACCGGCTGAGCCACCCAGGTGCCCCTACAGATTTTCTTTTAAAATGAAATGCCTGGGGTGCCTGGGTGGCTCAGTGGGTTAAAGCCTCTGCCTTTGGCTCAGGTCATGATCTCAGGGTCCTGGGATCGAGCCCCGCATCGGGCTCTCTGCTCAGCAGGAAGTCTGCTTCCCCCTCTCTCTCTGCCTGCCTCTCAGCCTACTTGTGATCTCTCTCTCTGTCAAATAAATAAATAAAATCTTAAGAAAAATAAAAATAAAATGAAATGCCTACTGGGAGGATTGACCCTACACATTGTTATTACTCTAGGATCTATGGTTATTATAATGTGGTCATTGGTCAGAGATGAAACTCCCAACTACAATATTGCTATTATGGGAAAGTTCCATCTATCTTACAACATTCTTCATATACGGTTTCCAGAAAAATGTTGTTGGGAAAGGGAAGGATTATTGTTTCTCAAAAAATAATCTTCACTTCTCTCAATGACCTATAATGGATCCATTATCTCTGAATTTCAAAGTCCTCCTAATCCTCTGTATTTTTGTTTAGGCTGCATTATCACTAGTATGTAAAATGCTTTCTTATTCAAATACTGGTTTCTGACTTGGCCATTGTGGCAAGGGGTACAATTTGGGGGCATTCTGGGTATAAGCAACTTTGATTGGGGTGGGGAGGCCCACTCACAGTATGATTTGATAGGCAACCCAAGGGCTCCTCCTAAACCACAGTCCTCCACTGACCCTACATGTATCCCTGAAATAGCCATAGTGTTCGTGCGTTGGCTCAGGCCTTGAAGAACCTTGAAGGGGCTTCAATGGTCGTCTAGCTCCCAGTCTTCATTTTTATGGAAGGGAAATCTGAGGTCCTTTGAGGTTGGTGTCTCAGCTAAGCTCACACCGATGTAGTGCTGGGTCTGGAATTCCAATTTCCTAACTGGAGAACTGTGCATTTTCCATCCTGTAACCCCTTTAGTAAGGATTGTGCACTATCAATGGCCATGGTCACCAGGCAAATACCATCTGGGAGGAGTAATACCTAAAACTGTTATTATCCACCCCTTGGCAGCACGAGGTTAATGTAGGAAAGGAAAAAGAAAGTCAAGGAGAACCACTACTGGGAGTGAGTCATTGGATAGAGAGCAGTGCTGCCCAGCAGAAACATAATGCAAGCCACATGTGTTTTTTATTTTATCTTTTAAGATTTATTTATTTATTTATTTATTTATCTATTTATCTATCTATCTATCTATCTATATCTATCTATCTATCTATCTATCTATCTATCTATTTAGAGAGAGTGTGGGCAAGAGAAGGGGCAGAGGGAGAGGGAGAGAGAGAATCCCAAGCAGGCTCTGCACTGAGCTCAGGGCCCAATGTGGGAGCTTGATCTCATGACCCTGAGATCATGACCTGAGCTGAAATCAAGAGTCAGATGCTTAACCAACTGAGCCACACATGTGCCCCCCAACATGTGTAATTTTAAACTTTCTAGTAGCCACATTAAAAAAGTAAAGTAATTCAAATAATATATTTTAATTCTAATTATACTTTAATTACTTAATTTTAACTTAATTCATGACCAGAACCAAAGGCAGACGCTTAACTGACTGAGCCAGCCAGACACCCTGTAACTCTTGGTTTTGGATCGGGTCATGATCTCATGGGTAGTGGGGTCGAGCCCCATGTTGGGCTCTGTGCTCAGTGGGGAGTCTGCTTAAGGATTCTCTCTCTGTGCCCCTCTCTATACCCCCCCTCTCTTAAATAAATAATTCATTTTTTTTTTAAAGGGGAAACAAGTCTGAACTGTACAATGTAAGCTTTATGTCATACCTGAGAAGAGTCTTTTGGTGAGAAGGCATTTCTGACACTGGTGGTACTAGTGCTAGTTTCCCTTCTGGAGAAAGCAGCATGCATTCACTTCATCCGAGGCCAAGACCTACCTGCTTCAAGAAAGGAAGATAAATTAGCAGATATCTGAGCCCCTTCCAACTTAGATCCCAAGATAAGATTAAACTGTTGGTTGTAGGAAATATTCCAAAGATGAAAAAAAAAAAAGCTTTAGCCAGATGAAAATTTGTTGTAAACATTTGTTAAAGGGTAAAGCATAAACGTTGAAGAAAATAAGAAAAAAGTCAACTTACATATTGGTAGTGTAGAAAAAAATGATTATCATATTTTATTTTTGTAAGGTTTAAGAATTACCAAGAGAAAGAGTCTTTACCAGAAGGTTTTTCTCACAAATGTTACTTAAAAAACAAGAACACAACAGTTTGTCTTGAGTATATAGCTAAAGGAGATGGTGCTATTTCACGTATTAAATTAAACCAAATATTTTCAGTTATAAGTTAATTGCTATCATAAAATAATACCAAAGCAACCATCTACATTACGTATCACATTATTCAACAGACGTTTATTTTCCTGGATTTTCTCTTTAAATTAACTAAGGTTTTCACCTCTTTACAACAAAAATGATATTTTGGTATTCAGCTGATATTCATCAAAATGGGTAAGATAATTTCTGCCAATTAACAGCAGCTGGTGAGTGAAAGATGACCTGGCTGATAGGATATTGGGATTCCAATTCCAATTTCAATCACACTAACAGCGTGAGGTAGAGCAAATTGCTTAACCTCTTGGGAGTCTCCATTAGGGCTACAGTATCAGGATCCTTCTGCTGCACGTGGTAGAAAGAAGAATCAAGATGGTTTAAGCAA
Source organism: Potos flavus (assembly GCA_028534135.1). Taxonomy (NCBI): domain Eukaryota; kingdom Metazoa; phylum Chordata; class Mammalia; order Carnivora; family Procyonidae; genus Potos; species Potos flavus. Next base: position 124,560,286 of record CM052895.1, read on the forward strand.
TAAGGACATCTGGCATCTCACATACAAGGAAACCTGGAGGCACGATAGCTCTAGGGGGAGTTGATTCCAAATCACCAAGACCAGATTCTCTCAGCTCTGCCATTCCGTGTCATCGTCCTTCTCAGGCTGGTATTGGAATAAGAAGACTGTGGCATTTCCAGATGTTCCATCCAGTCATGGTTAACATCCAGTGGAGCAACAAGAGATCCTTTCCTCCTGTAGCTTTTCTTGAATCACACTTAAGATGTTTCCTCACATCTGATTGGCTAGGTTGGGTCACATGTCTATTCCGGAGTCACTCACTGGCCCGAGGAGTGGGGTTACTCTGATGAACTCAGACAAATCACCTGGGTGGAATAGATGATGGAGAATCAACAACAGTGTCCAATGGTGATATCATATGGTGGTTGAGAAGACCACCAGGGGATGGACACATCATAAATGGTAATAAAATCTAAAAATGCTAGGTGTCATTGTTATTTAAATATTCTTAGTGTAATTGTAACTCAGCTAAAAATCCCATAGTAATACAAGAGGATGCTTTAGAATGTCTAATATTTGTCCATCAGGAGAATATATAGTTCTAGATTTTCTTTCTCTGAAAATCCTTCAGGAGAGGACCAAACTTTATAATGGTGAAATCAAAGAGACATTTAAACAGTGTTCCCTATCACCCATCACACATCAGGAGGGACTAGAGGGACATCACACTTTATACTCTGGTCTTGAGTATGGTGAGGTTCAGAGCCCCAGTAGAAGGTTCTAGTCTATTACAGTAAGCAACTCAGAGGCACATAGTCAAGAGTGGCATAGTAAAGACGGTGAGCTGCTTGGGTAGACAGATGGGAATATAAATCCCAGTCTCTCCACTTAGTAATCCCAGATTTTCACACAGATCAATTTACTTAACCTCTTCAAGCTTCTGTTGCCAGGTCTGTATAATGAAGCTAATAATATCTATTTCACAGAGTTGGGGGCATTTCATGAAATAAAGCTGAAAAGCGTTAATCACAGAATCACAGTGTCTGTCGGAAGAGCAGATGCTCAATAAATGATAGCCATTTGAGGTGTTTTCAAATTATTATTTAGTAATAATGATAAGATATCTCAGAAAACACGTCCCAACAAATTCAATAAATTCAAGTCAATGAATATTCAATAAGCATCTACTGTGTGAAAGATACTGTGTCACTTGATACCACATCCTCAATTCATAATGGTGGTTCCTGCCTACAAATGCTTGCTTATGGCTTCCTCCATGCTCTTTAATCTAGATTCACAGCATTCCCAGATATATGAAATGATGAAAGTATCTTTGATTGGCAGGAGTGGAGGAGTGGCAGGGGAAGAAGGGAGGCGGAGACTAAGTCTAAGAGTCAATTAGTGAGGCTAATAACAAAATAACTAAATGTGGTTCTATGAATCTATGGACAGAGTGAGTGTGTATATGTGTGGGTGTGTATGTGCACACAACATGTATTTTCATATGCAAAATAGATATCTTTTGCTTTTATTTTATTTATTTATTTTTAGAGACAGAGAGCAGGGGAGGGGCAGAGGGAGAGGGAGAGAGAGAATCTAAAGCGGGCCTCACGCCTAGCACAGAGTCTGATGTGGGGCTCAATTCCATGACCCTGAGATCAGGACCTGAGCTAAAATCAAGAGTCAAATGCTTAACCAACTCAGCCATCCATGCACCCCTTTGGCCTTTATTTTTAAGTCAACTTTGTTGAGATATGATTTACATGCAATAAAATGCATCCATTTCAGGAATATACTTTGATGAGTTGTGAAAAATGTATACACAGGCGCTAGCACCACCACCACAATCAAAATATAGGGAAGTTCCTTTATCCCAGAAAGTTCCCTAATTTTCCTTTCTGCCCGCTTCAGGCAACTGTCATTTTTCATCATTCCCATACTGTGCTGAACTACACTGGGACAGCCTGGGACAAACTCACAGGGACCATGAACATACTAAAATTTTGAGGGAAACATGAAGACTTCTGTTGGACACCTTGAGGACTTCCATATGAAATTGTTTGGAACCAACTACTTAATAAACAAAACTGTTAAGTATTACTTTCTTTTCTTTTTCTTTTCTTTCTTTTTATTAATTTTTTTAAAAGATTTTATTTATTTATTTGACAGAGAGAGAGAGATCACAAGTAGGCAGGGAGGCAGGCAGAGAGAGAGGGGGAAGCAGGCTCCCTGCTGAGCAGAGCCCGATGTGGGGCTCCATCCCAGGACCCCGAGATCAGGACCTGAGCTGAAGGCAGAGGCTTTAACCCACTGAGCCACCCAAGTGCTCCTCTTTTCTTTTTAATTAATTTATTTTAGGGGGTAGGGGTAGAGGGAGAGAGAGAATCTCAAGCAGATTCCCCACTGAGTGTGGAGCCTGTCACAGGGCTTGATCTCATGACCCCAAGATTATGACCTAAGCCGAAATCAAGAATCAGTTGCTCAACCAACTGAGCCACCCAGGCGCCCCTGTTAGGTATTTCTTTTGGATTGGGTGCCATGAAAAAGTGACTGAGACAACTAGTAATAACGTCCTCTAGCCTCATCCACACCCGTGTCACTATCCCATTCCTTTATATTGCTGAGCATTTGAATGTAACACAATTTCTCTGAAGAAAACCCCTCTGAACATTGAATCTTTTGAATCAAAAGATTCAAACAATCTTTTGAGTACATATGTTTTCATTTTTCTTGGGTAAGAATCTAGAAGCAGAATTTCTGGGTCACATGTTAAGTGTATGTTTAATTTTTTGAGAAACTGCCAAACTGTTTTCTAAAGCACAATTTTACACCCCCAGTTGCTCCATTTCCTTGCCAACGTGGTATTGCCAGTCTTTTTAATTTTAGCCCTTCTAGTGGGTGTCTGGTGTTAACTCATTGTGCCTTTAATTTGCATTTTCCCAATGACTAATGATGTTGAGAATCTTTTCATGTGCATATTGGCCATTTGTATATCTCTTTAGGGAAGGTGGTTGCAATCTTTTTTGCCCATTTAAAAAAATTGGCTAGTTTGACTTCTGATTGAGTTGTAAAAATTTATATGTTCTTAAGACAAGTCCATTGTTTCCCCTGGTCTGCAGTTTGCCTTTTTTTTCCTCTTAACGGTATCTTTCAGGGGCATTGGTCTGGCTCAGTTGGTAGAGCACGTGACTCTTGATCTCGGGGTTGTGAGTTGGAGCCCCATGTTGGGTGTGGAGAGTACTTAAAAATAAGATCTTCAAAAAAAAATGAACAAACCAAAAAACCCCCAGTAACTTTCAAAGAACAAAAGCTTTTAATTTTGATAAAGTCTATTGTATCAATATTTTCTTTTATGATTTGTGCTTTTCTGTGCCCTAAGAACTTTTTGTCTATGCCAAAGTCACAAACATTTTGTTCTCCTTTTTAAAAGATATTTTAGAGTTTGAGCTTTTACTTTAGGTTTGTGACATGTGTCACGTGTAAGTTAAGGTTGGAAGTTTCATTTTCTTGGATATCTGGTTGTTCAAGCAGCGTTTCTGTGGAGAAAGATTATCCTTTCCCCATTGAATTACCTAGGCATCTTTGTTAAATATTAATTGCCCATATAGATGTCAATCTCTCTTCTTTCTGGACTCTCTCTTCTTTCCCATTCATCTCATGATTATCCTTTGCCAATACCTACACTGTTGATTACTGCAGCTTTATAGTAGTCTTGAAATCTAGGTAACGTAAGTACTTCAAGTTTGTTCTTTTTCAAAAAGATTTTGGCTAAATTATAAGTTCTTTTCATCTTTATACGAACTGTAGAATCAACGTGACATTTCTACAGAAAAGCCCGCTGGGATTGATAGAATTTTCCTAGAGCATAAATGAGGCCATCGTGTTAACTCATGGTGCTTACAAGCCTCGGGAGTAACGCAAAATAGAATAAAAAGCATTAGTGGTATTAACCAAAGATTGGTCGAGATTAGAAGGACAACAATAAAGTTGGAAGACAGTGTTTGTGAGACAGAAAAAACCCACAGGTACGGGAGCCAAACTGTCCTGGATTCATGTTCCGTTTCCCCCGCTTTCTTGCAGTGTGACATTGGGCCAAGTGCACCACGAGACGGATTTTACAGTTTGCCGTAAGGATGAAACACGACCTCTCCAGCTGCCGCCTGGGGATCGCAGGTACCTCACGTCCACTGAGTCCAAAGCCGAAGCCCTGGTTTCCCTCTAAACCAATTCTTGCTACCGTGTTTTCCATCCTAGTGACCAAACCCTCACACCCCACCAGCTGCTTCATACCAGCCCAGAATCTTTACAACCCCTTCTTCACATTTGGATTCCCCCTCCCCCACAAAGAACTCAAACGTAAACACAAAACCCAACATTTCCCAGCGTCCTCCGCGGCTAGGACCGGACATGTGACTTAGGGTCGACCAATCAAATGCCTCAGCAGGGACTCTGCTTCGCAGGGATGTTGTGTGAGCGAAGAGGCGGGAGAGGGCGTTGCCATCTTGCTCAGGCAATTTCCTTCGGGGGCTTGCTTGCTGCCTTCCACAGAGGGTTGTTCCTTGCAACTCAGCCTAGAACTTGATCCATTCTTCCTTCCAAGGATTCTCTTTGGCAGCTGATACCCCATCATAATCCTCTCCCTTTCCAAACTAGCTACAGCAGATTCTCTTGCTACAATTCAGTCTCCAGAGAAGCATCCTATAAACAATATACCCTAAGGGGTGAAGCCCATGCCCTGCCCTGAACCTTTCTCTTTCTCTGCACCATAGCTCATCAGTTACCAGCTCTTGCTCATTCTGTCCCTGCCGCGCCAGACTCTGTCTGCTTGTCTCCTCCACTCTCCGGGTCCTGCTCAAACCACTGCTCTCTCTCCGCCCTGGACCTTGACACTAGCTCTGCTGGGTCTGTCCTTCCACTCTTAGTCCCTACCTTCCAGCCTCATCCTCTCACTGTATCCAGAGTCGTCTTTGAAAAAAGGCAAATCTAACATCATCGTGTTCCTGCTTAAGACCCTTCAATGACTCCTTCTTGTTCTTAGTGTAAAGTCGAAATTCTGTAAAGTGGCTTACCCAGCTCTGCCTAATCTGTCTCTCTCATTGGATCCATCAGGCACCACTCCCTCTTCCCTCCATCTCCAGCTATACTGGCTTACCTTTTTTTTTTTTTTAAAGATTTTATTTATTTATTTGAGAGAGAGCATGTGGACACGAGCGTGAACAGAGGGAGGGACAGAGGGAGAGGGAGAAGCAGACTTCCAGCTGAGCAGGGAGCCCAATGTGGAGCTTGATCCCAGAACCCCAGGATCATGACCTGAGTGAAGGCAGACGCTTAACCAACTGAGCCACCCAGCTGCCCCCACGTTGGCTTTCTTGCTGTGCCTTAAATGAGCAGCTTCTCCTCATCTCAAACCCTCCCGCGTTCACTGTTCCTTAGAGCTGGAATATGACCCAATTCTACCAGCCAGCCTCCCCTTCAGAGCCTAGCCTCAGCTTTACCCTTTAGTGAAGCACTACAAAATCTACATCTGCACAGCACTTTTTACATTTGTGATTAAATCACCCAGTATTTGATAGGGTTGCCAGTACAGCATAGATCGTAAAGCATGGGTTTATAGCAGACTGTACTGTAGATTTGGGTTCTTCATTTCCTATATGCGTGACTTTGAACAAGTCACTTTGTCTTTCTGTGCCTCAATTTCCTCATCTGCAAAATGGGCACTGTAATAGCACTGTATTTATATCTAAGATTTGTTGTGCTTAGGACAGGGCTTCCTATAGTTTCCTATAAAGGGCCAGATAGTAAATGTTTTAGGTTGTGTGGTCTCTGTCTCAATGACTCAACTTTGCTGCTGTGGTGTGAAAGCAGCCACAGACAATAATCCACAAATGAAGGTATTCATTTGTGTATTCAAATAAAACTTTATTTATAAAAACAGAGGATGGGCCAGATTTGGCTCATGGACTATAGTTTGCCATCCCCGGCTTTGAATAGGCCTGATCCAATGCATGTGCTTGGGGGCGCCTGGGTGGCTCAGTTGTTAAGCATCTGCCTTCAGCTCAGGTCATGATCCCAGCGTCCTGGGATCGAGCCCCGTATCCTGCTCAGCGGGAAGCCTGCTTCTCCCTCTCCTTCTCCCCCTGCTTGTCTTTCCTCTCTCGCTGTGTCTCTGTCAAATAAATAAATCTTTAAAAACAAAACAGAAAAACAAAACGAAACACGTGCTCAGCAAGTGTTTGCTATTATTATTACTTGTTTAATTTCTTTCTTTCCTGCTAGAATTCAAGCTTCAGGAGGGCAGGAACTTTGTCTCTCTTGTTCAGTGCTATGTTCTCAGTGCTCAACTTGGCGAGTAGTACACAGTAGAGGCTCAATAAATGCCTACTTAATGAAGGAGTGACTATGTCAAGGACTTAACCCAGAACCCAGGGCAGCGCTGGTGCTCAAATACTGTTGGTTTTCTTCACTCCTTCTTGTTTAAGAACAGTGCTATTCACTTATTCTTAACAGGGCATATGTTTTGAGAGTTTCTTTAAAATTAGAAATGAGGGGACTTGATTTCAAGAGCAGATTTTCAAGATTTTCAAGAGCAGAATTTTCTAGCTAAATAACATGACTTTTACAGCTCTTAATACATGATAATAGCATTTTACATTATAGTAACAATATCTAGAACTTACAGGGAGCCTACGGGAGGCCAGATGTTTCAATATAACCTTGTAGTCTGCACCAGAACCCTAGGAAGCAGATGTTCCCCATTTATAGATGAAGAAACTGAAATTTGGAAGGTTAACTACGTGGTTAACAACTAGTTGTCAGACCTGGAAATTGGACACATGCACATTGGCTTCAAGTTCTATCCTCTTTCTGCGAAGCCGCACTGCTCCTCGTATGACCAGATTACGATCCACAGGGGCTAACAGCAATGCTCCCTCACCAGCCCCAGGTGATACCCTTTCAAAAACATTGCTTCCTCACTCATTTGGCAAAAATCCATAACAATGAAAACACAGCACAGCTGCTATGGAAACCATATGGCCATTTCTTGGTGAATTAAACTTTGAATTAGCCTCTAACCCAGTGATTCCATTCCTAGATAGCTACCCAAAAGAGGTGAAAACAAATGTTCGAACAAACACATGTAGAAAAGGTTCACAGCAGCATTATTCACAATAGCTAAAATGTGGAAACAACCCAAATGCCCATTAACAAATGGATGGAAAAACAAAATGAGGCCTATCCATACAATAGAATATTATTCGGCCATGAAAAGGAACAGGGCTGATAGATGGTACAGCAAGAGCGAACTTGAAAGACACGCAAGCCAGACACATTAGGTCACATATCGTGTGATTCCCCTGCATTCGAAATATCCAGAATGGGCAAATCCATAGCGACAGAAAACAATTCATGGTAGCTGGGGAGAGGGGGAGGTGCGGAGTGACTGCTAACAGGGCTTCTGTTTGAGGCGATGAACATGCTCTGGAGTTAGTGGGATGGTCGCACAACAGTATGGATGCAATCACGCTACTGAACAATACACTTTAACCTGGTCAGTTTCGTGTGTATTTCACCATGATAAGAAAAGTCTGTAACAAATATGGAATGCAATAAGGAAATGATTTTTCAGAAATATCAACATCTAGGCACTTTCTTACCTTTGCTCCCCTCATGGCTTTTCCCCCCCTTTTTTCTGGAGAAATAGTTAGCTTTCTCTTACTTTACACTCGGGGGTCCAAATGGCCTGCAGACAACCTCCGTGGGCCGCTGCCTTCAGGGTCCTCTGGGCCGGAGAACACGGATGCTGCTTCCCCTGGCCGTGGCCACCCTGCTCTTCTCCATCCTAAGGAGATCGGCCAAGCTCCAGCAGAAGGAAGCAGGCATTCTGCTGACCCAGGAGACTTTCTCACAACCACATGGCTTAGCTCTAAAATACCCCGTGAGCCTCCTGCTTGCTTTTCCCCCTGTGATGGGAGGGAGGACAGAGTTCTGCGGGCCACTTCTGGAGTCTGCACCGACCCCCATGACAATCTTTTTTTTCCAACCTGGAGGGTTTCCTTGGCAACCAAATGAATAGTCAGTCACCCACTGCTTTCAGCACTTCAACTTATTAATGCTTGTTCAGTTTTGAACAGTTTGTCTTACTTGAAAAGAAACTGCAGAAGCTGCACTTTTGTTGTTGCTAATTTTTTTTAAACCTGGGTTCCTGCCAGGCTTTTTAAAGGGCCCATACAGATTTCCCCTCTGAACGCGTGAGCACAGGGTTAATGCACACCACGAAATTGTGTGCGCTTGGTGTCAGGCTTTCTGTATAGTCATTCCTATTACCTGCACCATAATCCCTAAGGTAGACGTAATTATTATTCCTATTTTACAGATGAGGACATTGAGGTGCAAGGGGGTCAAGTATCTTGTCCAAGTGAGCAGGCAGTACCATTTTTAGGCTATGTTGTGATTTCTTCAAACTATGTGGGGTACCTGCACTTTCATGGGAGGACCCTGGGAAGAGGAAGCCTCAGCACGAAGTGGGGGACTCTCAGGGAGGAGCAACGGGCATCATTGCAGAGTGGAGGAAGAGAGATTTGGGGGAAAGGGGCCTTTCAGCAGAACTCCTCACTTCCCACTGTCTGGGTATTCTGAGGACCACAGCTAGAATGTCCCTGTTTTGACTGACCTTGCCATAGGACAGACAGGTTGCAAAAGCACAGACTCTGGGGTCAGGCAGAGCTGGGAACAAATCCCTCATCTGTCACTTAGTCACTGGGCGAATGACCTTGGAAATTCTTAAGCTGAAGCTGGCTGAGACAGGAGTGAATTTTTCTGAGGACAGGCATGACTGAACAGAGTTTTGGATTTGACTAGGGTTTCTCAACCTTGACACTGCTGACATTTGGGGCCACGCAGTTCTTTGCTGTGAGGCGCCGCCCGTGTGTTGGGCAGTGCTGAGCGCGACCCTGGCTTCCACCCACTGGATGCCTGAAGGAGCCTCTCCCAGTTGCGACAACCAAATGTCTCCAGCCAAAGCCAAATGTCTCCTGGGGGTTAAACATGCCCATGGTTGAGAACCATTGGATTAGATGCCCTGAAGCCCATTCAGAGATTATTTTGAATCTCTCCTGTGACCTCAGCATATAGTGCTATTTTAAGCAACAATGCCCTTTGACATTGAGTAGGGTTGGAATTCAGAGTCACCATTCAGATATGCGGAAGGGTAATCAGACTTCTGGAATTCATTAGAAGCGGCCTTTTCCGTTCAGTGGGAACAATCTCCATAACAATCTTGCTCCAACTCTACTCAGAAGAGCGACGTAGCCAGTCAGAGTAGTTCTGTATTTTCTGGTTAAAAGCAGAAGTCTCTTTTGGTGAATTTCTCTATCACCTCAAAGTTCACAGTTTCTATCAGGCCTTTTCCACCTACATAACCTCTCCTCTCACCTTCCTCCTCCCTGAGAAGTCCCTGGGGGCAGCGAGAAGCTTCTGGAACATGAGGGCATCCATGGTGGGCAGCTAGTTCTCCTGAGGAGGAGAGGTGTGACTTCCTGCTTGGTCCCTGGGTGGGAACTTGTCTTCTTTCTGGGCACAGTGATTGCTCCTGGGAGCTCAGAGCCCTCCCTCTGCTGCCTGGGCACCCAGCCATGGCCTTCTGGCTCCTAGCTCGGGGCGGTCACTCCTGGCCTTCTGAATTCCTTGCACCAGTCCAGATGACCCCAACAGGCCCCAGATGGAACTCTCAGTTACTACTTGGCCACTCCAGAGCTATGGGAATGTCCCTGGAGCTCCATCGTGCTGGGTAGGGTGTGGTGGCTCTCTCAGGCCATCCTCTCTCCAGACCTACCCTGTGACCCTTCCTTCATGCAGCCCGTTCTCCCATGTCCCACCTGTGTGTTCTCAGGCTGCTTCCTGCCAGGGTTCCAGATCAGAAGTGTGGCAGAGCTCAACCTGCCTTCAGAGCTTCAATCTTGCAATTCTAGAGAAAAATGGAAACACAGCTGTTTTAGTATTTATCGTGCGTAATGTTGACTTGAAGGTGTTTGGAATTGACTTCATAATTCCCTCTAGTGCCCCACTCCAACAGTCCTTCAAGACCGAGGGCCACAATCCACTGAACTTATCACCAGTAGTTTACCTCATCCCTCTGGGCCCTCACCTTCCTCCTTATCCAGCTGAAAGTCCACCCTCTGTCAAGGCTTTTCCAAAGAAACAGAACCACCAGGATGTGCATTCATACAGAGATTTATTTTAAGGAATCGATTCACATGATTATGGAGGCTGACAATCTGAAATCTGCAAGGTGGACTGGCTCATGTTTCAGTTCAAGTACAAAGGCCATTTGTTGAAGAATTCTTTCTTGCTCAGGAAAGGTCAGTCTCTGTGTATAGGGCCTTCAACTGATGAGACGAGGCCCACCTATCTATGGAGGATAATCCGTCTTCCCAAAGTCTGCTGATTTAAATGTAAATCTCATCCAAAAACACTCACACAAAAACATCTAGAATAATGTGACCAAATAACTGACCAAATATCTCGGCACTGGAGTGTAGCTAAGTTGACATAAAATTCACCATCACTGTTGGTTAAACCAGAACCCTGGTTGAACCACTTGCTACCTGCTCTAAGCCTGTACTCACAAAGTTGGAGGCAGAGGGACAAGATGCTCCCCAGGTCTCCTTAGAAATGAACGATCAGTTCAGTATCCCTCACTGCAGTCAAATAGTTGTCCTGTATTCCCTGGGCCAGTCCTACTCCACTCCTAGATGGCTATTTCAAACCTCCTCTGCAATCGCCAGTCTTGGAGGATGACCTTGCTCTCTGTGTCTCAGAGAGAGACTTTGCAGGTCCTCACCAAGCATCTGCCCAGCGACAGGCTGAATCCATGCTCACACGCTGTCCCTTTTCCCCTCTTATGGTGGCTGCAATGATCTTATCTCTCTCCTCCGCTCAGGGCCATTCTCCAGCAATTCCTTCCTCCCTCCCCTGAATCATCTATTTTGTCTTTCCTTGTTCATTCCTATCAGTGCATTCTTATTCATGACCTTGCTCAGTGCCCCTGCTCTATTTTTCCCCTGTTTACAGGATGACTGACGTGTTTGCCTCTCCAACTTCTCCCTTCCCGTTCACTTAAATATTTTGTGTGTGTGGTAAAATACATACAACATAAAATTGACCACTGTAATCATGGCAAAGTGTATCATTCCGTGGTGTTAAGTACACTCACAGTGTTGTGCAACCATCACCGCTGTCTGATTTCGGACTCTTCTCTCCAAATGGAAACCTGATACCCATCAAGCATTTCCTTCCCATTCCCCTCTACTCCCAGGCACCCCCAGTCTCTGGCAACCACTAGTATGCTTGGGTATTTCTTTGAATTGGCATCATACAATATGGGATCCTGTGACTGGCTTCTTTCACTTGCTACAATGTTTTCAAGACTCATCTATATTGTAGCATGTGTCAGTACTTCTAATGGCTGAATAGTATTACATTACATATGTCTATTTTGGAGAGAGAGAGTGTGGGGGTTGGGCAGAGGGAGAGGGAGAGAAAGAATTTCAGGAGGCTCCATGCCCAGCATGGAGCCCAACATGGGGCTGATCTCATGACCCTGAGATCATGACCTGAGCTGAAATCAAGAGTTGGATGCTTAGCCAACCGAGCCACCAGGGGCTGGACTGTATATATGTTTTTAAGGAATCTCTACACCCAACCTGGGCCTCAAACTCATGACCTTGAGATCAAGCATCAGATGCTCTATCAACTGAACCAGTCAGGCTCCCCATAGACTATATTTTATAATCCATTCATCTTTTGATGGACACTTGAGTTGCTTCCTCCCATTCTCTTCAAACCCTTTCCAGCCAGGCTCTCATTTGGCCAGTCTACCAGTGACAATATTACCTTACAGAGCAAAGGAGACTTTGCAGATATGAGGAAGAGTCTGGTGATGGGAAAATTCTTCTGTATTATCTGGGTGGGGTTGATGTAATCATAAGGACAAGGGTCCTGGGGCCCCTGGCTGGCTCAGTTGGAAGAACATGGGACTCTCGATCTCGGGGTTGTGAGTTTGAACCCCACGTTGGGTGTAGAGATTACATAAATGAATAAATAAATAAAAACTTAAAAAAAAAAAAAAGGATAAGGGTTCTTCCAAGAGGTTGGACATGGGGGGAGTCAGAGTAGAGAGAGAGGGCCCTGTGACAATGAACAAAGAGCTCTGAGTGATGTGCTTTGAAGATGGAAGGAGCAGTTACAAGGCAAGCAATACCAGTGGCTTTTGGAAGCAAGAAAAGGCAAGGAAACAGATTCTTGCCCAGAGCCTCCAGAAAGATCACAGCCCTGCAGGCACAGTGATTTTATTCCAGTGAGACTCATTTCAGACTTCTGACCACCAGAGCCGTAAGATAACGTATCTTTGTTGTTTTGAGCCACTAGATGTAGGCTAAATTATTGCAACCTCGGTAGGAAATGAATACACAGGGGATTCAGATCAGCTAGATGAGAATCTAGTTCCTCGTTCTTTCGTGTTAGTTCTGTCAACAGTGTGAGGGAGGTGACTGGATGCTGGACGTTGGCCTGTTGTTCATTCTGGCTGTCCTGAGCTCAGATGCCCGCAGGGCCCGGACACATGCACTTGGCGTTGGTGCCTGGCTAACAATGGGTCTGCCGCCAGTTCATCAGGCTGAGACTCCCAGAAATGAAGCCGGATGAAAGCTGAGTCAGGAAGGGGGTCAGGCGAAGCCTCTGGCTGGAGGGATTCCGTGGGGGCCGTCGCTGGCGGTGGAGAGGGATGGTCAGGTACACGGTGGCCCCGGCCACGGGAGGTAGAGCAGGTGGAGAGGGGAGCTCAGCACCCACACATTGAGCATCGACTCTTCCAGGACCTGACTTTTCTTTTTCTTTTTTTTTAATGTGGTAAAATACACATATAACATTTACCATTTAAACAATTTTTTAAAAAAAGATTTTATTTATTTATTTTAGAGAGAGAGTGAGAGCACGTGAGCAGGGGGGAGGAGCAAGGGGGGGAGGGAGAGGGACAAACAGACTCCCTGATGAGCACGGAGCCCCACTGAGTGGAACCCAGTCCCCCGACCCTGAGATCACAACCTGAGCAGAAACCGAGAGTCGGGCGTTCCAATGACTGAGCCACCCTTAACCATTTTTATGTGTGCACTTCAGAGGCATTAAGGACATTCACAAGTTGTGCAAATATCGTCACCCACCATCCATCCGTCTCTAGCACTTTTTCATCTTCCCAAACTTCAGCTGTGTACCCATTAAACAAAAATCCCCATTCCTCCCTCCCTCAAGCCCTGGCATCCACCACTCTACTTTCTATTTGTATGTGTTTGGTTATTATAGGACCCTGTGTAAGTGCAAGCTTAGACTGTTTGTCCTTTGGCAACTGGCTTACTTCATTTAATGTAATGTCTTTAAGATTTACCTATGTTGTAGTGTTGTTAGAATTTTCTTTTCCTTCCTTCCTTCCCTCCTTCCTCTTTTTCTTCCTTCCTTCCTTCCTTTCTTCTCTCCTTTGTTCCTTCCTTCCTTCCTTCCTCTTTTTCTTTCTTCCTTCCTTCCTTTCTTCTCTCCTTTGTTCCTTCCTTCCTTCCTTCCTTCCTCTCTCTCTCTTTCTTCCTTTTTTCCTTCCTTTCCTTCTTTTCTTT
>CM052895.1:124574428-124601980 GCA_028534135.1 Potos flavus
GTGGCAGCAGCGGGGGGGGGGGGGGGGGAGGCTGAAGTGGAGAGCAGGAGTGAAGGGGGACTGAACCCATTTGCTTAGCTCATGCAGCTTGGCATACAGATTTCTGCCCCGAGGGGTGCTTTTTCCTAATTCCTTTGCCCCAAGAGGCCACCTTGGCACAAAGGCGCTGGATAACCCGACTCCTGGCTTTGCACAGTTCTAGTCTTCAGTTCATACTTTGGGCTTCAATGTTGCAGTGCCTTTGTTGTTGCTTTGGGAATATAAATACGTACAGGAATGGGATTTATTATTGTTGCAAATAATCCTTCTCTGGCCAGCTTGTTAAAAATGATTCCTTCTCTTCTGGCAGAAGTGGGCTAGGTGTGGTGCTGTCGAAGGCGCTGAAGGACACAGTGACTCACCGAGGTCCTTTTCCAACTTCTGATTCAATGAGTTAGGTTTTCTTCGAGCCCATGAGTCATTTTCCCTGCTCGGTGACTTGCATGACAGGGTGGTGAGATAACCAAGAACTGAGGGAGCCAACTGGTAGGTTTTAGAAAAGCTTGTAAAGAAAAGTAGATTTCTTTCAAAGACCGGAGGGAAATCCACAAGTGTGCAAAACACAGTCATTTTAGAATACGGTTCCCGAAACAAGGAAAAACAGCTTCCAACACTCATGTAATTTGTCGCCTTCTCACATTGCACTTTTGTTTAAGAACGAGGTCTGACATCAGCCACGGGATTCGCCTGGTCAGAAAGGCTGCGGGGGGCCTTTGCCAGCAGCTGTGCAACTGCGCTGTGCGGGTGACTGTTTTGTCCACTGAGGTTCGAGCCATCCCCCTGCCCTTTCAGCTCCTCTGAATTCCTGGCTGGCCCTGTAACTGTAAGACTGACCTAGAATAATAGTGCCATTTGCGTCTTAGCGTCCTCAGAAGGTAACTTCGCACCACGTGAGAAATGACGTGTGTGCAAGAACTTGGGTATCTGGGTGTTAGTAAATGAGTGTCGGGACAGTGGAGCAAACAGATGTTATCTCTTGTTTCCTTTTCAGCTTTGCGTTGAACAGTGAAAAAGCTGTCGGGTGTCAGAAATGGGAATGGTGGGGGGCCTGGGTGGCTCAGTGGATTAAAGCCTCTACCTTTGGCTCGAGTCATGATCTCAGGGTCCTGGGCTCGAGCCCCGCATCGGGCTCTCTGCTCAGCAGGGAGCCTGCTTCCTCCTCTCTCTCTGCCTGCCTCTCTGCCTACTTGTGATCTCTTTCTCTCTGTCAAATAAATAAATAAAATCTTAAAAAAAAAAAAAGGGAATGGTAAAATCATTAGAAGAATGTCTGTCCTCCCTGTCTCAGGCTGCACTCTCGGGCACGTTGTCCTTTTTATCAGTGTCTGGTAACTCTCAAGGGAAGAATTATTTTGGGAGGGGGGCTTTTCGAATGGGTCCATCGAAAGGCTATTTGTCTGGAATACAAATTTGCCATAATCTTGGTGTGTGTTGGGGGATGAGGAGACTGTCATATTAGAGGCTGGAGAGATTTTATTTAATTATAACTGTCGGTGAGCCTGGCCCTGGCCTATTTGTTTGGCACCACGAAGGGAAGGAAATGACAGAATGAACATGTGGTATGTTCTAGCTATCCTTTGTTGTGTACCAGGGTACTCAAAACATTCGGGCTTAAAACAGTAGCCGTTTTTATTATGCCTCGTGATGTTGTGGGTGAGGAACTTGGGCAGGACGCCACTGCGCCATTGTTCTGCCCCGTGTGGTGTTGACTGAGGCTGCTGGGTGGCAAGCAGCCGGTAGATGGGCTGAACTGGAGGGTCCAGGCCTGCTTCACTCATGAGTTTGGTAGCTCAGTGGGGACAGCTGGAAGGCGTGGCTCAGTTGGGACGGTGGACTGGAAAATGTGACCGTCCAGCGTGGTGGCTCAGTGCTCCCAGGGACCCAGGTGCAAACATCAGGCTTCCCGGGGCCCGCCTACCTTTGGAAGTCAAGCAGCATTGCTTTCCATGTGCCTCGGTGTCCGGCGCACTCACAGGCCAGCCAGATTCAAGGGAACTAGATACCTGGTCTCCACGGGAGGAGGGCCAAAAATGTTTGGCCATCTTTAATCCACCACATGATGTAAGAGGTATATGTTTCATCCAGGCTCTCAGTAATACTTGAAAATCCTTATATTTTATGCAGATTGGATCCTTCTGTAACCGCAAAGCAGCTGCTTGAGACATTTTCTACTTCCTTCTCTTAAGCAGTTAGCCTAACACCTCCTGACTAGGAGATGTCTTAATTCCTACTTTCCTGATAAAATATGAGCCATTAGGTGAAGTGGGAAAAAGCATGGATTCTTGAGCCAAAGAACCCACATTCAAAAGTCATCGTTCACACCCTTAGTTGCGTTGTTTGCAGAAAGGGAATAATACTACTACAATCACTGGGGTGTCACTGAGGATATGTGTATAAAAAATGCTTTATACAAACTTAGTAAGTGTAATTTCAAATGTAGATGCCTTTGAGCCCCATTCTGTCCAAACCTGTCTTCACCTGAGCTATTTTCCTGACACTGACATTTATTAGAACAAATCACTAAAACTCTGAGATTTCTCATTTTATTTTATTTATTTATTTTTAAGATTTTATTTATTTATTTGACAGAAAGAGAGAGGCAGAGAGGCAGGCAGAGAGAGAGGGGGAAGCAGGCTCCCTGCCAAGCAGAGAGCCCGACGCAGGGCTCGATCCCAGGAGCCTGAGTTGATGACCCGAGCCGAAGGCAAAGGCTTTAAACCACTGAGCCACTCAGGTGCCTCGAGAATTTTCATTTTAATTACTTACAGTGTTGAAGAGGTGATACCATAAAATGATGCCCATGAAACCCTCTGTAGCTGTCAAATGATTATAGTGATGAATAACATATCAACAGCATTGGCCTCACGATCAACTCCTTGTTTTATATGCCGCGTGGCCAGACGTGATCACCCATTACTCTGCCCAGCGCTTATTGTCACGGGGATCCTGATGTTGGAGATACTATGGAATGAGGAAGAGGGGAAAGAAACTTTTGCAAGGGTGGAAAGAGATAACCAGCCCCTTCTACGATAACTTATGTAGTCTGAGTATATGTGCATAATTCACTATTATAATGAAATAAAACCCAACCAAGTTTAACCGACACATCTAATGATATACATAATCCTTGCTTTTACTGCATGGTAATTAGGCATAAAAAGTAAGATTTCACATAAATAACTGTAATTAGTATCACTAGGATGCCACCAAAGCAAGCTTTTAATCTATTCTATCTTTTGGTATTTCTTTCTAGTATCCTTAATTAGCAACCATGCAAAGACTTTTCCCTGATAACCTGTACGGTTTGGTTCTTTTCATTCATTGTTCATTCATTCATCAAACATGGATTGGGTGCTCACTGTATGCCAGGCATGGTGTTAAGCTATAGATACACACATAATGAGGACACTGACAAGACAAAGAGATTATTTCGATACAGTGTTAACCCTTCCCCAGCAGGAAAGTTCAGCGCTATAAGAACACACAAAAAAACCACATAATCCAGCTTTGAGATTCCAGGGAGGACTGCCTGGAGGAGAAGGTGAATTCTAAAATAATTTAATGAGAACAAGGGATCCGGTGAGGGAAGAAAAGCAAGAGAACACAACATGGTGCTGCGAGATCAGGAAGTGTGGTCAGGGAGGAGTTAGGCGGGGCCAGATCGGGAAGTGCCTCACAGGCCACGTTCAGTGTTGTGATCCTAGGAGGGGAAACTTAAGGAGGTAGACCTGGGGACTCCCTGCATGTGGGGGCCAAGGAGAAGGGGAGCTGGGGAGAACACCCATGATCTTAGGTCGTGAAAAAGAGGCATCTTTTCGGAGCACTTGTTGTGATGAGCACCGGGTGATGTATGGAAGTGTGGAATCACTGCATTGTATACCTGCAACTCCTACGACGCTCTACGTTAACTATATGAGAATTAAAGGGAAAGTATCGCAAGCTGCTGAGAGGGCATGTAGGAAAAGGGCTGAAAAGAACCTACAGGGTTTAGGGGCACCTGAGTGGCTAAGTCGGTTAACTGTCTGCCTTTGGCTCAGGTCATGATCCCAGGGTCCTGGGATCGAGCCCCACAGAGCGCTCCCTGCTCAGCGGGGACTCTGCTTCTCCCTCTCCCTCTGCCTAATCTCCTGGTCATGATAAAATCTTAAAAAAAGGAAAAAGAAAAGAACCTACCAGGTTTGGTAACAAGGGGGCTGTTGGCAAAGACTGTTCAGTAGGGTGTAAGGGCAGAGGTGAGACTGGGCAGGGAATGAACAGTGAATGTGGAAGTGGAGACCACCATGGGGGGAAGAAAAGAGAAAACCCATATTTACAGCCTGCGGGCCAATGGCAGGACTTGGTCGCAGGATGTGGCGTCAAGAGGAGATGTGAGACGGGAATACTTAGTGATGCTGTGCCCCGAGTTGGCACTCGCAGGAGAGAGCTAACTTCTTCAGATCTTCCTGGATGTGGACCAGAGCTGGTGTCCTTTTTGCTCCCTCAAACTCTGGCTGCAAGTGACCAATTTGTCACCTCTCGCACCACCCAGGGACCACATCTCTCCCTTGAGAAATATTAATTAAATTAATTACTTAAGGACTGAAACATTTTGCTGCATCCCTCCCTGCCCCCCCACCGGCATTTTATTACAAACCATTTCAAACATGCAGCAAAGCTGAAAGAATTTGACACTCATATGTCAAAATCAAGAATTTGATACCCGTATACTACTGCCAAATGCTCTTCAGTAGTTCACCACATTTGTTAGCTATTCTTCTGTGCATCCATCTATCCTTGGCCAATCTGTCTTATTTTCTTGGATATTTCCTCATGTGGGTAAGTGTATCAGTCTTTCAGTTTCCCAATTCCATATTCCTGAAAGAAGAGCGGCCATCCAGGTCCAAGGTCACATGGAAAGCCCATGTGTCTGTTCTTTTAGCTTTGGTAGCCACCTCTCAGATGTGATCACTGTGGGGGGTACAGGAAATCCTACAGTCTGAGTGATCCCCATTACCTCGTTAGCAGAGCCGCGAGTGGGGCCGTCTCCCTTTGGTGGTGGCATATTATGGTGGGTACCTTGATATTGCTGGCATAAGCCGCCAACAGGTACAGGAGCGAGGGGAGGATTATGTTAGAGAAATGATAGGCGTTTCAGTTTTGTACTTGCTGGATTGTAGGTGTCTGGGGAATACTGATGGGCACTGGCTGTCAGGAACTTGGAAACACTATGTCTGAGGCTGAAAGTAGAGCTAAGGGGTGAGCATGTAGACTGGGAGTCATTTGCATTTGGTGGCAGGTCCAGTGTATCTATACAGGAGGGGTAGCAATTTGGCTGGAAGTAAGGCAAGGGCACCACATTGGCAGAGCTCCTTACAAAAATGAAAACAATGTCAATTCCCTGGGAATGGAGGGGGAGCTGATATGGATTGTCCTCAGGCATAATTATATTTACAGATGACAGCTTATGCTGTAAAGGTGTGGGAAATCCCTTATAGATTTGTTGTGACATTTGTTGTCCAAGCATGAGACACTTTTGTGATTGGAGATGGGGCAATAGATATCAACTGGACCAAGACTATAGTCTGGAAGGCCACGGACCCATAGAGAGAGTCCAAGTCAATAGACATCGACTGGGCAAGAACACTAGTCTAGAAGGCCACTGGACCCATAGAGGAAGTCCAAGTCAATAGACCTCGACTAGACAAGAACACTAGTCTGAAAGGCCACTGGACCCATAGAGGAGGAGCAGAGAAGAATGAAGGTGGTGACTAGGTATAGAGAAGCACCTGATTAGGGTTGGCTGAAACAGTGAAGCTGGTGAGGGAGCAGCACGCTTAGAGTGGCGGGGAGGAGAGCAATGCCCCATGGGCCAGGGTAGGAGGAGTTTCAGGGAGGCAATAATGAACATAGCCGAGTCGGTGGGGTCAAGTAGGAAGAGAACAAGACAAGGTGCATGAGTTTGCATTTTAGAAGCTCCTCCAAGAAACACATCCCTCATAGAAGTATGAGGAGTGGGGGGCAGATTACGGGGCAAAGAGAAATCATAAGGAAGGAGGAAGGGGCCGGCCTACAGATCACTTTGGAAGGAGTTGGCTGGTGAAGAGCGAGGGATAGAGAAGACATTGATTTCAGTGCAGGCGTGCGAGAGAATACCATTCTAGGGAACTGTTACCAGGTGCTCCTTGGATAAGAGAATTTGGGCAGCACCTATGTGACATTCCCATCTTGAAGATTCACAAATGATAATGAACTATTATTGACATTAATGCACATTAGTAATTACTACAATTAATATACAAAATACAATACATATTAATACGCAATGATAATAATAGTGAACACTTACAGAGGTTTGTTATGTGCCAACACTGTCTTAAATTCTTTACCCAGATAAATTAAAATGTATTAAATCCGTACAATTGCCATCTAAGGTAGGTGCTCTTATCAGCCCACTTTATAGATGATGGAACTGAAGCACAGAGGGGTTCGTACTTGCTCAAGGCTGTAAAACTGGTAAGAGGCGGTCCCAGGATTTGAATCTCCATCTTCACAATAACCTATTTATTCTATAAGGGGTAGAGGGCTGAGCCCCAGTGATGTTCAGGATTCTTCCCTGCGAGAGACCAGGAGGAGAAAGGGTGACCCAAGACTGAGCAGAGGAAGGGATTTGGGAGCTGAAGGAAGGGATGCTGGTGGAGTTTACAGCCCATAGGTCTCTTTTCCCCTGCAGGTGAAATCCACTGTGGGGAGGGAAGGGGCTAGGGGTGGAGGTGGGGAGCTGAGAGAAGGGAAGGTTTGTAAGAGCCGCAGAGAGGAATGGAAAGGAAATGGATGGAAAGTAATGGAAAGGTTGTGAATTCCCTACTTAGGACTTAATCCCCTGGGGAGCCCGGGGCCATGGTGGTTCTGGAGAACCAAAAGCCCAGGAAGAATGTCAGCACGGAGGAACAGGGTGGGAGGATGAGAAAAAGGAAGATATGGCAGCCCCTCGTCCCCTCTATCCCAGGTGCCAGGGCACCCCAAGCAATTATCATCCTGGGTCAACCTCCGTGTTAGTGTCTTTTTAGGGACATCCAAAAAAAGATCACAAGCACTGGTTTTGAGGCAAGTTGAGCTAATCCACCCTTCCTGCCCAAAGTAAAGGAATTTTACAGACTTTAGCATGGGGTAGAATGCAGGAGTGCTGTGCCTTGTGGAGGGTCCAGTGCGAGGGCAGACCATGAACCCACAGAGAAACTGAAGCCATTTCAGGGTCAGGAAGACACTATTGGTGGGTCCTTTGGGGTTCACATTTTTTAGGCGGGCTGCTGATCAAGTCCTAAAGGATAAATAAAGTTGAACGGCGAATGAGAGGTATCTGCAAATCATAGAGGCTCTACAACACGGAAGTGACATCTGGGGACGGACCAGATCGACATGGGAGGGTTACGGGATGCACAGAAACACCCACTAGAACCAGCATGAATTGGGATGATGAAAAAATCTGGCTGCACCAACACAGAAACCATTTTCTTGCCCCTCGCATAGTTCCTAGTGGGGAAGTCAGAAATTACTAACTCTGAGTTGATTTCCTCCTACTCTGTATCATTATCATTTGGGGTGTGTAATTATGCTTAAGTCAACTATATTGTAAACTACACTTAGTTTTCATTCCATGGTGTGAATTCCTTCATTCTTACCAAACCCATAAGTATTGTTATGGATAATTTTCTGAATTGGGTGGCTCCCTCCTATCTATGAAATTCAAGATTTTAATTCCCAGAATGGACCAAACAAGGAAATCTGTTGCCATCAGAAAAGGTGGCTCTTGGGGTTCCTGGGTGGCATGGTGAAGCATCTGACTCTTGATTTTGGTTCAGGTCATGATCTCAGGGTTGTGAGACTGAGCCTCCGTTAGGCCCTGAGCTCAGTACGGAGTCTGCTTCTCCTTCTGCTCCTCCCTCCAGTCTCTCTTTCTCTCACTCTCTCTCTCTTTAAGTAAATAAAATCTTAAAAGGGAAAGGAAAATGTTGTTCTTACGACGCTTATTTCTACTGGGGGCATTATTCATAATGTTAGTATTTACATTCAAGAACGTGTCTAACTAACTTGACCTTAAAGCACATGAAGCATTTCCTTCTTTCTCTTTTTTACAGCTTTATTGATATTTATATTTCACATACCATGAAATTCACCCATTTAAAGTATACATTTCAATGATTTTTAGCATATTCGCAACACCATGCAGCCATCATCACAATCTAACTGTAGAATATTTTCAGCACTCCAAATAGAACCCTCTTTCCATTAGGAGTCATTCTCCATTCTCCTTGCTCTTCTTCCCCAGCCCGAGGCAGCCACTAATCCACTCTCTGTCTCTGGATTTGCCTACTCTGGACATTTCGCCTAAATGGAATCATATACCATGTGGTCTTCTGTGACTGGCTTCTTGCACTTAGCATTATATTTTCAGGATTCATCCATGGTCCAGCGTGTATCTATGCCTCATTCCTTTGTATCACCAAATAATATTTCATGCTATGAACCATCCCACATTTTGTTTATTCATTCATCCGTTGGCTGGATAACGTAGCATTTCCGTACAACGAAATATTATTCAGCGACTTATGTCATTTCCACATTTGGCTATTATGAACATTTGTGTCCAAGGTTTTGTTTGAATGTATATTTTTATCCTCTTGGGTCTACACTTAAGAATAGAGTAGCTGGGGGACACCCGGATGGCTTAGTCAGTTAAGCCTCTGACTCTTAATTTCAGCTCAGGTCATGACCTCAGGATTGTGAGACTGAGCCCTGTGTTGGCCTCTGTGCTGGGTGTGGAGCCTGCTTATGATTCTCTTTCTCCCTCTGCCTCCTTCCCCCACAAAAAAAAACAATAGAATAGCTGGGTGTGGGGAACTATCAGACTGTCTACCAAAGGGGCTGTACCATATGACATTCCCACCAGTGCAATGAATGAGGGTTCCAATTTCTCCACATTCCTGCCAGCACTTACTATTGTCTGTGTTTTTTATTCTAGCCATTCTGGTGTGACGTGCTATCTCACTGTGGTTTTGATTAGCATTTCACTAAAAATGATTGATACTGAGCATTTTTCATGTGTTCCCTCTGTCTCTTTATCTTCCCCCTCCTACCCATGTTTCTGAAGAGACTTCAATGCATAAAGCATGGGTGACAAAATATCATGTTCCCCATGATTTTACAGTCTTGTCAAGGACACAGGAAAGTGGCCAAATGAGATTCCCAAGCACTAAGGGGATTAGAAGTTCAGAAACAGTGGTGACGTATGGGAACCCAAAGGCTGAAAAAAGATGATGGGTATGAGAGTCCAAAGGATGGGGAGAATATGGACAAGGCAGAGAATGAAATGATTCCCCTAATTTTGTTTCAGGTGAAGTAGTTTATGTTTACCTTTAGATGACACTGGGTAGCAAAATCTCCATGCTTAGATCATCAAAGAATAACTTGTTTGTTTGCGTATTTACTTATTTATTCCATAGTTATTTACTGCCTTGTGATTTCAGTCATCGTAGGAAAAATATGTTAGAGAAAGTTAGCGCTCCAGATTTAGTTACATACGCTGTGTGCTGTTCACCCATCTACACTAATTTACAATCCCCCACTCAACAGATAGCACATGTTCAAACATCTTTACCTCCAGCTACATAGATGTGTTCAGAACTAACTTACCATTTGCTAATGTTCTTATTACCTTCCTTGATCCCTATATCTTGCCATATGTACTTGTATTATTTAAGAGTTCCACTTTTTTATATTTATTGGTTGTCTGTGGATTTTGAGTCTGGGTCATACAAGTCTAAAGAATGCTGAACTATATCAGAGAGGAGCCAGGGACTCACAAACATTATTCTGCTCAGAAGTTAAGACAGAATTAATACCCTCTTTTGAAAGGCATCTGCTACGTACTGGGAAACAAGGAAGAATTTTGGTGGTAAATTTTTTTATGACATTGATAGGCTCACAAACATACACACAGACTGATGTGCAGTTCCAAGGTTCTCCGGTGTAGACATATAAGGCCTAGGTCCTGAAGTGTCTGAAGGAACAAGAGAGGATCCCGTGTTACTGGGGGCAGGGCCTGCACGAAACAAGATAAGGCAGGGGCACCAAGCTGGCTCAGTCAGTAAAGCATGCCACTCTTGATCTCGGGGTCATGAGTTCAAGTCCCAGATTGGGAGTAGAGCTCACTTAAAAAAAATTAATTAGGGGCGCCTGGGTGGCTCGGTGGGTTAAAGCCTCTGCCTTCGGCTCGGGTCATGATCTCGGGGTCCTGGGATCGAGCCCCGCATCAGGCTCTCTGCTCAGCGGGGAGCCTGCTTCCCCTCCTCTCTCTGCCTGCCTCTCTGCCTACTGGTGATCTCTCTCTCTGTCAAATAAATAAAATCTTTAAAAAAAAAATTAATTAATTAATTAAGCAAACAGGCAAATAAGATAAGACACTCAATGGAGCAGAGAAAAAGCCCAGTATCTATAGAACAAGAGTGAAGCCTGAGCAGGGCCAAGGCTTAGTTTTGGTCTGGGACTCCTTGTGGTTCTTCTAGTGATTTCAAGGTTTTGAAGGGGCTGAACCTGCAGGTGGGTCGTATCCATAGGCAGGGAGTGTAACAGGCAAGACAGAGAAAACAGGTGGAATGTATAGAAAGGAAAGGTAGTACTAGGCAACCCCACTGCAAAGGGCTGGCTCTGGCTCTAATAATTGACTCATTGCCATATTGTCAGACTTGAAATGTCCAAGGGACTGCTGATTCTTTCACTCCAATGCGTAGGTTTTTTCCCCACACCAAGCAATTCTCGGACATCAGCTAGATGTCCTGCAATTCGGCTCAATTCTATCTCCCTGCAGGTGGAGTGAGATCCCACAGGTTAAAGGGCACAGTCCCACAAGACTTGCCTCCTCCACCTTCCTTTTCTTCTGCGGCCAATCACAAGTACAGGTTGTTGCTTGTGCTTCTGACCAACTGGCTGGCTGTAGTTCGGAGGTTCCAATGACTCCCCCCTCCTTGGATTTGATTAATTTGCTGGAATGGCTCACAGACCTAGGAGAAACATTTTACTTACTAGATACCAGTTTATTATAAAAGGATATAACTCAGAAACAGCCAGATGGAAGAGTTGCATAGAATAGTTGTCATTCTCTCTGCATCTCCAGTTTACCAAACTGGAAGCTCTCCAAACCTGTCCTTTTGGGTTTTTATGGAGATTTTGCTGCTTGGGTGTGATTGATTAAATCATTGGCCATTGGTGACAGCATTCAATCTCCAGGCCCTTTCTCCTCCCTAGAGGTTAGGGTGGGGTGGGGGGAATTTAAAGTTCCAACCTTCTAATCACATGGCTGGTTCTCCCAGCTACCAGCACCCATCCTTAGGTGTTTCCCAAAAGTCATTACATTAACACAACAAAAGGCACCTTTATCCTTCTCATTTCAGGAAATTTCAAGAGTTTTAGGAAAGAAAACCAAAAATATATTTCTTATTATAAACCACAATTTCACAAAGGGTCTTCGATAGAGCCTCTAGAACGAGTGAGGAGATGCTACCGAACTTCTCTTCCTCTATATACTACTTTAAAAAAAAAGATTTTATTTGTTTATTTGAGAGAGAAGAGACAGAAAGAGTGAGAGAGAGCACAGCAGAGAGGAGAGGGAGAAGCAGGCTCCCCACTGAGCACTGAACTTCTTTCTCTCCCTCTATATACTATTAAATTCTGCCAAAAGGAGCAAAGAAAGTGGAGAGGATATCTTTCACAGAATAGATTGATGTGTTGTTGAACTACAATGTCATCAGCCATTAACTTCTTGTTGCAAAAAAGACACACAAAGCAAGAATATAGTGAATGCTAATCCAAATAGTATTTGATGTTTGTAATTGGGCTGAGCACTCATATGTGATCTTTCATCCATCACAATTCTTACACTTGATCAACCATCTGTGCTTCTCCAGATTGTAAATCACATCTTGTTAAAATATGCACAAAGTAGCTTGAACATTAACCCTCTTCCTCACATACCCTATTGTGGTGTAGCCTTTGAAGCAAACTGAAATAATGCTCTGGTAAATTGAGAGCCCAGTATACACATTCTAGTACCTTTAGTCTGTGGAATTTGGGAAATAGGTCTTGCTACATTTCAAGGGATGCTGTGCTATTTGGTATTAATGAAATTGTTGTTGGTGGACACATGTTTCTTAGAACTAAAAATTCTTTGAAAATCCATTACTAAAAGCTAGTTTTGAAAAGAGTGATATAATCATTGCATTTCTGTCATGACTCTAAGAACGGAGGATCCTTGTGGTACCTGGCCGCTTAATCCGTACAGCATGCAACTCTTGATCTTGGGATCCTGAGTTTGAGCCCCGAGTTGGGCGCAGAGCCTACTTAAAAAAATTTAAAAAATAAAAATGGAGGATCTTTTATTTAAAGATCTACAACTTTCCCAGGATTTTGACCCTCGCTAATTATTATTCACATTGTGAAATATACACTACGACCTCTGCAATGATTTCAAGGAAAACAAATGAACATCTTGGAAGAATGAAGACTGACAAGAGCATTATATGCTCACTATCTGGCCATGAATTTTCCCAAATACTGGCTTCATTCAGTAACTTATTTATTCATTTATTTATTTATTTATTTATTTATTTATTAATTTATTATTTATTTATTTATTTTTAAAGATTTTATTTATTCATTTGACAGAGAGAGAGAGATCACAAGTAGGCAGAGAGGCAGGCAGAGAGAGAGGGAAGCAGGCTCCCCGCTGAGCAGAGAGCACGATTCGGGGCTCAATCCCAGGACCCTGAGATCATGACCTGAGCCGAAGGCAGAGGCTTTAACCCACTGAGCCACACAGGCGCCCCAGTAACTTATTTTTTAAAGAAATTTTAAAGGGACCTATATTGATTTCCGACACCCAGGAATAAAAACAAAATAAATAAGAATATATTTTTTAAAAAGGGAAAAACATTTTAGCTGCCCTTCTTCAAACGCTACAAAGATGTGGTTAAGGGAGCAACCGGAATGGCTCTGAGAATGTTTCTCCATGTTTACCTCATCTGTTTGTCTTCAACTGCTTGAACCGAACGTCATCTCCATGACTAAGCCTCCTAGAAGCCCAAACGAGGTCTCGGTTGCTTGAATTTCACCCTCTCACACCTGCCCTAAAGGTAAGGGAGGAGTTCACAAGAGGGAAGAATTTCATTCCTTTTGAGGGGGTTGTGATTCTGTCACATAAGAAGTTTCTCCTAGAATGTTCATTCATTTAGATCGCTTTTGAGCTATCTTTTTAAGAAGTGGCCAAGGGCTCCCTGAGTGCTCCCCAAAACAGGCTGTGACAGCCTTGAGTGTTCCAGACGAGTTTGTCCCAGAGCCTCCTCAAACTCAACGCCCTTCCCTGCTGTACTCCAAGGGCCCTCAGCTTTCAGGAAAAAATTTTCAGTCTGGATCCAGAATTCCTTAGGGCTGACTAACTCGAAATGTCCCTCTGTGGCTTTTTGGATGTCAGCTTTTCTGCACTTTTGTGTTCTGCCCCCTCCCCCTCTTGATTCGGGTGTCCCTAGGTGCCCAAAGCCCAGAGCAAGCACCTCACTCCAGCTCTTGGCTCTGTCCCGTCCTGGTCCGCTGGGTTCCCCATCCCCACTCCCACCAAATTACTGTGGAGAGAGGGGGGCAGTTTAAATAAGAAAAACCGAGAGGAATTTCCAAATATTTACACATACAAAACCACACACATCTGTATTTTTCACTAAGTTAGACCAATGAATGAACGTTGGCATGTTAAAAAAAAAAAAAAAAAAGAGGTACAGTTTTAATTACTTTTAAATACACACAGCAGTTAGGCCCATGAGAGGAAAAGCATTGCCTAGCAGGAGTCCTGAGGGAATCAGATTTGATAATAAATAAGAATGCTTTCCAATTAACGTATCAATGATTTATGAATACATAGTTCTCTGTGGTACTTACAAATATTTGAAAACCATAATTACAGAAGGATTCAACAAGCTAATTTTTTCCCCCTCAGATAAATTTGGTATACACCATTTATTTACTCAGCAAATGCCTTCTTTACAAACAATGAAAACACAAGCTGGCGCCCAGCCTTTGTTTATGTTACCCTAAATGTCCAGTTTGTGGAATCTGAATCATGAGACTTTGCATGTCTACAGTCTTGAGGTTGGGGTCCATCCCCAAGTTTACCCAAATGCATTGGATTTCTAGGGTCATTTCTTGGGGAAGCAGCGTTTCCCCAAGATCTTATCACATATTCTTATCTTGGTGAGCCAAGCCCAAGAGACGAGACGGTGATGGTTTCAACAGTCCTAATGATGAGTGGCCTGAAATGAGATTCATTTAAGTTTTTAAATTACATTAAAGTAAAATATTAATTTTATTTAAGTCTTTATTTACTGCTTAAGTCTCTTAAAGTCCAACTTCGTAATCATATTACTTTAAAAAACTATTTTTCTGTCCAGATTGACCTTGATTATCTTAATTTACGAGCACTGGGATATAGAAGATGCTAGCTGCTCCATTGTTGGTCATCTGCAGTGGCCACATACGGTCTCGATGGATCAAGTAAAGAACTGGTTTGAGAGAAATCTGAAGTTTTAGTATGTACGGCCATTAAGGAGAACAGACATTCCTTGAATCAAAAATGTCTTTATTTGTTCAAGGAATTCAGTGGACTTTACAAATGCTCCCTCACTGACAGTTAAAAAGGGCAGGGGTTCTTTCTTATTCATCTTTTTTCCCCCCCTGAGTACAGCCACTGGCACATGGCCGGGGCTCATTACATGTTTGATAAATAAAAGAATGAGTGGATGAAGAGAAATGGAATGTTTTGGCGTGAGACGGAGTCTGACAGAGTGAGAAGGAAGTTTTCGCATCCTTGAAGAGGCCCTTCTTGGATGGTAGTAGACACCTGCTGGGTGTCTTCCCGTTTGATGCCCGTCCTCCCTCCAGTAGGGATGGGATCCTAGGTCTTGTCGGGTCCACTGGCCAGAGCTGGTTGGACCATGGTGCATGCTGGAGCTAAGATTCTCTCTCCAGGAACTGGGGTTAAGACCGGCTTGTCAGTCTGCTTATTGCTTGAGCTAAGGACTATAAACTCGGGAGTCATGGGGCAGCAAACTGGTGTGTGCACAGAGAGGCAAAGCCCTGTAGGGAGAGCCATTTAGAGAGAGGTAGAAGCTAGGGAGCGAGCAGGCTGCATTGGAGAGACACAGAGCTGCTCACTGCCTGCTTCCATCTTGCCTCCAGGCCCTACCTTCTGCCCCAGGTTCCTGAGATACCCCTATAGCCTTCCTATCCGTCATCCTCCCTGCTTGAGCCCATCGGCCCCGGGCTTTCATTACTTTTCATCAAAGCAGCTTGACAAAGACGAAGCATTTTGAGTCATTTCTCTTGTTGGCTTGAGTTTTCAGAAAGGACAATAAAGACAATGAAGCATGTCAGAGGCACGTGACAAAGTCTCCTCTTGATTGGCAGGAGAAATTTTTAAATGCCAATTCTAGGAATTCATTAGCATATACTCTTCCTGACATTCCTCACCCAGTATAATCCTATGAAAGAGTGTAATTCTATGGTTAGTTCTGTCAATTGATGGTAGCTGGTATACACAGCATTTTCGAAATTCAAAATGGCAGCTGACAAAAAAAATGTCCCAAACAAGATCTGTTACCATTTTTACAGGCATAATTTATGACTCCTTCTGGGAAATAATTAGCATTCTTGAGCGGTTTTCTGATAGACTTTAAGGAGCTTTAGAAATCCTTCTGAAAAGTTATATGCCTACTTACCCACTCTCTTGACCATCTGGTTTTTGAGGAGTCTGATGTCACCAGGAATATTTTGCACTCTATCATATCAATGTATAATTAAAAAAATCTCAAAGTATGATTCTTATATAAATATAAGACAGCATGTGTCAGAGATTTATTTAACTTTATAATGACAGATACAGCTAGTTTAGAAAATTATAGAAATATCGAATGTTATCAGTGGAAGAATGCTGAATTAAGAATGCAGCAGATATAAAATTGGTTTTGTCCTATGTGACAATAAAATGGTAGCTTTTGTGGGGTGCCTGGGTGTCTCAGTGGGTTAAAGCCTCTGCCTTCGGCTCAGGTCATGATCTCAGGGTCCAGGTCATGATCTCAGGGTCCTGGGATCGAGCCCCTCATCGGGCTCTCTGCTCAGCAGGGAGCCTGCTTCCCACCCCCACTCTCTGCCTGCCTCTCTGTCAAATAAATAAATAAAATCTTAAAAAAAAAAAGGCAGCTTTTGTGATGATCTTTTCTCCCAGACAGAAGTCATTTTCAATTTTACTGGACAGAAACCCACAAGTTAGCCTGTCCCTTCAGAGTCTGCACCATAATCAAATGGTAAATAATAACTCAAGAGAGGTGCAGTTTCCTGAAAATTAAATAATCCTTGAGCAGATCAGTTATTAAACAATGCCCCAATATGGCACTAAAAAGCCATGCAAGCGTCTTTCTTTCTTATTTCCAAGTGTTGGAAAATTTCTCTTAACCACCATTTCTTTTTTTCCGTAAACATCTCTAACATTCTCTTGTGGAAAATTTGAAATGAAACTTTGACACACACTCTTTTCAATTTGGCTAAGAAATTGCCTTAACACTTCAATATTAAAAATTATTATGGGGCGCCTGGGTGGTTCAGTCAGTGGAGTGGCGGGCTCCTGATCTCGGGGCGGTGAATTCGGGCCCCACATTAGGCATAGAGCTTACTTTAAAAAAAAAAAAAAATTATTGGTAAGGTCATCCAAATGCCAGAAAGCAGCTGTTTCTTTGATAGACTGTTTCATTTGTTTTTGATGATCTGAAGCCATACCTAGAGGCCCAAACTAAAATGTACAGTGTAAAGGCAATTTAAATAACAGGGAGCTCTTCCTGAATTTTTACCGTTTTTCCTTTTCATCGTTGGTTTTTTTTTTTTTCACACGTTTAAGTAATCAATTGGCTATATTCAGATATGGGTAGAAAATCTTGTTTTGATATATAACTGGGTGTTATACGCAACCGATGAATAACTGAACTCTGTATCTGAAACTAATGATGTCCTATATGTTGGCTAATTGAATTTAAATAATAAAAAAAGAAAAAAGAAAGCTTTATTATTTTATTAGAACATTGCACCCTGGCAAAAAAATACATGTAATTTTATTACATATATTTCATGCTAGCATTTAACACTTACAGTGATTGCATACCTCAAGTTACGTGTTACATTTCACTACTAGGTACTGAGGTCTGTACACTGCTTTTGTGGGTCATACTTTCTCCATTTTTGGACAGAAATACTTTGGCAAACAGTGATTCTACAAATATTAAATACAATGGAAAAGTCTTTTCTGTTTCTTTTTCAATGGGTGCCTTTTTTTTAGTTAAATCCTTCTGTGGCAATTTTATATTTTCTCAGACGGATAAAAAAGCATTTATCCTGTGTGCTTAACTTTTTTTTATTTTATCAGATTTTATTTTTGGTGGAAGTCAAAGTTTTAATTATGAAAGTATTTGTATCACTAAAATTTTGCAAATCATGCCACTTCAAAATATCTCTCTTTTGTGTTTGTTTTTTTATCGGATTGCTGTTGAGCAGCGGGTAATTGTTGAAAGGCCTTAAGAGTAGAGCTGAGCTTTCCCTGGGAAGGAAGAAATTCTGCCTGGGGGCTGAGGCTTCAGTTCCTGCTCCGGTGTTTTCAGCCTCACCTTCCTAAGAGCCTGCCCTCCGGATCCCAGACGGTGTAGAGATTCTTAAAAATAAAATCTTAAAAAAAAAGAACCCAAAGAAAAAGGTCATTTCTAATTTTCTTAATTTCTGAAGAGGGTGTAGAGTGTACAGTGCTTAAGGAATTTTTTTTTTCCTAGTGAGGATTTAATCATTTGTTCATAGAGCTCATTTGTATTTCATCTTATGAGCAGATATAATAATCCTTTCCTCCCCAAGGAGATTTGGGGCTGGTCTTCTTAGAATTTATAGTCTAGGTGACTGTACTGCTTAACTCAGAGGCCACCAGACCTATGGGCTATTGAACATTTGAAATGTGACTAATCCGAATTGAAATGTGTTTATAGTATAAAATATACATAAGATTGTGAGGACTAAGTATGATTTTTGAATGAAAACGATCTCACGAATAATTTTATGTCGATTTGTAGAAACAGTATTTTGGATATATTGGATTAAATGAACATGTTATTAAAATTAATTTCACCGGTTTCTCTCTACTTTTTAAGTGTGGCTTCTAGAAAATACAGATTTACACATGTGGCAAACATATTTGTCATGGACAGCGCTAGTCCCAATGAGAGAGGAGATGTTGCAGATATGAAATACTTCTATTTTTCCTTTGTAAAGTCCCTTGAGGCAAAGTTCCTGGGAGCTTCACACATGCCAATACAGGTCTTGTTCTGACAGGCAGATAGTATTTAGGAAATATGTTTTCTCACCTCCAGGTTAAGACTCCAGGTTAAAACTTCCCATTGAGTTCTAAGCTGAAGAATCAGCTGTGAAGGTACTGGACAAGGAAACAATGGGAGATACCAAAGCATGGCTCGAGAGTCTAGAAAGATGTGCGAATTAAGTTCAAAACTCCGTTTTGAGTATTTTTCTCCTTAAGTTAGAAACACATAGACTTGGGTATTTGAATAAATTCCAAATCAGTGGGCGTGGCTGATGCGAAAAGTAACCCTCGGCTGAGCCCTAAGGAAACGTGAGGGGGGACAGCCGAGAGGTGGCGGCTGGGGCTCGGTGGCCCGGAGCTCTGGATTGCCGCTCCCCGGGCTCCGGCTCCCCGCGGGCGGCGGCGGCGGCTCCAGGCGGCAGCGCGGGCCCGAGGAGGCGCGCGAGCGCTGGGAGCCCGAGGACGGAGCCGACCCAGGCGGGGCTTTGCTCGTCGCCATGGCAACGGCGTGAGCCGCAAACAGCCGCGCGAGCCGGCCGACCCGCGACCGTAGCGGACGCCCGGGAACGGCGCGCCCGGGGAACGGCGGAGGCGGCACGGCGGGGCCCGGCACCGGCCGGCCAGTCTCCACCCGCCGCGTGTCCCCGAGGGGAGCCGCAGCGCAGCGCCATGGAACACCTGGTAGGGTGCGCGCTCGGTCCGCGCGGCTCCCACACCTGCCGACCCCCGCGGCGCATGCGCTGCACTGTGCCGCCAAAGCTCCGCGCGGCTTCTGCGGGGGGCGCGGGGGGCGCGGGGGGCGCGGGGCGGCGGGGCCGCGGGCTTCGGCTCTGGGCTTCACCTTCGGGGCGGGGGCCAGAAAGTGCTTTCAGGAGCTCGTAGGGCTGGAGTTGCTGGGTTTTGAGTTTGGCAGCTTTTCTCAGGGGTGGCGGTCAGTCATGTCCATCGGGGCACGCATAAAATGCAGAATGCGTGGGTTCAGGGAGTACCTCTTTCCTGTGCCTTCAACTTGGTCATTCCCCCCTCCCTCTTGCTGTGGAAGGGCCACTTGGAGGTCAGTGACGTGGCTCCGAGCAACCCACTGTCCCACTGCGAGCATCAAAGATATCCAGGTGTGGCGGAGGCTGCTTTTGTGTCAAGTTTGTTGGCTGTTACTAGCTCTCATGGCCCTTGGGTTTGGACAAAAGCGAATGTTCCGTTCCCTTGGTGGGGGCGGGGAGAGGCAGAGGGAGAGGGACGGTGTGCAGAGAAAGCCCCATAAGGTGGTTTCCTTAGGCCTTTTACATGTATTTGCCTTGGTGCACAGCAGGTGAGAAAGGCCTGGAGATGTCCGTGCATTTAAATCAGCTTTCACTTAAAAAACGGCTTTGTGTTCTCTCTCTCTCTCTTAAATGAATATTGTAAGTGAAAAAAACTCCTGGTACTTGTTTTTAAATTTACCTTCAAGGGAGACTGTGTTCATAGTTATTTTTCATTTACACTGTAGCTCTATAACTAGAGCAGTCTATTAATGCTAATCATAAAATATGCACCCTAATCCATAAAATATGCATCAGGATGAACATAAATGTATACTTATTTAATTAAGAGGAATGTGTGTAGTTTATGTAATGCTTCAACGTTTTCCTCCTCTGTCGATATTTACCTTATTCCGAATTAGCGGTTTTATTCTTGTGAGCATCTTGTTATGGTATTCATGTTAGTGTTTTCATTTTCGTATGATTTATATGTCATAAATACTTGGAATTCCCAATATACATCTATTTTGTGTTTCATTAAGACAAATTCTCACTAGTTCTTTTTAGTCTTTTTACTGACTTTTCCCCTATTTTCTGTAAAAGAAAAGAAGGACCTTGAAATGACAGGTGGTATTGCTATATATAATACCGATAAACCAATGACTTTTGTTGAGTCTTAATTAAAAAGAAATCCATATGTTATAGAATCTTCATAAATTTATCAAATTTTATCCTCTCAGAATAGAAAGCATAGCTATTTATATCATGTTATTATGGTTTATTAATTATGCTTTCAATATTGAAAAGATTAGATGACTAAAGCAATATTGTTCCAATTTTTAAAAATATTTTATTTACTTCTTTGAGAGAGAGAGTGAGTGAGTACACTTATTTGAGTGAGAGGGTGAAGGGCAGAGGGAGAAGCAGACTCCCCTCTGAGCAGGGAGCCCGATGTGGGACTCGATGCCAGAACTCCGGGATCATGACCTGAGCTAAAGGCAGATGTTTAACCAACCGAGCCATCCGGGTGCCCAATATTGTTCCAGTTTTATAAAATTAAAAAAAAGGTATGTAAATATGTATAGAAAAAAAGGTATGTAAATATGTATAGAAAACACCAAAATATTGGTACTGATTATTTCTGGTTGGTGGCATTGAAGAAGAATTTAATTTTTCTTTAAACATTTTCCATAATGAACATACATATAATAAACATGTAAATATTGATACATTTAAATATAAATCATTGTATATTTAAATGTATAAAATTATAGATTTAAATAAAAGTAGATATATTATTAATTATAAATTATAAATATGTGAATTTTGTAGTTAGAAAAAATTATAAGGAATAATGCCCCTTAAACATTTACACAACTTTCTTCTCCAGAGACCCACTTAGCATTCCTTTGGTAATTATTCCTGTTTTCAGTGCACAGGAGTCACCTTGTAAACACTACTTTGTAACTTATGCTCTCTTCCGCAACTAAGTGAGCAGCTTGGATTTTATGTAAATTAGAAATGGAAGGTGGTAAATGAGCATGCCCAGATCAATGTGAGGAGCAGCAAGAATGAAGCAAATGTGTGGCTCTGTTGAGTCCTAAACAGTTTTCTAACCCCTCATTAAGGCAGCTTATTGCCCTAAACCCAGGCTAATGTGGAAAGGATTTTTAGCAGCCAAAGTAATTTATCATGGAAGCTGCAAATATGGTTTCTGTAGAAAAACGGAGACAAATAGACCCAGAGGCAAAGTATAAGGCATACAAGTTGTTACATCTGTGAAATGTGATATCCAAGGAACCTTACATTCTGGGGGGGATAAGGCTGGGGTCCCCTGCTTTTCTCCCAGGTCCAGGTAAGGGCATGTCTGAGGTTAGTGTCAGCGGTAGAAAAAGGCTGCTAGGAGTATGGATATTTCGAGGAATTGGTTCCCGCTGATAAGGAATGCTAGGAGGAAGTTTACCTGTTACATTTTCTCCTGCGGTCATGCCTGGCACTGAGTTCTTTGGCTGTTTATTTATACCTCTCTGCTGTTTGCATTTGGCTTTACTCTTTGTAGCCTGCCTTCTAACAAACAGACAAAAAAAAAAAAAAAAAAAAAAAAAAAAAGCTGGAACAACGGCTCACTTGTTACTTTGTTTAGGAATAAAAGCCAGTAGCTTCAGCTCAAGAGTAGATGGGCTGTGGAGGCTCTTCTGGTCTCCCTGACAGTTGAGTTATTATCTTGCCAGGAGACTAGCATTCAAGACAGTGTCTGGGTGGATTTGCCGTCTCCTCTCAGGGACAGGCCCACCCCATTGCCAGCTCCCGGGCACGGTTTGCGTGGTCTGATGGTGAGGAGTCTCCTGAAGAAAAGCTTCCTTTTAGCATTTACTCCCTAGAGCAGATGCTTTGAGTGACGCTGGTCGGGGAGGTGGTGTCTGAAGATGCTTGAGCAGTTCGGTTCTATTCTATGAGCAGTTTTTGAGGTACCTGCTGTGTTTCGAGCACTGTGGGGAGAGCACTGGGGAATAGGACCTTTGCTTCCTTCTCCCTTCCTCCATGTTTCCTTCCCTTCCTTTCTTCCTTCATCTCTTCTGCCTGTCTCCTCCTTTTTTCCTTCCTTCCCTTCCTTCCTTCCCTCCCACCCCACCTCTTCCTTCTTTCCTTCCAGCATTTGTATTGAGTGCTTTCTCCGTAGGTCTGTCTGGCAGGAGATGGATCATAACCTACTGAGAAAGGAGAGAGGACGCGTGACACTTGTCACATTCCTGGAAGGAATCTGTCCAAAGGCTATGCTATTTTAATAAGTCCATTTAGAAAAACCCTGCCATTGCACTTGCCCTGGATGGGGTAATAGAATTATGATTGGCTTCTCATGAGCCAACATTTCTGCCTCTAAGGAGGTAATATGTAGAGTTCCGAATGTCTTTTCTTTTTGGAAGCAGCTTCCAGGTAGGGCTAATAGGGCATGGCTGTGGGATGTGTCCCTTCGAATGGAAGGCTTCCTTGGGATGCTTGGACATTGAGGAAAGTAAAAAAAACCATATTCGTGGAGGGCTGAATGTTGTGTGGGCAACTTCTGAACATTGTTTCACCTATTTGAGTTACAGAATGGAAGGTGTGAGGCATTGGTGTCCTGAAATGTCCACGTTATTGTTCATTACAAAGAAACACAGGAAAGCCTCGCTCAGAGGAAGCAGTCATCACCAGCTCTGGTGATGTTCCCCAAAAGAGGGTCCACTAAGTGGCATGAACTGTGTTGGGGTCTGGGGAGACGTCGAGGAGCAAGCAGACCAGGGTCCTCCCTTGTGTGTGAAGCTGATAGCCTGGTGGGGAAGACAGTGTGAGAGGGCACACAAGGGGGCCAGCGAGAGGTGGGAGAGGTCAGGAGGACAGAGCTCTCCAGCCAGACGAAATGGCCCCTGAGGACCAGAGCCCCATGGCCAAGGTGGGGAGGAGGCAGTGCTGCGTTGGTGGAGACAGAGCTTTTAAAAAGGTCATTAAGGTCAAATGAAGTCAAATAAGTGGACCCTAATCCGATGTGATCCGTATCGTTCTAAGAAGAGCATGTTAAGACACAGACGCAGAAAGACCTCAGGAGGACTGGTGAGGGGGCTGCTGCTGTCTGCAAGCTAAGGAGAGAGGCCTCAGAAGAAACCAGATCTGCCAACAGCTTCACCTTGGACTTTTAGACTCTGTAACTGTGAGGAAACCAATTTCTGTTAAGCCTCCCCGTCTGTGATATTTTGTTACGGTAGCCTGAGCAAACGTACAGTGTGCTAAATGGTTTGGACAAATCATCTCAGTTAATCCCAATTATAGCATGGCGAGGTGGGTGCTGTCGTGATCTTCGTGTTAACAGGTGAGAACGTGGACATGCAAGATAACCATCTCATTGGGAAGATGGGCATGCCCCACACCGCGGAGAACCCTGTGCAAGTTGAAATGAAAACCCACTGGGCCCAGAATGCCTGCGATCGTCATGGTGGCAGAGCACAGGGGTGTCAGTGGGGGGGCGGGCAGAACCGCCCGCTGGCCTCCATCGGCCCCTGGGAGCCCTGTCTGATGGCAGTCGTTGGACTGGGAGCTCCCGGAATGTGCTCAGTGTAGCCGCATTGACCCGGGATTACTGCCCCCCGTGTGATGGACGGCGCCGCTGAAGACAGAGCGTGGCCGTGAACCTGTTCAGCTCTTCCATCTGCACCTAAGGAAGCAATCAGCCAGCCACGCAGGGAGAAGGAATGTTACAAGTGAGGTGGTGATGGCAGCAGACCGGCAAATTAGGGGCGCAGCAGTCTTGGAGCAAAGAGGCAGAGGCTGGTGAGAAGCTCTCAGATGGAGGTCCTTCCTTTCCAACCAGGTTCCGATTTTCCATCTGGGCTCATACGTGAGGACGGTCAGACCTTCGGTGGCTCCTTTAGTGATGATGCTGAAGAGTAGGATAACCTTGCGTTTCGTGTCATGTCAGCTTTGATTGTAGGGGGTTGTTGTGTCTGGGGTTAGGTGTCTTTTCATATCGGCAATGTATAATGAATCATTTTTCTGCAGGATTCTACTCTTTCGTCTTTTGTTTTTCATGGTACGACAGACTGTTTTGCTGATGTTTCTTGTAGTCATGGTTAAAAAGGTCTGTATTTCTTTAATGTATCCTACATTTTCAGCTAGTGCAGAATTGAGGATGGTACTTTTCCAGGAAGGTCAATGTAAATAATTAATGATCTCAGTGGCAGAATTCCTTTTGAGGGAGGAAATTGTCTTCGTTTGGGAAAAACAAACTCAGTTAAGTCACTAGAGAAACGAAATGAAGCCTGAGGGCAAAGCTAGAACAAGGCAGGAAGATGGCTTGTGGCAAGTTCACTGTCTGGGGGTGGTGGGAGGTGGGGGGGTGGTGGTGGTGGAGGGAATCTGAAGGCCCTGGAGGGAAGGCTGGGGTGCCTGGGGATAGACAGGTGGGCGGAAGTCATAGAAGGATCCCCCAGGCGAGGGATGCTCAGAGAGCTTCCCCCCTCTGACCTCTTGGGAGGTGTGCTAGATGCAGGAGCCACTTTGTAATTTCTGGAATTTGAGCGATGGGCCCTGTTGGACATTTGCCCCCTGCGGCCCTGGAGGAAGAAGCTCAGAGCTGGAGGTGATCCTGAGCCCTTCAGCCCCCCGGGGGTCTGCCGAAGTCGTGGGGAGGGCCCAGAGTGGGTGCTCTGGCCGGGTTCACCTTGATCTCAAGAGGCTAGCACCTCACAGCTGACCCACTTCTGGGTCTCTCATTGCAGGGGATGTGACTCTGAATTAATGAAGCTGATTCCAGAACCACCCGTGAAGCAAATCTCTTTATAGCCATACTCATCCTTTTTAAAACTTTTTTTTGAGGCCGGACTCTACGAGATTAATTTTATTTATGCTCATATGCTATTAAGGGAGACACTTATGTCTATCTCTAGCTCGATGCTGAGTATAGGAGACAATTAAAATTGTTTAACTGAAGAGTCTTTTCATGAGATGAAATTCTATGTAATGTGCATTTTGTTACCTTCGCAGTTAACAATAGAGTGGGTGAAATACTTGATTTTCTTTTTGCCGAGAGAATTAATCTCAGAACCCTTGGATATTTAGTTCCCTTTTCCCAGGCTTGTGTACACCTGGGAACATAGCAGTGAGAAATCCTTCCCATCAGTTCATTTACCTTTAAAATATGCTCTTCCTGCTTAAAGAGAAAATGTAGAGAGTAACACACAGTATATTTACCTTGTTTTCAACCGTGTTGTAGCATCTGCATCATGATTACATTTGTTCATTAACTTCATAATGACTTAAGGACCTAATTTTATCTTTGTGAGAATTTTAAATTCTCCATTTGAAAGCTAAGCATGTGTAGACAGGCACCACTAAGAAAACCGTGGGCGCACACTGCGTACTCATTGAGGATGTTAATACCCTGTGTTTGTGACTTCCCATTGCCCCTTCGCTGGCATATATATGCTTCCAGAGTGTTAATGAATAACAAAAATAGATTTCCACTTCTCAAAAAAGAGCTTCAGTATTTCTGGGATAATTAAGGCCTCGGAAGAAGCAACTGGGTCACTGCCTAGCGGTCTCTGTAGTGGTAGTTGGTTTAATAAGGGGACTCGGAATACTTCTTATCTTGGGAGTTGTAATTATGTCTCGGTGACTGTGTGCGGATTTACGCCCAGTGAACTAAGATTTTAAATCTTATGATAAGATTTAAAAATGGCTAATAATGTACTCTTACCTTCTCGATCTCCTCTTAGGATTGGGAAATCACATTAAATGAGAGTACTGAGAGCCTGGCAGTTCTTCATTAAGTATGTGATGTAGGTACCACTCCATCACAAGGGAATGCCCTTGAGAGAGAAATGAATTCTTGCAGTGGAATTTCTTACAGACTTTTAAAGTCAAGTTTTTAGGCCACTGGCACCAAAGTGATAGGAAACAGGGCCCAGCACATCACTAGTAAATTGGTCAGC
The DNA here is from genome assembly GCA_028534135.1 of Potos flavus. Classification (NCBI taxonomy): domain Eukaryota; kingdom Metazoa; phylum Chordata; class Mammalia; order Carnivora; family Procyonidae; genus Potos; species Potos flavus. The sequence continues at coordinate 124,600,588 of CM052895.1, forward strand.
CCAAAGAAATTAGGTTGAGATTTTTATGCATTTTCGTTAAAGGCTAAAGAGCAAAGATTAGGTACAGATGATCTATTAAAACAGTGAGAACGACAATTCTGAAAAGAGGTATCATGGGCTTTCCTTCCTTCTCACTTTCTCCCTGTCTTTCTCTGAATTTCTTCAGTGTGCTCTGTGGAGTCTTGTGGGTAATCTGGGAATATGGTGGACATTTCGGTTGGGGTCTGAGGTACGTGGTGGGATTAGTACGCCTGTGGGGGAGAGGATAACCGGTCACCTTCGGGAGCATCTCGGAGTTTGAAGGATTCCAAGTAGCTCAGGGCTGCTCAGTTCGGCAACCCCTACCCAGCCAGTCTCCGTGGATGCCCGCCACACAAACCCTTTATCCTCTGGAGCTGTCGAGAGCTCCTTGTAACAGGACCTGCCATTTGCAGGGACATGAACAATATATTTTACAACCGTTTAATCCTTTTTTTTTTTTTTAAACCAGTTTAATCCTTGACTATTTAGAAATACCTATTTCCTGGAAGTTAGGTGAACAGATGAGCTGAGAGGACCATGCACGTGTGGGGCGCTTGTCGTGACTTCGTGACACCACCATGCCACTTTCGGGGCTGGGGTCTTCATCTCCGAAATTAAATCTCCTAAATTAAAATTCCTGCTTTGGGTACTGGATGATCCTTGCAGTGAAGCAAAGGATTTTGCTCGCTGCTTGTTTCCTATGACACCCAGACTTCTTTACAAAATTTAGTCCTGGCCATGGTTTTGAGAAAAGACACATTCACCACTTTTGCAGATGGGGATTTTTTGCTGAAGGACAGAGGAAATAAATAAATGGTTCTCTTCCTGTTTTTAGGCTTCCTGAGTTTCAATCCGTGTTTGTGTCCTCTTCCTCAGCTCGGAAACCCCAGCCCTGGAAATGTGAAGTTTCCTATGGCACCCTGCTGACTTCTCTCCCCCTCCTCCTCCTTTGCTACAGATTTCTTTCTGTCTCTTTCTGTTTCTTCTGCCACTTTCTACCTCCTGCCTGCCCCCCCCACTCTCCCCCCTTGGCTCTGGATCTCCCTGCGGAGCCCCTCACCCCCACCCCAGGGTCCAGGGTCCAGGGTCCGAGGGATTCAGGTGACGTCCCCTCCTCTCTCGGTGCTGAGTCGAGCAGGTGCTCTGGCTGAAACGGTTGGTTTGTGCCTTTTTTGTGCCACAGACATATAGACTTCATTGGTTCACTTTCAGCTCTAGGTCTTTTTTTTTTTTTTTAATTTTATTTTTTCAGTGTTCCAAGATTCATTGTTCATGCACCACACCCAGTGCTCCATGCAATATGTGCCCTCTTTAATACCCACCACCAGGCTTGCCCAACCCCCCTCCAAAACCTTCAGTTTGTTGCTCAGAG
>CM052895.1:124602080-124650862 GCA_028534135.1 Potos flavus
ATAATCTCTTCCAGTCCCATCCATGTTGATATAAAAGTTGAGTATTCATCCTTTCTGATGGAGGCATAATATTCCATTGTATATATGGACCATATCTTCTTTATTCTCAGCCCTAGGTCTTGAAGAAGACACACTTAAAGAGGGCCAGGTAGCTAATATTTAAAGGTTGTCATATTTTCAGCTGGGCATGACACCTTTTCCAGTTTTTTTTTTTTTTAAACACAATTTGGTTTTCTTTTACTTAGTTAAAAAAAAAAAATGATGACATTCATGCGAGTCAGGTTGAGGCATGCTTGAGAGAGACACAGTCCAGACTTGCAGGGTAGAGATGGGAATCCAGCCCCTAGATACCTAATGTGCTCTGAGAGGGGGAGCAGCTAGTGCGAAGTAAGAGGAGAAAAAATAAAAAGGAAAAAAAGAGCCTCTCATTTAAGACATTTCACTTGCATGTCTCTGGATTCCTTCAGTTAATTTATTCAGGATTAACCATTTCCATGTTTGTTATGTATTTTTCAGTTTACATTTTTTCTTTTTCCTTTTTAAAAAGCAAGTTCCCTTTAATAACATTTTATAGGCATAAAATGATTTTTTAAAGTTTGTGAGAACAAATGCATATTGTTCCTTGTGGCACACGGTTTCTTCCCGTCTGCCTTCCCTCTTCTACCCCTTTTCTTTTGTCATTCCTTCCTTTCTTCCTTTTTTTGGTTCCTTTCTTTCTTGTTATGCTTTTCATTTTTCTCTTGTTTTATTGATTAAGAACGTAGACTCTGGAGCCAGATTTCATGGGTCTGTATCCTGGCCATACTGTTCATTAGCTGTGTGACCTCGAGTCGGTAACTTGACCTCTCTGTGCTTCAGTGTTATAATCTATAAAAAATGGGGATAGTAATAGTAACTGCTTCGTAGTCATGTTGTGAGGATCGAGTTGATATTTTTAAAGTGCTTAGAACAGGGCCCAGTAAACAGTAACACTAATAATTAAAATAAAAAAATAAAAACATGACAGAATTAAACCCAGGAAATATGGATAAAAATAGCATAAAAAATAATATGTAGGCCTACCTTTCAGTCTCAAGAATAATCACTATCAATAGTCATCTCCCCAAGTGTATGTACATGCAATTTATTTTTATTTTAGAAACATATTTTATTTTTAAGTAATCTCTACACCCATCGTGGGGCTTGAATTCACGACCCTGAGGTTAAGAGTCGCATGTTCCACTGACTGAGCCAGCCAGGCACCCTGTAATTTATTTTTGTTTTGAAAAAATTTTTTTAACAAACATTGATTCCTACTTTTGGAGCCCGATTTTGTTTTCCATTTTATAACATATCATAAACATGTTTCAGTTTCATTAAGATGCTTCTTTAGGGGCTCCTGGGGGCTCAATCGTTAAGCGTCTGCCTTCGGCTCAGGTCATGATCCCACGGACCTGGGATTGAGCCCCGCGTCGGGCTCTCTGCTCAGTGGGAAGCCTGCTTCTCCCTTTCCCACTCCCCCTGCTTGTGTTCCGTCTCTTGCTGTCTCCCTCTCTGTCAAATAAATAAATAGAATCTTAAAAAAAATAAAATGCTTCTTTAACACGATTTTTAAAAAAGTAATCTCTGCACCCAATATGGGGCTCGAACTCATCACCCTTAGATCAAGAGTCACCGACTCAGTTCCACGGACTGAGCCAGCCAGGCACCCCAACACCAGTTTTAATGGCTGTGTAGAATTCCATTGTACAGCTCAATAGCAAGTTATTTTATGAATTTCTTATTGTGACGCTATAAAGGATTTTGTTATAAGTATTTCTAACACTAGCAATGATAAAGAAATGACTATGTACGTATGTATATGCATATATATGGTAACCATGGGATTCCTCTGCTTCTCCCATCCTACACACAGCACATCCTCCACTCCCTGGCGCTTTCTACCTGCCTGGGGTCTCCAGTGACCCAGCTCAATTTACAGCCTCCGTTTCTGCCCTGGCTTCGTTTGAGAAATGCTACTTACTCTAGGAGAGGTTTGAGTTCATAATACCTTGTTTAAACAGCAAACACACAAACTCCTCCAAATTAGGGTAAAATAGAACCAGAGACTCATCAGACCCTCTGAAATAAGAAATGCCTCCCTCTCAAGAACAGGAAGTTTAGAAGAGCAGTAGTAACAAAAAAACACATGGCTAATGGACAAGGAAAAAATTCTCTATGATTTAATAAAACAATTTTCAACTCTTAAAATTTAGAGATTTCTTAAATTCTCAGGTTATTGCAAGTAAATTTCAGTTTGTCAAAATAGCAAATTCCTATCAACTAGAATAGGAGCAGAGCCAACCCTGGAGTGAATCCTTACCCAGATAAGGAAGCCAACAGGTAGCTCAAGCTCGCCACCTAGTGTTGCTTATGAAGTGGCTTCCTTGAATTGGGCGTTTTTGGGTTTTCGGTGCCATGGGACAGGTTTATGTAGTTAACCCACTGTGTTCATTTTCCTCCAGGCAAAAGTAGTCCTTACTTGAGGAGTCCCATTGATGCCTCTGATTACATTCTCTCATCTTCGGTGGGTAATGATGCATTAAACTTAGTATATTTGCTAACAGGATCTTTTGTGTGAGAAATGGGGAAGGATGCGGAGTCAGCATGAGGGTGTGTTTATTTAGCTGGCTGCTCCCAGGGAGCAGCCTGGGGGGAATGTCAGCCACGAGGCCACATGAGCCTCGGACAGTTAGTCCAGTGGAGGGAAGTGAGGGAGAATTTATCTTGTGCTTCATTTCCCCATTGGTGGACGTTTGCTTCACTGGCTCTCGTCCCTGGCTCTTCTGGTCGAGCATCATCATGGCTGACCAGCCGACTCCAGGTGTCTGGAGGTGAGAGGCGTGGAGCCCGGGCGCCCAGCAAGAGATGTCGTGGGCGGTGCGTCGGAGAAGGGGCTGGCACCCACCAGAGCTGGATGCGGCAGTGGCAGTGGGGGCAGAACCAGCGGCCCAGGGCCCCAAGGACAGGGGAGACTGGGGGATGAGAGGTGGTGCATGAAAGTGTGGGACTCTACCACCTGGCCCAGTGTGTTCAGCCCAGATTCTGCTCCCAGGAACCTGTTGAGGAGCTGATTAATATTGGTTAGAGATTTTCATATGTGTTCTAGTAAATGCTTCCTGCAGGATTCTTTTGGTTGCAAGAAAACTACACCCACTAAAGCAGGAAAAGCAAATGGGCCAGGACTGGGCTGGGGTTGTGTTGGGGAATCACCATGAGGGTGCTGATGGTGCTCGGACCCGAGAAAGGTGCCAGAGTCAGACCAGCAGGTAACCTGACTCTGATCTCTGCACTCATGGGTGTTTGCTTCACTCGTGTTCCCCTCTTTCTGAAGACTGGCTTTGTTTGCATCCATAGCCCGCTTGGAGGCAGAAGAAGCCAACTCATGGTTTCTGAGCCCCCACATTTAAAGCCACCCAAGAGACAGATTCTCTGTTAGCTCTAATTCTGAATTCCGGCGGCGGGGCGGGGGGTGCTGATACATGGATTGATACACGATTTTCCATCCCTGGACTCCTGGGCTTCTCAGAATGGACACTCATACTCCTTCCAGCATTATTCCATAATGAGTGCATTGGCCCGTCTCCCCCAGGAAAAAACCTGAAGCTGTGTCCAGCTTGTGCACCTAGTGCTGATGTCTCCAGGTCTCCTGGGAGTGGTCACTCTGGTGTGGCCAGATCCGGGCTAAGGGAGTGGCTCTATGGCTGGGACTAAGGGCTAAATTATTAGTTATCCTCAAGTCCCCTGATGTAGCATGGTGTGTGGGTGGGGCACAGGGCCCCTGAAACCCAGATACCCATCTGAAAAACACTGGAAGGCGTAGAAGCCTCAGTGAAACCACTGCGGATTGGGCTTTGGTCCAGAGCATGAGCCTGTGGACAGGTGGTGTGACGGGGATGGTGGGCCTGGGATTCCGGTGGCATCCTGTTGCTGGCGGGCAGGTGCTGTGAGCTCCTTGCTGGGTCTGATTCTGCCACACTCCGCCCATAGGAAGGCGTCCCCTCCTTCAGGGTCCTTCTGGGCGGTTCCCTGTTAGGTGCAAGGCTCAGAGGCTGTACAGCTTTGACAGGTGAGTTAGTGTCCTGCGGCCGTTGTAACAAACAACCACAACCCTAGTGGGGTAAAACGACACCAGTTTATTATCTAACAGTCTGTAGGTTGAAAATCTGATGTGGGTTTCACTGGGCTAAAGTCAAAGCATTGGCAGGACTGCATTCCTTTCTGGAGGCGCTGGGGGAGACGGCTCCCTCGCCTTTTCCAGCGTCTAGAGGCCGCTCATGTTCCTTGGTTCTAGGCCCTTCGAGACAGCAACACTGTGTCTCTGATCATTCTTCTTCAGTCCCGTCTCTTTCTCTCACCCCCTTTCCTTCCTCTGTCGTCCACTTTCAAGGGCCCTTGTCATGACACTGAGCTCACCTCCATCATCCAGGGTACGGTCCTTATTTTAAAGTCAGCTGGTTAGCAACCTTAATTCCATCTGCACAGAATTCCCTTTGCCGTGTACGCTGACACACTCGCAGGTTCCAGGGGTTAAGATGTGGGCATCCCCTGGGCTGTTACTCAGTCTGTTCAAAAGTGTTTTTCTGTTGGTGCCAGCACTTGGGTCTGACATTTGTCCGAGGGACTAAGCCGACTGATGGCCTTGTAGATTTTGCGTCCTAGGACCCTCCTTGCTTCCAACAGAGGAGGCTGGAGGCTACTGCCACCAGAGTGTGGTCCCGCCCCCGTCAGCGTCCCACAGGAGGACTGGGGATCCTGTCCGTTCCCCTGCACAGAGGTTCTCTAAGTATTGTTGGGGATCCCTGGGGGGGGCCTCAAACTTGTTCCAGGGAGTCCTTGAGGTCAGGACCACGTGCAACTAGTCCTAAGACATCTTGCACATGGAGCTGTTTTCCAGTGGCTTCCTGATGTGTGCCAGTGTTGTTGCTCTGACGGCTGGTGGAACGGGTGCTGGAGTTTTCTTGTGTTTTCAGCACATCTCAGTTTTGATTTTGAATGGAGTGAATGTCAATAAATAGAATGCACATGCACACAAGCTTTGGGTTCTTGATAGTTTTTTTTTTTTTAAAGATTTATTTATTTGACAGAGAGAAAGAGATCACAAGTAGGCAGAGAGGCAGGCAGAGGGGAAAGCAGGCTCCCCGCTGAGCAGAGAGCCCAATGCGGGGCGCGATCCCAGGACCCTGAGATCATGACCTGAGCCGAAGGCAGAGGCTTTAACCCACTGAGCCACCCAGGCGCCCCGTCTTGATAGTTTTTTGAGTGTAAGGGGTTCCCAAGACATAAATGTTTGGGAACCACTGCCCCAGCCTACTTACAACTTCAGCCCTCAAGCTTGGTCGGGAGTCGGCAGGGGGAGTGTCACCTGGGGGCTGCACCTGCTCATAAGCTCAGTTGAAGAGGAATAAAGTCATGGAAGATGTCCTGGCCTTTTTTGGGTATGGGCGGGGGCTGGGTCTGTCCCCACAGCCCTGAGGTGGGGCTGGTGCTGGGAGGTTGCAGCAGTAACTGGGAGTAGGGAAAGTTACATCTTCCTGGGTCCTTTGTAAAGTGGCGCCGATTCATGGCTTCGCAGGAGGCTTGAGAATCTGTTTTTATTTGGAGCATCTGAGATAATTCAAGTGCCCTCCAGGTTTGGGAAGATTTCCTAGTTTGTGAGAGGTGCCCTTTATGGAAAAGCAGGAGACGGAGGTTGTTTACACAGACATCCAGAGTCTGAGAAGGTTGGGGTGGGACAAGGCGGAGAGAGAAAGAAGATGGAGGGGGCTAATTTGGGAGTGAGGGGCTGACAAGTAATCGCTCCCTTTCCCTCCTTCACTCAGAAGACTTGAGTGATCCAGGCGCTGTCAGACTAATGACGAAAATATTTACCTGCGGTTACCGGTTACCGATGAAGGTGGTGGGCAATGGCTTTCTTTCTGCAGCCATTCGGGTCTCCCTGTCCGCTGTGTAAGGGAAGCCTCCCTTGGAGCTGCCCCTTCCAGCAGGGACGCAGCAGCCTCACAGAGGACAGGGAGGAGGACGGGAGAGAGAGCCAGCGTGAGCCACTTCTCTCCAACTACGTATGTCACTCCGGCCCACAGGCAAGAATGAATGAGGGATGGGGAAGAGGCCAGGAGTGGGCATCTGCCTGATGTCCCTCCACATGGAAGGATGAGGTGCGGGGAGTAACTAACATTCATCAGTCTCTCCTACAAACGTTTATATGATTGACTCCGAGCCAGGCATGGTGCTGGGTGCCCGGATGTGGCTGTGAACAAGACACAATCCTGGCTCCAAAGAGCTCACGTGTTGTCTTCAGAAGTGTGTTTCCTAGGCCGCTGATGTCCAGATCATCTGGATTTTTGCTTTATTGTGTGTTTATTCAGCACCTTCCATGAGCCAGGAGCTATTCTAGGTCCTGGGATTCAGCAGTGAACCCCAAGTCCCTGCTCTCTTTAGCTTCTATTTTGGGGGGATAGCATGTACTATATCAGCTGCTGATGAGCCCTGTGGACAAAAATCAGTGAAGCAAGAGGGCTGGAGAACTCTATGGAGATGGTGTGGTGGGGCTTGTTATTTTATATTAAGTGGTCAGGAGTTGCCTCACTGACAAAGAGCATTTGAGCGGGGACCTGAAGGCCTTGAGAGAATCATGTGGCTATCTGGCAAACAGGGCTCGAGGGAATAGGAACATCATATGCAAAGGTCCTGTGGCCTGAGTGTGATTGTTATGTTAATGGAATAGCTGAGGGAGGTCGTGTACCTGGAGGGGAGTGGGCAAAGAGGAAAAGGGGGTAGGGGATGAAGTAAGAGAGATATGGAGAGATCCTGGGGGCCCTGGTAGGATGAACATGTTTCAACCTCCATTTCGAGGGGACAGTTCTGGCTTGTGTGGAAAGTAGAAGCATTTGGTAGCTGTTGTCATAATCTGGGGAGGGAGAGGTAAGGGTGGCTTGAGCGGGAGTGCTAGTGTTGGATGAGCTGAGAGATGATCAGATTCTGGATGAATTTTGTGGCAGAGCTGGTAGGATTTGATGACAGATTAGAAGTGAGAGGAGGTAATGAGAAAACACAGTCGGGGTGACTCCATGGGTTTCTGCCTTAGCGTCTGGAAAGACGGAGCTGCCCTCCCCTGAGACGGGGAAGACACTGGGAGGAGCATGTTTGGGAGGGAAATGGGGCATGATGACGCGGGTTGGACGCCTGTGTGGAGAGCATGGGTGTCTATTGCTGGAGTTCAGAGGAATGGTCAAGTTTGGAGAGAGGAATTTGGTGGCTCAGTGAGGTCATCTAGGGATGAATGTTAGTGGAAATGAGGACTGAAGTCTGGGTTCTGAGACATCTTGACTTTCGCACATCTGGGAGCCGAGAGAGGGAGCCAGTGGGTCAGAGCAGAATTGAGAGCAGGTCCTGGGTCAAGTGAACAAAGTGTTTCAAGAAATGGTGACCAACTTTGTCAAATACAGCTAAAAGCGAAGATGAAGGCAAAACTTCCGGTTGGATTTAGCCACATGGAGGCCCCAGTGCCTTTGACGAGCTGTGTCAGGAGTTGAGGGGCCAAAAGCCAGATGGGGTGTGTTCACAGGAGAATGAGGAGGAGGGGCACAATGAGAGAGAACAAGGAGAAGCCATTCTTTAGGGGGGATTTGATAAGAGGGGATGTAGCTGGGGTGGGGTGGGGGTGTGGGAGGCACATATATTTGTTGGGTACCCACCGTGTCTCAGGCACGGCATTGGGAGTCTGAGGTACGTCAGAGAACCCAACCCAAGAGTCCTCACCCTGGTGCAGCTTCTGTTCTAGTCAAAGGAGGCGGTAAACAATGAGAGTAAACAAGCACCTTTCCTTGATATGTTAGAAGATGACCAACGCTGTGGCTTAAAAGGAGAGAGAAGAGTAAGTAGCTTCAAGTATGTATGTTGGGGAGCGGGGGGTTGAAATTCAACAGCGTGGTTGAGTAGCCCTGATGCTGAAGGTGATGGTTGAGGGAGGACTTGCAGGAGGTGTAGACACTGGGCATGTGGACACAGGGGGAAGGACCACTGCAGCAAAGGGGACAGTGGGTGCAATAGCCTGAGGCTGGAGTGTGGCTGGTGGGGGATGAGCTGGTGAGGAGATGGGACGCAGGGGTGGGGAGGGGCCAGGAGGTTTGTGTAAATGGGGTGGGGGGTCCTGGAGACCTTTGTGAAGGTTTTGGCTTTTACTGAATAAAACAGGGAACTGATGGAGGACAGAGGAAGTTGGCCGGGTGAGATTATCGGGGTTGGTGGTTGGGGCCACTAGTTTTATTAGGGTTCTCCAGAGACACTGAACCAATAAGATAGTTAGTTATATCATCTATCTATCTATAGATCAAGACAGATTTACTTTAAGGAATTGGCTCTTACAGTTGTAGAGCCTGACATATCCAGTATCCACCAGCAGGCAGGAGACGCAGGGAGAGGTTGATGTGCAGCTCAAGTCTGAAGATTTTTTAAAAAGTCTAGAGGAATCGTTCCCTCTTCCTTGGGGTGTCTCTAGCCTTTTTCTCTTGAGGCCTTCAACTGATTGGATAAGGCTCATCCATGGTATGGAGGGTAATCTGTTTTACTGAAAATCTACTATTTAATTGTGAATCTTATCTAAGAAATACCTTCACAGCAATATCTAGGCTAGTGTTTGACCAAATATCTGGGTTTTGTGCCTAGCCAAGTTGACATAAAATTCATCATCACCGTAGTGTGAAAAGATGTTGGCTGCTGGTACCCAGGTATCTATCTCTCTAGGTTCTGAGAATATGGCTGGGAGGTAGGTCCTGTCACAAATTAAAAACCATGGTGTGTCTGTGCATGATACCCTCCTTCTATGAAGGGTAGTGCTTGGTCCCATCAAAACCGTACCAGCTGTTCCCCTCAGTTCTCGCAGAATCCCCATGAAGCTCACGTGCAGCCCCTTCCCTCGGCCCAAGCCGTGGTTTGGGGTGTGAATATTATCTAGGAGAGTTGTCCTTCCGATCATCCCTTCCTGGCTCACCTCTGAGATTCTGTGCAATCTTCAGTGGTCCTTCCTTCTCCATTGGCCAAAATAAGGGAAAGAGAAGAAACCCCCCCTAAAATCTTATGTAATTCAGCTCTTATGAATCACCGTCTCTGAGGAATTCCCCATCTTATTTCAAACATCCAGATGCCACATGTGTTTGACTCCCATTAGGCTTGAGCTGGGACCTGGGATGGCCAACGAGAGATCTGTGCCGATGGCATCCACCATCAAGGGAGACTTGGAGTTGCCAGCCTGGCAATGAATCAGAGAGGCAGGAAATGGGGAAGGATGTAGTCGGAGCTAGGAAAGAGGGAAGTGGAGGAGGAGAGAGGAGCTGTGGAAGTCTGTGTGTGAGAAATCCTGGAACAGCACCGGGGTGTGAGAGAATGGGGCAGCAGGAGGAAGAGACTTTGAGAAACGTTTCTATGGGTTATGAGTTGAACCCTCTTTAATGTTCTTGGAGATATGCAGGCAATAATTAGATGTTTTCGATTACTGAAGTGTAATTGACATATAATGTTGTATTAGTTTTAGGTGTATAAAAAATAGAATTTTTTTGAAACTGCTTTTGGCTCCAGGGCTCTGACATTTTGTGTATAGAACTCCATGGGGAGACCAAGCCACATGGATTCTAGCTTTTTTTTTTTTTTAAGATTTATTTATTTATTTGGGGGGAGGAGGGGCAGAGGAAGCCAATCTTTCAAGCAGACTTCCCACCAAGTGTGGAGCCCACCATAGGGCTCGATCGCATGACCCCTAAAATTATGACCTGAGCTGAAACCAAGAGTTGACCCCTTAACAGATGAGCCACCCAGACGCCCCTGGATTCTAGCTTTTTACATAGGGTTACAAATACCTACACATCACATGTGGTAGAAAAGTAAGAAGGCTTTGCCATCAGACAAACTGTGACATTCCAGCTAGGCGACTTAGAGTGAGATGCTGTTGATTCTTCCCCTTTAAAAAAAAAAAAAAAAGTAATCCATATACACAGCATGGGACTCAAACTCACAACCCTGAGATCGAGAGTCTTTGGCTCCACTGACTGAGCCGGCCAGGCACCCCCAGTGAGATGCTTCTCAAAGCTATAGTTTGTGTCTTCTATTGGGTGGGGCAAATCAAGCCCCCGGTAGGGTCATTACCAGGATTCAATGAGATGAGGCAGGCAGAGGCTTTCCTGGCACAGGGCTTACCTTAAGCCATCCCTCAGTCTTCCCATTTTCCTGCCTCATCCATCATCTACATAGACCTGAATAGATTTTCTGCTTCCCCTGAACTAATGGAGATCTTCTAAAGACCTCTGATGCTTGGCATGGCATTTGCTTCTGAGGGGATCGGGGCTACAGGGGGTGCCAGTTACTGAGAACAAAGATGGGAGAGCAGCATGCTTCCCATGCCCTTCACACTGGCGTGCCCAGCGAAGTCAGGAACTGGGGAGATGGAGAAGGCAAGCCTGGGCCGAAAGACCATTCCCTGAGTGAGCAGAGGCTAAGTTACAGCTCCTCATACAGAGCTGGAAATATTTTTCCTTTATCTTAATTAATGATTCCTAGAGTTGCTGTTAATGGGCCATCCTATCAAGAATGCTCATGGGAGTCATACTTCATAATCAGACATTTCCAAATACCGGCACGCCTCCCTCCTCAGCAACAGAATTGCTTAGAGATTAGCCCCACCTTGTGGAGAAGCCTAAAAATAATAAAGTGACATATTGCTTGAAGGTAAGGAATTGAGGCAAAATAAGCTTGAATTTTAATATTTTTTTTTTCCAGAAAATACCTGTAAGTTTTACATAATCAGGCCATTCATTTTTGTGTGAAACTTATAACTATATATTTTTTAAAAGTTTACTTTTTATAGGGCTTCTGGGTGGCTCAGTTGTTTAAGTGTCCAACTCTTGATCCGAGTTCAGTTCTTGATCTTAGGGTTATGAGTTCAAGCACCGTGTTGGGCTCCATGCTGGGTGTGGAGCCTACTTAAAAAAAAAAAAAAAAAAAATTTTTTTTTTTTTTTTTTTTTTGTTTTTTTTTTTTTTTTTAGTAATCTCTATACTATAGAGTACAGGGCTCGAACTTGGGACTTCAAGATCAAGAGTCTCACGCTCTTCCAACTGAGCCAGCGAGGCACCCCTTATAAATATTTTTATAGACGATGAAGTCATTTCATCAGGTGATATTGACCTGTAATTGCACAACTATCACCTTCACATGGGTTAGCCTGAATTTCTTTTTAAAAAAATTTTATCTATTTATTTATATTATTTTTATTATTTTATTTTTTCATCGAAGTGTACTCTTTAATCCCTCTGTAATTAAGAATCTCTTTCTTGGTTTTTCTCTCTCTCTCTCTGTTTCCTGTTCATTTGTTTTGTTTCCTCAATTCCACATAAGAAAGATCATATGGTATATGTTTTTCTCTGACTGACTTATTTCGCTTAACATTATACTCTCTGGCCCTATCCATGTTGTTGCAAATGGTAACATTTCATTCTTTTTGTGACGATAACATACATATATATGTGAATATACCACATCTTCATCCATTCATCTATTGATGGACACTTGGGCAGCTTCCATATCTTGGCTATTGTAAATAATGCTACTTTAAACATAGGGGTGCACGTATCCCTTTGAATTAGTGTTTTTTATTTTGGGGGATAAATATCTAGTAGTTCGATTACTAGATTGTAGAGTGGTTCTATTTTTAACTTTTTGAGGAACCTCCATACTGTCGTCTTCCACAGTTTGCATTCCCAAAAGCAGTGCGTAAGGGTTCTTTTTTCTCCACATCCTCGCCGACACTTGTTTCTTGTGTTTTTGATTTTAGCCATTCTGACAGGTGGGAGGTGATATCCATTATAGTTCGATTTGCATTTCCCTGGTGAGGAGTGATGTTGAGCATCTTTTCATGTGTCTGTTGGCCATTCTGTGTCTCTTTTTTGGAGAAATGTCTGTTCATGTCTTCTGCCCATTTATTATTATTTTCTATTATTTTTTAAAAAAAGATTTTATTTATTTATTTGACAGAGAGAGAGAAAGAGAGAGAGAGCGCACAAGCAGGGGGAGAGGAAGAGGGAGAAGCAGGCTCCCTGCAGGGAGCCTGTCGTGGGGCTTGAGACCGGGACCCCAGAGTCATGACCTGAGCTGAAGGCAGACGCTTAACTGACTGAGCCACCCAGACGCCCCTTCTGCCCATTTTTTAGTTGGATTTTTTTTTTTTTGGTATTGAGTTGTATCAGTTCTTTATATATTTTGGATATATCATTTACAAATATTCTTCTCCCATTCTTTTGCCTTTTAGTTTTGTTGATTGTTCCCTTCACCATGCAGAAACTTTTTAATGTAATCCTAATAATTTATTTTTGCTTCTATTTCCCTTGCCATATCTAGAAAAAAAGTCGCAGTGGCCAATATCAGAGAAATTACTGCCCGTGCTCTCTTCAGGACTTTTTATGGTTTCAGGTCTCACATTTAGGTATTTAATCCATTCTGAGTTTATTTTTGTTTATGGTGAAAGAAAGTGGTCCAGTTTCATTCTTTTGCCTATAGCTGTCCAGTTTTCCCAACACCATTTGTTGAAGAGAGCTTTTTCCTATTTTATATTTATTCCTCCTTTGTTGAACATTAATTGATCATATGACTGTGGGTTTATTTCTGGATTTTCTGTTCTGTTCTCTTGATCTATATGTCTATATTTATGCCAGGACCATACTATTTTAATTACTACAGCTTTGTAATATAACTTAAAATCTGGAATTGTGATGCCTTCAATTTTATTTTTCTTTTTCAAGATTGCTTTTGCTGTTTGAAATCTTTTGTGGTTCCATACAAATTTTAGAATTGTGTGTTCTAGTTGTGTGAAAAATGCTGTTGGCATTTTGATAAGGGATTGCATTAAATGTGTAGATTGCTTTGGGTAGTACAGACATTTTAACAATATTTGTTCTTCCATCCATGAGCATGGAATATCTTTCCATTTCTTTGTGTTGTCCTGAATTTCTTTCATCTGTATTTTACGGTTTTCAGAGTACAAGTCTTTTACCTTTTTGGTTGTTTATTCCTAGATATTTTGTTTTTGATGCAATAATAAATGGGGTTGTTTTCTTAATTTCACGTTCTGCTGCTTTACTATTAGTGTATAGGAATGCAACAGATATCTGCACATTGATTTTGTATCATGTGACTTTACTGAATTCATTTATCAGTTCTAATAGTTTTTTTGGGTGGAGTCTTTGGGATTGCTGTATATAGTATCATGTCATCTGCACAGAGTTTTATTTCTTACTTACCAATTTGGATGCCTCTTATTTCTTTTTGTTGTCTAATTGTTGAGGCTGGGGCTTCCAGTACTGTGTTGAATGAAAGTGGTGAGAGTGGACATACTTGTCTTGTTTCTGACTTTAGGAGAAAAGCTCTTGGTTTTTCAGCATTGAGTATGATATTGGCTGTGGGTTTTTCGTCTAAGGCCTTTATTATGTCGAGGTATGTTCCCTCTAGACCTACTTCGCAGAGGTTTTTGTTTTGTTTTTGTTTCTCTCTCTCTTTAAAGTTTATTTATTTAAGTGATCTCTATGCCCAATGTGGGGTTCAAACTCACGACCCTAAGATCAAGAGTTACATGCTCATTTGACTGAGCCAGCCAGGAAACCCTGCATGATGTATGGATGGATGTTGTACTTGGTTGAACGCTTTTTTCTGCATCTCTGCAAATGATCATATGATTCTTATCCTTTCTGTTGTTCATGTGTTTGTGAATATCGTTCAGTTGATTGTTTTGCAAATATTGAACCACTCTTGGATCCTAGGAATAAGTCCCACTTGATTGTCGGGTATGATTGTTTTTCATGTATTATTGGATTCAGTTTGCTAATATTTTGTTGAGGATTTTTTATCTATATTCATGAGAGATATTGGCCTGTAGTTCTCCTTTTCAGTAGTGTCTTTATCTGATTTTGGTATCATGGAGATGCTGGCCTCATAGAATGAATTTGGAAGTTTTCTTTCCCTTTCTATTTTTTGGAATAGTTTGAGAAAAATAGGTATTAACTCTTCTTTAAATACTTGGTACAATTTGCCTGGGAAGCCATCTTGTCCCGGACTTTTGTTTTTTGGGAGTGTTTTGTTTACTGATTCAATTTCATTGCTGGTAATCATGCAATTTGGTAGGTAATTTGGTAGGTTCTATGTTTCTAGGAATTTACCCATTTCTTCTAAGTTGTCCAATTTGTTGGCATTTAGGTTTTCATAATATTTTGTTACAATTGTTTGTATTTCCATGGTGTTGGTTGTTATTTCTTCCCTTTTATTAGTGATTTTGTTTATTTGGACCCTCTCTCTCTTTTTTTTTTTTTTTTTGGATGACTGGCTAGAGGTTTATCAATTTTATTAATTTTTTCAAAGAAGCAGCTCCTGGTTTCATTGATTCGTTATTTTTTAGTTTCTATATCTTTTATTTCTGCTCTAATCTTTATTATTTCCTTCCTTTTGCTGGGTTTAGGTTTTGTTTGTTATTATTTTTCTAGCTGCATTAGGTATAAGGTTAGGTTGTTTATTTTTTTTGGTTCTTGAAGTTGGTCTGTATTGTTATAAACCTCCCTCTTACAACCACTTCTGCTCCATCCCAAAGGTTTTGGAGCATTGTGTTTTCATTTTTGCTTGTTTCAATGTGATTTTTAATTTTTTCTTTGATTCTTTGGCTAACCCATTCATTGTTTAGTAGCATATTATTTAACCTCCATGTATTTGTGGTCTTTCTAGATTTTTTTTTCAAAGATTTTATTTATTTATTTGACAGACAGAGAGAGAGAGATCACAAGTAGGCGGAGAGAGGGGGAAGCAGGCTCCCTGCCTAGCAGAGAGCCTGATGGGAGGCTCGATCCCAGGACCCTGAGATCATGACCTGAGCTGAAGGCAGAGGCTTTAACCCACTGAGCCACCCAGGGGCCCCTCTTTCTAGATTTTTAACTCCAGTTGACTTCCACTTTTATAGCATTGTGATCAGAAAAGATGTATGGTATGATTTGGATTTTTTTGAATTAGTTCAGATTTGTTTTGTGGCTTAATATGTAATCTGTTCTGGAGGATGTTCTTTATGCACTTGAAAAGAATGTGTATTCTGTTTTAGGATGGAATCTTTTGAATATGTCTGTGAAATCCATTTTGTCCAGTGTGTCATTCAAAGCCACTGTTTCCTTGTTGATTTTCTGTTTGGATGATCTCTTCATCTATGTAAGTGGGGTGTTAAAGTCTCCTACTATTATCGTATTACTATTGATTATTTCCTTTATGTTTGTTATTAACTGTTCTATGTATTTGGGTGCTTCCATGTTGGGTGCGTAAATATTTACAATTGTTATAGCCTCTTGTTGGATTGTCCCCTTTATTATTATATAGTATCGTTCTTTATCTCTTTGTTACAGTCTTTGTTTTAAAGTCTATTTTGTCCAGCATAAATATTGCTACCTTGGTTTTCTTTTGACATCTGTTTGCATGATAAATGTTTCTCTGTTCCCTCACTTTCAGTCTGCAGTTCTCTTTTGGTCTGAAATGAGTCTCTTATAGATGGGTGTTGTTTTTTTTCTCCGCTCTGTCACCTTGTGTCTTTTGATTGGAGCATTTAACTCATTTATATTCAAAGTATTTATTGATAGATATGAATTTATTGCCATCTTGTTACTTATTTTGTAGTTGTTTCTATAGATTTTCTCTGATCCTTTCTTTTCTTGCTCTTTTTCATGGCTTGTTGACTTTCTTTAGTGATATACTTGGCTTCCTTTCTCTTTATTCTTTGCATATCTATTGCTGGTTTTTGATTTGTGGTTACCATTAGGTTTGTATAGAACATCTTATGCATATAGCAGTCTCTTTGCAGTTGATGGTTACTTAAGTTTGAACCCATTCTTACTCCTCTTCACACCCGTTCTAGGTATATGGTGTCATATATTTTACACCCTTTTATTTTGTGAATCTCTTGACTGATTTTTACAGATATACTTGTTTTTCCTGCTTTTGTGTTTTCTACTTTTATTACTCTTATGGACTTTTCTTTTCACTTAAAGAGTCTTCTTTAGCCTTTATTGTAGAGCTAGTTTAATGAACTCCTTTAGCCTTTGTTTGTCTGAGAAACTCTTTAAGCTCTCCTTGTACTTTGAATGATAGCCAGCAAGGCTATTCCCTTTTGACCTGGAAAATTTCCTTTTTTCTTTTCTTTCTTTCTCTTTCTTTCTTTCTTTCTTTCTGTCTTTCTTTCTTTCTTTCTTTCTTTCTGTCTTTCTTTCTGTCTTTCTTTCTGTCTTTCTTTCTTTCTTTCTTTCTTGGATTCAATAAGTCCATTTACTTTTGTGGAGAACTTGACAATCATGGGGCTGGTATTGCTGCAAGAAAGGGACTGTTGACATATGGACATACCATATTCACATTTGAATTTTCTTCGCATTTTTAAGTTTCTAAAATTATTAACTTTTATTAATCTATCATGCAGATCCTATATACACCTGCAGGAAACATGTGAATTTCTGTATATTTGCGGGGAAATTTGACCTGCAAAATTTCTGCTGAAAAATCTGCTGAAAACCTCATGGGGTTTCCCATGTATGTAACTGCCTTTTTTTTCTCTTGCCGCTTCAAAAATTTTTTATTTATCACTAATTTTTGCCATTTTAATTACTATGTGTCTTGGTGTGGACCTCTTTGGGTTGAATGTTGGGGGGGATCACTGTGCCACCCCTGGATCTGGATGTCTGTTTCTTTCCCAGATTAGGAAATTTTTCAGTCATTATTTTTCAAATAAATTTTCTGCCCCCTTTTCTCTCTTTTCTTGTTCGGAGATCCCTATAATGTGAATGTTATTACACTTCATGGATTATGGGCTTACCCTTAATTTCTTGCATAAAGAATTATTTTCACAATTCTAATGTATTCTCTTATGTCAGTTTTAAGCTAATCTAGGACAAAGTGTGCTTATGATTACCTTGGACTTGAGGAAAGATTCCTTTAAGCTCTGAGAGTCTAGGTAAATCATCTAGGGATAGAGACGAGAAGCAGAGATGAACTAGTGGGAAGCTTCCTCTATTTTTGTAGAAATTTAACAATGTTGTGGAATGCAACAGACTGATAAGTTTTCTTTCTCTGGGTATGACAAGTGTGAAGGAAGGGGCTGAAGCAGGATGCAGAATCACTTCTTATTCAGGAATCTCAGACCAACTCTTTACCTTCAGATATGCAGAAAGACCACAAGTAAGGAGCCCTGAGTTCCTGTCCTAGCCAGTCACCACCTGCCTTTAGCATTTGGGGGAAAGGACTAAACTTTTCCAGGCATGAGTTTCCTAATCTGTCCTGTTAGGAAGTTGGAAAAGATGATCTTATAAGATTCCATCTTTTAGGTTCTAGGAGTTGGGTCAAACCAGAGGTATTGCACGATGCACAGGAGGAGGGACAAAAGTGACCTACCTCCCAAGAGGTGCCAGGTGTGGGTTGAGAGAGAAGTAACTGTTCACAGGTATAGGTTCACTGGGAATGTGAGCTTCCTGCTCACAGAATTTACCTGTGCCTTCAGGATCTGGTGGACCTTCATTATGTAAATCTGAATTTATGACCTGAAGGAGCAGAAAACACTAGATTCATAATGGCAATTTCAGGTACCATGGATACTGCGAGTTTCTATCAGGCCTAGTAGCAAGCCAGGAGCTGTTTCAAAAATGAGTTATTTCTAAAATGGGCAAGGGGCCTCTGTTATGATTTTTTTCCTCTGAGCTCCATGCAGCATCCCATCTTCCCCAGAAACTTCAAGCTAGGTTAAAGGGTCAGAGAGGTTTGCACAGCTGGAGTTGTGTCTTGTTCCAGGCCACTGAAAGCTGGAAATCTTACATGTTACTGTGTATCTGGCAGGAACAGTATACCCAATTATGGGACGTAATTGCCTCCAAATCCAAAGAGGCTCAACAAGAATGGTGTTTCTTTCTAGTTCAAGAAATCCTATTTGGAACAGCAGCTGTAATTGGACTCAATCCCTGATTAAGCTTATTTCACATCATCTCAGTGCTTCTCTCCCAAGAGCAGTTTCACTCCCCAGAGGACATTTGGCAGTGTTTGGAGACATTGTCACAAGTGGGGAGGCTCTGCTAGTGGCAGCTCGTGGCTAGAGTCCAGCGATGCTGCTAAGTATTCCACAGTGTAAGACTTATCCAGCCCAGAATATCAACAGTACCAAGACTGGAACCCTGAGCTCTTCAGTCTTGAGATAGGTCCTAGTAGAAGAGGCAATTTTAAAGGATTCGTGGTAGGGATTGCCACCTGCATCTGTCATATCTTTGATGGTGGCACTGCTTTCTGTTTTCACAGAGAAAGGTTGTTTCAGGAGAATCCGTACCTGGAAAAATGGGGGATTCTGCCATTCGCCGAGGCTGTCTCTTGTGACTATACACTTAGGCATTGTGGAAGTGACCACAGGAGGTGTTCACCTGTCTACTGGGTCACAGAATGAGTTTATGTATCCACTGGGTCACTGTGCGATAGATATGGTATCAAACATCATTTATCACTAACTCCATGCTCCCCCATTTAACTGGTGGCCCACATTGTATGCTTTGCCAGCTCAGAGCTGGATCCAGTGATTTCCAAAGGTCTGGGACTCTCTTTTCCCCCATGCACAGTCACACTGCTTGGTGGCTGCTACCCGCAGATCTGTATTCTTCATGTTCCCCATACTTGACAATTGCAGGTGAGCTTGGGAGTTCTAAATCCAGGGGGCTTCATTGTCAAGTTCATTCCAGACAACGAAAAATGACAGCTTAAGCGACTGATTTGCCCCCGTGGGCCGTAACTGCCAGTGTCCCAGTGTCTGAAGGCAGTCAGATAGAATCCAAGCTCAGATTCCACGTTCCTGTGAGGAGCTGTACTCTGAGTTTACTTCTGGTACCATTTACTTGGCTGTCGTTCTCAGTCATAGATATTAGTATCTACTTTAGTTGTTCAAAGTGTGAAGGACACTATTAGGGGTACAGCTATCGGACTGAATCATTAGAAGTTTCGAATGAAACAAACCGAGGCTGATCTTCTAAAGCCACACTATAGAACGGGGCCACTGCGGGAAATGACTTCTCCCTGATTAGTGAGCCACTACCCTGGGTCTAGCTCCAGAATCTGTCACCTTTGCCGTAATTTGCACTAGCAAGATGGATGTCCCACGCCCTACCTTGCCCCAAAGCTTAGTCTGTCTAAGCTCTCCCACAAGTTTGTCTGAATGGAAGAACCTATATTACATATGGACCTCTAGCTGGAAGAGCTGCAGAGAGGTCTGAAAAATGTGGTTTTTAGCTTTCAGGTTACTACATTTCAAAAAGCAAGAAGATGTGGTATATATACAATGGAATATATTCAGCTTGAGAAAGAAGCAAATCCTGTCATTCACAAGAACATGGATGGACCTTGAGAACATTATACTATATGAGGAGTCAGACAAAGAAAAACAAATACTGTATGATATCACTTGTTTGTGGGATTTAAAAAAAAATTCAAACTCATAGAAACAAAGAGTAAAATGGTTACTAGAGAGTGGGGATTGGGGGATGGGACAGACGTTGTTTAAAGGTACAGACTTGCAACAAGAAGTAAATAAGCCCTAGAGATCTAATGCCCAGTACAGTGAGTATAGACAACAATACTGTATTACAATCATTAAACTAGCTAAGAAACTGAAAGTATTCCCAACACTAAAAAGAAGTGATCATGGGTACCTGGGTGGCTCAGTTGGTTAAGCAACTGCCTTCAGCTCAGGTCATGATCCTGGAGTCCCAGGATTGAGTCCCACATAGGGCTCCCTGCTCCGCGGGAAGCCTGCTTCTCCCTCTGACTTCTCCCCTCTCATGCTCGCTCTCTCTCTCTCTCTCTCTGTCTCAATTAAATAAAATAAATCTTAAAAAAAAAAAAGAAAAAAAAAGTGATCATTATCTAATGTGATAGAGGTGCAAATTTTGTTATAATGCAGTCATTACCGTATATAGATATATCAAATTAACATGTTGTATACCTTCAGTTTACTCAATGTTACAGGTCGAATATATTTAAATAAAAAGTAAATATAAAAAGCCAAGCAAAAATTCAACAAACTAATGCTAGAAGTGGATTGGCATGGGTGTTGAATGAGCCAGTCTTCAATATCCACTACGGTATGCAAACCAGAATTTTATGTAAGGCTGAAGTGAGCAAGCATGCGCTGGTGCAGCCATACTAATTATTGGAAGGTTGAGTACCTTCATTTCATATGTAAGTAAACCCTGTCTCAAAATCCCCAAGAGCCCCATTGTTGCCATGGTCACCATGTCCCCTCACTTGGAATCCTCGAACTTTTTAAATTTTCCAGCAATTTAAGGACTAATGCCTGGCACAGAGCTAGGGGCTGCCATCTGCTCTCTTTGCGTGTGTGTGTCCAATACCCTCAGCGTCCCTACACTTCTGCCTCTTGGATGCCTGCTATTTGCTCCCTCCCGTGAACTCCGGAGGGTTGGTCTGCTCCACCGATAGTCACCAGCTCCTGGGAAATCCCACTGCAGCCTGCCATAGGGATGCCCTACTCCTTACAGGCCTCCTATCTGCTTAAACCAGCTTGCCATGGCTTCTTGGGCCATCCATGTGTCTCCTCCTGGCCAGGAGGGCTCAGAAGCGGTGGGGAAACAGTGATGGTGGCACTGGCACCCCAGTGGGCAAATGCCTGGTGCCCTCTGATCGGGTGAGCCTGTGGTTGTGGGCTCTTGCAGAAACTGTGTTCTTCTGAGGACTTTGGCTATGAGAAAGCTGGGGTAATACATATGGTATTGCTCTGGGCCAAACATGTTCTGAAAGAAGATTTGTTTGGGTACTATAGTTAGTATTCCCCTCCCCGCCATTCTACACAGGAGGAAGCGGAAGCACAGAGAAGATACTTTTTTTTTTTTTTTTTGAGAAGATACTTTATACCAAAGCCCCAGAACTGTCCTTAACCACGTGAGCGCACCATCGCTCATGGAACCCGAATGGTTGGTTTGATTTTAAATATGACGTGCCAGCAAACACCCTTAAAGACTTATTTGCTTATTAGTTTCCTCTTGCTGCTGTAATAAATGCACAAACGTGGTGACTGAAAACAACCCAAATTTATTTTCACACCGTCTTGTAAGTCAGAAGTCCAAAGTCCGTTTCACTGGGCTCAAATCGGGGTTTTGGCAGGCATTCCTTCTGGAGCCTCTAGGGGTCCGTCCATAGGCTTTCCTGTTCCAGTTTCCAGCGGTCACTGGCATTCTGGGCTCGTGGCATCTCTTTGCACCACACTAACATTCCTTCTTCCACATTCGCCTCTTTCTCACTGGCCCTCCTGTCTCCAGCTTCTTTCTTTGTTTGTGTTTTAAAATATTCTATTATTTTATTTTATTTTTTAAAGATTTATTTATTTCTGGGCGCCTGAGTGGCTCAGTGGGTTAAAGCCTCTGCCTTCGGCTCAGGTCATGATCTCAGGGTCCTGGGATCGAGCCCCGCATCAGGCTCTCTGCTCAGCGGGGAGGCTGCTTCTCCCTCTCTCTCTGCCTGCCTCTCTGCCTACTTGTGATCTCTCTCTCTCTGTCAAATAAATAAATAAATTAAAAAAAAAAAAAGATTTATTTATTTCTTTGAGGGAGAGGGGCTCAAAGCCCCTCAGAGGGCCTCAGAGGGGCTCAGAGAGTCTGCTCAGACTCCTAAGCAGATTCCATGCCAAGCATGGAGCTGGAGGCGAGGCTTGATCCCACCACCCTGAGACCATGACTTGAGCTGAAATCAAGAGTCAGATGCTCAGTTGACTAAGCCACCCAGGCACCCCAAGATTTTATTTATTTGAGAAAGAGAGAGACAGAGAGGGAGAGAGCTCCTGGGCTTGTGAATGGGGGGAGGGAGCAGAGGGGGAGAGAGAGGGAGATAATCTCCAGTAGACGCTGTTCTGAGCACAGAGCCTGGCATGGGGCTCGATCCTGTGACCCTGAGATCCCCACCTGAGCTGAAACCAAGAACTGGATGCTTGACCAACTGAGCCACCCAGCCTGCTTCTAAAGCTGATTATGTTGGGCCCACCTGAATTATCCAGGATGATCTCTCCCCTCCCCAAATCCTTAATTTATTCACATTTACAAATTTTCTTTTTCCATGTACATTAATATAGCCACAGGTTTATGGGATTGGAACATGGACATTTTCAGAGACTGAATGATAATGTTACTGGAGATTTCGCATATGTAAAAATCTCAGTATTATGAAGGACAGGAAATTTTGAATGTATTTGCTCTTAATTTAGTAGAAACTGAGTGAATATCCAGCCCCATGGCAAATATAGCTGATATTAAGGAGAAATTCTCCGACGATGCCACCCAACGACTGTGAAATTAATGGGGGAGATTTGTTGGAAGAGATCGATGTAGTTCTCCGTGTCAGACAATACCTCACACCAGGCATGTATTTTAAGCTGACATGTGCTAGACCATAAGATTTTGTTATTTGTTTTATAATATAATTTAGCTTATTTAGAGGATAAACAAGGATGTAAGAACTGATTTTTAGTTGATTGATATACTAATTTTTGTTAGTGGATAGGTTGTTAAATATTATTAATATCCCCCAACAGTAAGTACTTGAAGGGCTCATTGTAGGAGAGGAGATGAGTCATGGAACACGATTACACTGTGTTATGCTCTATGCGAGGATGGAAGGGCGTAGGGATGGAGAGCCAGGAGTGACATTCGGGAAAGCTTTACCGTGGAGGTGGGTGAGTCCTAAGCAAGCTGGAAGCAAAGAATAGGAACTTACCAAGTGGACAAGGTGCAGAGCATTTTTGATGAAATAGCAAGATTGGAACCCCCCGGTGTGTTTTGGGCATTGTAGTAATACTAGAGCAGATGGTGTGATGGGTGTAGAGGAAGGAGGTTTGGGGTTAGGAGTGAGAAGAAAGCCTGAGGCGCCAGAGCAACAAGACAATGTGGTGTCTGTTCAGTTCACAGTATTCACACCATGCTGTCACTCTTCTCAGGCCTTACCCTACTTGGGCTGCGTGTAGCTTTAAACACTATAAACCCCTGAAAAAGTCTTAGCTTTTTATTATGGAAAATTTGAAGAATACATGAAAGTAGAATCGTCTAACAAAGCCTCTATATTCCTGATCACCCACCTCGAGAGTTAACCACATTCTCTGACGGTTTTGGAGAATGGTTTTATTTATTCATCTCCGTTGTTGTTGTGGCTGGAGGATTTTTTAAAAAATTTATTTCATTTATTTGGAGAGAGCGAGCGAGCAGTGGAGAGAGTGTATGAGCAGGGGGAGGGGCAGAGGAAGAGGGAGAGGGAGAATCTCAAGCAGATTCCAAGCTGAGTGGGGAGTCTGTCATGGGGCTTGATCCCACAACCCTGAGATCATGACCTGAGCTGAAATTGAGAGTTGGAGGCCCAACCGACTGAGGCACCCAGGTGCCCCATGGCTGGAAGATTTTAAAGTAAATACCAAACATCACAATTTTTCACCCACAAATACATCAATATGTAGCCTCCTTCCTCCCTTCCTTCCTTTCTTTTACTTTTGATTTCACAATTTCTCAGTTCATTTCAGTAAAAACATAATAACAAGGCATTGCCCCCCACTTCCCCTCCTGTGGGTGATCCATCAAACCTGTCAGTCTGGGCGGCCTCAGTGGTTCATAGCTCTTCGAGGGATATGTACAGGGCATGGTCCCATAAATCTGTTCACCTGCGACAAAGTTTGTCTTTCACATTGTCAGCCTCTTGGGAAAAGAATTCAATGAGTTCACCCTCCTATTCCTCCACAGTATTCTCACTCGAAAATTTGAGAGGGCCCCTGATATCTGAATCAGTCTGGATGGCCTCTAGGTCCAGTTCATTGGATTCTCCATTTTGGGGCACTACATGGACATAGTCTTGCGGTGGGTGGAAGGGTCAGTCTGATCCCCATGCTCCTTCATCCGGTCACGTACCTCCTCCAACAGATCTGTGAAACAGGCCTCTGCTCGAGCATAAGGCACCTCCATCCCTGACTGGCGACCCTCTGGGTTGATTTGGAAAGAGACCATCTGAATGGTCTTCTTGGGATCTACCTGGGCAGTTTCCCACTCTAGTTCATCCACCAGGGCCCTGCAGCCTCCACAGTATAGATCCTGGCTTCTCTGAGCCTCCGCTACTTCCAACGGGGCCCCTAGAAGCAGGGCCAGCCAACCCCAGTCCCTTTCATCCGTAGCCTAATGGGGTTGCCCCACCTCTGCTCCTAGGGCTGCCACCTTGGAAGATGCCAAACTCACTTTAGCTCCCAACCCTAGCACCTGGTGTATGTAGCTTTAGCAAATAAAGATTAAAAAAAACATATTGGTGCGCCTGGGTGGCTCAGCGTGCTAAATAAAGCCTCTGCCTTTGGCTCAGGTCATGATCTCAGGGTCCTGGGATCGAGCCCCGCATCGGGCTCTCTGCTCAGCAGGGAGCCTGCTTCCTCCTGTCTCTCTGCCTGCCTCTCTGCCTACTTGTGATCTCTCTCTCTGTCAAATAATAAATAAAATCTTAAAAATAAAAAAAAACATATTTACAGTATTATACCTGTCCAATAATAATTTCTGAATATCCTTCGTACTCATTCCATGCCCCGCACTCTTTTTTTTAAGAAAGAGAGAATGTGCACTCCAGCAGGGGTGGTGGGGGAGGGGCAGATGGCGAGGGAGAGAGAAACTCCTAAGCAGACTCCACCCGCCCAGCACAGAGCCCAATGCAGGGCTCTGTCTCATCACCCTTAGATCATGACCTGAGCTGAAATCAGCCAATCAACCGACTGAGCTGCCCAGTTGCCCCTCCCTGCCCTTTTGATTTGAACATTAAAAAACCCCCCAACAATACCAGTTTTTTTTATAAGGAACAATTCCTAAAAATGGGAAATAAATTGAAAAAGAAGTGGCTCTAACTATATCTCAAGTTAGTGGCTTTAACCATAAACAGAAGAATTATTTTAAGCAACTCAAAATGCAGTAAAGTTTTTGTGCATATCTAAGATATATCTTAAAGACTGAAAAAAAAAAAAAAAAAACCACAAAGAAGTACTAAATTGTTTTCAGTGATAATTTGCCGTAAGGATTAAACAAGATCTCTCCAGGGGTGCCTGGACCTCACGACCCCTGATGAGGCCACGTTGGGTTCCATGCTGGGCGTACAGCCTACTTAAAAAAAAAACAAAAAAACAACTAGAATTCTTCTCTAAAAACAGCTCTCATAAACTGTTTGATGGCTATGAAATGCAGTTTGCTCTGGAAAAGCAGGAACAATGATTTTTTTTCCCTTTATCAGTTTTCAAAGTAGGTTGGTGCCCATTGCAACCACCAGAAGTGACTAAAATGTTTTTTGTTTTTGTATCAGCATGAAATCATGGATCTTATATATTTTTCTGTTTAAATCTATTGCAGTCATTTTAAGTCATTGCAACTGATTACTTGCAGTTATTGTAAGTAATCAATTGCTTACATTTCCTCTTTGGTCCATGGAAGTCACTTCAGGTTGGCTCCTGTGTCCTTTGATATGACCCCACTTGTCTTTGTCTGCTTCCTTACCTTCTGGTATGAAGATGCGTCATGACCATCTTCTATGTTTCCTGCCCTGCTCTAGGGCTTAGTGATTTCTTTAAGTAGCTCCGGTTCTATTTCATGGGAGATGTAGTTAGAGACTATAATCTGGGTGCTAAGGGTGTTCACTGCTACTGAGCTGATCATAGTTTATTTCCATTTCATTAGATAGAGCAAGGAAAATAGACTGTTAAAAAAATATTTTATTTTTAAGTAATCTCTACATCCAAATGTGGGACTCAAACTCAAAACCCTGAGATCAGTCGCCCCAGACTTTTTAAAAGAGAAAAATACTTCAGGAGTTCTTGATGATATTTTTGATTCAAAATTAACCAGCTTTTGCTTATTTGATTTTTATGTTTGTATCCCTTTTATTTTATACTGAAAATTCTGATTCCCAATGATATTAGCCAACTTACTTATTTGCCTTATCCTACTATATGGTGGGACATATATTATTCATTACATATTAAAAATAATAATCCATTATTACCAACAATATGATTACTGAAAACAACTTGCCTTTTTTTTTTTCCCCCCAATCTTTAGGATATATCTCAAATATGCAAAAAACTTTACTGCATTTGGGTTGCTTGAAATAATTCTTCTGCTTGAGGCACCTGGGTGGCTCAGTCATTAAGTGTCTGCCTTCGACTCAGGTCATGATCCTAGGGTCCTGGGATTGAGCCCTGCTCAGCGGGAAGCCTGCTTCTCCCTCTCCCAC
The DNA here is from genome assembly GCA_028534135.1 of Potos flavus. Lineage (NCBI taxonomy): Eukaryota > Metazoa > Chordata > Mammalia > Carnivora > Procyonidae > Potos > Potos flavus. The sequence continues at coordinate 124,628,418 of CM052895.1, forward strand.
TCCCCCTGCTTGCGTTCCCTCTCTCTCTGTCTCTCTCTCTGTCAAATAAATAAATAAAATCTAAAAAAAATAATAATAATTCTTCTGTTTATGGTTAAGCCACTAACTTGAGACATAGAGCCACTTCTTTTTCAATTTATTTCCCATTTTTAGGAATTGCTTTTTGTAAAAAAATGATACATTGTGTTTTATGATTACTATCCAGTTGTCTAGAGTTGATTCCAGTTGTTTCCAACCAGGAGTTCTGGTTGAGCCAAGTGGTAACAGGAACGCTAGAAACAAAGAGAGGGAGAAGGTTGCTGAGTCATTAGCATGGCAGAACACATGGGTGTGGAGAACGTTCCCTGCTCCCCCAGCCTGACCACTGAAGACGGATGCACCCCCAGAAGGCTCTCTCTGTGAGGCTGGCTGAGCAACTACTGAGACAGTTTTTCATTTGCTTGTTTATTCTTAAACTCCCATACCTGTGACACGGTCTCCCTCCTTGACCAAATGTTCATTCATCAGGCTTCTGAGCCCTCTTGTTGACTTGCCTTGTCCTTGGGCCTGCCAAGCCCAGATTTTACAAGAATCGTTCTGAGACACTGTACCTACCCTTGATTTCTAATCAAGTTCCTCTTAGTAATTTTCTACCCATTGAGCCCTGCCTGTTGGCTCTAGATCCCCAGCTGCCCGTGCTGTATTTGGAGTTAGACCTCGTTCTATACAGAAGTCTCTCTTCTGTACTGCAGTAGCTTGAGTAACATCTGCTTTGCCCTTTCCAATAAGTGTCCATTGCACTTTTTCTTTAACACCTGTGTTTATAAGTGTTTTTCTATTCTTGGGGCTCTTGGGTGGCTCAGTCAGTTGAGCGTCTGACTCTTGGTTTTGGCTCAGGTCATGATCTCATGGGTCATGGAATCCAGCCTGGTGTCATGCTCCGTGCTCAGGAGGGAGCCTGCTTGAAGATTCTCTCCTACCCCTCTCCTGTGTGCATGCTATCTCTCTTTCTCAATTAATTAAATGAAATCTTTAAAAAAAATGTTTTTCTGTTCCTTACAATAAAAAAAGCCTTGAGGCGCCTGGGCGGCTCAGTGGGTTAAGCCTCTGCCTTTGGCTCAGGTCGTGATCTCAGGGTCCTAGGATCGAGCCCCGCATTGGGCTCGCCTGCTTCCCCCTCTCTCTCTGCCTACCTCTCTGCCTACTTGTGATCTCTCTCTCTGTCAAATAAAAATAAGTAAAATCTTTAAAAAAAAAGTCTTAAAAAAGTACAATATTAAAATTAAAATCTAAACATATTGAATGTGTTATTAGATGCTTATTGTTTTCTAGGAGATCAAAACATGATTTTTCATTATATCTTCTAGTTGCTTTTTTTCCGTGTAAAACCAAAATTATGACATATAAATGAGAAAATATAATTTGACTTTTGAAACTCAGTTTACACACAGTAATTCGGATGCTTGTCTTTTACATAAAAGTATCTATATACATTGGCACCTGCTTTGAATTCAAAACAAATACATAAACAGATAACAAAATAATATAAACAAATAATGAAAGTTCTGAGGATTGACTTCTATGTAGAAGAATACTCAGGGTCAGGAGATAGTGTCAATCAGGGCATCCTCCTTGGAGGAGGTACGTTGTGAGTCAGATGGCACGCGAAGTTGAGAGTCAAGAATTAGTAGAAAGAATGAGAGAAGCAACTTTAAGAGAGGACTTATAATGCTGTGTATGAACAGGGAGACATGCTGTCTTTAGGCTTTAGACAAGTCACCTTACCTTTCTGACTGATTTTTCACCTGGGCACTTGTTTTCTATTCTACTCTGAGCCTCATATTCAAATGAGGTATAGTGTGAGTCCAGATTTGGGATGCTTTTCCTGGAGAGGGTAGTGACGAATCTTAATGGAACACATCTAGAATTCCAGAGAGAGGTCCTGGGAACCAGATAAAGAATGAACAAGGAGATCTTAGATGATGGTGTCACCCCGAGTGCCCACCTGTTTTCTCTGCCCTGGACCCACCTTTGTGTCCCATCCCTTCTCTCAAGCACTTGGGGTGCTCCAGCACTCGTCTTGGGTGCTGAGCTGGTCCTGAAAGACTTGCACTCAAAGCATCAAGGGTCAGAACCCCTCAGGGGTGGTTTGGCCAACTCAGCCTGACTAGGCACCCCCGTCTCCCAACCCTCTCTACCTGCCTTTCTCAGGACCCTGGGAGTGAATCCACATATGTCCCTCTCGTTTTCTCTGTTTATCAGTCCTCTTGAGTCTTTAGTGGGATTTATTATATTCCAAATGGCTTGTATTTGCAGTTTGGGGTTCTGCAAGGATCCAGTAGTAATTTAAAAGAGATTTTTCTAAACTTTTCTGTTTTTTAAGATTTTTTAATTTTTAAGTTATGTCTACACCCAGCGTGGGGCTCAAACTTACAACCCCGAGATGAAGAGTTGCAAGCTCTGCAGACTGAGTCAGCCAAGTGCTCCAAAATTTTTCTTAAAGTAATCAAGGGACATAGAATTCCTTCATGATTAATTTGCAATATATAACATTATTGTAAGAGATTGTGACTTGTGTGACTTTTATTCTTTACAATGTATCAAGGTTTCCTTGGTCTAATTAGTTTTGTTAACCATCTATGGCACTATAGAGGAATAGTATTATTTGGGGACTATAGTTTTAATATATTTCTATTAACACATTGTTTAGAACATCCTTTTATTATTGTTTTTCTGTTAATGTTGTCTGTATTTCTAACAGGCTTTGCTTATTTTATAGCAGTACTGTTTTTTTGTTTTGTTTTGTTTTAGCATGTAACTACTGTATACTCATAGTGGATTATACCTTTTATAAAAATGAAGTGTCTGTCTTGGTCCAAGTCTTTAAGGCTTTGTCTTTAATTTTACTTTATATGATAGCAATGAAGCAACTATTCATTTTCTGTATGTGTGCTCTATCTTTATCTGGTCTTAGAGCAATTACAAATCAACAGAAAGAAAATTACCAGGAGAAAAATAGGAAGAGATAAAAACTGGAAATTCACATACATACAGCCCCTCCCCACACCAAATGTCCAATAAATATTTTGTTCAGCCTCATTATTGCTAAAGACGTGCAAGTTATACTAGAGCGAGGTTACAGTGACTTATCATTTCCCATCTATCATGTAGGCAAAGATAAATACATTTCTCATAGGAACCAAAGGGCATAATTTTTAGGGAATATTTTTTTCTAATAATTCATTGAAAAATTTTTAAAAATTAGAAAAAATGTACAGATACATTTTTTAAATTATTTTTTAAAGAGAATGGAAGAGGCGGGACATTTCTCATAGAAAACAAACTGGCAGAATATATGTTAATAGTGCTTAGATTTTATTGATATTTATTTTTATTTTCTTATGTTTTACTTTTACGTTCTTATATTTTCCACAGTAAATGTGCACTGTTTTTATAATAAAATAATCAAAAACTATTTAAAAATTGTTTATATTGGAATTGTTCATATTAGAATAAGTTTGAGAGACTAATATTATATTTCACATAACAGAAAATGATCAAAATCATTCAAAGTGAATTTGCTATGTAACTATCAGGATTGGGATCACTATATGGATATATTTCATGTTTTTCTTCTTTATAGATTGATATAGAAATTTTTTGTCTCTCTGATGTGCCATCTTTCATGCTGTCAGGTCTATTTAATCTTTTATAATTATTTTATCATTTAATTTCATTCATATGATACAGGTAGGTGAAGTTTCTAAATTGGGGATTTTTGAAAGGCAAGCAAGTAAAGGTAAGTTTCTTATGGCTTAGAATTACAGAAGATGAGATTTTGGCTTCTCTCCCATTAAAGCATTTGACAATTTCCCCATCGTGTTCTTTTTGTAAATATGGGACGGTAAATGTAAATTACTGGTAGCCTTGTAGTCATGAGACACGGGTCCACTTTAAACTTCCTTTGCTCTTCTGGCAAGTGAATTCTATTTCCAGCCACTGGATGGCAGCTAACCTCCATTAGTAGTAAGCTGTTTCCAGAATCCCTCTTCCATAGAGAGGATTGGCATCATTTAACGTATTGTGTTTGAAAGGAAAAAAGAAAAGAACTCAACATGTAGTATCTCTGGACTAATCTCATTTTATTAACCTCCAGACGTAAGATTTTATAGGGCATAAGATTGAAGTGCTCTAAGTCTTGTAACTGGAATTCTGAGGATTTTTTTTTAAAAAAGGAAAGAAAAAAGCCAGATAAACCTAAGCCTGTTGATTGCAGGCCCAGTGCCCCTTTCATGAGTCTGTAGATCCATTATTAATAGTAGAGCTTCACCATTTTGACATCCCACACTACAAATAATATTGCAACAACAGTCCCCGGTAAGGAAATGTTTGTCAACCTTAGCTGATCGCTAAGAGCGATGGTAAGCTGCTGCTCCGTATACTGAAATTCATTCATATGAATAATTCAGTTCACAAAATTCCAGTTTGCAATTCTATCCTATCTGATAATCACTCAGTAAAATGATAATGAGGAAGAGCACCGGCTTGTATATTTCAATGCAAGAAAAAAATGTGGAAGTTGATCATGGTGTATCCCTCAGGCAGTCTAGGCTAAGAGAGGAAGATGGAAATTCAGAATAAGCAAGTATACATCCTCTATTCAACTAATGGTACAGACTAGACAAAGTGACACGTATAGTAGGGGCTGGAATTTGCCTTTCACACTCACCAGTGATTCCTTTGTACCGCATACCCCAGACACCACCATCTCTACCTGTTATCAACAAATTAAAAGAGAAAACCAACAACAAAAATAAGAACAAAAATGGCGTAAAAAAGGAAACCTTCAAGAAGATTAAGAAATAGAAGTATTACTTAACAAAAAAATATCATTTTGGTTTGTTATAGAATAAGTGATTTAAAAAATGATCCCTTGAGATATATATTTAATAAATACCTATTATGTGTCAGATGCTTTGCTAATCATGTTATTCAAAGCTCTTGTTGAAAAAAAAATCCTGGTACAAATTGTATTTCCAAAATGTAATTATTCAGGATGAAAATGATTAGATTTAAGGAATGAGCAGTAGAATTTCAGAGAAGGAACTCTTGAGACCTCACAGAGGAAGGGACATCGGAATAGATTCCTGCCACGTGCATGGGAATTTGGCCTGCACAGAAGGAGGGGAGTGGGTTCTGAGACACTTGTACCCCCATTGGCAGGAGGGGATGACCAGTGGAGTCCTCGCCCCAGCGGGTGTTTGCAGGGAAGGGCAGGAGGTGGCTTGAGGCTTTTTCTTCAACGCTGCAGGCTCTTGGCAAGGACCTCTCTTCCCCTGTATATTAGAATAAATATAGGTCTCGCTTTTTCCTGTATATTGTAATAAAATTTTAATATTTAAATAAGAGTTTTGAACTGAGGTTCAGAAGCTTTAATCTGTACAAGAGTTGGGTAGAACTAATTAGGGAAAAATGAACTCTAAGGTGAATGCTTACCATTTGGAAACCTTTCCACAGAACAAACTGCTGTGATTTAAAAATGTTTTCCATTTCATTAATTTTCTTTAAAAAGAGAGAGAGAGAGAGAGAAATGTAATTCCCAAATGGGGATAACAGTTTGGAGAAAAATTACCTTCAGCTATCGTTCTTTTCGTGGTAATTACCTTAACATTTTCTCTTAGGAGACTGCTGTTTTCAGCTTTGTGTATTTCCTGGATTAGAAAAGCAATAGATTTTCTCCCGTTGCTCTAGATCACTCAGTGAATTAACCACCTTCAACTTTTGTTTTTCCTCATTTTGTTATTATTATGTGATAAGCAATGGGATACTTCCTGTTTGCTTCCTTCCATTCTTTGGCAGAGAACCCCTCCCCACCCCCAATCACACTGGGCTCCCTCAGTCTGCCTTAGCCTCAGGGTTGATGGTTTGGTCTTCCTTTGTTTCAAAATGATGTTCTGAATGGCAAGGAGACTGGTGATGATGTGAAGGAGATTGTGCGAGATTTGGTTGGGAGATGATTTTCCTTTAGGCTTTCCCCGTCAGGAAGGAGGGAGACTGAAGCCCATGAGGAGGTTCTGGGAGAATGAGGGAGACCAGGAGGTAGAAGGTCGAATGGCCCCACTGGCTCAGGAAGTAGCAGTGGTACGGTGCTGTGGGGTGGTCCCCAGGGAACAGGGAGACACTGTTCTAGAATTTTCCATTGCAGCAGATTCAAATGTTCACCCTTTGCTTTGGGAAAGGGAAAGGAAAAAAGTATAAAAGCAGAGAGGAAGCATTTTGTTCCTGGCCTGCCGTAGCTCACTTTCAGGACACTTCCCTCAGGAACATATTTCCCCTTTTTTATTAGGTTATGAAAGGAAACAGTATAGACCTTATTCAGCTTTTTAATTTTTCCCATTATTTTATTGTGTGCTATTGGTCCTAAGTTTTTGAAAGTGATTTAAACTAATTTCAAAACTGAGTTTTATGAAAAGTATTTTCTTAAGATTTAAATCTTATTGCATATTAAAAGTAGATTTTAATTACATTGGCTTATGAGCTTTATATAGCCACCTGGATTCTTACCTTGATAGGTCCTTACAATTTAGTACTTTATTGTTGACTAATGATGGTTTTATCTCTTTTGCTAGATTATAAACTCTTCATATCTTATATTTGAATAACATTGTGCTGGGCATATCAAAAAACTTCAATAAATATAATGGTGGTAGACTTTGGTGAAATTAATGAGCTATACTAAAAACATTTCCTTAAAATATTTAACACTTCTTAAATCACACCTAAAATATGGAATTAATTTCGTCACCACCTAGAAAAGGAATTATACCACAAGATTTGATCCTTAGGGTCTTTCTTTGTTACTTTTGGTTCTTTTTGAAACAGGAAACTTGCCACATTTTTGATGGTATAATATTTGAAAGTTAAAATAATCCCAAGAAAATAATTGTTCAGATTAATTTCATGTCAAATATTAAATCACCAGGTGAGAGCTATGTTTTAAAAAAATCTTGCCTTACACTGGCCTTTGTGTTTTCATACCTGGTATATTTATATCCCCTGATAATCTAATTCACTTCAATCAGTGGAAATTGATTTATATAATTAACTATACCAGTTCATTTGGATACTTGAAAGTACAAGGCCTGACGTTGACAGTTTTCAGTGGAAGAGTTAATAATAGAAAATCAGGAATCTGGCAGTTCTTTAAGAAGCAAAAACTAGATGTTGCATTATGAAGCATTGTTAAATGTACTTAGGATAAGAAATGTATGTATACATTAATGTTAATTGGGTCCTTTTATCTCTGCTGTCAGGAAAGTTGTGCTGGTTTTGATAAGAAGTAAACACTGCAGCTCATCCTTATAGAAGCTTTGAAAGAACGTTTGGTCTGCAGAGTGTTTGTATAATTTAGTTTTGCTAGCAATAAAAACCAATTTATTCTTTACATATGCAGTAATAGACTTTATGTTTGTTCTCTGAAATGATATTTTAGTATTTTTGATGTGGAAAGAAACACCAGTGTTTGAAATTTGCCTTGTGAAATCTATAGGTAGTAATGATCTTTATTATAAATTATGTCATGGTCTTTAAGAATGACTAGATGTAGAATACAGGAACAGGTGAATACGTTGGGTTATTTTTGTTTTCCTTGGCAGTATACATTTTGCTTTATTGGTAGCAGAGTAACTCATTTGTAACTGTGGGTTGTTTTGGGGTTTAAAGACATAATTAGCTCCTGGGTGAGGTTATAAACGGACTGGTCTTCCTTCACTGAATAAAACAGTGTGAAGACCCACAAATCCATCCCTGGTCTCTAGGAGTTTGCAGAGGTGTCAGGCGTGACCAGAAGCAAAGCATCTCAGTTTCCCCCGGAACTCTGATCTGCCAACTGCTCTCTTTCCAAGGTGATCAAATCATTCTTGGCTCTGGCTGGAAAATCTTCCTTTGATGTTTCCCCAGGTTTATGCTTAAGCTTTTCAAAGAGGGGCAAAACATTCTTTCCAGAAATGATTGCTTGGATTCAGTTGCATGGATTTTCTGTATCTGATCATGTTCTTGGAGTCAAAAGTTTTTCGGTCTTACAAGTCAGTACATCTCATGTTACTGCCAGAGTCCTTGGCATGGTTGTGACTACTAACATATCTATCTATCTATAGATATATCTATAGATAGATAGATAGATATCTATCTATACATACATCATGTAATATATACATTTATATATATAAATATAAATTTATAAATACGTCTTGGTTTTTTTCATGGGTTTATATTTATGATAAAAATCATAGTAAATGGGTTTGCAAAGTCAGGCTATCGTAAGTTGGGGAGTTCCTCTGCATGACAGTTATTAACATGCTTCTAATGGGAGAATGGTTGAAGCTATGGGCTGGAGTTATTTTTCATTGCCTTTAGAAGATGCCTCTTGAGGGGCGCCTGGGTGGCTTAGTGGGTTAAAGCCTCTGCCTTTGGCTCAGGTCATGATCTCAGAGTCCTGGGATTGAGCCCCACATCAGGCTCTCTGCTCAGCAGGGAGCCTGCTTCCCCCTCTCTCTCTGCCTGCCTCTCTACCTGCTTGTGATCTCTCTCTCTGTCAAATAAATAAATAAAATCTTAAAAAAAAAAAAGATGCCTCTTGAGTCAATCAACTAATAATTTCTAATATCAGGACTTGATTTTATACTGAATGACATTTGATTCGCTTTTCTCTTAAATATTTCTATAGAAAAGGAACAGGATTTTGAGGTTACCATGTTACAATATTTTGGCACAAGAGAAGAGCAAAAGAGGAACTGAGTACAGTATTAAATGAGGTTTTTTTATGTTTGCTGGTGAACCTAATTCTCTACATTCTCTTTCCCTGTTGAACCAAAATAAGCACAAATAGCAGATACCCTCAAAATGACCCCCCAGTGAGACCTGGGCCCCGGGGCCTCATTTCTGCGGCTCTAGTCATGAGCTCCTGCAGAATCACATGTGCCTGTTGGTGGGAGTCCGCAGGAGCAGGTGGATGTGAGTTGAGGAATTTCTCAGTATTATTTATTGCCCCTAGACATCTTCGATGCTAGAGACCAGATCTTGGTATGGGCGGTGACTTATGTAATGAAATACAGTTTTCTCCTAAATAAATACCTGGTAAACTAAATCAGAACCAAAAAAGAGGGACCCTGAGTTAGAGTTTTTGTTGTTTTATATTTGGAAAACTGATCATGCCTTTGTGCCTTTGGATGCCCATGCCGAGCCATTGCAACTAAAAGGTAACATAACAGTAAATATCATTTGCGTCTACTGTTCTCACAAAGCAAGAATTATCACATTAGTAAGGGTTCTCTTCGTATCTCTGTAATTAATACCGGTTTTCTATTTGCTTGGACCTTGAATTTCTGAAAGAACAAGTAATTAAGGCGTAGGATCATTCTCATGCTGTTGATTTTCATTTAGATTATAACTATAGACAGTCTGATTAAAGAAGGGTTATTTTTCTCAGTTGTATGTGATACAACTGAGATACAAACTGAAAAGATACTGAAATTTTGGTCCTAAACAAGGACTGACTGGTATAACTAAGCAAGGCAATATGGTCTGGAAAGGCTCAATATGGACAAGTATAACCATGCTAAGCAGCCAACCCAAAAGCCCAATGCTAGAAGGACTTACTATAGGGAACTCTATGATCGACACCTAAAACTTGATTTCCGTCTATCCATTCAGAGTTCCTGAGCCTTAGGTTTAGGTTTGGGAGAAGAATTTTTTTTTTAAAAACACTGCAGCATTTACACAAGGAACAAGTATCATGGTCCAGGGAGCATCATTTGTTCAAGCTTTAGACATCTAGAACGGAAGAAAACTCCTACGGCGAAAACAACATTATCAAAGATGTCCTAGCACTGCAGTGTTAAAGTGAGCAAACTCATTTCAGACGATTCCGGTGATATCAGAATTTTTCCAGTGTTTTGTATGACATTGTTATAAGATTATACATGAAGAATTCATATTAAGATAACGTTCCGGTAACTTGAAGCGTGCTCTGTGCATGAGGTCCCAGGGGCAGAGATCACTCCCGTAGGCCATGCATTTTGTTTGGAGCTAGGTGGTACCTGCAAGACCACTGGCCACCTACCTCATGTTGTTCATGGGGAAACGGTGGCCCATGTGACTGGGGGTTTATCACTGTCACCCATGTGGGAGTCGGGATCAGAAGTGTGGCTTCCCAAAGCCAGGACAACACTACTTCTAAGGAGCTAAGTGGAAGTTTCACCAAGGAAAAGGCAAGAAAAGGCAGAAGGAAGTTCCTGAGATTCTCTTTCCTTTGGCATATCCCTCTTCTGGTCCCAAAAGTTCCTAATTCTTACACTTTCTCCTTGAGAGGCTCTGTACAGAACCACATCTTGAAGGGACACTTAGCACAGAGCCTCCCTCCTCCTCCAGGCTCTGCCTGCGGAACTTGGATGTTCCCTTTAGTGTGCGTATGCTTGACTCTAAATGGGTCAGGTTTCGGAATCCTCTGGGACTTTTTTCTGCCTTTCCTCCCGTCCTCTTTTTTGAACTTTCAGTAAACCTGTGCATCTTTCTTAGCTTTTGCTGTACAATTTCAACCCACGGAAGTAGGGGCAAAACCAACAACCCATACCACTTCATCTGAAACTTGTAAGATCATTTCTCTTTGAGGGGAGGCAGCGCAAATGATTATTGAATATATTTTTAGTTTCTTTTGATAAAGAGCTTTTTCTTCTATTGTGATTTTTAAAATTATGATAGAATCAAGAAAAAAGTACTGGATGTTTTGCTTTTGCAGATACAGAGTTTGTGTTTTCAAGATGAGAAGACTCATAAGAAAAGTAAAGAATGAGAGCTTTGTTTACATTTCTTTAATCACCTAGTCTTCAAAAATGTTCTTTCTCTAGATTTCCCCATTCCTGTTAGAGTTATTACGATTCTTCCCTTTACCTGAGCTTGACAAAATGGAACCCATCTTTGACACCTGAGTCCTCTTTCTTCCATCACCGACTGTCAAGTTCCATCTGTCAGTTTTTCCCATTCCTTCTTGGACCAGGATTTCTATGTGGAAATAGCTCAGGGGTAGCAACATGGAGGCTGGGACAAGAGGACTTGCCTCTTTTTATTTGGCTTGTTTGTTTGCTTTTTGAGTAGCTTGGGTGACCCCCCTGCTTCTGCCCCTCTATTAAATTCTTTATTTCCTCATGCCCAGGGTGCTGACGTTAGTCTTTCGCCAACCCAATCCTTCCTACATACGACTCTAGCATAACCTTCCTAAATAGGACTTTAACCAACATACTCTTCGGTGACTCCCTAATGCCTGCTAGGGGCAGCCTCCTGAGGTTGACACCCACGGTTCAGCCCCCACATACCTGTCAGAGGTAAATCAGTCGTGTTTCCTCACAACTGTAGCACGAGGCAGGCTCTCTTTTGAATTCCAACCTCTATGCTTTGTTTGTGATATTTTCCACATGTTAGGTCCTACCTCTTTCACTTTGACTCTTACTCTTCTACAAGGCTTGACTTAAATCCTACCTTCTTCAAGAGGTTTTCTTTTCTTTTTTTTTTTTTTTTAAAGATTTTATTTATTTAGTTGACAGAGACACAGCGAGAGAGGGAACACAAGCAGGGGGAGTAGGAGAGGGAGAAGCAGGCTTCCTGTTGAGCAGAGAGCCCGATGCGGGGCTCGATCCCAGGACCCTGGGATCATGACCTGAGCCGAAGGCAGCCACTTAACGACTGAGCCACCCAGGCGCCCCTTCAGGAGGTTTTCTTTGATCACTGGGTATCATAAAATCATTTTTCATCTGATCTAAGTCATCATCAGATACAAGACATATTACTGTTTCATTCACCAGTAAGATGGGAAAACAGCTGCCAATTAAACTAGGATGCATTGCTTTTCTAGAATTTTAATTTAATTGAGAAAGTTCTCTTAGACTTACTTACACACAGATCGAACAAACCATATATCCCTCTCGTGCATCCATACAAAAATAAGGGCGATGAATTGGCGAAGAAATTTCTCAAACTTCTTCATATTCAGGGTGTGACTCTTCTGGAATTCTTTCCCTCCACGGTCACTCATTCTGTAAGTTGTGACGCTGGTGTTTTCTTGATCTTCCCAGAAGGTGTCAGTGGAAGATTTTCAGAAAACAGCCAGGACATACATTCCTTCCTCAAATGTGTGTCCAGTGGTTTATTTGCATCGAGGTGCTGCTGTGGCCCCGTCACGCCCCCCGGAGTGACAACCAAGTTTGCACCAACTCTGGTAATGACAACTCCGTCATGACGGTGGCAGTTACAAGGCTGCCTCTCAGATGCATCCAATTTCCATACAGTAAAAAGTGCACAAAAGGCGCAACTCAGGATGGATAAAATATGGTACTTTCTCATCCAATGGAACGCATTTGCCATACTCTTATACGCGGCCTGCTGTATCATTGTTTATAAGGTCGTTAAACTGATGAAGGCATTTGGTTCTCTTGGCCTCAGTGACACTTTCCCAGGGATGGAAGTCTGCGAAAAATGTGTGGATGGTCACTGATCAAACTTGGGTCCGTTCTTGTCTTGGGACCAACTCAGAAATCAAGACCAAAATTTCCAACAGCGCTAAACTGGAATTGGTGGGTTACGTTCAATTCCTTGGGAATTTCTCCTCTATCTTGCTGTTATCACTAATTGTAGCTCTAGCCTTTTTGCAATTAAAAAATATAGTTATATTTTTCATCTGTGAGGTGCCTGTGAGGATCCAGGAATCTCACGTAGAATTAAATCATCGCAAGTGTCTTGGGCAGGTGGGTTTATTTCCTATTTTACAGCTTAGGAAACAAAAGCTTTGATGTCCTCTTGCTGGAAGAAGACAGACTTGGGGTCCAACCTCAAAGCTTGCACTTTCCTACATCACCACATGGCATAGGTTGTCCACACAAGGCTGCAAAGCCCAAAGTAGGTGACTCTCCATAACTCAGGGATGGAGAGTTCAGGAATGTAAGCACAACATGATCATAATTCAGAATACAGATCCAGGTGAAGCTTGCACTGTCTTTTCTTTTTCTAAGGCATGTTTCACAATTTGTAATTATATCTTATTTATAATTATAGGTTTATCATTATGTTATTTGTTTACTATCTTCCCTCAATGAAGGCAGGAGTGATGGTTTTTCATTGATTCTGAGATGTACATATTTCACATTTTAACATCTGCGATTTCAGAATTCATCTTAAAATCGAGGTTGTGTTCAAGCTTAATTGGCAGCATTTTATCTTTCTCTTTGAGTGTTCCGTAAAATAATTATGCATGTCACAATTAATTTTTTACTGTTTGATTAAGTGTGTTTTAATTAGCCGCTCTATGCTTCGTGTGTAGTATAGTTGCCTTGCCCCATATAAGGCACTTACAGCCATATGTGGAATGGAATGAATGAATAAATGAAAGAAAGTAGAACTTTATTTTATTTATTTATTTAAAGATTTTATTTATTTATTTGACAGAGAGAGACAGCGAGAGAGGAAACAGAAGCAGGGGCAGAGGGAGAGGGAGAAGCAGGTTTCCCGCTGAGCAGGGAGCCCAATGCGGGGCTCGATCCCAGGAACCTGGGATCATGACCAGAGCTGAAGGCAGACGCTTAACGACTGAGCCACCCAGGCACCCCGAAAGCGGAACTTTAAACCTTGCCTGAAGGTACTTGGATTTCTCGATGAAGTCTCCTGCTTCTGTGAGGCCCATTGTCCACCCTCATTTTCTCACCATGTCTGATTTAAGATTTGTTTATGGCCAGTGTTCTCTGCCTGGAAGAGTGCGTTGTCCACCCAGATAGGGCTGGAGAGACCCTGGCCTAGGAGTTCTTGTTGGAGGAGTGTTGCCCGCTGTTGCCCACTGTTGCCCGGAAACCCTCCAGAGTCTCCCTCCAAGTCATGTTTGATACCTCTTCTCCAGCACCCAGAAATCAATTTTATTTCAGGCCAGCAATGAAGGTGCAGATGGTCAGATGTAGATTCAGGCTGGTGCTTTGCCTTGTTGGGGCTGCTAATGACAATTCTCAGTGAGCCTCCTTCATTGGAGGGAATCCCTTAAGACACCTGTCTCTGCCATGCCCAAGAGGGTTTGGAATTCAGCCACAGAGGTTGGAAGACTTCGCAGTTTACCATGAAGGCTCGAGAGGGCCCTGGTTACGCCTGCCAAACACAAAATGAATGCCATCAGCCATGCGTGGAAATTTTTCCGGAAAGAAACTCTCCCCAAAGAGATAATGTTGTAAATGGGCTGCTGGAACAAGGACGGTGCCTGAGATCCCATTAGGGAAGCGCCATGTAATGTAACTAATGAAAGATAAGCAGACATATAATGAAGTGTAACCTCTGTCCAGAGGTCACGCGTTGACTGAGGATTCTTGGCACTGATACTAAGATGCTGAGCAAGGGGGATGGGAAAATGCTGCTATTTGCTGGTGACCTTTTAACACCATGCAGAGGAGAATGACTCATAGTCTGGGTACCATCTCCATTCACAATTAGAACAGGAAACCGCCACTCACCAATACCCAGAGGTTGATTTAAAAAATGTTCCATAAGCAAACTCTAACTTCCTATGCTCTAGTTTTTTGCTTACCAGATAATAGTCAGGTTTGAGTGTTTGTCTCTTGTGTTAACCCTACACGTGGAGGCCACCCCCTAGTGGTTGGTGTTGATGTTGACCAGGTGACTCTCCCAAGTTCAGGGGCCAAACTAGCCTCCAAATTCGCATTAGGTGTTTTAAAACCAAATTAGCATCTTCGCTTTGCTGTCAGCCTTATAAGGTTAGTTAGCGGAATATTAGCAGGATGAGTCCCCTATTTCCTGATTGTCCTTGAGATTTGAGTTCCCGAGACTTGAACTCCAGGGTCTAAATCCTAGATTGAACATGCCCAATCTTAAGTGTCCTGCTTTTTATTCATCTCGATGAGAGAAACCATCCATATTGCATCTCTCAAATCACGCCGGCTGCAGTTTCCCATTCCTGTCCTCCCAGTAAGGATGATCAAGATGTTTAGTCACACAGAATAAATTACCTCGGTTTATTTGTATGTGCAACTGGGTGAGCAAAAGTAATTTATGGACATCATTTGCTATTTGCATATGAAAGACGCTTCCGTTCTTTATGGGGAGAAAATGGCTCCTTTGGGTCACAATTAGCCTATCTGACAATTAGTCACAATTAGTCACAATGCTGGCAGTTAATCGTGCACACAAAGTTGTTGAGGCAAAGTAATCCCGAATTTCTTGACTTGAGCAATTTATTCAGAGTGGCGTTCTCTTCTTTCTGTTTTGATACGGTTTAGAGTTTCTCACTGTTCAAAGAAATTATTCAAATATCTCTATTGACTCCAAGCTTACTGTTGGGCAGCGACTAGAATTAAAGGGACCTCAGGAGTGTTGTAACCGAGCAGTTAAGATGCTTTGATTGGCTGATAAACACACCCGAGAGTCACGGTTAAACTGCACGGCTGTCAACAGTATTGCCCTAACAACACAGGCTTTGGAACCGACGGGAGGCCCAAGGGGAGAGACTCTAGAAGGAAACCTGGACTAGTATAGGTGCGCCCGGAATTTTTATTCTGTGCATACGGTGAATAGCACATGCAAAGTGGAAATGTGAGGCTGAATTTCTGGTCCTTCAGACAAGTTTGCGCTTGAAAGCCTGTTGGGGGAGGAGCAGGCCTCCCCGAGTTAGAGGATCCTTCAGGAAGAGCTCTGGCCACTGCGTGCCCTAAACAGACCTCTGTGATGTTTCGGATCGGTAGGAGACAGCTCTGGAAGCAGAGCGTCACCCGCATTTTATCGGTAAGGAGCTATTGTCTGTAAACTTGCAAGGGGGTCTTGGGAGGATCATATTTCATGCCCGGGTGCTGGGGGGATACCTAAAAACAATACCTAAAAACAATTCAAAGTCATATTCCCATGAATTTGTGAGAAACATGTTTGTTTACTAATTATTGTATAGTTCATAATGCTACATGGTGATATTTCAAATACAAAAAAAAGGGGGCTGTATATTTAGGCCCTCATGCACATTGCTGCCCCAATGGTAACTTCTTGTAGGGATACCCGCTACATCTTTGGGGATGATGCTCCTCTGGGGGGAAAGACGCCTTCAGGGCGCATTGGCGACTGCATTCTTCGACACCTGGAAGGTTTTGTTGGTAATCGGAGATAGCTAAGGCCGATTCTAGGCGGCAAGTCTTCTAGGCTCTTTGGAATCATTCCCCCTTTTCTGTAGGCCTGGAAATGAGGTCACAGACCGTGAGATGCAAGGATGCACCTTTGGAATCACATTGAAGAATGAGCTTCCTTGGCAAAGGGCTCAGCTCAGCAGTTTTTATTATGCAAATGCTGGGGAGGGATTTGGAACCTCTTCTCTGCCAACTAATGTCGGGAGAAAGTGGAGGTTGCTGTAGGACTCTGTTCTCAACATTAACCCATGCTTCCTCAGGGCAGGATCTCTGTGTCTACTGTGCAGCCCCAGGAGCCCAGATGATTCTGGCCAGCTTTGCAACCTGCTCTTTTACCACCAAACAGCAGGGATGCAGTCTCGGCATTGCTCAGCACTCCGCCACCAGCCACCCTCCACTTCCCCATTCTGGTGCATCCTTTCCAAGGTCAACATCTTCCAGCTGAGCTCTGGAACTTGTTCGCCTGCACTCATTCTTTAAGACCAAATGCCAGCAGTGCCTCCTCTGAGAAGCCCTCCCAGCACTTTGCTTCTGCATCTGCCAGCACCCTGTTCCTGTCACTGCAGGGAAGTGACATTTGTCTACATATCCCCTTCCCTTGCCAGACTGTGAGTTCCCGGAGCACAGCGGTGATGGGCTTTCCAGTTTTAGATAGCCTTCCCCTAGCACAGAGCCTGGCACTGATAAGCCTTAATTTTAATAAAGCTTTTGAATAAAGCTTAGTTAATAAAGTGAATGAGTTAAACTTCTCACGTGTCTGAATATTTTTCCTGTACCTTAGTACCAAGTCTAAAACATTAAAATCGGTGATTTTGTATCTTGACTATGTATGGTTTGAGGAATTATGTTCTTTGGCCCGAGCTACTGTTTGGGAGTAAGCTTTTGTGGGGTTTCATTTATATATTTTGGGTGCCGGTTCTGTTCTCCGCACTGAAGAATGAGATTAACAGAATTATCTCAATAAGGTTGCACTGTATTGTGTAAATAATTACACATTTTCTATATAGTGCACTGGTATGACAATTTATTATATTGTAACTTTGTGACCTAAAATAATCAATGACCAAGATTCTAAGGCTACTTAACATAAAAACTACAAATCTCTCTGTCCAAAACCTTGGTCTGGAACTATTACTGCAATGATGCTATCTTATAACTAGGCTATTGTAATATAATAACTGACTATATCCAGATTATACATACAAATAACAACCAAAGGTACCATAAGCTCCTCGGTTTAAAAAAGTGAAGCCATACATCCTTTCTGTTGTATGATAAACACAAATGCTTTCCATGAAAAAAACCTGAAGTAATTCTGTAGAGATTCACTCCTTTACAGAAATATGGCCCAGATAGTCCGCCTTCTTTCTGCTTTCCTCGTACATGAACACTGTTCAGTACGAACTTACAAGTGCACAATGGACATGAGTTCCAGACTTTTGAATTCTGTTTTCTTTCCTTCTCTAAAATGAAACTGAAATGTGTAATTTTTCTGGTTGACTTTATAGATTTTTAGAAGAAAATTCGAAAGATTTGTGACGGTCCTCTTGACTTAAATTCACCTACTCGCAAAGCTGATTTCAAACGGAGAAGAGTTCTCTCCTATCTGCAGGGATGTGTAGCGTTCATGTTTTGCCCTGTATGCACTTGTGCGAGGGAGTATTGTTGCTCATTGAATTTCAGATTGCTAAGCTTCTCTAAACAGTGATCCTTGGGGGCATAAAGACTGGGGGCGCAGAGCAGGGGCAGGCCCTGGGGGAGGCACAGTGGCTTCCCCTGCTGAGACGCTCTGCAGGTGGGGCACCACTGTTCCCTTGGGAGTGCGTGGGTGGAAACCAAGACAGAAAAGAACCTTTGCTCTCAGATTATCTTTTGAAAGCTTAAAGGGTGTGGGTTTTGTTATCCTCTGGCAAAAGAGCCAAATAGGTCTTGGTGTGCTCTGTTCATCAGGCCCAGACACGTTCGGCTGGTGAACGCATTTCACACATACAATACGGTGTACAATATGAAAACAATTCTCTTGCAGCCCGGGGAGGTGAGTGGCTCTAGGATTCAGCTGGGGAGGGGGGGACGGGACAGGTACTGCTTGTTAATGCTCAGGTGGAGTTTTCCTGAGCCTGAAGGAGTTAATGCTCAAGATGCCCACATCATCATCATGCCACAGCTGGACCCTGGGAAGCTGCAGCTGAGTGCAGAACCCATCCATTCCACAAATACCTGTTGAATGCCTGCTTTGTGCCCGGCGCTGCTGTGCTCCATGACAGGGCAGAAGGGAGCACTTCCGGGCCTCATGAAGTTTAGAGCTGAAACTAGTGCCAACGGTCGGTGTTGGCTTCATGCCAGTAACGAAGAAAGAGGTCTAGAGTTGGTGAGATTCCAAATTTATGCCCCTGGACTTTCTCTGTTAAGTTCCTACTTCAAGTGATCAATCGATCAATCATGATCAACTCATAAAATGATTTTCTTTGGAGCAGTGTTCTCAGGTTGGGCTCCAGGTTAGAATCAGCTGAGAAATACCAATGCTCAGGCTCCCCTTTGACAAGATAAGTTAGAGTTTCGGGGGAGAGGCAGGCATCAGTATTTTAAAACTCCCCATGAGCAGCAGCTTTAAGTACTCCGGTTTATTGTGATGCATAAAGGAATTTTTGAATTTTGTTCCTGCGCAATAGGTAATGTGGTCGTGGCTTCATATATATTTTAGCTTGTGGGTGAAATTATATGGCTACTTGAATTATATGGCCCCTGCGGCCAGAGGGAACTCTTGGAATTCCACAAGAGCGGTATTCCCAATTTGGAGTAAAGCCACTGTGGGTGGGAGGGAAGATAGGATATGTGGCCATGTGCAGGTCCACTAAGGACCTTTGATCAGATCCCAAGATTTTGTGTGCAGAAAACAAACTAAGTTAGAATGCGAATGATGGAATGTTGGGGGGAGAGAAGGTTGTGGTGATGGGGACATCCCTCCGGCAGGTCATGGTGATGGGGTCATCTGTGTAGCAGATTTTGAATCGAATTGGGTGGAAAATCCACATATAGTTAAAGGTAAAGAGGGGATCTTTTACTGGCCTGGAAAGAAAGACAGATAAGGGAGTGAGTAAATGGGGAGTTTTGGGGGCCCTGAGAACTCTAGCGAAAATAGACAAGATTCCAGAACTTACTTTTAGGACAAGAAGATTGATGGGATCTTCTCAGTTTAAGTGCCGTCTCTGCAATGGAGCGGAGCGCGGCTCTCGTTGAGTAGAGGACTTCACTGTAGCACCTGCTGTGAGTGGGATTAGCCATCGCGGAGTGTCTTTCCCTTCCAGAAACCACTTTGCTGGAGTGCTCTTCACGTGGGAAGGAGGTGCTGCGCTTCCTCTGCGTGTGCGGCCCTTCACCAGGAGAAATGAAAGGAAGGGGGTAAGAGAAGGCAGGACGTGAAAAGCACAGTCAGGAGTGGGGAGTTGCTGGGCTCTGGGTCTCCCAGCCAGTTAAAGATCAGGTTTGGATGCGCCAGGAATCACCGCGCAGCAGCCGCTCCCAGAGGAGATAGGGCCCTATGGGTCAAAACGAAAATGCTGGAAAAGAGGAAGGCTTTTCTTTGTCAGGAGTCATGGAAAGTGGGTTGACTTTGTAGAGAGATCTCTACATGGAAGTGAGCAGGAGGACCACTTCCTTCCGTTTTCATCATTCAGCACATTGAAATAGGATATAGGCGAAGTGAGCTTAGTTGTATTTGTTGTAAACTGAGGGAGAGCTATAATCCATACTCATGATAGGATGTTGTGCAATGGTGTATACTCGGGACACAATAGCATTGAAGACCTAGGAGCTTATTGACTGAATTCCGAGCCTGCAATCATGGGCTCAGACTGCACTAGAATAAAGTGTTCCAGCCCTTAATTACTTGAGAGTGGCTTGTAAATGATTAATTTGTTTAATTTATCCACTCATTAGATATCAGTTGAGGCTCTACTATGTGCCAAGGACTGTTCTAGGCACCAGGAATATTGCAAAAGTTAAAATAGAAAACATCCCTCTTTGTGGAGCTGATACTCTTGTGAGGATGACGAGATTCAGTTGATATTTATTTTATTATAAACTTCGAGAGCTAAGAAGGAACAGGTTATACATGTGGCAGATTACTAATAACGAGGCATTTTAGCTGGGCATACGCTTCAAATAATTTCTTCGTCCGTTCATGGATTTGCCCTGATTCATCCACAGTTGGGGAAGATGATAGAAAGTGAAGCTAACTGGCCTGAGATGATCAAACCCATGTTCTTGGCCTCTTTAGTACTATATTTCATCAAGTGATTAATTATCTGTGAACTTGAGATTGATATTGAGAGCCAAAGCAGAATCAGTCTCAGAGATACTTTGGTGATTTAAGATAAGGCGTTTCACCTGTAATTCATGGACTCACCTTATTTATAGTTATCTCCAATGAGGATTTTAATCTAGTTTATATGCTCCTTTACCATATTTGTTACATTGCTGTATGCATCTGTATACATAAAAGAACAAAACACCCAAATCAAGAAAAAAGAAATACATTCATTCAAAGATATGCAACTGACTGTCAGCAAAACAGATCTCTTTTTCTTTCTCAGGTTCAGACTTGCAACAAGGCTGATCATATCACCTGGAAAAACTTTTTTTTTTTTAATAAATATTTTTTTGGCTGTAGAACCCATTCCATGGCCCGTACACTTCGCTGTGCAATGGCGTCCTGTGAAGACCTGGAGTATACAGTATGACATAGATAAGAGTGAAGTCATTCAGGCAAAACCAGCAACAGTGGGGAAAGCATGGAGTTCAGCCTACTGGCCACCCAAGCAGGGAGCCCACCTTCCAGGCAGTTTTAGGAGTTGAGGATGAGAGATTACCATTTGTTCAGACACAGGAGTGCAATGAGAGAACTGGACTCACGGCATGCCAGCTGGAAGCCAGCTGGACACCAGTCCATAGTGGCATGAAAATGTCTCTGGTGTAACTCAGAAAATGGCGCCAGTTAACCCCAGTTTCCACACACAAACACACACACACACACAGCTCCTTCTATAACCCATGCGATGTATATGGGGACCCCCCAAGAGTACCTTAGATAATCCTTGAGTGGAAATTTAAAGCAATAATGTTTATGGAATAGCAATTTGAATGGATGCAAAACTCTTAGTTGCTTGGGACAACCATGTCTTGGCTTGGTCTTGCAAACACAACAGAGCTTGGTTTCCTAGCCCTGCCACTTACTGAGCTGTGTGCTCTTGGGAAATTGGTAATGGTCCATAGTCTCAGTTTCCTTGTGTGGAGGTGGTAATGTCTGCTTTGTGGGGCTTTTGTGACAATGAAACCTAACCGCAGTATGTGAACAATGACTAGCAGAGCCATAGTTAGCACTGTCACCAGGGCAAACAGAGCAAAATGTACTCTGAAATTGTCAGGAGGGTTGGAGAAAAAGGTGTCCCTGTTCAGCCACAAAGGGACTCCTGACCTGACATTCACTTCTGGCTGCCAGTGATGTCAGTGGGATAGATCTGGGTCTGAGCCATACCTGCCAATGGAGCTGGGCTTTCTAAGGGTGGAGTGAGTTTAAACATTTGTATAATTAAGACATTATTATTGAAACGATTTGTTCCTCCTGAATTTTGATGTCAACGCCTTGGTCATGCCATTTTACGTCAAGTGCTGGTTGACTTAGTATTATCTCTGGATTGCTCCCAATTTAATCTTCACAATTACCTTTCAGGTTTGGACCTGTATCTTCATTTTACTATGTATAGTTGGGGATTGTCAAGCTGGAGCCAAAATGAAATGTGTGTGGTCTGTATACAGGCATGCGGACTTACGCTTAACTGTAGAGTCAAAGGCAAAAGTCAGTTTTGTCAATTAAAAAAATTGAATGGGTAGGTTTGTCATGAGAAAATGTCGTAGAGCTTTATTATGAAAGCACACGCTTTGGGTCTTTGTTGGGATTTGTATTTTAAAATCTCAAGTCTCTTGTCTGTGTTAACTTTTGATCCAATGAGAAGGAGCTCCAGTGGTAGAGAAGGGATGGCGCTTAGCTGTCAGCTCGTCCGATGCTTGGAGTCTGGAATTATGGAAACCGAAGTCTGGAGAGATTGACTGACAGATGCAAGTGCCAGAGCTGGGACTGGAACCCGGGACCCCTCTGACAACCAGGGCTCATTGGTCCACATGAAGTCGGTGGCCTTACAGCAGTGCTTGTTTCCTGTGAGCTAGCACATTAGCTACCCTTTTCTTCTAGGGTGGCCACAA
>CM052895.1:124651362-124693763 GCA_028534135.1 Potos flavus
CTGGGGCTGTTGACCAGAACACCTTCGTTTTTCTTCCATGTGGTCTCCCCATGTGGCTTGGACTTCTCACAGCATGGTAGCTGGATTCCCAGGGGGAATTCCCAAGCACAAAGGCAGAAACTGAAGATCTCCTAAGGGTTAGCCTAGAGAGGTTTGTAGTCTTACTTTTCTGCACATTTTTTTTGGTGAAAACTGATCATAGGGCCAGCCAAATTCAAGAGGAGGGGAGGTTCATGGCATGGTCATATTGCCAAAGAGCTGGGGATGCTGCAGCTACAAACACAATTAGTTACTAAGGATGTCCTAACTGGTGTATCCATATTGTTGAATATTTTGCAGCTATCATACAGATAGGAATAACCTATATTAAAGTACAAAAAGGTCTGTGGTGTATTAGTAAAATAAAATACATGAAAAATGTTATAGTATAATATAGAGATGTGTGTATACATCTGCATATGTTAGTATGAGCATAGTGCATATGGAAGGATATGCTTCACTGCCCACATTGGTTATATTGAACATGCCTTAATATAATGGATAACCAGTTTAAAGGTAAGCAGTGGTACTCAGAAATCAATTTCAAGACCAGATAAAATCTGTAGACAAACGATAAAGGTAGGAGATAATGTAGGAGAATATTACTTTAAAGGCTTAGGGAATGTTTACAAAAAACAGGGATCTCTTTTTTTGTATATCTTTTGACTGTTTATATATGCATAGAAATAAATCTGTAAAGATTTAGAACAAAATAATTGCCATAATAATTTCTGGATGGCAGATGATTTTTTTTTCCTTTTAGCTTCTCTGTATTATACAATTTTAAAAACAATGAGCACGTCTTATTTTCATGATAGAATAACAGGATTTCTAAAAATGGAAGATAGTACAGAAAAACTGGTACCATTAAGGTGTCTGTTATCTGAATACTCAAGACTCAAAAAAGCAATAATCACATGAAATTATCATAAGATGAATCCATTTGAGAACAGCAGTTGTCACGTAACATTTTTGTTCCTTTCTTACAGCAAAGACTGAAGGAAGAGAAGGAAGCCAAACGGGCACGCTTGGATGGTAGGCATGACTACGTACTTGCAATTGTAGCTTCCTGCATAGACCTGGACAAAACTGAAGTGGAAGATGCCATTCTTGAGGGGAATCAGGTGAGATGCATTTGAGTTCTCACTGACTTGATTATGGAAGGCAGAGAGAGTCTGTTGACTCAGTCCTATGGCAGGATCTGTGCTGGGCTGTGGAGGGGGTGTCTGTTCTAACATGGGCAAGACTCCATTCTGACAGTAACAGGGGTGGCAGATTGACTTTGGGACTCTCCAGCTCTTCATGTTGAAGGAGGTATTTATAACTGTCATTTAAGTCTCGTTCTGACAGAAATGTCTGCGTGTTTCTGAATCCAATGAAGCTGGGTTCAGGCGCCATCTTGGAACCTGAGTTTGGAGAATAGAATCTTCTCTCGGCTTCTGATTCATCGTGTTTTGCATTTATCCTGTTCTAACCTGGGTAGTTGAATTGTACCATAGTTCCCTGGCTTT
This sequence comes from Potos flavus, assembly GCA_028534135.1. Lineage (NCBI taxonomy): Eukaryota > Metazoa > Chordata > Mammalia > Carnivora > Procyonidae > Potos > Potos flavus. The sequence continues at coordinate 124,652,913 of CM052895.1, forward strand.
GACTTTGGTTTGGCAGCTGAATCTGGTTTCTTTTGTTCCTGAACTTGACTTCTATTTTCTGCTATGATTTCCCTCCAAAATCTGGGGTATAATTTGATTTTGGAGAAGTAAGATCAAAATATGGGAGGATGTAAATTCCTGAGCATTAAGGAAGGCATATCAGGAGCCCTATAATAGTTGCTGAATGTTTTTGTTCTTGTTGTTGCTTTTGTTTGTTTGTTTGTTTGTCTTTTTAGGCACAAAAATAGAGAGGGTGAGTCCTTTCGTTGATAGGGGCGTCACACTATTGATAATGTTATTTGGTGGTATGCTTATAAATGTTTAACAACCAGCTTTGAGCATGGGGGTAGAGGGAGGCACCATTTTGAGTGTTTGCTGATTTCTGTGGTGTTACTATTTCCACCATGGCTGATTCCAGACTATTAACATGATGTTACTAAAGGCTTAGTTGGAAAGAGTTGTGATCAGTTGACTGTCATGACGAGTATGAGCTGGCTCCGACACTCCACTGGCTTTGTTCCTTCCTGCCATGTCACTCTGGTGGGGTTACCAGGAGTCAGTGGAACAGTGAGGGTGGATAGCACTAAACAGTCCCCCAAAACGGAGGCATGAAAGGAGACAGAGTCTACCTAATTCAGTTTTGAAGAGATTGTTCCACGGGTGAAATGCTTAACTCTGCCCCACTTCCCAATTCAGACACCTGGATTTGGGATTGCGCAAATGGAATACATGAGTAAAAGTTCTGAACTGTGGAAAGCCCAATTTAAACCGCTATGTCATATTGAGGACCAGGAAGGTCAAAACCTGGAGGTTGAAATAAAACATCCTGGCTTGGGCTCACAAGCAACGGAGAGGGGCAGGAATTTCAATACCAGCCTATTGGAAGTACCTCCCTCACATTCTTGGCTTGGAAGTTAATCTCAATGAGGGCATCCCACTTGGCCCCATAGTATCCTCAATCAATGAAATCTAACGAAGGAAACAGGGCAGCTTGTTCTTCCTTATTTATTCTAGTTTTGTCTATAATATGGTGGAAAATGAAGGGGGCTTATTTTTTTCCACAGTTAAATTTTCAGGCTAGAGTTTATAATTTAGAAACATTTTATTTTAAACTGTGGTAATGACATAGGATGTAGAATTTACCATCTTAACCTTTTTTTTTTTTTTTAAGTAGGCTCCACACCCTTTAACACTGAGATTCTAAGACCTGAGCTGAAATCAAGAGTCAGACGCTTAACCAACTGAGCCACCCAGGCGCCCCATTAATCATTTTTAAGTATACAGTTCAGTAGTGTGAAGTATGTTCACATCATTGGGTAACCAATCTTCAGAACTCTTTGTCTTGTGAAATTGAAACTCGATATCATCAAATGACCCATCCCCCCAGCCCCTGAAAACCACTGTTCTATTTTCTGTCTCTACAAATTTGACTACTTTAGATACCTCATATAAGTGTAATCATACAGAATTTGTCTTCTTGTGACTAGCTTATTTTATTTAGCAAAATGTCCTCAAGGTTCATCTGTGTTGTAGCATGCGTCAGAATTTCCCTCCTTTTTAAGGCTGAATAATATTCCATCACCTGTATATGCCACATTTTGTTTATCCATTTATCTGTTAATGAACAGTTGGTTGCTTCCATCTTTTGCCTACTGTGGATAATGCTCGGGTAAGCAAGGGTGTACAAATATCTCTGCAAGAACATGCTTTCAATTCTTTTGGGTATATACCCAGAAGTGAAATTTCTGGATCATAGAGTAATTCCATTAATATTTTGAGAAATCACCATGCTGTTTTCCATAGTGACTGTATAATTTTTACGTTCTCACCAAAATTGTATAAGGGTTCGAATTTCTCCATATCCTTGACAACATTTATTTTCTAGGTTTTTTTTTTTTTTTGACATTAGCTATCCTAATGGACATGTAGATTTTATCCTTTTACCTCTAATATGAATTTAAAACTGTGCCATTGGTAGTAGGCCAGATGGCAGACTTCTGGTTGTACAGTGAAGCTCAAGGACTAAATTCTGGGCTGCTGTTGGATAGAGTGTTCCATAATCATGTGTGCTCTTCTGGCATTTTTCAGTGATTATTACAATTTAATATTAATTGTCTCTAGTGTATTAGACTAGGTTTTGAAAAGTGTGTTCTCTCTTCCTGATCTGCAATTGACTGAAAACAAAACACTTCTATATTTGTCTGCTTTCAATAGCTCAGCACTTTCAGAAATTAGCAAAACTGGAGAGACAGTCCCTTTTCAAATGCGTATATGTAGCAAATATTTTCATGATTAATTGAATTTCTTTGTTGAATTACATTTTTATTACGGTGAGGCATTTACTCTCTGTGTTTTTTATGTTGCAAAAAGTATGATGCCTTCTCTATGGTTTGCATTAGATGCAGTTTTATCTGAAAAAGAAAGATGACCGCAATTGCCGATTCAAGTATGGTTTCTAATTCAGCGCGAAGTTGTGACCTTGCCTTTTCTTTTTCGCAGATTGAAAGAATCGATCAGCTTTTCGCTGCTGGAGGTCTTCGTCACCTTATATTTTATTATCAGGATGTGGATGTAACAGAAACAGGTATCCAGACTTGGTGTAATGTAACTCACAAATGTGTTGCTGGGTTCATCTGTGGATGGCATGAAGCAGAAGGCCATCCTTAGAGCTGACAGGGCCTCTTACGTTTCCATCTTGGCCGATGGGACAATTGGGCCTCTGTGAGGTGAGGCCTGGGTTCCATTTTCCTCTCAAGGAGAAGGGACAGATAATGCTAGGTTTCTAGCCTGGCTGTTCTAACTTTATTGAGATATTTTGTTTCCCATTTCAGGCTGTGCTGGTAATTGAGGAATAATAAAGTACTTTACATTTTGAGGCTTCTTTTCCTTCCATGCTAGTTCATTCTATGCAGTTATGTTCTAGAACTTTTTATGGGCATCTGCTTCTTTTCTATATAGACACCATTTATTTTTAACATAGAAATTGTTGCCAATGAGCATAATGAATTTTCTAGTTAAATACCACATTATGTTTATTTTCTACTGTCAGTGATTCAAACGAGTAATATGGAAAGACAAGTTTAGTTATTTTCACCTAAGAAAAATTTGCAAATCTTTGTGTGGATTCAACTGGCATATCCCATTCTACTTTTATGTGAATTCATATAATTTTAAAGCCAAACTAGGGACATAATCAAAAATATTATGATTATATTAAAATATTATATTCATCCTTTTATGACCTTTTTGAAAAAAAGGGAAAATAGTTATTGCTGTTGGCATTTAGTATGGCTAATGCTTTTTTGCTTAAAAACTGAGAAAATTATGCATGCATACTCTAAGTGATTGGCATTTTTCTGGAATTATTCATCTGAAATTTTGTGGTCAGGAAGTTTGTTATACTTTGAGCGAAAAGTCGAAATACAGGAGTTTGGAATTCTATTACAGATTACAAAACAAAGTCAGATGAAATGTTGAATTCGTCCATGAAATGCGCACTGGGTGAAATAGACCCTTGTGTGTAAATATGACATTGAACAAGAAGGGTTCATGGGATGTAGACATGATGCAAGCTTATTTTCATTTCCCACTCTCCCTCTAAACCTTTTTGGTGGGACATGTAGACAAGGTCCCAAGTAGGGCTTTAATCTCTTGACCTTGGATTAAAACTCAGACCATTCTATGACGTTTCCGGGTATTCTTAGGTAAGAAAAATTCCTATAGTTTCTTCACATTATAAGTACTATCTCAATTCAGAAACTAAAAAAAAAAAATCCAGTTAATCAAAATTAATTGGTCTAAAGTTCAATCTTCTTTACTCCTGGTCTTCCTCCTTCCTTCCAGCCCAGCAGGGACCTGAGAAAGTCAGTATTTGCTGTAGGAGAGAAGCATATGGTCCTCCTCTGCTTCTTCAACTTATCCTTTTGGAAGCTCCTGTCCACACTTTGTTAACCACAGTCGCTGACTGTGTCAGGCTTGAAGTAGGCCAGGGACAAGAGCGGACAGGTGGCAGGAGAGCTTTGACTTGACTGACATTGTCCCTGTCACAGTTGGCTGAACTTGATTCTCTGGGTCTTTGCTCTCGTGGGCACTAGGTGGATTCTCCAGAGATGGCCACTGGTGGCTGCACATCCCAGGGTGATGTGTCCTCCTCCTGATGAGGGCTATCCTCTGGTTATCTTTATTGGACGTGTTCACTGTCAAAGCCACAGTCCAAGTCCCTTGCCCAGCACTGTTTGGGGAGAGTCTAGGAGAGGGTTCCTCTAAGAGGTTCTAATCCCAGGGTTTTAGGATTCAACTTCCAGTCCATGTCCTTCCCCAGATCTCTCCCTTGGCACTGTTCTCCCACCCCAGTAATCTTGCTTGAACTACTGATTCACATGCAAAACTAAAACTTTTGTGGGCAGATAAGAGCATAGTGGACTAGCTCTGCGTACTTAAATAATCCACTCAATGAGCTGCATGCTTAGATGACCAAAAATGAATTTTCAAATAACAATAATGAGAATACTTAGTGAGCGATGATTTTTATGTGCTTTTCTAAGGTCTTCACATGTATTAACTCCTTTAATCCTCACAACAACTCCAGATGCTTGGATCGAGTATTATTATTTGAATTTCTCAGATGAGAAAACTGAGTCACAGAAAGATTAAGTAACTTGCCCAAGGTCACATGGCTGGGAAGTGCAGCCTGAGACTCAGGCCTTGGGAGTCTGGCTCTAGAGCTCACACCATTCATCACGATGCTCTCCTGGCTCAACAGTGTCCTGAATTTAGCGCCATACTGAGGGGGCAGGAGGGCTCTGGAGTTTTACAGTTAGAGCTGGTTTCTGATCTTGGATCTGCCACCTGTTAGCTGGGATTCGGGGCAGGTCACAGCTGCCTTTAGGGTTGTAGTGACTTCAATAATGTAGACAAGGTACCAAGTAGGGGAGCTGACACAGAGCATGTGCAGTAGATGGTGTCCTCTCCCTTACTCACCCCTTCTCAATGGCCCTCTTGTAGCCTATCGTGGGTGGAAATGACTTTTGTAGCTTCAGCAAGAATCTACTTTGGACCAAACTCTCTTATTCCTGGGCCTCTCATTCCTGTTTTTTGCTGGAGCAATGATTTTGAAATAAACCTGTGATCTGAAATCAGTCAGCTCCTTTTAGATCCCTTTAGGGTTTCAGCTAGAGATTGTCCAAGCAGTGGACCTTCTGGGGCACATGGATGAGTCAACATGACAGTATTTTCATGAGGAGGCTTCATTCCGAGAGGCAGCCACGTGGACTATAGATAGTATTGGTGAAACTAAAATTCTTCTGCCCTTGTAGGACAGCTTGGTGCTCCAGGGGGAGTAAATCCTCTTTCCGAGAAGATTAAAAAACCTAAGGTGTTCGTGACCGAGGGAAAAGATGTTGCTCTTACCGGAGTATGTGTGTTCTTCATCAGGACTGACCCTTCCAGAGCCATCACCCCTGAGAACATCCATCGGGTAAGGGGCAAGAGCAGTCCTTTACCCCAAATTGCCAAAAATCACAAAAATTCTACAAAAAAAAAAAAACAAAAAACCCTCCCCAGAGAGTTAACCACTGTGTTCATCAGCTATGTGAAACTACTTTCAAAGAAATTTTTCTAAAAGCCTTCACAGCAAACAAGAAGACATTTCCTTTAAATCTGTTGAGTCAGAGGACTTAATATTCAGCTTATTATAAAAAATGGATATAATATTATATGTATGCATGTGCATGCATGTGTGTATGTATGTGTAAAACAGGGAAGTCTTGCCTTTTAAACATAATTTCCCAAACATTACTTACTTAATGGCAATTTTCACACATTTAAAGTAAGATTTACAATGATGGATATATAGTTTTATTTTTTGTGCAAAGTAAAGTGTAAATCTTCTCTGCCCACAATGGGTGCATTATCAGCTTGGTGCAAAGAAACTGGTAATGTCTCGAGTTCTGTTTAGTTCGTGATTTTATTTTGAGGATTGCAATTTAGAATAGTATAATGTATCTTAACCAGGGTATCAGAAAAGTAATTTCCTGGACTTAGAGACTGAATCTACACACAGATCAAGGCCAGACCATATAGAAAACGGAATGTTGACCTACAGCTGCCAGCAACCTGCCCAGAAAACCAAGCCCCTTTTCTATGAAACAACCCAGGTAGCCGGCCTGCAGTGTGAGACTTGCAGGAAACCAGTGAGGAAGGCAAGCAATAATCACTCTAACGATTGGCCAGCATGGTCAGGACCTGGTTCGTGACTGCCAGCCTCCTTCCCTCTGTCCGTACTCCCAGCATACTTCCCTGGGGTCAACCGGAGAAAGCCAAAGATGCAGCCCTCACCCATCACACAGGATGCCCCGCTTCTTGGAGCCACCTCCAGCTCCCCCACACCTGAAGCTGTCCCTTTTCGCCACCAGGAAGCTTTCCTACTCCCCTGCCTGCTTTTGAGCGTCTGCCGAAATGCAGGCAGTGGCCACCGACTCTTGCTGTAGCCGGCTCACAGTTTTGCTCTTCTCATTTGGTTCATCTTCATTTACTTCTACAGGAGAGTTGATGAATGAACAGCATTCCGAAACGACTCAGTAGCTATGCTGCCATTGCAGGTAATTTTTACAGTAGAGGGTCTCCTAACTGTTTTCCAGGAGGTGAGCTTTAATATGCTAGACGCCGCGGATGGGGGCCTGCTCAATAGCATGAGGCGTTTGCTGTCAGATATCTTCATTCCCGCTCTCAGGGCCACGAGCCATGGCTGGGGCGAGCTCGAGGGTCTTCAGGAAGCAGCCAGCATTCGGCAGGAGTTCTTGAGCTCTCTGGAAGGCTTTGTGAGCGTCCTGTCAGGTGCCCAGGAGAGTTTGAAGGAGAAGGTAAGAGGGAATAAGTTATTCCTTCAAAAGTTATCAGATGGTGAACAAATCAACATGTAAGTATGTAATGCTTCTCTTAGATGGTCTTAATCCCATTGCCCAGCAAATCTGGAAAAACATTTGGTGGGCATTTTTATTGCCCTTTGAAGAGGTGGTGGTGACTAGATTTAAATTGTTGTAGTTTGGAGTGATTAGTGCATTAGGGGTCCCTTAGGAGGGCTGGCCATGATGGAGGGTTTTATTCAGTCATATCAAACGTTTGACTGCAAACAGAAGTGTATGGAATGTTGGTGGCATCGGTCTGCATCCTAGAAGGAAAGGAATTTGCAACCAGGGTGTGTGGCGTGTGTCTGTGTGTGTCTGTGTGCGCACGTGTGTGGGGTGGGTGGTGGGTAGGGATGGAGGAAATCCCGAAGATGAGGCAGAAAGGAGAGAGGAGTGGACATAGCTGGAGGGAGTGGATTGGGCCCTGTGGTTCAGCCTGTGACCGAAAGGGCCTTTAAGAATAAGCTTGGCAAAGGCGAGGTTGAGGTTCCATAGAATTTGTGTGATCCACGGTAAGCCTGTGTTACAGGTTCCTTGGGGCAGAAGGTGTTGGATGCAAAACAGTGGTGACAACAGCCCAGATCACGCACGTATGGGAGACAGAGAAATGTAGCCTATGATACCAGTGACAAAGTATTTTTTTAAAGATTTTGTTTATTTATTTGAGAATGAGAGAATGAGCAAGGGGAGGGATAGAGGGAGCAGCAGGCTTCCCGCTGAGCATGGAGCCCAATGTGGGGTTCATTCCCAGGACCCCGTGATCACGACCTGAGCTGAAGGCAGACGCTTAACTGACTGAGCCACCCAGGCGCCCCCACCAATGATGACGGTGTATCACTCACTTTTCTCAGAGAATACTGAGAGTTTGAGACTTAGTGGGATAGTGGGGAAGGGAGGCATTAGGCTTGCCAAAGGATGTGGAATGTGCAAGTGGAGTTACTTTTCATCCAGACAGGAGTGGGGTAATTCCACCTAATATCGAGTTCTATTTGCAGTGAACTCCTGACTCAGGCCATAGTGAGATGCAAGTTGAAGCGAGTTAAATTGCTATTCTACCTAAGAAAGCAGTGCCTTCATAGGGCTCCACCTCCTCTTGTGGTATAGATACTCAAAAAAGTGGATGGATCACCATCTAGCGGGGAGATGGTGCCACTTCACGAGGTGCGGAGCCCTCCCCTAGGAAACCAAGGATCACTCCTGGAGAAAGGGCAAGTGGCAGGTGCCGAGTGGGGGAGGTCAGGGGTGGAGGCGTGCTGGGGAGCTTCTTCCTGGCTGGGGCAGCGTGAGCACAAGCCCAGGGGAGTGGGGGCATGTGCCTGCCCTGGTGGGTTTTTGGAGCTCTGCTGGAGTGTAGCCAACTGAAAAACACAGAGTGGGGAGGCTAGGTTCTGGGAGGACAGAGCAGTGTCTCTGAGCCCCACGTAGATGGGACAGACACAGAGCTTCTGAGCGTGGGAGCCAGGGCTGGAGGCCATCAGATAAGGTTAGAGCTGGCAGGACTGTAGGAGGAAGCAAGTGAGGGAAATGGGAAAACTCTGGTTCTGCCTTGGTTACCAACAAGCCCTTAGGGCCTGCGCTTTGTCATGTGGCTGCTTGGCCATATTGGCATTTGAGGGTGACAAACAACTACACCCCTTCCTGCTGGTTCTGAACCAGTTGAGAGAAATGCGCTTGTTCTGTGGTTGGTGAAGGCGGATTGGGCCTGAAACCTGAATTTAGGCATTCCCAGTGCCAGGTGCACTTTTACCAGAAGGAAATGCCCTTCTCAAATACTGAGGTCCATTTATGTGTGCGGGAAAATGCACCAGGTTTCTTTGTTAAGTCAAAACATAACACACCTCCTTCCCTAGCCACTTTCTCCTCTCTCCCCTGAAATGAATCCATGTATTTGCCATTGAACTTGCTAATTATAAAGATGTTATTGGGTAGGGACGTGAGAGTCTTTCTTCTGGCTAGTGTCAAAAAAGACTGTAATGGATTAGAAATTACTCTCCCTCCAATTTCCTTGAAGCTCCCCCATAATTCTTTGGTTTTGTGAGTTGACTCTTTCATTTCTAAGTAATTTCTAAGTTCCTTATTAATTCCCAAGTTTTGTGATGTTACGATGATTCTCTCTAGTAACTCCTTTTTTTTGACCCAACGTCTGCCCTCAGTCATCTCCAGTGGTATTTCAGTTCATAAGGAGGATTGAGCTTCCAGGAAACAGGGTCATTTAGAGAAAGCCTTAAGATCCTTCTAAGCCTAAGGGTGAACAGAAGAGAGTGTGTGTGTGTGTGTGTGTGTAAAATTAGCACCATCTTATTATTCAACTTTCATTTTAATTAGGTGAACCTTCAAAAGTGTGACATATTTGAACTGAGAACCCTGAAGGAACCAATAGACTACATGACTCTAGCTAATAACCCTGAGACTTTGGAGAAAATAGAAGGTTATGTGAGAGTATGGATCAAACAGGCCGAACAGGTAATTTCCAGAAACCAAACATCAGTTTCAGATGCCACGTTACTGGAGTAGTCAGTGGAAGAGTATATCGTATGCTATTCCCTTTTGCTTGAATATTTAACCTCAAGCCCCTAAAAAGGCGAGAAGTTCAGTGCGATTTAATTTATAGTCATTAGTTAAGAAGACATAGTAAGAATTTGAAGAGATGAAAGCAATTGGCTTTAAATACTTATGTGCAAGAAGATTGCATTTTGCCAATTATTTTCTCAAGGCGTATTTTACTTGAGATAGGACCTCTGTCGAAAAACAAGGAGTTTTCCAAACACTGTGTCCTCCGAAAGGGAGCTTGAGACTTAACTTAAAAAAAAATATTTTCAGAAAAATCCTAAGTGAAGGTGGACATTGAATCAGAAAGTAAGCACAGTGAAAATTAGCCAACTTAGGGCACGGGGGCTTTCCAAGGTTTTATTGCTCCAAGATTATACAGTAAGTGGATAGTCAAGGGAACTTTCTGAAGTCAGGTCTTCCAAAAGTTATTCTACCTTTTTTAAGTAAGTAGTTTCAGTTAGAGCAAGTCAACCAAATTTTTGTTAAAGTGTTAAAAATGGATACAATTAGAAGGCTGTCATTTGAAGCAGGCATGTGAATAAAAATATATCATGATTCCGATAGCATAATTGACTTATTTCCTTATTTTTTTGGCCTGTGTATAACTTTCATACTGCCTAGTCCAAGGCTCTGCTGTGCATTTTCAGGTCCTTGCGGAAAACAGCCAGCTGCGTAAGGAAGTGGATGACCTTGGGCCCCGAGCAGAGTTGGAGCACTGGAAAAAAAGACTGTCCAAATTTAACTACCTTTTGGATCAGTTAAAAAGCCCGGATGTGAAGGCTGTGTTGGTCGTACTTGCTGCCACCAGGTCGAAGCTTCTGAAGGTTGTCAGCCATTTCTTTTTGCTTTGTGCCATGCGAGTGGAAACTCTCTGTGGGCATTTTCATGTCGTAGAGTAACTAGGCACAGGAAAATGTTATTATACCTTTAGGAACAAACTTTAAGATTGGATAACGTGGCCCTTTTATAATTCTGAGTACTGTGGAAATAGCCTTTGAATCAACGGTATCTGTTGGCCGCCGTCCATGTAAGTATATGTATTATTAGAGGGCATTGCATGTAATTAAGATGTAACATAATATCACGATTATGTATATATTTTGAATTTGGACCAAGCAGGAGTAGTAAAATAAGAACTTAACTTAAATATGGGTTTCGGATTTTTTTTTTTTTTTTTTGCCCTAGAGTATTGCTTTTCTATCCCTGTGTAACAAATTATCCTACAACTTAGCAACTTAAAACGGCAGACATATATTATGTCACGGCCTCCTGAGATTGTGGTCAGGGTGTCGGCTCATCTGAGGCTCCCCTGGGGAAGGACCTGCCTCCAAGTTGCTTGTGGGGTTCTTGCAGGGTTCAGTTCCTTGCTGGCTATTAGCTGGAGGCTTCCTCAGTTCTTTACAGTAGAAAATATGGGAATGAGGCAGAAAATGGATCCAGGAGCTGGGAGAGGAGAGAACGTGTTCAAATGGGGTGCTGCTATCTTGATGCTCTGTCCTAGTTATTGAGGAGATTTTGTAAGAGAAGGCTGTGAAGAGATCCCTTTAAAACTTCAGTCAAAAAATTTGCATTGGTCTTCAATGTGTCAATAGCCCTCCCTCCTGTGGCTTCAGCTTTATGCGAGATGCAGAGGATAAACTGAAGGTGACACAAGGGACTTGTGGTGACTTTTAGCAGCTGTCCTATAGTAATCAATGCATTAAAAGTGCTTTCCTGTCTTGTCCTTAGACTTGGCGGGAGATGGATATTCGAGTTACTGATGCAGCGAATGAAGCCAAGGACAATGTCAAATACCTGTACACACTTGAAAAATGCTGTGACCCCTTGTACAGTAGTGACCCTGTGAGTTAGAGGTCTCTACTTGCTTCGTCTACTGAGGACCCTTTTGCCCTGGCTGAATTGAGTGTGGAGTTTGGTTCATTAATATTACAGTCTGTTGGAAAAGTCTTTGAAACCTCTTTTTACTCTCAAGAAAATTATATATGTATACAATTGACCCTCGAGCAACGGTTTGGACTTTGTAGGTCCACTTACATGTGGATTTTTTTCAGTAAACACAGTACAGTGCTATACATGCAGTTTATCTCTCTTAACCATTTTCTTTTCTCTGACTTACTTTATTGTAAGGATATAGTATATAGTACACGTAACAAACGAAGTATGTGTTAATCAACTTTTTATGTTATTGGTAAGGCTTCTGGTCAACAGCAGGCTAGTAGTAGTTAAGTTTTTGGGGAGTCAGAAGTTATGCCTGAATTTTCAACTACATGGGGATTGGTGCCCCAACCCCTTCATTGTTCAAGGGTCAACTGTAGTCATGTCTATCTAGATCTGTTTGTCTATCTGTCTATGATGGATAGGCAATATTATATTTTAAAAACCTTTATTGTATATTCCAGTTTCTGTTAAGTATTATAATTGATATTCTGGATGATACTCAAAGAAGTGAGGGAAAGGTTATCGGCTGGTGTTTTATCTTTTAACTTTAGGAAGTGCCTGCTTTTATTTATTACAAAATTAACCATTAATCTTATCATTAACAGAAAGTTAATGTTTCTTGCATTGAAACAAAATTTGATTAACTGCATATGACTGAATAATACAAGTAAAATTACCCTTAAATACATTTATGTGAAGTGTCAGTTAATGTTAGTGGTAGTGTTAATAGTGTTAGTTAAGTTAGTAGTTTGTTAGTAAGTAGTTCATTAGTAAGTGTTTGTTAGTAGTTCGTTAGTAAGTAGTTAGTAGTGTTAGCTAATATTTTAAAAATTAAAAAAAATCTCTTAGCTAATTTTATTGTAATGAAGATTGAATGGTTAGACTATTAAAATTTTTCTGAATTTGATACTTGTTTCTTTGAAAACTCTCGTGGTGTCTTCCAGATATCCATGATTGATGCTATTCCTACACTTATAAATGCAATTAAAATGATTTATAGTATCTCTCATTACTATAACACCTCTGAGAAGATCACATCTCTGTTTGTAAAGGTAAGTGCGTAGCATAAAGTCCATGGTCACTAATTTTTTTTTGCAATGGTTAAATTTTTAATAATTAGAAATTACTACACTGGCATAATTTAGTGTCTATATCCTACAATGAAAGAAAAAATTTTAATCTCTTAATAGATATAGAATTAAGTGTATTTGCAAGGCTGATTCTCACAAATCGTAAAGCATTATTTCCAAATAATTATTATAATAAATATGGTGTTATTTATATAGCAAAAATGAAAAATATAAAGATTCTCTTTGAATTTCTTTCCCTATGTTATTTAGCACATTATTTATTCCTAATGGGTAAGTTTTAATTAAGAAAAACTATATTTAACTGGGTTTCTCCTGTTTTATATTTTTTGTGCCACTTTTCCAAATTTATCTGATGCCACAGTTGTTTACTTGGTGTTATTAGAACAGTAATCATGATAATAAAAGCCACTTGCAACATTTCAGTAATCCATAAAGCAATTATAATGATTCTGCCAAAAAACATAACGATCTTTAAACCTTATGTCCTAACTCGTAACTATTTTATGGTGAGCACTGTTGTTTTTCCCATTTTGCACAGTCTCTAAGAAGTAAATGACTTTCATTCCCAAGGTAAAACTTTTAAGCGGTGTATTACGACACAGGCATTTTCGCCTCATCTGGGCTTGTGTTGCGAATGCTAACATAGTAGGAGGCACGGCTCTTGCTGGGAAGGGGGACGTCCACCCCAAGAACTGGACAGGAGACTCCCTTTCTTCTGCTCTCAGTCAGGCACTTCAGGTAGAAAAAGGAGGGAAATCCACGAGTTTCTTGCTGCACTTCTTTCCATGTTAAAAGGACGTGTTAGGGTTGTGAGGGATATTCCCTTAATAGGAGACTCAAAAGTCGATTCGGATCATCACGTCAGGCTTCATGCATATTATCTGCAAGGCCTGTTTTTGAACAAAATTGTGAAATCGTCATTTATCTAATTTAGAAAAACCTTTCCCTATGGAAATTTTGAGGCAGGTACAAAAGGAAAGAGAATGGCACACCAAACCCCCAGGGACCTGTCCCCCAGGTTCTGCCCGCACGCCGTCCATCTTGTTTCTCGCGCACTCCCGAACTTTGCACCACACATCCCAGCCATCATGTCGTTCCATGCATACTTTATAGTCATCTGACTTTCCTTTTAATTTGTTAAAAAAAAAATCACAATGAAATTCTGAAGAAGTTTTCTACAGTTTGGAGGGATGGAGAAAATGTGAGTGGATACGGATGTCAGCTTGACTCTCTTTTGCTTTTCCTTTTGACATTTCTGCTCCTGCTCCTGGTGTCATGAAATGACCAGGGTGGACAGTCCTCCTCATGGCACTTGGAGACTGTGAGTGACATGTTAGAGCAGGCTACCTAAGGAGACCGGGGGAACCCTCAACGGCTTTTAGATAGGGAAGTGATAGGAAGCCAGGAAGGGCTGGGTAAGGTGTTCACCCTGCATCCATAAGGGGGCCTTAACTGTTGATTTGCCGTAGTGCTTCCAACTCTGTGATTCTTTTTTTTTTTTAACAAGTAAATTTTTTTTTTTTTTTAAAGATTTTATTTATTTATTTGACAGAGATCACAAGTAGGCAGAGAGGCAGGCAAAGAGAGAGAGGGGGAAGCAGGCTCCCTGTGGAGCACAGAGCCCGATGCGGGGCTCGGACCCAGGACCCTCAGATGATGACCTGAGCCGAAGGCTCATTAACCCACTGAGCCACCCAGGCGCCCCCAACTCTGTGATTCTATCAGTGGTTTCGACAGTACATGTTGGCATCTAAAAAAGTCAAACAAATAGAAGCAGAGATGAAGGGGTAGATGTGTTAACTTGACTGTGGCAATCATTTCACACTATGAATATCAAGCATCATATTGTGCATCTTAAATATATACCATTTTTGTTTGTCATTTATACCTCAATAAGGCTGGGACAAAAAAAGGTTGGTGCTGGATCATAGTCGTGATGGAAAAAAGTAAACCTGATGTCAAGTTCACAGACTGTACACTCGGAGACGTAGAGGAGTCAAGGACCCTCTAGTCCGGCTGGTGACTGATGGCTGTTTTATATACTTAATGCCATTTTATTGGGACATTCCAGGTGACTAATCAGATGATATCTGCGTGTAAAGCCTATATTACCAACAATGGAACTGCTTCCATCTGGAGCCAGCCGCAGGATGTTGTGGTGGAGAAAATATTATCTGCAATCAAGCTTAAGCAGGTAATGGTCAGCTTAATAACATATTCAGATAATGTTTTATTATTTGTGTGTTGTTTTTGCCAATGCATCTTTAATCACTTGGCAGTTACCATATTATTGGTGGCTCCAAAGTCATTCTTTTCGTAAAAACAGTAATCCTTTATTGTTATGAAAATTGAGTGTTAGTAAATCTGCTTTCACAATTTATTCACTTATTCTACTGTTTTGGGGGCCTTTTATGTCCCGATGTCATACTCAGTACCAGAGATGCAAAGATGCGGTAGTTTCTTTAGTTTCTTAGGGACGAATGGGCGCTAGGCACAGAGTGAGGCTACTGTTGGCCGGGGGGACCAAGTGGAAAGGCTCTGCCATTGAGTTAGATTGTGAGTAATTAGGAATTTGTTAGATTGGGAGTTGTGAAATAATGACATTCCCAGATGAAAAATGGGTACATACAAAGGCATGAAACTTGAAGGGTTTGCAACACTACCCTAAATTTGTGGCTGCCTCCACAAAGGAGAATAAGGTTGATACCTGTGTTCTGTTTCCTGCCTAATATTTTGATTTTTAATTTTAAGGAATACCAGCATTGCTTTCACAAGACGAAACAAAAGCTTAAACAAGACCCAAATGAAAAGCAATTTGAATTTAGTGAGATGTATATTTTTGGAAAATTTGAAACTTTCCACCGACGTCTTGCCAAAATAATGGACATCTTTACAACCTTCCAGACGTATTCAGTCCTGCAAGATTCTAAAATTGAAGGGCTGGAAGACATGGTCACTAAATACCAGGTTCTATTCTTTCTTTATTTTTCTTTATTTTTATTTTTTTTAAAGATTTTAATTTTTTAAAAATTTATTTATTTGAGAGAGAGAATGAGTGGGAGAGGAGCAGAGGGAGAGGGAGAAGTAGATTCCCTGCTGAACAGAGAGCACCGATGTGGGGCTTGATCCCAGGACTCCAGGATCATGACCTGAGCCGAAGGCAGACGCTTAACTGAATGAGCCATCCAGGCGCCCTAAAGATATTATTTTTTTTAAAAGTCATCTCTACACCCAGCATGAGACTGAACTTAATGACCCAGAGATCAAGAGTCGTGTACTCCACCAACTAAGCCAGTCAGGCCCCCACCCCTCCACCCCCGGTTCTGTACCTTAAACTAAATTTGCAACCCTCAGCCATAACTAAAGCTTTAATATTTTGTGCAAATATCTATATTTAGAATGACTCAAATAATCCATCTGTAATGTTAGATGGAAGCTCATGGCCCTTGAACAATAAAGAAATTAAATCTATTTGAGAATTGTGTAATGGTGCTAATATGTTCTTTTCAGGTATGTGATTACGAGAATGACCTCTCAATACTCTAAAATTAATCATCATTAGTAAGAGCATTTTCACTAGTAGCAAAAGAAAAATGTTTGACTATAACTTATTATTTCATTTATTCATGCAAGAAATATTTAATGAAGCATATACACCAAGTTCTGAGTGCATCCAATTGTGCCTGCACTTAGCATTTTATTTGGAACTATATCAACAAAATAAAGAGACCAGATTTTAATTTCATCTGACCGTTCCCAATGATTTTGATTTTTAACTGCTTTATCTTATAAAGGTATATCTTAGTTTTTAAAGTGGGCACAATGATCTAGTGTTTTGAAGAATTTTAAAAAAACAATTTACAAACAAAATGGGTTTTAGCTTCTTAGTCCAGATATAGTCAAGTCTCTCTTGTTTGGGGACAGTAATATGAAAAGCTCAATTTTTTTTTTGTACTTGAATTTGAAAAGGATCACGTCATTTACTGCTGCACGTTGGTTTTTGTTCTCTAACAGTTTAGGCTAATATCAGGAATCTTTTTCATTTCCTGAGTAGACCAGATTTTAGGAAAAAAAGAAAAAAGACCTCTGTTATATAGCAGGAAATATTTTAGGTAGGCTGGATGTTATCTGCTGGGTGGGTAATCTGTATCTGAAACCGACAGTTTTGCGAGACAAAGACAGAATGTGTTCATTTGCTTTTCAGTTTGGAATTTATTTATTTTCTATTCTTAATGAAAAAATAACTTGGGAGCATATGTCAATGCTTATTTTTGAGGGAGAAGTTGAACTATACATCTAAACGCAGATAAAGACTGTTCTAACCTGATAAAATACTGGGAAGAGAAATAGCTTTGAAACTCTAAAGTGAAATGTAGATGAAAACGGATGTTCCAGAGGGTAGTGACATAAAATGTAGATGATGCATGAAAGCCATCAGGGGAGATTTTTGTGTTAGGACCAATGTCCAGAAGTTCAAAATGGTGACCCTGGAGGTGCAACTCAGGCTCCTTGCATACCTATCAAGGTCCTGTCCACCCCGCCCACCTCCTTGCTTGCCTCTCTTCGTGGATGTTCTGCAGACACAGGCCAGTTCAGTTCACTCCACCTTAGGGCTTTTTTTTCTGGAAAGTTCTGCCTCTGGATCTTCACATGGTTATTCCTTCTTGACTTTCAGATTTTCATTTAAATGACCCTCTCAATAAGGTTTTCCTTGGTCTCTGTTCCTCTGAATCACTCTATGTCACATAGCTCATTTTATCACGGTGTGAAATTATCCTGTTCATTTATCCTGTTCATTTATTTATTTCAGATAAATGAACATAGATTCTGACCCCTCTCCCCCACCGAGGATGGGTGTCCTCTGAGGGCAGGGATGTTTGTTTGTTCCGTTCCTTCCTGTGTCTTCAGAGTTCACTAGTGTATAATAGGGGTGCACGAAGTGTCAAGTAACTGATTTAGTAGATCAAGTTTGAGTAGTGGGTTTAAGGTCATGATTAATCAGTTTATTAACATAATACTCTTAAGTGACCATTTATATACAGGGCACGTAACATGATGGGCGGCATAATATGGATACAGTGTCTTCATGGAACTAATTTTGTAGCTATACAGCATGGAAAGGGTAGGTTCTAATTAGTAAACTTGATTCAAGAAGTTATGCAGTTTATACACTTTGTCTATCGAGAGATTTGAATTGATGTTTAAATGGAAATGACTTTGAAGAAGAGATGATGGAAGGAGGCTCAACTTTCTTCATAAAAATTATATGCCTGTGTCAACAGCGTGGGCACATGAGTTTGGGAATGGCTTAGTACCTGGTTAAGAATGATCGTAGAGCATGATAGCTCATTATTCTGAGCAAACAAAGCGTAGGATAATAGTATTCTCAAGGAGACGAGTTGCCTGATTTGTACTTTTGTAGTTGCAGACTGTGGCTTTGCAGGGTGGGAGGAAGCAGTTAATTCTGGAGAGTCTTTAAATGGCAGATTGTGGTTTGATGTTTTATTTAAGACACGTGAGGCCCGGAAGATAGTTTTTCATCTCTAGATATTACAACTATTTTCCTCCTAGGCTGTTTGGGTTCTGTTTATATTATTTATTTTCTGAGAAGACTTAAACTTTTCAATGAAAAATGTTTTAGTAAATTCTGTTCTGGGCTTTTAAAAAAATTTTAGATGTCATTAGTAAGAAATTCTTAGAGAAAACATCTCTCCTACTTTTCAGATGTGGTTTTCTTTTCTTTTCTTTTTTTTTTTAGGAATACGTAAAACCTCATGAAAATGCTTTCTAAATGAGTTCTTTGAATGCACTAGGCAACATTATATTGCCTCTGATAAGCATTAAGCAATGCGAATAATTAAAGAAATAAGGCTCCTTTTAAGTTGATTTTTGGGGAACGATTATATAGGTTCTACATTTAAAGGTCGTGTTTAATTAAATAATGCAAGAATATTGAAATATTGTCTTCTCTCATAACATTTCAGAGTATGGTTGCTATCATAAAGAAAAAGGATTATAATTTCTTAGACCAGCGGAAGACGGATTTTGACCAGGATTATGAAGAGTTTTGCAAGCAGACTAATGACCTTCATGTAAGTCATATAATAATATTCCTGTTGACAGTTGTGTGTTTATTTTTTCCATTCTGTATAATGCTGCTAATCATTAACCATTCAGAAGTGAGAGGCGTCTTCGTCACAGAGGTGACCGATCACAACCTCAGCCTGCATTTTGTGATTTCACATTAATAATTGAAGGCTCTTTTTCATGGATTAAAGGGTCATAAATATAGCTTTGGATAATGATCCGTAATCACAGACTTCTGCATGTCTTCCATCTTAGTTCTTAGAAAATTAACTTTCATCTTCTGTTGAAATGTGGGGTTATTAGAATATAGACATTTGTTTCCATTTGTTTGTTGCTTTATAGCAGTGATTCTGACCAACCGTCTGGTAGATTGCAAAGGCAGGGGTGCAGCTGACCTTAGAAACAGTGGTACCAAGACCTTAGCACCTGGGTCCCTCTTGGTCTGCAGCCTCTTTCTTTTTTCCTTCTCCCCCCGGCCCCCACCCCTACTCACCGCAGACCAGCCATCTTGACTTCCAGTCCATATGGGCAATGAATGGCCATTAGCAACTTCTGAGAATATATATCAGGACCAGCCCCAGCTTCAAATCCCTAAGGAAAGGGTTGGGTTGGCCAGTTCTAGTGGAGTGCCTAGCCCTGGACCTGTCACCTGTTATGTGGTAAAGGTAGGGACGTTGGAACCTCTAGGTAGGGGGAGGTTGGGAATGTTTGTCATTAAAGGAGGAAGCTCAAGGAGGGTGGAGGGGAGATGACCCCATAGCTGTCTACCATAGTTTGTATTCAACTTCTTTTGATCCTAGTGAAGTGCTGAGTATACACCTTTCTGATTATAAAAGGAAAATGGCCATTCTGTTATTTCTTTTCCAAAATTTTTGATTTGAAGTCAATTTCTACACATGAAGGAAAAAGAGCTCTGAGGAGACGGGTTCAGGGGTGAAAGGAATTATAATAGAATGAGCTAATTCTATATGTTAGGTAATGTCCTAGCACTTTATGGGTGTTAACCATGTAATAATCACAATAATCATATAAAGTGGGTGCAGTTATTACCCTCATTTGCAGAAGGAGAAAAAGGCATAGTGAGGTTATGTGACTTGCCCAAAGTCACAGGGATAACAATTGGGAGAGTCAGGATTAAATCCAGGGAGTCTGGCTCTAGGATTCAAGTTTTTAACTATTATGCTGGAAGAAGTGTTTAGTTGATGGGAAGATATAGTGCCTATGATAATTTATGCAGTCACCTCTTTTGGGGCCTGATTCAGACGTAAGGACAGGATCTTTTTTCTTTTTCTTTTTCTTTTTTTTAAGATTTTATTTATTTATTTGACAGAGAGAGACACAGCGAGAGAGGGAACACAAGTAGGGGAAGTGGGAGAGGGAGAAGCAGGCTTCCCACTGACTTGGTAGCCCGATGCTGGGCTCTATCCCAGGACCCTGGGATCATGACCTGAGCTGACGGCAGACGCTTAATGACTGAGCCACCCAGGCGCCTCCCCCCTTTTTAAAAGATTTTATTTATTTATTTGACAGAGAGAGAGAGCAAGAGAGAGGGAGAGTGCACAAGCAGGGGGAGCAGCAGAGGGCGAAGGGGAAGCAGGCTCCCTGCTGAGCAGGGAGCTCGATGCGGGACTCCATCCCAGGACCCTGAGATCATGACCTGAGCCGAAGGCAGACTGTTAACTGACCTGATCTCTTTGGAGATCGCTGGGTAGTGGCAGTCCCGATTCTCTGCTCCCTCTGCACTTCCCAGCAGTTTTGGATCCCGTGATAGCTCATTCAGTAGTAAGTGGGATAGAGGTAGATGGTGAACACCTTGAGGGCGGGAATCGTCTTCTTTCCTATTTCTGTCTCCAGGGCACCTCACATAACTGGAGAGCAAAGAATGTTTGCCAAATTAATGTGTGAATCATGAATTAAGAGCAACTAGGTTTACTGCAATTAAACAAGTGTTTACTCTTTGTCAGTCAAGCACTGTGCTTCTATGCTGTGGATTACAAAAACAGAAATAAATCATGTAGATTTGCCCTCAGGGCTAACAGTCAGGCAGAGACAGACATGTGATATTAAAATATACATATATGTTCATCATTTAAAAAAGGGTGAACAGTGGCTAAAATAGGGTGAATAGTGGCTAAAATGACCAACTGTAGCAGTATAATATTCTGATCTTGTCCTGGAAGTGAAGATTCAAAGATAACAGGACATATTCCAAAGAAATCCTAAGGAAGCTTACAGGGAGGACAAGCTATAACATAGGATATGATCATTGCAACAGCAGGTGAGGATAGGATGGGCGCCTAGGAGAACACCCCTACCCTCTGCTTGGCTGGGATTAGTAAAGGCTTCAGAAAGGAGGCTATACCTGATGCTAGAACAATATGTTGTCCAAGTACATGGATGGGGGATCGGAGAGGAGTGGGGAGACCTTTTCAAGACTGTGCCCACTTTGTATAGTACCAAGAATATAATTTTATACATGCCCTACAGCCTGGTTTTAAGGCATTAGTTATAGATGCTAGTTCCTATTCTCACTAATCTTTTATTTTTTAAATTCAGCACTATTATTTATCTTGTCTTATACCTCAAACATGGTCTACTTGTCTCTTTGCTTGGATGACCAGTTTTCCTTTGACTTCTTTGTCGCTTTCTCCATTCTCTCACTCTTTTTTGTAATTTAATTTTATTTTTTTAAAAGATTTTATTTATTTGACAGAGAGAAACACAGCGAGAGAGGGAACACAAGCAGAGGGAATGGGAGAGGGAGAAGCAGGCTTCCCTGTGAGCAGGGAGCCCGATGCGGGGCTCAATCCCAGGACCCTGGGATCATGACCTGAGCCGAAGGCAGACGCTTAACGACTGAGCCACCCAGGTGCCCCAAATCTTTTTTTCTAAAAAAGATTTATTCATTTATTTGAGAGAGAGAGAGAGCACATAAGCTGGGGGGATGGGCAGAGGGAGACAGAGAGAGAAGCAGACTCCCTGCTGAGCATGGAGCCCAACGCAGGGCTTGATCTCGTGACCCCAAGATCATGACCTGAGCCAAAATCAAGAGTATGATGCTTAACCTTCTGAGCCACCCAGGTGCTGCTGCTGCTGCTTCTTTTTCTTCTTCTTTTTTTAAAGATTTCTATTTTTAGGTAATCTCTACACCCAGTGTGGGGCTTGAACTCACAACCCTGAGATTAAGAGTCACACACTCCACCAACTGAGCCAGCCAGGTGCCCCTCCATTCTCTTTCTCTTAACCAGCCCCTTTATCCTTTAAATTACTCATCCACTCTCATGAATTCAGCCCTTGTCTCTATAAAATCAGGGTGAAAATACTGACCTTTCCACAGCTCTGGTTGAAGTTGAGGGCAGAGGTGGTGAAACTTGGAGACAAGGGATGGAGGGGACCAATAACTGTGGTGTCTCCAAGATAAAGACTGGAGGGCATGGAGGTGGTAGGGGTAAGGGTATATGAGTGGTTTGGATCAGGGCTGTGTCCAGCACTCCACAGTGCAGGGGATCAGAGCCAGGAATCCTATCCAGGTTGGGGGTTCCTGCTGGTGCTAACTGATCAAAGAGAGCGAGTGCCTTGGAACCAGGTGAGTGTTGGAAGTCTAGAAGCATATTGACTCCAGCAGGCAGATAAGGCAGTTTTCAGTAAAGCATGAGCTCTTGAGATGCCAAGCTGAGAGAAGAAAAAACTGAGTAGGTTCCGAGAGCCCAGAAACTAATAAGAGGATTAGCATGAAGATTCCATGGCCAGACTCCACAAGACTGTAAGAATGGGCCTAAGGATGAGGGAAAAGAAGACAAATTCAATGTCTTAGATGTTCATACAGAGCTTAGCACAGGCCTTTGTGAAGCCACAGGGTAGAAAAGCAAGGAAAACCAGGTACAAGTGTTAGGGTTCAGTAAAGCTGCTGCTGTCTGAAGTTTGAGGGGGGAAATGGAAACATTGCAAATGTTCTAGTTGTGCATAGTTTATACACATTTTTTCTGTGAATGTAGTGACAATATTCAAGTGTTTATTTAGGCTAACTCTACTGTCCTTTAGTGCAAGACAGTTTCTCAATCTTAGGATGTGGTCTTTGCAGAAGAAATAACATCCATCAGTAAATACATATATATTTATATATTTCATATATATAGTTTCAGTGGGAATACTGAGAAGTATTGAGAGCAAGAATGTATTGTCATAAATACAGCGGTCTTCAACTTTGGGGCTCTGCTGAATGGGGCAGGGAGCATTCCTACTTCCCCCAGGTACCAATGTCTCTTCAAATGTTGAGTGTTTCCAGTGGTGTCCTGGATATTTCTAACTGGTTGTCTTGCCAAATTACTTGTGTACTATCAAGCTCATCTTGGTACTAATTTTCACTGCATACGAAACCGTCTTCCTGGTTTTATCACTACATAAGTTAATGACTCCTTTAGAATTGTAGAGGCTCAAAACTTCTGTCTGGTAAAATTAACAAAAAAAAAAAGATTGATTGGATCTTGATCTTGAAGCATGAGACAGAAAGTAATGAAATAATTTTTCTGTCTTTGAGTAACTCAATTTAGATTTTAATGACAACTGTACTAAGTCTTACAGTGAACAAAGAAGTAATCACATGCTTCATTTTTTGGTGTGATTTTTTTTTTTGGGCAAAATTGTACAATAGTATAAGATGTATGAGGTTCTCAGGACAACATAATGAAGATCATTTTGCAAAATTGATTTGAGGGTTTTATGAAAGAGGCATTTCTTAAAACTTAGATATTTAAGTCATTCCTTTTGAAATTCTCAGGAGTTATTTACCAATTTATTTTTCTGTAGTGGTCTTATGGTCATGGGCTATAGACGTGTTTCTGTAGAGTGGCTTTGCATTCCTTCTTCTGGGGCCCCAGTGGTTTTGCCATTGCAGACTAGCTGTTATATTAATTTCTTAGGTTAGACCCTCCCATCTCATGTGTAGTCTAAACTCAGACTCCTCCCCCAAGTATGGCACAGACATAGGATTTCATTTGCTCCAGGGCAGAGGTCAGCAAACTATGCCCATGGACTAAATCCTGTCCTACTTCTTTGTTTATGGATTGTCTATGGCTGCCTCTGCACATAGTGGTAGATGAGTAGTTGTGAGAGGTACCTGCTGCACAAAGTTGAAAACAGTGGCTGCATGGCCCTTTATAGAGGAAGTGTGGGATCATGATGGCCTGTTTCATCCATTCACAGCTCTGGGCAGTTGGCAAGCTCCCTTGCTGCTTTCCCCACCTTGTGGACAGAATCACTGCTTGGGCTGGGTGCATTTCAAAGGCCCTGGCTTTCTGCAGGGATCTGTTGAGTGTTAGGACCCCACAGCTTCTCTACCCACCCTGTGATAAAAACCCAGTGCTAACCCCCAGGTCCCGTATCTGACCCAAACCCATGGAGCCTGCCATGGTGTCAACTCCCGTGACTGCACTGGCTTTCAAGTCCCTCTCTATTCTGGCTTCTGGGCATTTATCTTTCAAGCTCAGGTGAATATTAAGTTTCCTGTTGTATTTTGTCCTATATTGTATGTGTTCATAGAGAATGGGGAGCTCTTTTGTCTTGCTGCTCAATAGGACTTTTTTCTCAATAATATTGTAATAATTTATGGTGACAGATGGTGACTACACTTATGTGGTGAGCACCGAGTATCGTGTAGAATTGTCAAATCACCATGTTGTACCTGAAACCGACGTGACATTGTACGTCAATTTCACTTTGCTAAAAAATGCATACTCTAAAAAATTTTTTAAAAAATAGGGCATTTCTCAGTGCAGAGTCACTGTTTATAATCAGACTTTACTCTATTTTAGAATGAGTTGCAGAAGTTCATGGATGTTACATTTGAAACGATTCAAAACACAAATCAAGCTCTAAGTATGTTAAAGAGATTTGAAAGGTAAAAATTTGAAACAAATTCTATTCTATCTTCTAAAACTGGGGTCATATGAACATAGTTTAGTTTATTTCATTATTACTATTTTTTCATATTCTAACGGAAAGAAAATCCTTTCTTGTCATTCTGCATAATAAGGTTTCAGTTTTTAAGTTCTTCAGGTGATTAAGAATTTGTTTTATTTCCTGTTACCTTTGAAGTACCTTGTGACTGCTTATCATATTAATGTTTAAGTAATTTGAAAAAATTCTTACCAGGTTAATGGTTTCGCCTAGATTTTAAGGATTGATGCTATTTTTTTTTTTTTTTTTAAGTAAGCTCTATGCCCAAGATGGGGCTTGAAACTCCTGACTCTAGATCAAGAGTCACATACTCTATTGCCTGAGCCAGTCAGATATCCCAATCCTACTTTTTAAAACCACTTTATTGAGATATAATGGATGGATTGATGGTATTTTGATTTTTTAAAAATGCCGAATAAATACCTCCTTTTTTTTCATTACCATATATCTTTTAAAGGTTTTATTTATTTATTTGGGAGAGAAAGAGAGTGAGTGAGTGGGGGGGGAGGAACGGAGGGAGAGGAACAAGCAGACTGGATGCTGAGTGTGGAGCCCAACGCAGGGCTTGATCTCATGACTCTGAGATCATGACCTGAGCTGGAACCAAGTGTCGGACACTTAACCGACTGAGCCACCAAGGTGCCCCTCCATCACCATATGTTTTAAAATAACTCTTAATAAAGGAGATTGCTAGCTATCTTCTCATTAATTCAAACCATTCACTTTTTAAAAAATATCAGATTGAACATACCTAATCTTGGTATCGATGACAAATATCGGCGCATCCTTGAGAACTACGGGGATGACATTGATATGATCTCCAAGCTGTATACAAAGCAGAAATGCGATCCTCCTTTGGCTCGAGATCAGCCTCCCATCGCCGGGAAGATTCTGTGGGCCCGTCACCTCTTCCACAGGATTCAGCAGCCAATGGAGCTCTTCCAGCAGCATCCGACTGTGCTCCGGACGCCTGAAGCCAAGCCCGTGATTCGCAGTTACAACAGGGTAGCCAAGGTGCTCCTGGAGTTTGAGGTTCTGTACCACAGGGCATGGCTTCAGCAGGTGAGTCTCCACATGTGTGCTCCTCAAAGACCTCTTCACTGTCAAAGCAGTGGGGACCCCCTGCTAGCACTGGACAGTTTCATTCCTGTAGAAAGTTGGATTTGTGGGTATATCCTAAGGCAGGTTTGATTGAATGTAGATAAACAAAGAGTATAATATGTCCATGAAGAAAAATAATGATCAATTTTGAAGAAAAATTATAAGCCAGGTAACAGAAGCTCATTTTTATTTAATTTACAGACTCCTAAGGGAGAAAGAAGATCCGGTTTATTGGTTCTTTACCTAGTCGATTAGGATTTCTGACTTTTTTCTATCCATTAAGTTCTGTAATGGGTCAGTAAATACTAGTATGTCTTTGTTAAGCTAAGTCTTAAATTTTCTTTGGTTATACTAGGTTTGTCAAATTGTATTTCATACCTTACCAACACTTGTATCTCTTTGTAGATTGGCAGGACATATTTCGGAGGATAAAATTCAGGCTGACGAGGCCTCTAAAATGGTGTCTCATTTTCCTGGTTCAGCTTTTAGTGTCTGAGCCAACAACAGACATGTCTCCATAGGGGTAGTCACTGTTTTTCTAGATAACTGAAAATGGAGTTTAGTAGATTTTAGGAAACTTTTATTAGGAAAAATAACTGAGTAGGCATGAAGGTACCACAGAGCTCAACAGCTTTTGAGAAGCCACCACTATTTCAGCGTCTACTTATCTGTTGGGTGTGAGAGTCACAACCCAGGTGTTTTGTCAGATCGACTGCAGAGCCTCACTGCCAAGAGCTTGAAGGCCCTTTTCTGAAAGTGACCTTAGAAGAAAAGTGTTGTCTTTAATTTGAGAAGCTTCAATCCATGAAAGAATATTTACTGGTCATTGTTTCCAGAAATGGCTGAACTAGATACCCTGTGTAGGCATCGAACTTTCTAGTAAAAATGTTGATCTCTTCACACAGATCGAAGAAATTCACATAGGACTTGAGGCGTCTTTACTGGTGAAGGCTCCACGCACGGGGGAATTGTTTGTAAACTTTGACCCTCAGATATTAACCTTATTTAGAGAAACAGAGTGCATGTCACAAATGGGTCTAGGAGTTTCACCATTTGCAGCTGCCCTTTTCCAGAAGCGAGATGTATACAAAAAGAACTTCAGTAACATGAAGGTATGGTACTTTAATTTTTTCCTTTCTGACTAGCCCTAGTTTGTATTAAAAAAAAAAAATCTGGTGGTGTGTCACTGTTGAGGGGTAGCAAGTACCCAGGATGACTGGAGTGGAGACTGAGGAGGAATGAGATTGTAGGGTCGACAAGGGCCAGGTCATCACCGATTTCATAAACCCAGGGTATAAGTTTGAATGCACCAGGAAGGTATTGTAGGAATTGAAGCAGGAAAAAAAGGGATGATGCTTTTTTTTTATAATAAAATTTGTTCTTGCTGCTGGGTAGAGAATAGATTTTAGGGGGACAAGAGTCAAGAGTGTCAGAGTGAAGGCAGCGTGCAGACTGATGTACTGGTTCAGGTTGGAGATGAGGGTGGTTTAAAATAGGGTGGCAGCCGAGTAGTAGATCAGTGGATTAGAGAAAAATGTCGATAGCAGGTTATGAGGGAACTCGAGGATGATTCCTTTGTTTTTGGTGTGAGCGACTCAATATATTTACTAAAGTAGGGCGATTGTGTAGTACCGTGTAGGTCAGTTTTCTGTACAACTTTCTCAATAACATGCTGTGGAGCAGAATGAAAGTTCTATTTACAGAGATAGCAAAGACTGATCTACTGTATTTTGGAAGACAGGAAGGAATCAATAATTTCCATCTGAAGCATAAGATGATTTTTAGAGCTCAAAATGGAGGTGTTATCCATGTAGATAGATATGTTAAATCTGGAGTTGAGTGGAGAAGTCAAAGTGGAAGGCACAGTTTTGAGAGTTTTAAAAATATAGTTGGTATTTAGGGGCACCTGGCTGGCTCAGTCAGAAGAGTGTGCAACTCTCTCTCTCTCTCTCTTTTTTAAGATTATTTATTTGAGACAGAGAGGG
Source organism: Potos flavus (assembly GCA_028534135.1). Classification (NCBI taxonomy): domain Eukaryota; kingdom Metazoa; phylum Chordata; class Mammalia; order Carnivora; family Procyonidae; genus Potos; species Potos flavus. The sequence continues at coordinate 124,680,525 of CM052895.1, forward strand.
AGAAAGAGAGAGCAGGAGAGGGGGAAGAGGCTGAGGAAGAGAATCTCCAAACAGACTCCTGCTGAGCACGGAGCCTGATGTGGGACCTGATCCTGTGACCCAGGAGATCAGGACCTGGCCCGAAACCAAGAGTCAGATGCTCAACCAACCGAGCCACCCAGGTGCCCCGTGAGCATGTAACTCTTGATCGCAGGGTCATGAGTTTGAGCCCCACATTGGGTATAGAGATTACTAAAAAAAATAAACTTGAATCATAGTTGGTATTTAAAGTCATTGTCCTGGGTGATGTCTCCAAGGAAGAGATTAAAGGTAAAGAAGAGTAGAAGATCTAGGCTAAACTCTGGGTTGTCTCAATATTAACAAGCCTGATAGAGGAGGATGATTATGCAAACAAAATTAAGGATTGGTCATTGAGGTGGGAGGAAAGCATAAGAAAATCCTCCTGCAGGAGGGAATGATCACCAGGGACAAATGTAGCTTGGAGGATGGCAAGATGAGTGCAGAGATGCAGCTGTGATGTTTGACAACATGGAAACCTTTGTTGCCATCTTATAGTGGATAACCTCATAGGAGAAGGCCAGTGAAGCCATGCTTTTGTGTAACGCTTTACATTTTAACCATTCATTATTCCATGTGATCTTATCCATAGCCATGTTAGGTAATTGGGATAGAATACTATTATATTATGACAAAACCATGACTCGGAGTAGTTAAATGACTTAGCCAGGGTTTCATATCTAATAACTGGCAGAAGTAGGACCTGAACCCAGACTTGAGGTCTACTGTTTTCTACTCCTTCATGTTATATTAGAAAGCTAATATTGCCAATGGACCAACATTTCTCAAATGTGGCTCCATCAAATACTGGTCAGCATGTTGAGATCCCCTTTTAGACTTTTCTTGCCTGTTAGAAAAACAATTAGTCAATTTACAGATTTGCAAAGAAACTAGAATTTTTCACTAAGAAATAATATTTATCAGAATATAAAGTTGCTAATAATAATTTTGTCCACAGAATTATTATTTCAGTTATCTGTTACAGTTTACAACCAACCTCAAAATGCAGTGGCTTAAAACAAGCATTTCATCAGATTTCATAATTTTGTGGATAAAGAGTTTCAGCAAGCCTTGACTAGGTGATTCTTTTGTTCCATGTGGCATTGACTAAGGTTATTTAGTTCACCTTGCAGGTGTTGGATCTGGAAAGTCCAAAGTGACTCATTCTCATGTCTGGTTCTTTGGTGGGTAAAGCTGAAAGTTTCACTCAGTTAGAATTAAGGACTGGAGCATCTATGTGTGGTCTTTCAGGATGGAGGTCTCAGGGTAGTAGAATTTCTTACATGGTAATTCAGGGTCCTATGAGAGGACGTTGGAGTAAACATGGAGGAAGCTGCCTGGCTTTTAGGAGAGCCTCATAGGTCTTAGCATCACTTCTGTTGTAATCAGTTGGGCTCCATAAGTCCACCCAGATTCAAGGAGAGAAGACATAGATCCTACACCGTGAGGGAAAGAGGGTCAAAAAATGTTTTAAAATGTTAAAATGTCATGTAAATGAAAATTTGAGCAAGTAAATTGTCATCTGGTTGACATTTATTGTATCTTGGAGGTTGAAAGAGTAAAAGGTCCCTATCCAACATGAATGGCTGGTAAGAACATATCTTTTGGCAGGTTTGGGGGACCACCTCCGATGTTGCAGAATTACTGTGTTGACTATTTAACAGAGCTCTCAGGCTCTCACAGATACACCAAGGTAGCTGAGAGATTGTTTTCTTCATCTTTTCCTTGGAATGTAGTTCAAAAAGAAATGAGCCTGCCTAGACTAATAGTTATGAGTATAGATTCTAAAGCCAATTTGATCTGGATACAAACCATTATCTTTGGGCAAATTATTTTAACCTTTTAAGCCTCAGTTTCTCATCTATAAAATGAATAATATCTCATGGGGTTAAAAAGGGTTAAGGGGAGAAGTAGAAGGCCTGCTCATTTGCTTCCCAGGTAGAATAAGTGACGGACATTGAAAAAACATAAGCCGTGGATAAACGCTTCAGCAAATGAGTCAGTAGCTGCTAATAGAACCACCCAACATAGGCTTTTCCAAAGTGGCTTTCATGGAAATTGAAAGGATATAGAGAAATTGTGGAAAAGCATTATATGAAGAAAGGATTATGTGGTCCATCTGGGAAATGTTGGCTTTAACAAAATTCACAAAAATCTTTTGGGCTTCTTACTTCCTTCTTGCAGTTTTCTCATAATCACTAATATTAATTGTGATTGTCCAAGAAGGGAGAGAGTGTATACAGAATTTTCCAAACTTACCCATCCAGGGACCATTTTTCTTATAGAATCTCTTCGGACTAGTATTTCAGGGAAAACACTTGGGTAACATTGATCTAATGACAAAGTAATATCAACATGCACATTACAAATGTGAACTTAAAAACAATTGTATTTGAGAAGTGTGTTAAAATTACTTTCTTATAATTAATTATTGTTAATACGAACATTACCAAAAAAGGTAGGCTGGAGGTGCTTTTTAGTCTTATTTAAAATGGTAACATATGAACAAAATACTGACACAGTTCCAATATTTTACAACCAGTAAATTTCACTGTAGGCACAGAATCCATGAGTTTCTAAGCACAAATGCTCCTGATAACAATTAATTAATCAATTAGGGAAATATTGATTGACCATCTCCTATGTGCCAGGTACTGTTTCAGGAGCATTGAACAAAGCACACGAAATTCTTGTTCTTTTTTAAATTAATTAATTAATTTTTTTAATTTTATTTTTTCAGTGTTCCAAGATTCACTGTTCATGCACCACACCCAGTGCTCCATGCAATACGTGCCCTCCTCAGTACCCACCACCAGGCTCAACCAACCCCCCACCCCCTCCCCTCCAAAACCCTCAGTTTGTGTCTCAGAGTCCATAGTCTCTCATGTTTCGTCTCCCCCTCCGATTTCTCCCAATTCACCCTTCCTTTCCTTCTCCCAATGTCCTCCATATTTTTCCTTATGAATTATCATATGGTTTCACTTAACATGTGGAGCATAAGGAAAATTCTTGTTCTTATAGAAACTCTTTTTTTTTTTTTTTAAGATTTCATTTATTATTTATTTGACAGAGAGAGAGAGATCACAAGTAGGCAGAGAGGCAGGCAGAGAGAGAGGGGGAAGTGGGCTCCCCGCTGGGCGGAGAGCCTGATGCGGGGCTCGATCCCAGGACCCTGGGATCATGACCTGAGCCGAAGGCAGAGGCTTAACCCTCTGAGCCACCCAGGTGCCCCTCTTATAGAAACTCTTGTCCTTATATTCTAGTTGGGTAAGACAGCAAATAAACCATGAACATTGCAAATAGGTAAGTTACATAGTCTATTAGAAATTGATAGGTATACGGAAAAAATAGAGCGGGGCAAAGAGGATAGATAGAGTGTGTAGGTGGTTTTTGGTGATGGTTTACAAACTTACAAACTTACATAGATATTAAGGATAGGCCTAATTGAGAAGAAGGCATTTGAGTAATTATTTGAAGGAGATGCAAAGTCCCTGAAGCTAGGGACCAGTAAGGAAGATGGTAGGGCAGGAGTAGGTAAGAGATGAGAAGAGTGATTACAGATGAGATCAGAGGTAATAGGGACCAGATCTTTGGAGCCTCACATAAGAACTTGTAGCCCTAAATGAGATGGGAAAGCATATGGCCATGTAAGCAATGGGGTTAAGAGTCTGATTTGCATTTTGAAAGGATCCCTCTTACTGCTAAATTGAGCATGGACAGTAGGGGCCAGTAATGGAAGCAGGAAGACAATGGTAGACCATTAAAATAGTTTAGAGGAGAGTCAGCGATGGTGAGAGCAGTGCATATGGTAAGCAGGTCAGATACAGATCTCTTGACTGTGGAGCAAACAAGATGTCCTAATGGACTGCCTGTGGGTGTGAAAGACAGGAGCCACCGATGGATGGGATGGAGAGTGCTGTGGGCAGAGGTTTTGGGGAAGAACAAACTTACAGTTTTGGAGATGCTAAGTTTGAAATGTGTTTTATATATTCAATTGAAGATACTAAATACTCTTTCACCATATAGGAATCTAGACTTTAGGAGTGAGATCTGGGCTGAGACGTGAATTTGGTTGTCTTTGGCATATGCATGCTACGTAAAGCCATGACCTTTGCTGACATCAGTGCTGGCTCCGGACTCCTTATATGCTTTGGGTCTTACATCAAAACGTAGCCTTCGATTTCAGCAATGGGCTGAGGCAGACTTCTGGTGACCCCAACACTTCGGGTGATGAGTGTGGTCCCAGGAAGTGCCCAGAGGAGTAGGCAGTGCATGGTGCCAGCATACAAAGCTGAATAAATGAGCCCCGTGATGCACAGGCTAAGGCACTGGTAACTTGGTTTAGAAACCTCACTTGACCTTAGAACTTTTCTCCCCTTTTGGACTGGGTAAGGGGTGAGAAACTCCTACTCCTAAGTTCTTTTTTTCTTCTTCTTCAGCTGTATTTTATTGGATTAGGAGTTTATATTTATGGAGAGATTTCTTATCTTCTATTCTTGTTTTGTTTTGGCCCCTTTACCTACCAGGCTGCTAGTGGATCCCTATAGCTGGACCCTAAATAAAAGCCATTCTTTTGGACCAAAACACCCAAGATATTAAAAGTGTGGCATTAATTGATCATTTAACCTCCATTTCATTACAGATGATGCTGGCTGAATATCAGAGAGTGAAGTCAAAAATGCCTCCCACCGTAGAGCCATTGATGGCCCCTCATTTGGCTAAAGTGGACGAAGCTCTCCAGCCTGGCCTGGCTGCCCTCACCTGGACCTCACTGAACATTGAGATGTACTTAAAAAACACTTTTGCAAAGATCAGTAAGTCTGTCTGAATGGTTATTATTTCTCATTTTGAAAGGCTGACTGCTCAACGTCTACTGTATAATTTCTTCTAGATACTGTGATGTAAATAATGCAGTGAGAGTGTTAGTCTTAAGCCGTTCCCAAGGGAATTTTACCAAAATGCATGAATTCATTAATTTCCTGGAAACTGTATATATTCGCTATTTAATTTTATCACCAGAGATAAACTACATTTAAAAATTATACTTATTATTGGACACTAGACTTTAAATAAGATGGTCAATTTAAAGTTGGAAAACTGTGACCTAGAGATGCTGAGTGACTTCTAATGTGATAGAGATGTAAGCAGAAAGGACGAGTTTAGAACCCAGCTCCCTTGCCTCTAAGCCAGTAGTCTTTCCAAAGTACATCTCCCTGGGAACTAAAACAAGAGGAAACAGGCTAACATTCTAGAAGGAGATATTTATGAAAGGTATAGAAACTTCATAGTGGGAGTTTTCACAACCAAATTAGAACAGGCTACCAAGGTAGACTTTAGTACTATTCTCCCTAGAGACTATTAGGATTAGAATGTTTACACTTGGATGTTTTATTATTATGTTAGTTGGAGACAGGAGCAAGTTTCTAAAGAAGTTCTCCTTAGTTCTCTGATCTTGTTTTCTTTTTGTGATTTGAAAATGAAAGATCTAAGATGAATGTCAGAAGTCCAAAATGACTCTTGGGAGTTAAAAATCAAGGTATCAGCAGAGATAGTTCCTTCTGGGGGCTCTGGAGGAGAATCTTTCCCAGTGTCCAGAGGCCATCTACATCTGTTGGGCTCATGGTCACTCCATCCTCAAAGCTAGCAACATAGTATTCTCAAATCTCTTTCTCTCTGTTTCTTTGCTTTCATGGGTACATTGTCTTCTGTCTGACTCTGACTCTCCTACCTCCCTCTTACAAGGACCCTTTCGGCTACGTGGCCCCACATGGTGTAGATAATTCCCACCTAGATAATTCAGCATAGTCTCTACATCTCAAGATCCTGAACTTGATCACATCTGCAAAGTCCCCTTTGCCATATCAGGTAGCATTCGCAGGGGATTAGGATGTGGGTGGGGGGGTGTTGGGTCACAGATGTCCTTGAAGAAGCTTTCAAGAATCAGAACAGTGAAGAATTATGTTGAACACGCATGCTTACATAAAAGTTTGGCTCTCTATTAGTAGGAAATAAGCTTACCAGGCAGAACTTTTTGATATCTCGGTATTAGCTTAGAGATGATTGAAAACTTTTAAGGTCTTATTCTTTAGGAAGCAAAGGTATTTATTTAAGGGAGTGTTTTATGTCTTTGATACGTCATGAGTATATGACATGGACTTCTCTGTATTCGATTTTAACTTCATTCCCCAGACAAAAGCCATATCAGAATGAAAGAGAATTCACTCTATGGTATCTATTGAAACTGTATTATCCCTTAGATGGAGCTTTATTAACCATCCTACTTTCGATGTAAAAGTGTTAATTTCCTCTAGAATTGACCTTTCTGTCCGTGGAACTTAGTGTTCAATATTACTTCAGCACAGTTCTAAAAAATGTACCTTATGATAGTAACTGTAAAAGAAAACCTGAGGGAATTTCACTTCAGTAGTATCTGCTGGGGCCCCTGGCTGGCTCAGTCGGTAGAGTAAGCAACGCTTGGTCTCGGGGTTGTTAAGTTTGAGCCCCACGTTGGGTGTAGAGATCACTTAAAAATAAAACCTTAAAAAAAGATTATCTGTTGGCTGCCTCCTGTGGAATAGGCTGTGTTGAGGAAGCAAGGATGACAAAGAGGAATTCCAGAAGGAGGAAACTTTCACACACGACGAGTAGACGAGTAGGCAGTATGGTACATGTGGTGATGGAAGGCTGCTCAGGGGTCAGTGCCAGCGCAGGACGAGGGGGCCGCTGGAAATACGTGCAGATTCCCAGGAAGCCTCTGGTGGCGCTGGATTCGAGCCAGCTCTTCAAGTCTGAGTCTGAGTGAGGCAGGTGGAGAGAGCCAGAGCGGGAAGGAAGCTGGTTAGAGGAAGGACAGTGTGCGGAAACCCAAGTGAGAAATAACGGTCTGGAATGACTTTAATCCTGATTTCACTACTGCAGTTTAGTCATGTGAAGTTTTTAAGAAGATTTATTTATTTAGTTTAGAGAGAGAGAGAGAGAGAGAGAGTGCATGAGAGCAGGGGGGAGGGGCAGAGGGAGAGAGAGAGAGAGAGAGAGAGAGAGAGAGAGAGAGAGAAAATCTCAAGCAGAGCCTGGCGCGGGGCTTGATCTCATGACCTGGAGATCACCACCTGAGCTGAAACCAAGAGCTGGAGGCTTAACCAACTGCCTCCCAGGCCCCCCAGTCCTGTGCATTTTTTTTTTAAACAAAATGCTTAATCTCTTTTATTCACTTTTATTTTTTCCAAAGAGGACCTGGAATTGCTGCTTGACAGAGTCAACGATCTGATGGAGTTTCGCATTGATGCCGTTTTAGAAGAAATGAGCAGCACGCCACTTTGCCAGCTCCCCCAGGAGGAACCGCTAACCTGTGCAGAGTTCCTCCAAATGACAAAGGTTATTAGGAAATTGATGTTTCAATTAATTTTTCTTTGAGAGAGAGCGAGAGGTGGGGGAGGGGCAGAGGGAGAGGGAGAGAGAGAATCTTGAGCAGGCTCCACGCCCAGCGTGGAGCCATGACCTGAGCCAAAATCAAGAGTTGGAAGCTTAACCAACCGAGCCACCCAGGTGCCCCTTTATTAAAATTTTTTAAATAAAGGGCATTTTTTGAAGCATAAATTACATTTTTTTTTCTGTCTGCGATTGGTCTGTGATAGATGTGATCAAATGCAGAGCCTTCTGACTGTAATTTGAAACCGAAGAGAAACGTATCTAAGGCATCACCTAGACATGAAGAACAGGTCGTTTCTTTTCAGATCAGTAGAAGAGAAATTGCCATGGGACACATTTCTCATTTTTCCATATTTTTTGAAGAATCGAGCTGTTTTGTTGAAGTTTCCAGTAATCTAGTGCTAATTCACAAGACATTTGTTTTAAATCGCTTTGGGACAGAATTTCTTCTTTAAACATTTCCGGAGAACACCACTTCCCAACCTGGTGTTCTATGGTACACAGTCCCGCGGCCGCTGCCAGGAAACCAGGAAAACTGGGTCTGTGTTCCAACTGCTCAGGGTAAAGGCTGGACCCTCCTTTCCCCTGGCAGAGTCTTTACACATTAATGTGTTAAAATAGAGGCTGTCAGAAAGTCTCTTGCATAAGAGCCCACTTAACTTTCTTTGGCCCATTATTTCTCAAACTTTTTTTGCAAAAGGAACCCTTTCTTCCCTATGCTGAGATTAAGATCCTAGAAACAGTGCTCCCTCCATGAAGCAGCCTTTTCAGAATGTCATTTTAGCATCATCATTCTCAGTGTTCCCGATGGGCATCCTGATTATAAGCATTCATCAGGAATGTTTTTAATATGGTATGTCCGGAGTCCCCAAGACCATCTCCGCTAGAAGGATGATTTATGAGGATGGTAGATTAAGATTTAAGATAACATTTAATCTTAGATTTAATCTTTAAGATAATCTTTAAGATAACATTTAATCTTAAGGTATAAGATTTGTAAGAAGGACTCCTGGAACTCAGCATTTAGTTGCACTGAGGATTGAGATTTACTACAGGGACGTAGTAAAGATACTCAGTCAGACCCTAAGGGAAAAGAGGCGGGAGTTTGGAGGAATGCATACGTAGGCTTCCTTATGCTCTCTTGCTCTCATGAGGGGCCACACAGAGTTCCCTCTCGACCCAGCAACAAAAATGCAGCAACGTGTTTGCAACATTTCTGCACAGAGCCCGTGGCAAACTCAGTGCCTGAGGTTTTTAATGGGTCTGGCCATATAGGGACCCTCTGCCTGGCATGGACCCAAAGTCCAGATACCCAGAGGGAAGACAGGTTTGCAGCATTAGCCTCACTGTTTGCACAGGCTGTGTAGGCAGAGTGGGAACCTTCATGCCATCCAGGCCCCCAGACACCAGCCAGAGACCAGCCTGGCACGCAGAGTCGCGTCTCAGGCCTGTCCTGGTAACCCTTTCCTGCATATGCAGTAATCTTCAGCTTACATTAAATTACTGTTAGATAATCAAAATTAAATGTCTACATTTTAGAAATTCCCGTTTCCTCCTTTATTCAGATTCATGAACCATGTCCAGACCCCAAACTCCCCCAGTTTCCCCTGCTCATTTGCCATGATCTTGCCCTCTGGGCAAAACTTGGCTCCATAGTTTTTTAAATTTATTTTAAATTTGTTTTTTGGCTCCATGGTCTTAATATTACCCCTATTCTTAGGGATTATTTTAATATTACCCCTATTCTTAGGAATTATTCTTAGGGATTCTTAGGATTATTTTATAAAAAATGTTTCTTTTAAAATTAAGCCCAAGTTTTAGAATATTTTTAAAAATGGAAAAAAATGGCATTTTTATCAGTTAGAACGCCATTGTTATAATTTTGGTGTATTGCCTATTTATATGCCTCTTAATAAAGTTGCAAATAGTGTTTTCTCTCCCACTTAACGTTTTTTCAAGAAATATTTTTCATGTTGCTATGTGGCTTTCGTAGTCACCTTTTTAATGATGCCTTTGGAATATTCTATTGAGCTGATGTACCTTAATTTACTTCCTTGTTCCTTGTTGCTGGACATTTGGATGGTTTCCACAGTTTTGCTATTTTTGCCAAGAGCTGCAATGAATATATTTATATGTATCATGTTTTTCCCCACTAGGAGTCTTTCCTTCTTCAAAGTAAAATTATTGCATCAAAGAACGTGGCTTCATTTAATAACTCTTAATATTTGTAGCCAAATTGCTTTTCAAAAGGATGACATCAACTTACAATGCCATCAGCAATATGATAGTACCAATTTCACTATCTTCCAACAGACACTGTTTTATTGTAATTGTAATAAATTATAATAAAGATTTTATAATGAGGTATATAATAAAACAACAAATTTATTATAAATAAACTATAATAAATTTATTGTAATAATCAGAAATTCTAATTTATTAATTTTAGTTTAAGTAGCAAAATCATAGAACCTAATTTTAATTTGCATTTTGATTACCAAAATCAGTGATTACCGATTAAGTGACTGCTTTCCCTTGAATTTGTTTACTTTTTGTAATTCATTTATTCTTCAACAATTTTTATGGTGCTTCTATGCAAACCACTGCTTGGGGATATAGTTGTGAACAAAACAGATGAAATCCTTGCCTTCGTGGAGCCCTTTTCAAGTGCAGGCTACAGAAGAGCAAATAAACAAAAAGGCAAAAAACCAAGTCAGGTGGTAATAAGCTCAATGGAGAAAAATTAAGAGGGTAATAAAGAAAAGGCGTAACTGACAGAGAGTTGTGATTTATGTTGATGGACAGGAATTACTTCTGTGATTACATTTGAGCAGAGGAAGTGAAGGAGCAAGCCATGTGAATAACTTTGGGGAAGAGAATTCCAGGCAAAGGGAGCAGTAAGTGCAAAGGCCCTGAGGCAGAAACTTGTTATGGTAATTGGAGGAAGAGGGAGAGGTTGCATTGAAGTTCATCTAGTATGTTCTTATGCTCAGGGGGATGGAGAAAGGGAATGGTTAGTAAGCATGGTATCTGGGGAAGCAGGGAAGTCCGTGATTTAGAACTCTGGTTATGTGATAATTCTTAAAGAGAAGGGGAAATACTGCATTCACTGAAAAAGGAGGAAAAGGGGTTAATGATGGAGGCCAGTTTGTCTTCTGGGTGAGGGCATAGGGTCAGGGAGTTGAGTGAGTCCCTGTGTCATTTGCTCTGTGCTGTAGAAATCAAAGTCATTAGCTGAGTATGTGGAAGAAGATGGTGTAAAGATTTGAGGATACAAGGATTTGAGGACACAGCTGGTATGGGGCCTAGAAGAGGAAAGTGACTGTAGTCATGTAGAATCATTCTAGGGTAGTGTTAGGGGCCTGACTGAATTTGGGGACCACGAATTCCCAGTACAAGGCACCTGCATTGCCTTGACCTGTGTATGCAAGTGGAGAGGGTTGGTTACCCGGTTCACGTTGGTTGGTCTTCTCCTGAGTGGGGCAGTGGAAGGCTGAGGGAGTGATGGAGGAAGGATATTGGCAAAAGAATGGTTGAAGTGAGAAACCAAGTCGTTAGGAAACAATGTGTAGAGTGAGGGATTTAAGATACAGACTTTAAAAAACATAGAGCAATCTCTCAGAGAACAAGGAACTAGTTTCTCTGGAATGAGATGAACAAGCCTGGGCAAATGTAGGTCTTGTGGTTATGTGTGATTTGCTGACCAGTAATAAAAACAAGTACTTTCTGAGTACTTACTAGTCACTATTCTAGTATTTTACATACATTATCTTATGGAATATTCCCAACAACATAAGTAGGTTCTACCATAGTCACCACTTTTCAGATTGGGAACCAAGGATTTCCCAAAATCATGCAGAGCTAGGATTTGAGCCCAGGAATTTTGGTGCCAGAGTCTATACTTGTTACTGGATGGTGCTAACTCTGTCCCATCCCTTACCCAGTCTCCGACCTACCTTTTTTTCTAATGGTCTCAAGGCTAGGGATGGAGGTTGGTAGTTGGGTGAAGTTCTGAGTTGGGAGTGAAGTTCTTATTTTGCATTTTATTTGATAATAAAGAAGTTTAATAGTTTATTTCAGGACACATCAGAATGTTCCTATGTCAATGGTATCAAAACGCCATGTGTCCTGCAGCAGTAGAATAGAGGTGAAAGTCATTGGTGATGAGGAGGTAAATGAGCCATGAAGCTGACGTTGGGAGTAGATGGTCCATGAACATATTAGAAGAGTCTCAAGATGAGAGATGGTGGGGCTTGGAAAGGAACTGGAGGCTGTGACCAACTAACAGAATCTATTATTGCATGGGGTTATTGTCCAACCAGGTTGTAAATCATTTACTGTCTATATCATCTCTCTCTATCTCCATCCATCCATCCATCCATCCATCCATCCATCCATCCATCCATCCATCCATCCAATATTTATCTGTTTGTCTGTCTCTACAGAATCGATCCCAGTGCCCCAATCATATTAGTTTATATTTGTTAAATATCATTCTTGAGAAAAATGGACTCTCACGGGAGGGGAGAGGAATCTCTGAAATTAATTAGGGGCTGACTGTGGCTTGTTGCCAAAGGTGAGGAGAGAAGGAAGGCTGGCTAGAGTAGATTGTGTGAAATAAAGGACACTTCATGGGAAGAGAGGTTGCTGATAAACTTTCGGAGGTATTTCCCCCACTGTTGGAGAAGTAAGTGTAATTTTGGTCTGCCTCTGCTCTTCAGTTGAATCCCTATCTTTTATGCGTTCCTTTACGGGATGCCTGGCCCGAGTTCGTGTGAGGGGTGTGGTCAAGCATCGTTGGAGGCCAAAATCCCATCTAGAAGCTGAATCTGTGGCATTACTACTGTTACTGATGTGGTCTCAAGAGCTAGACAAATATGATGCCGTGTTAATTGTTTTTTTTTTTTTTTTTTGATAGGACCTTTGTGTAAAAGGTGCTCAGATACTAAATTTTAAAAGCTCATTAGTGGAGGAAGCAGTGAATGAGCTAATAAATATGTTGCTGGATGTAGAAGTTCTATCTGAAGAAGAAAGTGATAAATTGTCTAATATGAATAGTGCTGATTCAAAAACTGAAAGTTCAGGTAAGAGATGGGGTCTAGGACATTACTGAAAACTAAAATTTCATTTTCTATGTAGTGATTAATTTCACACTTCTGTAAACACTCCCCCAATTTTGTAAGGATATTTGTAAATCTGAAATTATGATTTTGAGCATATTGTCATTTATCCCATTATTTTTTGTTAAACTATACACACATGTACCTTATCAGTAGAATAGGATGGATGATGGGTTGGAATTCCCATGGGAGTACATCTGCCTATACTAAAGCAAACCTTCTGTGGGACAGATGAGGACACTGAGAGGTGGGGAAGGAAAGTGATTCTCCCAAGGCTTTATGGCTATAGATGGGAGAGAGAGCATCAGAACCCAGGTCCCTGCGGTCTGGCCTTGCCTTTATAGCCGTAGCTCCTACCTCTCCTCCTGTTTCTTCACACTGAGTAGGAGAGGCCTTCATCAGCCCATCTGGTGCCCCAATTTCTTCTTCCTATTCTTTGATAGACTCGCTTTCTAGGAAATCTGACATTTAAGTATTATTCAACTTGCATGTAATTATCTTAACTTTCTTCCCTTTAATTGCAGTAGATGGTTCTCTCTTTCTCCATCTCTCTCAATCTTCTCATCTCGTAACAGCAAAGAGAGAAGAAGGAAAGTCTGACACCTCGACACCATCCCGTAAGGCCCCGGCAGGG